>OY728122.1:1243917117-1245167117 GCA_963277665.1 Viscum album | reverse complement strand
ATATTTTATAGGGTAGAAAGTAGCAACCCATGTTTTTTTAATATTTTTTTGAATAAATTTAATTTTTATATGTCATTCATTACACGCATCCGTAATAGTATCTTGTGTTACATGCAACTCTGAGTTTTACCAAACTACAATGTATAATTAATATAATTATTTAAGTGTGACCATTATCACCTACCTATTAAACCTAGAAATATAAATAATAATAACTAATTTTAAATTATACATATAATGGTTTTATATAAATTAAATTGAATGATAAAAAGGAACTTTATTTTTAGAAACTCCATTATATGCTTTGAAAATATTATTTTATAAAAAAAAGATTTCTATTTCATTTTATACATAATAATGAAATTAATTTTGGAAATTAAGAAAATATAAAATAGACTTCAATTTTGAATATTTTATTTCAAAATTATTTTATGGTGAATTTTTATGATTGTCTTGAAAAGTATCATTTTTATGAATAGTAATATAATACTGAATTCTAATTGAAAAATTCATTTTATTTATAATAGTTATAAATTTAAATTATTTTTTAAATCTTTTAAAATAAAAATAAAATAAATTATATCTATTAATCCAGTTTATACCATTTTATTAAATTCTATATTAAATTTTGATATTAAAACATTGTAAACATTTCAACATTTTCACTTTAAAACCCAAAATTATCATCATGTCTGTAGGATTATTTTTAAAATTAAAATTTACCACTTTTGTGAATGTTTTTTGAAAAAATGGATTCCATATTTTTAATCATAAAAATTTATATTATCTATTAAGTTAAACGTAATTTTTCAATAAAATGAGTAGTGAAAACAATAAAAATTATTTAGAGTGATTAAAGAAAAATCGGTTTATCTAGTGTAAAACAAAAAATATAGGGGTTGAAGTTACCTGTAAACTTATCTAAAATATATTGAATGGAAATATTTCTACCTTATGATTTATAAGTTTAAAATTTGATCCATTTTTTAACATTGTGGTATGTCAATGTGGTCACACCTTTTTCTTTCATAAAATTATAAGTGTGAAACTCAACTAAATTATTAAAGGTCACCCTTTCTCCTCTCCAATTAATAATTTGATAACATTTTTTATTCTACTAGGACCTACATAACTCATTTTCCAACATCTCTCATATCACAAATTATTTTTATTTTGGACATAAATTCAACCAATGAATGAATTTTGTCAAAAAATAATGAGGATACCCAAAGAAGAGGTAAAATTTATCAATGAGTGTTTTTATTTTATATCATCCTCCACCTCATTACCATGAAGATATAATTATCTCGATATGAAAAATATATTTTTATGTGGGTATTTTTAGATAATAACCAAATACCATCTCCAATTCCATCAAATGGGTTACGAAATCATTGCTTTTGTGAATGGAGGACTACTGTCACAGAAACTGTTGTCATTTGTTTCTCCATTACCACCTATCAAGGGTGAAAATAATGATAGATTTATTATTGATATAATAAATTTATGATTTTATGATGATTATGAAATTATTATATGACACATTCCTTCATACTCCCTATTTTTTTAATATATTAAAATGTCAGTCATGGATACGGTGGACTACTGTCTTATAAAGAGATGTGATTCGTTCCTACATTACATTGAATTTATTTTAGACGGTATAATAAACATATGTGATATATATGAAAAAATTATTTTGCATGATAATATATATATCATTTAATTTTCTTTCATTCAATCTAAGAAGAAAATGGAAACATCGTTCACAGGTATGTACGACCAGTTGTCTCCATGAAAAGTGTATTACTTTTTATATCAATAAATTTTATTAATTAAAATAAATAAAAATATACTTAATATATATGATATTTATATAATTTGTAACATTATGTAGATTATTAATCCACGATAAAAGTAATATGACAAAAACTAAATAGTCCAAATATACATGCAAAACAAAGTAGTTATTGCCCAAAACATGACTTTAACATGAAATTGGTAATAAAAGAGAAATAAATTTTATAAGAAAATAATATATTGTATGATATATTTTATTATGGATTGATAATAAATTCATAATCAACTTATATTTATTATACAAGATGATATAATGAGTATGATGGAATTTAAGACTTAAGGGAATGGATTTTTTTCCTCAGTTTGTCTTCATTGAGACGTACGTTATGTTATAATCCTATATTAATTTCTCAGGGTTATATACTGACCATTTGAAATTTATTATCAGTAATTTATTTATCCTCATGATATTTAAAATTCATTTTTATGTTATTCGTTCATGGTTCTTATGATTTCAAGTTTCCAATGTGGTAATGGTCTTATGTTACAATCTAATTGTATATGATGATTTTTTATGATTATGTTTACAATGATAACATATTTTCACCCAAATCTCATGAAACTCATAAATTTTAATCTCCTATGGTTATTAACATTATTTAAAATTAATATTAGCATTTTTAACTATTTTTTAATTGAAATAATGGATTTAATGTTTTTAGTAAACTATGACTTTGTTTCCCTCTTCAGTTAGAAATATGTTTTCTTCCAAAAATGTTTTTTACAAAAATGTTTTCATAAAGAGGTATTATTATACAGATATGATTTTTAGAAGATAATTTTACCAGTGTTTTTATTTTTAAAAAAAATTAAAGGAATCTACGTGTCATTTTCCAAAAAATACATATTTGGAATTTACCAAAAATGTGATAGGAATCATTATTTTAGAATATTCTACGTGAATTAAACTTATAGTTTTTAAAACTATTATTATGTTTTAATATTTATTTATAAGTTTTAATGATTATATTAAAATAACTATTTAAAAAAATTGTTTTAAATTCTTTTCCAAAATTAGAAATGATATTCTCCCTAAGAAATGTTTTAAATGTATGGTAAAATAATTTTCCATCTAAGATGATGTATATTGATGTAATCTATGCCTTAATATGAATATGATCCAAGGATACCATTGTAATTATTTCCATAAATGGTTGATGTCTATGAGGCTATGATTTTTTATGAAACCCATTTCCCTTCCATGGTTTATACCAGCATAAAGTTATTATGAAACCTGTTTCTTTTTACTTAGGTTAAGCTATGATGAAATTATGAAATTGTGATGAAATTTTTCTCATTTATACTAGTTATTCTATGATGAAATGCATATACAGACAATTTAATTTTATGGTTTATGATGTGATGAATTATTTATGATCTTGAGTCACAAATAAATTTGGTTTCAATTATGAGTTAGGTGGGACATATATCTCCCTCTAATGTATTGGGTAAGGATTTATATCTCATGAGATAAAAAAGACTGGAATGGGGAGTGAACCATGTTTAGTAAGGGATTATTTTGACAATGATTGTCTTGGGAGTGAACCTTTACTACTATGACAGTTTGGGAGTGAACTCATTCCAATATGATATAATTGACTGTGAGACTTGACTAATTTGGAAATGATTTTCTATGCCTCTAGGTTTACTAAAAATTCCACATCTTACGCTAATTTTATGCTCTCGTGGTCATATTATATGATTTATTTATGATTAATTTTTTATTAAGTACCAATATTTATTCCATGAACCAATATTATGATCGTTGATATGAAAGGTATGATTTATAGATGTCATTCCCAGGATCTTATACACTTATACTCATCATATGATTATGTATCACGCTTGTTTAACCATATGGAGCATCTGAGCTCACTGTTTATTATGTATAATTTCCCCAAGTTATGAATAAATTTATTACATATGATATGTCAGAGAAGGGTACTAGTTATTAATATCTTATTGGTAGATGATGTTGTTTACCTATGAGCTTATTTTTTGTGTTTCTAATATTCCATAGACACTGAACTATTATGATCCTCAAGTGTCATTTTTGTAATTGAATAAATATTATTTAGAAATTATGTAATATAAATGAATGATAATCTAAGGTCATTATAGTTCCCACTAAGGGAAAAATTTGCACATATGACTTTTATAAATAAGAGAAACATGGATATTGATAGAATGGATCAAAATGGTATTCTCATGTATATAAAATAAGTATTATACCAAGGTAATAAGTCTTCAATTAAATAACAAAACTTTGTATAATATATAAAGTTTATTTGTATGAAATTTTTATCTAATGGAAGAAAAGCTTCAGATTTTTAGAATTTAGTTTGAGGAATCGATGATGACTAATGAGAAAACCTTACATTATTTTCTCAAAAGAGTTAATGAAATTCTCAATAATATTTGTGGATTTAGGGAATCTTTCATACAAAATAAATCAAACAAATTAATGTAAAATTTCCCAAATTGATTTAAACCTAAAATCATAACCTTGTTGGATAGATATGATTTATCTATGTATGAACTAAAAAATATTTTTGAGGCATATAAAATGAATAAAGCACCAATATTTATAAAAAAGGGATAATGAATAAGTGGATTTTGAATCTATGATGAAAATAAAATTCAATTTATTGGATGTTGAATATTTTTATGAAATGGATAGAAATGATAAAGAGGATAAATTAAAAAATATGATAATTTCTATTATAACTTAATATTTTTGAAACAGTATATGGATATAAAATGGCATGCTTCCATTGAAATACATCAAGTGTAGGGGAGTTGAGAACTATTTTTGAATTTCACAAGGATGAGCGTAAATAAAATTGAAGAAAATGATACTTATGATAATCCATGATTAATGAATTGAAATAAGGATAAAAAATAAAATGGAAAAATATGTAAAGGTAAAGGTAAATTTACTAGGAAAAAAATGAGATATATTTATAAGGAAGAGTTAGTTGAATCTTCAGAATTTGTATCATCCAATAAAGATATTCAAAAGAAATTTTCAAAATACATGACTAATATAAAATCAACATAGAATCTATAGGTTATTATCAATGTAAATTTAGGTTACCATATCAAATAACTAAATATATGTTTGTGGTGAATGTGACTTCCAAAATAGAAAATAGTAATTAATTTCACTTGTTTGTACTAGAAGGGTAAATCCTTCACCATAGATTATTTTATATTTTTATTTTCCAATTTTAATTTATAAATACCTATTTAATTATATAATTATTGGATATATACTCAATGATATAATTATACGGGAATAATAAAATATAGCCTTTTCTTCATTTTATTAAAAAATGAAATCATCATTCGTGTCTTGTGCAGACTACTACCTCCATGATACCGAGTGTTTTATTTTCATTCACTATATTAAAATAGTGTTATAAATGTAAATTTAATAAAAAATTATTATATTTATATCATTTTTTCATTCTTAAATAATAAATCATATTATGACTTTCCCTCATTATATGATAATGAAAATCTCATCCATGCATACATGTAGACTACCGACTACATAGAACAGTGAATTATGTTTTTCATTATCGCCTTCAATTAATTAAAATTTTTATAGGATTAAAGGATAAATATGATAATTTTTATAAATTTATTTTATTCTTATGAAAAAATTGGTAAAATATTAATGATATGATCAACAAATGATCATAGTTAATTTAATCATTTAACAAAAGAATAATGAGAGGATATTGTTTTATACAAATTGTTTCATATTTTAATATCCCCTTATATTTATTCTAATTCCATTTAATTCTGATATATAACACTAATAATTTCATGACCTGCCTTCACCAAATGGAGGGAAGGATCAGCAGATTTCCAGGCCCTTCCATCTTTATGTTGAAGGAGAGATAATAACCCCCCGAGACCGGCCTTTAATAGGTCCTGGAGTGGTGACTAGCACCAAGGGTATAGAAATTACACACAAATGGAAGGCATTACCCCTTTTTGTTTTATTGGATTGGGAGATAAGTTGATGAACCCCAAAAACACCAAAACTAAAATAAAAGTAAAGCCAAAAGTAAAACATTCCCACATGCATGTTCCAAAAAGTAAAATCCACAAGGTACAAAAGAGACTACAAAGGTATGTACCAAGGAAAGAGAAAAATCCGCAACTACAACTGCCCCAAAGGTCCAAGGTAGTACTGTCCTGTGTGATCCCTGAAGTCCTCCTGTAAACCTGAAAGCAGTTTTATATACATAGGGTGAGCATACATGTATACTTAGTAGGGAAAACCAAAGACTCTCATGCACAAGTGGGGGAACGTACTAAATTCCCGTGAGAAAAGGAGTAAACCAAACAACTATCAATGTAATCTATCCACCCAAGCCTCACCAAGGAACACACCCCAAATAACGCAAGTCAAGTAATATATATAATAAGAGCACATCGATGTTTGGGTACCCCACGCCACTTTCCCACTGGTTATTGAGACATACTACGCATCGAACCAATTCCACCATTCTCACTGCAGTCCCACATTCAGACCCACCTGCACACTCCTGGGCCACAACCACATACAGTCCCACTGCCGAATCCCACCTGCATTCACCTGGGCCACAACTGTCACAGGTAACCACGCCTGCAAATACCTAGTCTATAACAACCACTACCACACCTGAAGACACCTGGGCTAGAAGGTCCACTGCCACGCATGAAGACACTTGGTCCTTATCCCGAAGACACTTGGGAAACCACCCACCACACACACCTATCCAACCACCACACTACCATGCCCGAAGATTCTTAGGCTAATAATGGACCTGAGGCCATCACAGCCTGCCCGAAGAAACTTGGGATATCTGGGAAAGGGATCAGAAAAAAAGCTAATAAATAGCCACTAATAATAGTGTTGGGTAAATCACCTTCCCCCATGAAATGGGGGTGTTCAGCACTAAGTTCTCAACCTGGGTGGGGTGCGAATAATAAACACAAAACTACAAGTATGTATATATAGGTAACAAGCACTCACCCAAGTTAGGGTTTTTTTCATCCAGCCAAAAGGAAACAAACATCGCTCATGTCCGAGTCACGACTCTCGCCAACAAACCCATTTTTCCCTTTCCTGTTTTCATGTTCAGTAATAATGTTCAAATAAGTTTATGCACTACTGGTCAACTAACACCATAAGCATAACCAAGTAAAAGAAACCATCCAAACGTCAATTTAAGTATCCACACCCAGTTCTCTTGTAAAGTCACAACAACAAAGGAATAAGTGAGATCCCTCGAAGTACTGGAACCAAAGACAACCTCGAGACATTGCCCCATGTCCCCTCCCCCAAAAAGGTTTTTCATCAACAAAGGATCCCACCCCAATTCGTGATATAAACAAGGTAACCTCCCAGTCTTAAAACTCACAACCACTGAATCCATAACAACATGGGATCTCATCCCCAATTTCATAACCACCGAGTGTATAAAAACAGGGGATCCCATCCCCTCGCACATCTCTAGCAATCAGACCGCAAAAAGAAAACAACCAAACCACTACCAATGACACAAAGCAGGGCCAGACTGGTATTTTCAGATTTAAACGATTTAACACACTCCATGATTTCAATTTCCGTGTGTTTTAACCAGGAGTTATCACAGAAGGGTTGATCCTGGTGATTTCAATTTATTTAGCTGGGTATGCATGATTAACAAATTTACATTTCACAAAAGGATTTTACAATTACAAAACAAGCCATTTAAAACATCATGAGGGGTTCATTTGTGCATAGATAAAGACCACATACAAATAGCATCAACGATCATAAACCCCCTTCTTTCTATATAGAATCTGTGCATTATATTTATTTAGGTCTGGTTTATCCAATTTTACAGAATCAAAACCACTCCCACCCCGCATGATACACAAAAGAGAGAGGCGAAGGAGAAATTCCTTACTTGTTGGTCAACGATCGACGCTGAGGCCTGGCGTGGAACTTCACGGATAGTGATGCTGCTCGCCTGAACTAAAATCTCCTCGTCTATCAATTCTTAGGCCAGGCGTAGAAATTCACACATAGGGATGTGGCTCTCATGAAGGATGGATAATCTAGCACCGGGTGATCGAGAAAAGAAGAAACCCACAAAAAACACATTAGATTATAAGGGTCTGTGGCGGTTGAGATTAGAACATGAAAACGCGTAAGGAGCAGGGGTCGTCTGTTGACCACACGACCCCACACATTATTAAAGGGGTCAGGTGGTTTAAAACAACTCACACACTAGGTTAATTAATTAAATATTTAGTTAAAAATTTATGGGAAGTTACTAGGATTTAAAACACCCTTAAATGAGTCAAAACAAGGTTTAAAACCCTAATTGCGTAAGAAGGAGCGCCCCTGGAAAGAACCTGCGGTTGTAGTCCAGAGCCACCGGTAGCCGAGGGCTACCGGTAGGCCTGATACCGGTAGGCTAAGGCCACCGGTAGACAGAGCTACCGGTAGGCCTGCTACCGGTTGGCTATGGCTACTGGTAGATAGAGCTACCGGTTGGCCAGCTACCGGTAGGCTAAGGCTACTGGTAGGCCTATCGTGGCCAACTTCACCGAGATTCACAGGTCAGAATACCCAACACGAGATTTTCACAAAGTAATGGACCCCTAAAACCTGGGCCATTACAAAAAAAAATAAATATGATCATTATGGTTCTTTTATAATAATATTACTATAAAATCACAGAATAATCATTCCTTTAAAAAAGGTATGTTCATGTTTGGGATGGTTTAACAAACTATATGAACTATACTATTATTTTATATCATTAATTAATATAAGAACATAATTAATGTTATAATATTATAAAAATAATGAAATATTGTTTTTATGTTTATATCAACATTTATAACTTTAATTAATAAAAAAACTTTCGTTCATTAAGAATCATCTAAATATGATTATCATTGAATTCAACATTATGATTAATAACAAAAATACAATAGAGTTAAATGATTCCTTTATAATTAACCTGTAAAATATATTTCAGTACCATGTATGATCTAATAATGATTCAATTTTAAAAAATAATATGTACCAATGCCATATTTATGAAACTAGTCCAAAGCGATAAAGACTACATACACCCGATATTGAAAAGATGTAAAAAAAACTAACTAATATATAGATTTAGAATGATTATAAATGAGGTGTGTATATGATTATAGTTATGAATATGGTTCTAGGGTATATATTTAATAAACTCAATTTAATTATTTAGTATGTTTGGTGCATGTACGTAATAAATCAGAACTGAGGAATGGGTTTTTGTCTCAAATTCTTCTATTTGAGACATGTCTATATTTTATATTAAATTTCATTTATCTGTTGTATATTAGGAATATATGATATATAATAACATTAATTATATTTTATTCATGTTTTTTCTATTTCAATTAAAATCCCACTCTTTATATGAATTTTGATTAAAATGGTGCTCATGTCGCAAGGGTTCATCGTCTCATACTTTAATTCCTTAAGACATGTTTATGTTTTTCAACATGTTTTATATGAATGTATTATTAACTGATCCTAGAAGTATATTTATAATATATTTGTGTTATTAATGAGAAATACTAATACCTATTATTTACTTTTCCTCAAATTCGTTTTAATCAATCATTACCCCACTTGTAAGGTTTCTTGTAACCAAATTTTATTCATTGAGTTACGATCGTCCTCTTGGACATACAAATTGTGTATATAATACTATTTTTTTTTTTAGTAATTTATGTTTTCTATTAATTTACATTTCTTCTACAAAATACATATCTTTTAAAACATTCAAACTTCACAGATTATGTTGCTTGTAAGGAATATTGAAAACTCAAGTCCCATTTTCATGAGTTATATTGTTTTATCATGAAATTATTTATTAATTTTTTAGGTTATCAAACCATAAAATGTTATTATAATTTATTTTATAATACAATTTAAAAAATTGATTTTTAACAAGAATTATTTTTTATTAATATTTTTATAATATGCGCTTTCATAAAATGTATTTTCAATGTATTTATAAGGTTTATTTTATTTTATTATCAAATGTGTTATATTTGGTTCCAAATTTCATATAAAAACATTATATAATATTCAAATCACAATTTGAGATGTAAATTATTATAATAAATGTTTTTTTAAAATATTTCATGTCATATTTTCATAAGATACCTTTGAAAATGATTTTAAATTTTTATTATATGTCAATATTAAAAAAAATTCTAAAATATCTATTTATGTTTTCGCCTCCATTTCGCTTATTATTTTGAAATCTAATTTCCCTGATGGTATTTATTTTTCAGAATTTATCCTCTATTATATATATTTATCATTTAGATTATTGATTCCACAGTATCAAAAAAATTACTATTGGTCCTTTCTTTTATAATATTGTTTGAAGCACTATTTTATGAGGGTGTTTTTCATTTACATCAACACCATTGTCTGTTTCATTAATTTAATTTGGGTAATGTTTTTTTTATACTTTTCAAATTATTTTTCTGCATGTATTATGATCATGTTATCACATTTATTGACATAGTTAAATGTATTTATGTTCCATATGTTGTTATTCCAATATAAACTATTATATTATTGTTTAATACATATTGATTAACATTCGAACTCCTTCCTCTAGATGGGATATAATAATATTATCAATTTTGTTAAAATGGGTAAAATTATTAATATTCTTAATGATTTTGGACTAATACTACTAGTTTATTATGTGTTGATTTTTTATACTCTTTACTATACAGATAACAATGTTTTTATTCATCCAAAGGTTCCTTAGGAAATTCCATGACATATCTTGTTGAGTCTTTTGGTGAATGAAATGGACATAAAAAAGTGAAAGGTGGGGTCATTAATTATATAACCCCTTGATGAATCAACAATTTTTATGAGACCAAACAGATTTATGTTTGGTTTATCCCTTTCTCAATATAATTATAGTGTCTTGGCATAAGGATTTGATATGTTTTTTATTTTTTATGTTATTAATTCCATCAATATGAGATAAGTAATTATTGATAACCATGTTTCCAATTATTTACATGGATATAGAACTCTCATAGTTTGAGATTATAATATAAATATTCATATCATTAATTATTTCCATATTATATATACCATTATTATGTTTTGATAACATAAGTAACATGTTTTCCTTACTTAGAATTTGAACTCATCCCTTATTATATTTCTATTTCCCTTTGATAGATAGAAAATAATTACACATGATATTCCTAACAAGATAGCTTGTTTTTAGATTTTATGGTATATATTGAACCCGTGTAATAGATTAAGTAATTTAATACTTAATTGGATGATATTTCCATTTCATAAAAATAAAATGGTCATTGTTGGTCATTGTTTTTTCATAATTCTTTAAATAATGATACATTAAAATTTATTTGATGTGTAATAGATGAAATAATCATTTCTAATTTTCTTATTAAGGATACTTATATCTCAACTTTTACAACTAAAATCAATGTGATTATGTAATTATTGTGTTTATAGAACCATATCTGGTAACATGGGTCTAGGGAATCACACAGTTCCTTACATGAATATAGATGAGGGATAAAAAGATATGAATATTATGATATGACTAATGGAAACATTGAAGACATTTGTATTATTATGTAACAACTCAACATTATCTGAGGTTTTAAAAATGTTTATGAAAAATTATAAGAATTAAAAATGAAATACTGAGGCTAGTGGTTTAATTTTTGGCGCAATCACATGTGAATGGTATTTTAGTGTGTGGAATATACATTCGGAAGAGTTGAGAATGGATGGGTATTTTCTAAGAAGTTATGGTGGAGGGACATGTTTTTTTAGTCACTAGTGAGGGCGCCCTAGACGCACTAATATTTAATATAACTTCAAATAATTGTAGTGTCATTTATCTAGATAGTATGACAATAATATGAGGACCTACCAAACAAATAACACAGAGAGAATTAAACAACAATCCCACTATGCTCAGGTATTTCAAACTCATCAATGACAATAGTTAATATATTTATGTTCACCACTGAATAGTATATTTTGAAAGGGGTGTATGAATATTAGACAGATTTTAGTTTTCATTAATTTATTTTGGGTATGTTTTTCAGTTTCAAGGTTAGTATGAGGGAATAAAGAGGGTATATGTAACTGAGTAATCTACAACTGACATAAATAAGGTCCCTTTTACAATACTCTATAAAATTTTAGTATATTATAAACTGGATTATGATTTCTTTAATACAAGATATTCCCACTAATGTATATATGAGAAACAAATTGACTTTTTGTATTGAAATTATAGACATTTTCAAATCAGATGAACCATGATAATTCATTTTCCTGGTGATTTGAAAGGATTAATAAATATTGATCTTGTAAAATTTTTGGCATCAACTTATATCCATTAATAAGGATTCTACATCCCTGATCTGAATATATTTGACATTATTTTGGAAATATATTAATTATCCTAGTTTAGAACTCATATTGACTATGGTCAAATAAATTTCACTTTCTCTTCCTTAATTGGTTCCTACTAAACTCTCATTGGATAGTGGGTATTAAAAGAGGGTTGAACATGAACAAATATTGTGTAGTTTGGATCTATTGTCCCTAAAATGGCATGTTTTATTATTGGGGATAATGAATCCCAGGATTATACACCATAACATTCATAGAGTACCTCTTTGTTAATATTTTTCCTAAATATTTCTTAGCACCTCCTCCTAGAAAATAGTTGAATTTTATGATCAATTTTTTTCCAGGGATGGAATCAAATTATATTACACAATTTTATATACCTATAAATAATCTAAAAAAATAAAAAATTCTTCTAGAATTGATAAAGTCATAAGGATTTATAAGAATATAGTTCTCCGTGGGTTTCATGGTTCTTATCATAAGGAATGAAAAAAAGATTTAGGGTTATGTGTATATTACCTAAGGATGAAATAAATAAATAAAAACCACTATATATAAACATAAGTTGATAATTTATTTGATCAATTGAAATGGTTTGTTGAATTTTTTAAAATATTCATGTCTTTTAGTTTTCATGAGCTCTATGTATGAAAAGAGAACCTTCCAAATATATAATTATAAAGAATTATGACCACTTTGATCATCTTATTTTCCTATTAAATTAACTTTCTACGTTTTATTATTAATGGAATTACAGAATATAATATTTCATCAATTTTTAGAATCTCAGTTTGTGGTCTTTATTAGAAAAATCATTATATATATGATATTGGGAAAAATTCAACTCACATATTCATATCATCATAGATAAATTATGAGAGAAACACTAATATGAAAAACTTTATAAATGATATTGTATGGAATCATGAGGTAAAATTACTAGGGTATGAGGTCTATAATGATAGATTCTTAGTGGACCTAGAAATGTTTTAAGTTGTAGTTTCTTATAAAGTACCCATGAATGTATTTGAGGTAATATGTTTTCTAGTATATGGTATATTATCATCACATCATGTAATACATTTACTATAAATTACTCATACAAAATATTTAATAGATAAAATTATCAATTTCATGTCAATTTATTACCATGAGGTTAATTTTAAGAAACTAAATTATTGGTTGAAAACTACTTCAATTTTGATTCTAGATATGTTGGGTGATGGTTTTGATGTTTGTTTTGGTGCATATTCAGTGGATTTAGGTTGTCTACTAATGTAAGAACATTTTTCAGTGGCATGTAGATCATCAAATGGTTGGCCATAATAAAATATCTTTATAACCCATGATTTTGAATAATCCACTATAGTTCATGATGTAAAGCACATAAGGCATGATTTATTTTTATAAGATATTCTTGGAATTTAGTAACCATAAAATCCTATGTATATATTTTCCTAGTGATTTTCAAATTTGAGTTATTTTTTATTGGATGAATAGATCTAATCATTATTTTTTACGTTCTTTTACATAGAAGGTAAGGGTTATGGAGTTCCTGATTTTATCAATATAAAAGTACCACTACAGTATACACAGGAAGAAAAAAAGTAGTGAAGACATTATTCTTTATTATATGAGCTTTATTTAGAGGAAACCTTGGACTAAGATGGGTTATATTAATTTCAAACTGATTTGACATCATCAATTGAGGATAAAGTCAAGGAAACCTGGATAAAATGTCATGATTATATTATTATTTGAGAAAAAATAAATGGTGGGTGGACTCTTAAACATTAATCTCAGAATTCCAATTTCTCCCTTTATATTCATTGATGATTAAGGATTAATATTAAAATGTGAGAAGAAGTGATTGCAAAATATGACTAATCATGGTCGGAAATTAATATTTGGGTAATGAAAATGAATTGTGGAAATCATCAGATATTTTAGAGGCCTATTTGAAAGGTGATACTACTGGTTTCATTTCCCTATTCGTTACCTTCTAAAAAGAGAATGCAGGAACAATGAATGATACATATATTACAACAACTTCCTTTTTGAGTATGGAAATTGGATGATATCAAATTGTATTTATTGACTATATTTTCAAATATATCAATGTCATGGGATACTATTTGGGTGATTATGGATTTCTATACCAACATTGATCACTTATTACCATATATAAATATTATTATTTAGATGGCCTATTGAAATTAAAAATTCAAGAGATCATTGTGTTTCTTGGGTTTCCAAAAGGAATAATTTATAATCATGAATATTGATTTACATCCATGTCAAATAAATAATTATAGTGATTTTAGAACCCTATGAATGATAATTATGTGAAGTTAAATATACATATAAATGAAGATATGTTTCAATCTTAAATCTTTGTATTTTTCTATTCTTCAGAGTATCACCTATCAATGATAGATTTACCCTATTATAAAAACTTTAATTCATCTATTTGGATGTTTTTAAGGACCTCTAAATAATACTTTTCATTCTCTAAAATGATTGATAGAGATTTTTGAATCATTGTGGGTTTATCCTTACATAATTTAATAGGTAATAGAGATGGTAAATTTGATTTAGAAATAAATAATCACTACTTAGCATTAATAAAGGACATATACTGAGTGTGGGAGATGAGTTTTTGAATTTAAGGATAGTAATCATTTTTTTATACTTGTTTATCTAAGATTAGGTCAAAAAATATTAGAAAATAATGAAGATAAATGCAATATTTATTGAACTATTCTACAATATGGATTTTTTTGGAAAACTACTTGTAGGGTTAAATTAATTCAAAGATTTATTGGTATTTATAATAGGTTTCATGTTTCCAAAATGAATATATATATTCTTGACCTATAAAATATAATCTTTTTTGCAGATTTTAAGTTGAATAAAAATGAATTTTATTTGGTAAAACATCATTACATAATCTAATATAGTAAGACTATTCTATGAGGGATGGTTTTTCCACTTATTTGGGTATTATGACATAATGGGATACTATAAGATGAAACATATGAGTGGAATGATTATATGAAATCAGGATGACATTTTTTGTGTCTTCGAGAGGATTATTGAATATTTTTAGGTATGAGAAGCCTAATAATGGAATGTTAATAATTTCCCACTTCTTTAAAAGTTATTTTTTACATAATTCATAGTTATTTATAATTAAACAGATGAATATGATTCTTATGTTGGTTAATTGGATATATAAGGGAAGGGGAGAGGAAATAAAAGTGTTGAAGTTGTCATAACAACAATAGGTACCTACTAAAAGGGTACCATGTACATGGTGGTATCAAATGTTTTTTTCGTGTCTATTAGTGTAGTTATCAGGTACCTAGTGATTATTTATCAGTTACTTAAAATAAAATTGTTCATTATGATAAATGGAAAATAAATTTTTAATTTATAATAAAAATTTAACAATTTTAAACATTTTTTTTGGATTCCAACAATCGAATAATTTTATAGATTCCTACAATGGATCTCCTCCATTCAACCCATTCTCTATTGAATCTTACCTCCTAATTGTGATATGGTTGGTTATTGAGCTACCATAAAAAGTCATCTTTAGTAAGGATATTGTGGTAGACATGTCAATTCTTCTTAATATTCCTTTTTTATCTATGGATGTTAACCAAATATTTTAATTCCTTCTTATATAGTATATATAAATCTATTAATTCCATTTGGATTTATTCTACTTATATATTTCATGAGATAATCCTTGGTGAATCTAAGGTTATAACCTCATTATCCTTTTGGGTTTAATATTTTCTGAGGTAAAAAACTATGTCCTTGGAATATTTAATTCTTGGATTATTTAATCATTCATGTTGTGGAATCATTTCATTGACCAGAGTGTAAATTAAGGATTCATATATCATTTAGTAAATAATCTTTTATATCTACTATGATTTATAATTAGGTTGAGTTGTTAATATTATTTCATATTGTATATCGTTGTTTCTTCAATTCTACATGTTTTTCATTTTCTGGGTTACTTTTAAATAATACATTTATAGTATAATGGAATATATCATGGTTGTAATGAAACTATTATTTTATGTATACGTATATTTGATACCATGTTTTTAAAAATAGGGGGAGGGGAAAGTATATTGTTATAAACTGATTGGAGGTTCCATAACTATGACATAGGATAGTATAAAAAATTTACCATGGAACATGATATATATATGTACACAACAATCCCACTAACTAATTATATTTATCTTTTTTATTAGGATGTAGTATATTTCGAAGTTGATATTCTCTCTTTATGGAGGAGGTTAACCAGATGTATGTACATTTTCCAATATTGGATTGACCAATAGGATGTGAACTTATTCTTGATTTTGAGCTACACATGAAGATGGTATGGTGATATCCATTAGAATGTGATTAAATGTTGAAATTAAAACCCTAATAAGATGGTTATTATTTGTTATTCTATAAATGTGTAATATTTAAGATGACTTCTTTACATTTTTATTGATTTAGTATGTGCTACAAAATGATACACATGGTATTATCATATATATGTTGGGATTTTTTGGGGAATTCTTATTAGGTATGTGTACCCACAACCTATATGTATCCCCTTGGGAATAATATTAATCCTATTACTTGGAGGTAGAATTTTTGATAGACAATAACACCACTTGATTAAACCAAGTATTATTCCTTAAAATAAATATTATATTAATAGAATTTTTCACCTAAAAAATTAAACCAAATGAACTAAAATAAATTCAATTTTGTTAAAATTTTAAAATGAATGATTAATATTAATACATTATGAGAATAAAATATGATACATCATTAAGAAAATTGTAAGAGAAATAAATTCACATGTAAATAAAAAGACCAAAAAATGAAATAATTATCATTATAGTTTTCAATGAATATCCTAACCCCAATTAAAACCATGTAAAATATTCGTAGAATCATAAATATAATGTACACGTTGATAGAGATATAAAGGAATGTGATTAATGATTTTAAAACTGTATGTAAGACTATATATATGTATACAATATGACCATTATAATTATAACCACTAGAAATATGGTAATTGAAAATTTAGTCATTATGTATACGTGTATTAAATAGGTATATTTAATTTAATTAATTATTTGAAAAAATAAATTTAATATTTTCTCACCTCAAAATTTTATGATTTATTTCTATTTCTGGAAATATAATTTCTATTATAGTCTATTTTACATGAAACATTGTGTTTATAAAACGTATGAAAAACTATTGAAATATTATTATTTTACATTGATATCATTTTTGAAATTATCATTTCAATATTATCATAGGTTTATTTTTGGGGAATATTTATTTTCATTTAAATAGTGAAAATATGGAATTTAGTAACAATGTTATTTCCAATCCTTAAATAAATTAATAAAAATTGAAAATTATATTTTTTTAGTTATAAAGAAAAATAAAAACAATTTTATTTACAACAATCTAATTAATTTCTTTAGGATATTCATTTTACTTGATTTTTATATAACCTGTTTTTATGCTAAAAAACACATATTTATATAAAACCATTTTTCAGGTCATTTTGGGGGTTTTAATTTTTTTTAAATTATAGGAATTTAATTTGATAAAATGGATTCCACATTTATAATCATGAAGGTAAAATTTGATAAATACACATCATTAATATTTAGACCTTATGAATAGTAGATGTAGTAAAATTTATCACTTCAATGAAGGGTCAATTGGGAAATTAAGGATAAAAAGAATGTCATAAGGCATTAAAAATATATCCAAAACATTCATTTATTTAATTTAATCGCATTAATTCGACAATATACATTCTAACATTGAATATATGGAATTTTTTTTTATTCTCCATTTATAATATCATTTATATTATTTTAAGTTAATAAAAACACAAAATGTCACTACCTTGCCATTAAGTTTCTATTATATGTTCACAGAGCGATGGAAATAAGTTATGAATTAAGGTTATTGTTTTTTAACATAATTAATTTATTTATTTGATGTTAATTTATTTCTAATTTTTATTAATTATATACTTTCCTTTAATGTTTATACAATGTTGACACACTCCATGTTCATGAAGTGGAAAAAACTATGTAAATAATTTTCGAAACATTAAAAATATTTTTTTGGGATTAATGATGGTTCAAAAAGAATTTTATAGTTAATGATAATGTATTATCTATTGATAAATATATCATATAATAATTACATCTTGATCATGATTCCCTTAATGTAACAATAATATAATATTAAATTATTTAAAAATCATAAAAATATTTTAAGAGGAAAATAAGTGTTATAAATGGTTTATTATTTCCACCCTTATACATTTATGAATAAAAATATTATATATAAAAATACAACCCTTAATGATAGAATGTTTAATTTCTATGGTTAAGGATAAAATTTTATTATTAAGGGATTATACAAAAAGTAATAGTTGAAATTCCACATAAACATGTTAAAATTTTACTTGTTTAAGGTATTTAAATCATATCCAATCATTCCATCATAATTATTGTAACATCCCACCCCTCCTCAATGGATTGAGTAGAGGTAGAAGTGCTACTCAGCCTTACGAGACATCCCCAAGTTGACCAAGGCTAGAAGCAAATGTCAAGGGCTTCATGAAAAGTGGGAAATGATTTTCCCTTAACCTACATAAAACAACCCACAAAACATATCCTAACCAAAATTAGCATATTATGCATGAAAAAATGCATTAAAATTCAAAAATAGTAAAATATTATCTCATCAAACACCCACATAACAGAAATCAGAGTTCCAAAGTAGAGGACTCAAAAAGAAAACTCTCAAAATCCAGGAAATAGTTCCATAGATCCACACCATTCTCGAAGCTATATTGCTACAAAATAGCCCATTAATATTGATGGTCCACTAAAGAAATGATACTCTTTACCCTTGTGTACCAATATACAAAATCTATAAAAAACTCAATTTCAAAAGTAGTGTGTGAGTAATAATATTTATAGTGTTTCTATATATAAATTCCCTAATCACTCCACTAGTATGGAAAATGTTAGCACATTTATGTAAACTAATTTATCTAAATCCAAAAATAGGATTTAAAATTCCCAGCTTGACAAATACATCCCTAACAGAACAGTTCACCCCAAATAAAAAAATTAAAATGAATGAAATCAAAAATTTCATTACCTATTTTTCGTCATTCATATTGATATAACCCATTTTATCTCCCATTTCCAAACATATATTTAAACAACATACACAATTCTACCCCATGAGCTTTGTGTGTCTATTGATGGTGGGACTTCACAAATAACCTGGTCCCCTTTTTATTGTGATACATGATTCCACATTATAATCCTTTTTTGGTGGTAGTTCACATCCACTATGCATCCAATCCATATCATGCTTAATCACTTAAGGCAAAACCCTAAAACCAACATTTCCAAAGAACATATCAACCAATATTTTCCAAACATCATTACTAACACACATTCCAAATCCATTTCAATAAATGAACCATTTATTGAAAATACCCCTAAGAAACATCTATTACAAACAATATTTCATCCAATTATAACAAAACCAATTTCAAAAAATCATGCCAATTCCATTTTCCACCATTATGCAGAATCCATTTCAATTAAAAAACATTTTTTGTGAAAACCATTTTCACAAACCATTTTCCATAAATACAACTAAGAACCTGATTTTAAAATCACTAGATTAAAATCCAAAAACAATGAAACATTCATGATAATATCACATTTTTTCAAATATAAAAGGAATCATCACAAAATGGATTTCAACATAGCTTTGCACATTAATATCAGAATCAATTTCATGAAAAAAATTATTTTTAAATCAATCGTTCATGTTCTAGAAATAGGAGTTGAGAGTGAATCCACCAACCATTAGGGTTTCAAAAAATGGCCAAGGTCACAAAACCCTGACCAATCGGGGTGAAAATCCAACAAACATCATAAGATCCCTTACCCTAACATCAACAATGCCAAAATTCACCATTATTGGAGACAATAACCCTAGATTTATCAACAATGTATGTTGATATCATAAATTGGGAGAGAGAGAGAGAGAGATGTAGATCTAAGGGAAAAAAGAAAATAACAATAAAGGAGACTTAAAAAGGGAGATACTCCCTCAAACAATGAATAAAACTATTTCAAATTCTTCCAAAAATATGCAGGAGAGATTCCTTAACCTTGGAGAATAAGTAATACCTACATAGGGATTCTTGGGAGAAAAAATGGTTGTGTAGGAAAAATCCCGACCAACCCTCATTTTATTAAAACCCACTTTTTAAAGCATTCATGGTCAGCTTCATGGTTAGGAGAAAATGTGATAATTCTGTGTCTACTACTATTTCAACAGAGTCCTCACACAGTTCTCCCACATGGTTGGACAAACCGTGCAGCAACAATGATAATGATCCTTATCCCATATTTTATGGTTTACCTGGGGATACAACACAGTTTGAAAAACTATACACCTTAACTATATGCTAACCCAAAGCTTGTTGCCTTTACATTTATATTTTCTTGTATGTGTTTCATGATTTTCACTAACCATACTCAAACCGTGAACCCTTAAAAAACTCCCAAAACCGTTCCAAAAAACCTTTGTAATCTGTCAAAAATTACCCAACCACTTTACATAAATAAAAGTCATAAATTAAGGATTATATACCTCAAACTGTTGTTGCTATATTATACCTATAATTGGACTTTATATCCTTATAATGTAGAAAACCTAAACTTTCAAAAAATAGTTTGGGTCGTTGCTATGAAATTTAATTCTCCTATTCATAAGTATCCTCATGAATATGACCATGTTTCCAAAAAAATCCATATTAGATCTATGCTCTTTTGATGCAATAATTTCTCTTACCAATCTATAATATGCACCAGTACATGTAACAGACATGTATCTAGTAATAGCTCAACATTATCCCATCAAATCACATGGTCATGATACAACTATGATTTTTTCAATTATGATACATAAAAAACATTATTCACTATAATAAACCAGGGTTGAAAATCCAACCAATATACCACCTCTCCATCCAACTCATGTATCTCATGATTCCCAATATACCTTAGAGATAATTTTTCCTTCTTTCTTAAATGATGGTTCCTGAACCTCGTAGATATTCTCAAGAGCACATGACCACCCACCACTAAATACAATGGCCATCAACTATGGACCACATACAATTTATGAAAACTTTAAACAATCTCTATTATCTTTCTGATTAATATAATATTTTATGTATTCTCTTGGAAAAGGCACATTCCACCCTTCGATGTCTCACATGTTTCCACCTGAAAAAGTGGAGAAGAACATGGATTCCCATATAAAGCTTCAATTGGAACCATGTGTATTAATTCCTATTAAAATTTATTATATGAGAATTATGTTAATGGTAATGTAGAGACCCGAAGCTTGACGTAAATTGACATTACATTACATTTGCAGAATACTTAGTTCATAACAAAAACACACACACAAGGATCGTAATAGTATAGTGTCTTTGGAAACTCGGAATATAATCTTCTAATCCTGGTGAAAGATCTTCAACATCTCCCATAAAGATCTTCCTTTTTTACATAAAACCTCTCTTTATTTCCTCGGGAAAAGAAAACATAAAAGGGTGAGCTCAAATGCTCAGTAAGGGTAAACAAAAGAAATATCAGTCACATCATATACATAAGCACATAACTTTTGGAAATATTAACAAGAAAAAGAGATCATAATTTCATAACATGGGATAAATCATGGCAGTGAAATGTAATCACAATATTCAAAACTTAAAACATGAAACTTTGTGGAATATACACACAATCACAGAGAATCATTTCTTGTTAGTCAAGACTCATTTCCAAGACTATCTGAGTGGATAAAGTCCCTTTCTGAACTGAGTCACCCTCGTTTCAGTCCTGTTTCACTGAACCGGTATAACCTACCATTCCAGCCATGTCTATCTCATGAGATATAAAATCTTTACCCAATGCATTGGAGGGAGATATAGGTCTCACCCATCTCATAATGATACCATTCTTATGTGTGCCACAAAATCATAAATCATACATCATTGCATAACCCATGTAATACAAATGGGAATCTTAACCATCATGACATCATAAAACAGTTCATATATGATAATGGAATTCATAAAAATAATTCCATCACAACATAATCAAATCAATTTAATAATAGGGATAAATACAGAACCCTTTATTTTCTTATAAGGAAAATAATTTTGATAAAACACTTGAACTCCATTCTTGAGGAAAATATCCTTTCTTTTTCAAATACATATTTCCTTTCTTAAAATGTCATACAACTTTAAACTAAAAGAATTTGATTAAAAATAAACTTGAAAACTTGTAAAGGAATCTTCTTGGAAATAATGTTTTAAAAATCCATTCATGCCGTATAAGTTTAAAAAACAGTCTTCTCGTACTTTTGTCGGGAAAGTCAAAAAGTACCTCGTATGAAAAACGACAAAAGATTCCTTTCATATCTTTTACTAAAAACTCACTGAAGGGTAAAATTGGATTTAAAAAATTGTAGCTGGATGGAAATAATATTACATATTGAGGAAACATGGATGTGGATGATAAAATACACCCCAGTAAATACCAAAGTATAAACAATCTCGGATAAAAATAAGATTGTGATATTTTCATTACCTTAGGTCTGATTTGCTTCGTAAGTGTCCGAACCTCCTGTATAATGATTTAAATAATGTCGTTGACTTATTACAGAATCATATTAATTGTTATTATATCATATATTGTTCACTTATGACTTTATATTACCCGTTATTTTGTAAATTCATGTGAAAGTAGCGTTTTGGGTAAAATCGTCTCATTTGTCGTTCGTGTTTTAACTTTTAATTATTCATATGATTACATAGATCATTATTACTTAATTATATAATATAAAACATGATTTATATATAATATATATTCAGAATATACATATATATAATGGATCGATAAACGGAAAGAAATACACCGTTCATGGAGACGATAGGTCGTACGTACGCATGAACACTGTTTTCTTTTCGTTATTGAATTGAGTGGAATTAAGTAGATGACATACATATATATACACATAAGTCCATTAGCTTTATAATGTCATATATTTCATGATTTCTTATTATATATTCTTTATAATCATTCATGAATGGTTAAAGTGGAGAATGAATCTCATCGCGTCGTGGAGACGGTAGTCCATACGTACGCACGAGCGATGATATCGTTCTCATGATCGTGGGACTGTATTGGTGTGTATGTATACTATTTCAGAATCAATATCACTTTAAAATAATAATATATAGTTATTATTTACACCTTTATACCCATCCAAGTAAGGTGGTGGTGGAAAATAGATTTCACCATGGCATGGAGACGGTATTCCGTACGTACGCACGTGTGATGATTTCGTTTTTCGTAGGATGGATAGATGGTGAAATAGGATTGTTTCATACAAATAATAACATATAATTATATTAGTTATACTGATGTTATTACTTCATAATTAAACAACCTAATAAGAAGAAGTGGAAGAAGAAATAAAGGTGAAAGAATAGGTAACGGAAATTACCTCTTCTTTGAAGCGCCTCTTTGAGACCTCCTCTTAGGGCACTAAAATTGGTCTTTGAGGAAGACCAGAACCTCTATGATGTTTCTAGAGAAGTGGAGAATAGAATTTTTCAGGGGTTTTCTGAGCTTTAAGGCTCAAAGTTGCGTGAGGAAGAGAAGGAGTATGTTCCCTTTTATAAGGGAGGAGAGGGGCACCTTTGGAATAACTAAAAATATTATTTTATTATAAAGTCAAGTTCGGTTTTAAATAGCTCCAAATTGATTTATTTCGAGGCTAAGATGGGTATGGGTCGACATAATCTCATCCAATAGGATTTAGATAAGTTTAGGTTATTATTTTAACCTTATCAATTAGATTTAACTCTAAGTTAAATAATTTAACTTTTACGGTGTCTTTTTGTCTTCTTACACTATAAGGTTAATAAATTTACTATATCAAGAAAAAAGAACCCCTAGTTGTTTATAATTAATATATATAATCTTATCTGAGTAATTTTTCCGAACCTTATATTTTTAGGAATAAAATAACAATTAATAATATAATATTTATTTTAAAAACTATTATATGTCAATTTTCACACTATTTGGTACATGATTTTTATGAAATTCATAACAGAATTATAAGTTCAAACCAAGTTACATACATCAACAATAACATGTCATATTAACCTATAAAATTAGTTAATGTCATAAAAAGTCTCAAATTAGATTTATTTGGGCATTTATAACATCAATTATGTCAATATTTCATTAATAAGACAATTACTCCATCATATTTGTGTCATAATAAATGATATTTATATAATCCCTAAAAATTCTAAATAAATTCTTATGATGTATATAATTGTATTATCTTTCTGGAGAATATTCATGTTTGAAGTTTCATGAAATGTATCACTAGATGAAAATTATTATACTTATAAGATTTAAGAAAGTGACATGTTGTCCCATTCTTTGGTTTTAATAATAATTAAATTATTTTCATTGAAAAAATTTAATTAAATGAATATAATCCGACCCTTAGGTGATATGGGTCGACTTTTAGTCATCATATAGGATTTTGACATTTGTTAGGGTAATTTTAAAATATTATATTTACCCTTATTTACCCGATTTACCTTTAACTATGGTAAATAAAATTTACCGTAGTTACTATTCATAATTCCCAAAAATAAAAAGTAGCCTATTAACATAATTTGGACCCACTGATTCCAAATATGGAATCCATTTTTTAAAATTCAATACATAGAAGATTCAGAGATTAAATTAAAATTAATCCCGTTGTCGAATAAAAACGGGTTTTTGTTTAAAACATTACAAAAGATTGAATTGATTTAACCTACGAATTCAAGGTAAAATCAATGCTAATGACATTCATTATATTAAATGGTAAAAATATATTCTATTTATACTTTAAAACCATTCAATATTATAATTTATCCACATAAGATATTGCGATGAAAAAAGATGTTTTTAATTATAATATAGCGTGTTTTTACTATTCATTAAAATATGAAAGTTATCGGAAAAATATCAAAACATTATCTAATGTAAATTTTTATATCCTAATTCAAAATAAGAATTTTATTTTGTCAAATTGAACATATAAACATGTCAAAAACTAGATTTAAAGTGGGTGTGCCATCAAAAGGCGCCAAAACTGCATTTTTTGAAAAATACTTATTTTACCCGAAAAAAATTATTTTGTTCTTACACCATGTTCTAGAAAATGTTTAAGACGTATAATAATATTATAAAATTAAAAATTTAGTTAATACTATTCATAACGGCTAGTTCATGACAATATTATAATAATATATCGTTGTTTATTAAAACCTGGTATTGCGTACAACACACGCTATCGAGGAAGGTCGCGAATGCGTGTAATGCAAGCCAAGTCAGGGTTGTGTGTTGTGAAAGAATCCTTCGTTATTTTGTATAACATAATCCAAACATATTTCATTTATACATTGAATATATATATGTATATATATATATATACTCAATGTTGCGTATAATAACTATTATCAAAATTGTGTGTAACACGATCCAAGAATATTGTTGTGTATACTGAAAGCTAATACGGTGTTGCGTATAGCGCAAGGTAATCTTGGTGAAGAATAAAACACAAGACTTTAATGAAATTAAAAGAATATTTTTCATAAAATCTCGGGGTGTTACATTCTACCCCCCTTAAAATGAATTTTTCCCTCGAAATTCATCGGGGTTATAAATGGTTTACTACTCGAAAGTTTGTTTAATAGAAACCCACATCGTAAAAAGGAATACCAAAACATGGCTTTAGAAACTAAAGTATGAAATTTAACGGGTACCCAAATTAACTCATCACTGGGTTTCCACATAGGAGAACATAGGTGAAAATATGGATATGGAAGAAAAATCTAACCATCAAGTTCTGATGGAGAGTGGTAGAGAATATGGTTATGAAAAAGCCAATAATCAAAAAGCTATTGATTTGTGATGATCTAGGGTACCATCTGATTAATCAGATATAAGATCACTAGGACTACATTTTTGGTTTTCAATATCATTTCCCTAAAGTTGAAAATTTTGAATTAGAAGAAATACTTACTTGATTTTGGTACAATCTCACTGTTGTTCGTGAATTGAACAATTTCCACTTCATCCCTTAAAGAAATGAAGTTGAATTTTTTATTAGTGATGTGTTAGAAGATCATGTGATAGAATGATGGGTCATTCCATCTCTTTCAAACAAAAGGTTAGAAAAATTTATAAGTCCATCTTATGGTTAGATTAATCGTATATGGTTCCAAAAATGAACTTATACTTCATATATCATACCGCTTAATAAAATAAAACTAGTTTATACTAACCAGGGACTTCCGGTAGGCTAGTGGTAGGCGATAAAAGCCAGTCTCACTTCGGTTGTGGGTTCGATTCCCACAGCCTTTTCTGATGCGATGGGCTGTCACCCATCCTGTAGGTTGTCCTGTTTCTAAAACTATATTAATATAACATCCCATCAATAATAAAAAACAATACTAACTTATGTCCAACATAATCCATTCCAATCTTTAGGCTTATCCATAATACTGCATTCCACTCTCAGAGATTTAATACCATCGTTTATCCCCATATATCATAAGATATATCTTGTTGGTCATATTCCAAACATTCAAAGGCCTTAATCATGTACTCTCTCGAATACCCATTGAACCTTATTGAAAACATGAGTGCTGTTAAAAGTTAACTCTTTCCACATACCAAATTCCTCAAAATTCTATATACTCAAACCATGATATAACCTTCTCCTTATATCAGTCATGAGCTCATGAATACTATCAAACATTTAATTTTCTCCTTATCCATTCATTATGCGCATATCATCTACATTCCAAAAATATCTGAATAACCTTTCATGTATACTGGTAACATTAATCATACCCTTTCAAAACTCAAGGAAAGGCAACAGTGTAACAATCCTTAGATGTATCTTTATTCCATAGTACCATGAGATTACTTATACAACATTACACATGATAAACATGTAATCATTCCACTACATTCTTAAACCATTGACCGAGCTTCAGCAATTCTTTCATCTCAAATATCATTTGTAGTCTCTTCATCATCATCAACATAAATACTACCGATATGACCATAATGATTCTCTTCATGAGACTTTACCTTAGGGCATTGGTTTTTAAAATAATTGTACATTCCACATTTAAAACATTTAACCATTGTTGATGTCGTAGGAATACCATTATCCTCATCCCTGGAGTTAACTGAACCTTTTCCTTTGCACTTACTGGCTTTGTGTCCTTCTTTTCCACACCCAAAGCATCTTCCAGTTCCTTTGAAACATTCTCCTTGATGCCTCTTCCCACATGATTTACATAGGGGAAATTGAACTTTCTTTCCTCTATGATCATCATGAAACTCCATCTTTTTCTAATTAGCCGAGTCCGGAAACTTACCAAATTATACTTTATTGATCATATTATGAGATTGCTGATTCTACATAATAATGATGTGTGGACTTCCAAATCCCATTTCATTTGGTTGCTCATGAAGAATATCATTCCATTGTCCATCATATCCTCCATTATCATGAAACATCTTGTTTCGAGCAATTTTCTAAAACCCAAAAAGAATAGTGTGAGAGGAAAAAACATAATAAAGGGGGAGTAACTTCAATATATAACATCTTTGGTTTAATCTAATATTGTTACCATAGTTCTAGGACTATATCCTATAAGTATACTTATCCTTAGGGACATCCCTAGACATACCTTATAAATGTCTCTAGGGATCTCACTAACGTTTTCGCATCCTAGTTTCCAAAGGTTGACTAATCCTTTCCTCTGATACCAACTGTAGAGACCCGAAGCTTGACGTAAATTGACATTACATTACATTTTCGGAATACATAGTACATAACAAAAACACACACACAAGGATCGTAATAGTTTAGTGTCTTTGGAAACTCGGAATATAATCTTCTAATCCTGGTGAAAGATCTTCAACATCTCCCATAACGATCTTCCTTTTTTTTACCTAAAACTTTTCTTTATATCCTGGGGAAAAGAAAACATAAAAGGGTGAGCTCAAATACTCAGTAAGGGTAAACAAAAGAAATATCAATCACATCATATACATAAGCACATATCTTTTGGAAATCTTAACCTGCAAAAGAGATCATAATTTCATAACATGGGATAAATCATGGCAGTGAAATGTAATCACAATATTCAAAACATAAAACATGAAACTTTGTGGTATACACACACAATCATAGAGAATCATTTCTTTTTAGTCAAGACTCATTTCCAAGACTATCTTAGTGGACAAAGTCCCTTTCTGAACCGAGTCACCCTCGTTTCAGTCTTGTTTCACTAAATCGATATAACCTACCGTTCTAGCCATGTCTATCTCATGAGATATAAAATCTTTACCAAATTCATTGGAGGGAGATGTTGTTCTCACCCATCTCATAATGATACCATTCTTATGGGTGCCACAAAATCATAAATCATACATCATTGCATAACCCATGTAATATAAATGGGAATCTTAAACATCATGACATCATAAAAAAATTCATATAAGATAAAGGAATTCATAAATATAATTTCATCACAACATAATCAAATCAATTTAGTAATAGGTATAAATATAGTACCCTTTATTATCTTAGTTGGAAAATAATTTTGATAAAACAATTGAACTCCATTCTTGAGGAAAATATCCATTCTTCTTCAAAAACATTTTTCCTTTCTTAAAATGTCATATAACATTAAACTAAAATAACTTGATTAAAAATAAACGTGAAAACTTTTAAAGGAATCTTCTTGGAAATAATTTTTTAAAAATCCATTCATGTCGTATAAGGTAAAAAAACAGTCTTCTCGTACTTTTTTCAGAAAAGTCAAAAAGTACCTCGTACAAAAAACGACAAAAGATTCCTTTCATATCTTTTACTAAAAACTCACTGAAGGGTAAAATTGGATTTAAACAATTGTATATGGATGGAAATAATATTACATATTGAGGAAACATGTTTTTGGATGATAAAATACACCCCAGTAAATACCAAAGTATAAACAATCTCGGATAAAAATGAGATTGTGATATTTCCCTTACCTTAGGTCTGATTTGCTTCGTAAGTGTCCGAACCTCCTGTATAATGATTTAAATAATGTCATTGACTTATTACAGAATCATATTAATTGTTATTATATAATATATTGTTCACTTATTACTTTATATTACCCGTTATTTTGTAAATTCATGTGAAAGTAGCGTTTTGGGTAAAATCGTCTCATTTGTCGTTCGTGTTTTAACTTGTAATTATTCATATGATTACATAGATCATTATTACTTAATTATATAGTATAAAACATGATTTATATATAATATATATTTAGAATATAGATATATATAATGGATCGATAAACGGAAAGAAATACACCGTTCATGGAGACGATAGGCCGTACGTAAGCATGAACACTGTTTTCTTTTCGTTATTGAATTGAGTGGAATTAAGTAGATGACATAAATATATATACACATAAGTCCAGTAGCTTTATAATGTCATATATTTCATTATTACTTATTATATATTCTTTATAATCATTCATGAATGGTTAAAGTGGAGAATGAATCTCATCGCGTCGTGGAGACGGTAGTCCATACGTACGCACGAGCGATGATATCGTTCTCATGATCGTGGGACTGTATTGGAGTGTATGTATACTATTTCAGAATCAATATCTCTTTAAAATAATAATATATAGTTATTATTTACACCATTATACCCATCCAAGTAAGGTGGTGGTGGAAAATAGATTTCACCACGGCATGGAGATGGTATTCTGTACGTACGCACGCGTGATGATTTCGTTTTCCGTAGGATGGATAGATGGTGAAATAGGATTATTTCATACAAATAATAACATATCATCATATTAGTTATACTGATGTTATTACTTCATAATTAAACAACCTAATAAAAAGAAGTGGAAGAAGAAATAAAGGTGAATGAATCGGTAATGGAAATTACCTCTTCTTTGAAGCGCCTCTTTGAGACCTCCTCTTAGGGCACTAAAATTGGTCTTTGAGGAAGACCAGAACCTCTATGATGTTTCTAGAGAAGTGGAGAATAGAATTTTTCATGGGTTGGCCGAGATTGAAGGCTCAAAGTTGTGTGACGAAGAGAGGGAGTAGGTGCCCTTTTATAAGGGAGGAGAGGGGCACCTTTGGAATAACTACAAATATTATTTTATTATAAAGTCAAGTTCGGTTTTAAATATCTCCAAATTGATTTATTTCGAGTATAAGGTGGGTATGGGTCGAAATCCTCTCATCTAATAGGATTTAGATAAGTTTAGGTTATTATTTTAACCTTATCAATTAGATTTAACTCTGAGTAAAATAATTTAACTTTTACCGCGTCTTTTTGTTTTCTTACACTATATGGTTAATAAATTTACTATATCAAGACAAAAGAACCCCAAGTTGTTTATTATTAATATATATAATCTTACTTGAGTCATTTGGCCGAACCTTAGATTTTTAGGAATAAAATAACAATTAATAATATAATATTTATTTTAAAAACTATTTTATGTCAATTTTCACACTATTTGGTACATGATTTTTATGAAATTTATAACAGAATGATAAGTTCAAACCAAGTAACTTAAATCAACAATAACATGTCATATTAACCTAGAAAATTAGTGTATGTCATAAAAAGTCTCAAATTACATTTATTTGGGCATTTATAACATCAATTATGTCAATATTTCATTAATAAGACAATTACTGCATCATATTTGTGTCATAATAAATGATATTTATTTAATCCCTAAAAATTCTAAATAAATTCTTATGATGTATATAATTTTATTAGATTTCTGTATAATATTCATGTTCTCAGTTTCATGAAATTTATCACTAGATGAAAATTATTATACTTATAAGATTTAAGAAAGTGACATGTTGTCCCATTCTTTGGTTTTAATAATAATTAAATTATTTTCATTGAAAAAATTTAATTAAATGAATATAATCCGACCCTTAGGTGACATGGGTCGACTTTTAGTCATCATATAGGATTTTGACATTTTTTAGGGTAATTTTAAAATATTATATTTACCCTTAATTACCCGATTTACCTTTAACTATGGTAAATAAAATATACCATAGTTACTATTCATAATTCCCAAAAATAAAAAGTAGCCTATTAACATAATTTGGACCCACTGATTCCAAATATGGATTCCATTTTTTAAAATTCAATACACAGATGTTGCAGAAATTAAATTAAAATTAATCTCGTTGTCGAATAAAAACGGGTTTTTGTTTAAAACATTACAAAAGATTGAATTGATTTAACCTACGAATTCAAGGTAAAATCAATGCTAATGACATTCACTATATTAAATGGTAAAAATATATTCTATTTATACTTTAAAACCATTCAATATTATAATTTATCCACATAAGATATTGCGATGAAAAAAGATGTTTTTAATTAAAATATAGCGTGTTTTTACTATTCATTAAAATATGAAAGATATCGGAAAAATATCAAAACTTTATCTAATGTAAATTTTTATATCCTGATTCAAAAGAAGAATTTTATTTTGTCAAATTGAACATATAAACATGTCAAATACTAGATTTAATGTGGGTGTACCATCAAAAGGCGGCAAAACTGCATTTTTTGAAAAATACTTATTTTACCCGAAAAAATTATTTTGTTCTTATACCATGTTCTAGAAAATGTGTAAGATGAATAATAATTTTATAAAATTCAAAATTTAGTTGATACTATTCATAACGGCTATTTCATGACAATATTATAATAATATATCGTTGTTTATTAAACCCCGGTATTGCGTACAACACACGCTATCGAGGAAGGTCACGATTGTGTGTAATGCAAGCCAAGTCAGGGTTGTATGTTGTGAAAGAATCCTTCGTTGTTTTGTATAACATAATCCAACCATATTTCATTTATACATTGAATATATATATATATATACTCAATGTTGCGTAGAATAACTATTATCAAAATTGTGTGTAACACGATCCAAGAATAGTGTTGCGTATACTGCAAGATAATACGGTGTTGCATATAGCGCAAGGTAATCTTGGTGTAGAATACAACACAAGACATTAATGAAATTAAAAGAATATTTTTCATAAAATCTCAGGGTGTTACAGGTAAATTATCATCCCATGACACACCACAATCCGTCAAATTACCCCTAGCATGGATTACTATGTTTCTATGCTCATCTTGGATTTCCCATCTGTTTGGAGATGATATGTTGTACTCATATTCAAATAAATCTCAAGATATTTTTGAAATGGTTTTTTTAAATGAGATGTGAATTGTGGATCAATATATAATAAAATTGAAACTAGTACACCATGCCTCTTTACCACCTCACAGATATAGATTTAGGATATATCATCCACTGTATGATATTCCTAAATAGGGATAAAATGGGCTACTTTGTGAGAAAATCCAAAATCACCCACATAGAATCATGTTTCCTAATTGTTCATGGGTGGATTGTAAGAAATTAGTTATCATTATTCTCACATTTACATATATGGATAGGTAAAGACTAAAACACACATATTGTTTGATGATTCTATACCTTGACTTGCAGACAAGTTGTGTAACTCAAGAGAAACTCAAATACATTCCTTTTCATACCCACCCACCAAAACTGCACTTTAAATGCCTTATACATTTTCTGAATTCTAGGATGTTCATCCCCTCTCAAATAGTTCTATGTACTAATAAATTGTTTTTATTAATACATGGTTACAACTATCCTATATTGAAACCAAAACACTGAATTCCCATCCAATTTCCAGCCCTCAATAGTATGCCCATCATTGAGTTTTGACCGCATAGGCACACATTCTAAACTGAACTTCTGCACATCGCTAATGAATCGAATCAAATAATTAACCAATGAAACCAGAAATGAAAACAATTCCTCACCTTAGTCTCCACACTCCTACCACATGTCATATATGACCGACATCAAAAGAAACTATTCTAAAGATTCTTTATCCACCAGAACATATTTTATTATTTTTTAATGCATCCACCATTGAATTGTGTTTAAAAAGTTTGTAAATTATGTCAATGTAAAACATCTAAATAAACTCCAACCATATCCTTTTTCTTTAGGTTTAAATATATTTGTGAGAAAATATGATTCAAGCTATTACGATCACTAAATACCATGAATTTCTCACAAAAGAGATAATCAATCTACGTTTTCCAAACATGAACCCCCACCACAAACTCCAAATCATGTGATAGGAAGTTATTCTCTTAAAACATCAACTATAGTGAGGAATATAACATAGCATTATCCCCTTTCATGAGACCACACCCCAAAACTAATCCTGATTTATCACAATATACCACAAACCCTTTGCATGGTTTTGAAAAATCCAAGATTTGTGTTAATGTAAGATGGACCTTAATCACATCAAAATACTTAAGATATTATAAATTCCATTGAAATGGAACATTATTCATTGTCAAAGTTATCATTGGTGAGGATAGTCATGAAAAATCAAAAAAGCATAGGTAATACCCAACTGGACCATAGAAGCTATGTATCTCAAATACATTCTTTGTTAGTTCTAAAGAGATAACAACTTATATCTTCCTTAGATCAACAGAAACTCCCTTCGTAGAAAAAACAAGGCCATGGAAATATTCATATTTTATCCAAAAATAAAACTTTTATAATTTGGTATACAAATGGTGATCTCTTAAGATTCCTGAAACTGTTTCTATGTGTACCTCATGATCCAACCATGTCCTCAAATACACCAATATATCAGAAAAAATAGTACCATGAAAGAATCCATATATCTATAAAATATTAAATTTGTCAATTCAACAAAAATTTCTAGTGAATTCATAAGTCCAAACATCATAAACAGAAACTCATAGTGTCCACAGCTACTCGTAAAATCTATTTGTGGATTATCCTCCATCTACACATATAATTAATGATATCTTTATTGTAAGTTAATTTTGGAGAACCAATGAGCTCCCCTCAACTTATCGAATAGGTCATCAATGTGTGGGATTTGATACCATATCTTTATTAGAAATAAGTTAAGATTAAGGTAATAAACACACAATTGAAGAGTTCCATGCACCTTCTTAAGAAACAAAATAGGTGCTTCCCACAGAGATGTGTGGGGTCAGATGAACCCATTGTTTTCTAGATCAGAAAACTTCACATTCTATTCCTTCGATTCATATGGTACTATCTGGTAATATAGACATGGGATAGTACTAGTCCCAGCAATGAGATTAATTGTAAACTCCACCTACCTTATGGGTCGAATCCCTGAGAAATAATTGGGAAAGTCATACAAACAACTGATCAACTGCTATTAGAAAACTATTTCTCCCAATCTTATCCATCGATAAAAAAAGACAAATCAACCAACAGATATGGTATCATTCCAACTGCTGGTTCCAATTGTCCCATTTCACAAACCATTACCTTTGTATCCACTCAAAAGTGATGGCTGATTCCATCATCAGTCATGAAACTAAGAATTCAAAAATAGCAGCTGATATTGACCATAGACACCATCAACCAATTTATACCTCGAATTACATCTTACACATCCATCTCATGAACTAATAGGTTCCATATCAAATCAACCCCATTTAATGATATACTAACTACTCTTCAAAGGAAGGATAGATACTCTCATTTATATAGAGGAGTTTGAAGCTTCCACAAAAAAGGCCTAATTTCCACATTAAGACCCAACAAATTGAGAATACAAGAATCAATGAAGTAATGAGACATGCCTATACCAAATAATACTTGTATAATTATGAAATTAAAATTAATCATACATATCACTGTGTATGGCCCCAACTGATCATCCACCATAACCAGCATTGCTCAAAAAACATTTTTCCTAGCCATACACTGCTTATTGTTAGCCTACTGAATCTACCCCTACCGAGGAGTCATGATATTCTAGGAGTCACCATGGATAACATTATTCTATTGATGATGGGTTTGATACTTACCTCATCTTGTCGAGGGTATTTTTCATTCAACCATTAAGGAGTATCTCGAACACCATACCTCAAATAACTATGACAATAGCATTCAAGATTCCCCATCGGGTTGAAATTATGGCAAGATCAAATTGGTTTCATGCATTATCGATTCATGTGCCTTCGAGAGCCACATTTGAAACATCTCATCATTCTCTTATACATTCAATGTAGATTCATCAATCCTATCTTAGGATTCAAATTCAATGCCCCACTATGGAAATAAGATTCCCTCTTCTTCATTCTCCCCGAATTAGAGTTCTTCCCCTTTCCCATGGGTATCAACATGAATCCCAAACCTAAATCCCCTATGATATCCTATTTAGGAACTATTGTACTATTAACGATTTCGGTATAATTTTTTATACATAGCACCTAAATTTTCAAATGGATTTTTTCATCAATCATGATTCAAAAATCCACTCTTTAAATGATGTACTAGCTAACACCTCTAGTAATAACCACAATTAATTCATGAATATATCCACACATTCAATCACTATATGGTTCTTCTGTTTCACGGTGAAGAAATCCATTTTTCACTAAATTTTACACATAGGAGGAAATAATTTTTTGTTAAAAAATTCCCCAAAATACACACATGTCATACCTTGGTCTGCTCAAGCCTGGACTTCTAACTCCCATAATTGACCAACACGATCTTCCAACATGAATTTTTCCATCTTAACATTCAACTCTACTGGAGTTCCTAGAAAATGGAAATATGGTTATACCTATACATCCACACCTCCACCATTTCTACTTCCAAATCATTCTGAAAAATGGTTGAATCATTCTTTTGAAAATGAATTGAATTGTCAACATGCCATAATTACACTATTGTTTTCCCACTACCCATAGCATGAAAAGCTTAAACTATGCTCTGAACATGATGCTGGTTCACATGGGGATCTATTACAAACATATTTTTTGTTTCTTACTCTATTTGATTTCCACAATATCTACCAAGTGCAATTTTTATCCACATAATACCACAATAAGTTTTAATCTCTTGCAATTGAAGGATAAAATTTCAAATACTATCACATTAAAACTATCACAACTGTTCTATCCAAAATCAATCATTTCCCATGTTCAATCAACTTTTATAAAATCCACCATGTTTTGAAAATTAACCCATTTTCAAAATAGCATAACCAAACTATTTTCAAAATCACAAATTTCAAAAAACAATACATATTTTTCAAAAATAAATAAATTCATATCAATACATAATTCATTACTCTAAATGAGATATCAATTCATAGATGGAAGTCATTTCAACCATGCATTCCTGACTCTTCTAATATTCTAAACCCGCGATGATGATATTACACTCCTAAAATTGCATCCAAAACACCTATGTACCCAACTCCACGGTAACATTAAGTGAAACATAAAAGGATAGGTACATATTTTTTATTCTATAAATTTCATGTCCTGATTGTCCTTTGCCTTTTTAACTTCCCAAATTGAGAAACAAACTTGAATTAATATCAATGCATAGAAAAACACAACTGATACCTTTTGGGATTCAATGACCGAACTAGATGATACCACTTGTGACATCCCAACCCTCCTCATTGTCTTGAGTAGAGTTTAATGTGCTACTTGGACTTAGGATACATCCCAAGGTGATTATTTCCAATAATAAATGTTGTGGGTTTCATGATATATGGAGAATGATTTTACCTTAACAAAAATAAATCATCCCACCAATCAAATCGTGACCAAAATTACCATATAATTCATATAAAAAAAGTATTACAATTCCTCATTACCTAAAGATCACTATAACTAATATCCAAATAGCCAAAATAAGAGTACCAATAGAGAAGACTCAAAATGAATACTCAAGAACTCGATGAAAAAACTCCACTACTCCACACCATGCATCAAACACCAATTCCACAAAACAACCCAAGCATGATGATGAGCCACTAATGAAATGTGATGAATTACCCTTACCTATGACGCATTATAAAATATCTACAAAATAAAACATGTTTGTAATCAGGGGTGACTGATAATACATAGTAGGATTTCCCCGAATGACTTCCCCACTCAAGCCACTAGGATAGGGAAAGTCATCACATTTATATAAAATAATTTATATAAATCCACAAATCTGGTCAAAAATTCCCAACATGACAAATATATCCCTAAAAAAAAAATTCAACCTTAATAAGACAATTATAATAAATATATCCAAACATGCCATTACCCATTTTTTCTTATTCATATTGGAAAAAACCCATTTCATCTCACACGTTTGGATGCATATTTTAACAATACATAGAATTCCACTACATGAGCTTGGTGTTACCGTTAATGGTGGAACATCATATACAACCACATACCCTTTTTAATGTGGTAAATCACTCCATGTTCCAATCCATTAATTGTGTTACTTCAAACCCACAATCCATCCCATCCCACTCATGATTAATCACTTAATACACAACCATCAAATCAATATTTACAAACAGCATATTGAACAATATTTTCCAAACCACATTTCTAAAACACATGCCAAGTCAATTTCAATAATGTCAAACATATATTGAAAACTCCCTTAAGCCACAAACATGTATAAAAAATCAACCAATTATACGAAAACCAATTTCAAAAAATCATGCCATGACAAGTTTCACCATTATTCCAAATCCATTTCATTAAAAAAACATTATTATAGATACCCATTTTCACAATCCATTTTACATAAATCAAACCAAGAAACTGATTTTAAAATCACCATTTTAAAATCCAATAACGAAGCACATTGTTGATAATATCACATTTTCTCCAAAACCTACAAATCTGTACCAAATGGATTTCAACCAATCATCATACTTTGATTTCACTATTCATTTCAATAAACACAATTAATTTAAAATCAAGACTTATTTCTATAGTAAGAGGAGTCAAGAGTGAAGCCACTTAGCTTTAGGGTTTTAGTGAAAATGACCAGGGTCACAACCCTCCCACCAATCTAGTTGGAAAGTCTGCAAAAATTTCTTAGATCCCTTCCCCCAACAACAAGGACAAAACATGAAATTAATGAAAAAATCCCTGGTCTATCCTCAACAATAGTAGATCTAAAAAACTGAGAGAGAGATAAAAATATCTATGTAAAAATAAGAAACTACAATGAATTTAGACATACCAATGGAGACCCACCTTCAAATCGCCAATTCCCTCCAAAAAGCATCCAGAATTAGTGGGAGAGGTTCCTTAACCATAGAGAAGATGAATTCGATGTTAAGACAACTTGGGAGAAAAAAGATGTGTTTAAGGTTAATAGAAATCTACCATAACTTTTTAAAAACATATGTTATATACCATGCATGGTTATCTAAATATTTATGGGAATCTATGGGATAACCATGCACCTTCCACTGGTTCATGGGAGGCCTCAAACGGTTTGCCCACCCGGTTAGGAAAAACCATGCACCAACTGTTAAAAATCTATCTTTCCCATATTTCATAGTATAAATAGGGAGGCCGTAGGGTTTGGAAAACCATAAACATTAATTTTTTAACCTAGATTCCACATCTTAATCATTCATGGTTTCTTACATGTTTTTCATAGTTTCCACTAACCATAGGTCATTAGAAAAGTCACAAAACCATTACCAAAACCCTTCAAACTATCTGAAACAGTACCCAACCATATTCAATAAATGAAAGGAATAAATTAAGGATTTAATATGTCAAATTAGGGGTGCTAAAATTTTATAAAAATTGACATGCATTCACATGAAAATCTATTTATTATTTTTAAATCTTTTAATAAATTCCATGTGTGTCCTTTCATTCACTATAAAAAGGAACCACCCCTCCTCTATTCTATACACCACCTAGATCCACAAATCCATAAAAACCAATATCCTTATCTAAAAAAAATTATTAATGTTATATATATTTTCTGATCTTACCAATATACAAACCCTTGGTCCCATAAGAGGTGATCTAAAGGCGTTATTTCAATGAAAAGGTAATCATGTTCCCCAAGAACATTAATTTTTCTACTTATTTTACCACCTTAAATTATGTAATAACAATTAGAATATAATAAAACCATTATATTACATATAAAAAGATTTTATTATATTGTAGTAATGATTTCAATCTTTCTCCTTCTTCATCAAATGGGAAACAAAACCCTTACTTGTGTGTCTAGTGTACTGCCTCCTCACAAACCAATGTAATTTTCTTCAAATATATCCTTTCATGGATTTTAATAATGATGATACTAATGGATATATATGAAAATAATAATATATTTATATTTTTTTGTTTAATATTTCATTTTATTCCTTAACCTTCCACCCATTTAAAATGATTGTGTCTCTCATGCGTAGTATGACATATAGTCTCCACGAAGTGATGTGATTCATTTTTCATGTCCATTTATCAGGGATGATTTTAAACATATATATAAATAATATTTATTATTTTTATATAATTATTAAAATTATATATATTATATTAACATGATCAATATACAAGGGCTATAACTATTGAAATAAAACATACAAGAAAAATGTAGCAGTTTACACCAAAAACAATGATATCAACTAATAATTATTATAAAATAGGTGATAAGATGTTATAAATGTATTTTATATGATATTAATTATTTTCGTATGGTTATAGTGAGTAATTATAATAAATATAGAAATATTATACATGAGGTTAAAATCACTTACAAGGAATGATGAACTTGGGTTAGTAATTTCTTCTTGATTTCTACCCTAATGAGATATAATTGGAATTTGGAACAAATATTCATTTATGTAGTGTATATAATGACCCATTGATGTATTTAATATGAATATAAATTTATTCATAGTGATTAATGTTTATAATCAATTTTACTCTTTCAAGGGGTAAGAATTTAAAATTCCCCGTAGAGGTAAGAATTTATTTAACAATCTCATTTATTTTGGGATTTATTATATTTTTCATTGAGGGAATATTATTATAAATCATTTATAAGCTCCATAAATTTTCTTATCCCAGAGAAAGTTAATTATTTACCCTGTTTTCTTTTAAATATTTCTTTTCTATGGCTTGAGTCATGAAAAGTACTATTTAAAAGAGAAGTCAATCTTCCTTCTCTTCTGATTGAGTATATTTTTTTCTATATCCATAATTTTCTAATTTGTTTTACAAAAGTACTTTTTATTTACTAAAATGATTTATTCATTAAATAATATGATTTACAAGACTATATACATGGAGTAAATGTAATTTTTTTAATTTTTTCAAATACGATCATTTTTTCCTTTCATTATTAAAATTCGAATGGATTTTTTTTAAATGTATATGGAATTAATGAATTTTCCCACTTTCATAACATTTTAATTCTATTTTATATTTATGTATAATTTTTATATTCTTTTTAAAGAATAATATTTAATGAAATTTTAATTTAATGTTTCAATTCTATTTTCTTTATTTACCAAAAAGGATATAATTATATTACTAAACCTATATTTCAAATGAATTGATGGTCTTTAATTATCCCTTATTAATTTTATTTCATTAAATTTATCTTGAAACATTCACTTAATTATGAAAATTTGTCATTGGAAATTACATTTATCTTAAATATATATATGTATTGTATCATGGATATAATTATTTCCTAAGCCATATACCATACGAACATATGGTGTTTTACTATTAATGTTATTTGACTAATTGGGAAATGTACATATTCTATATTTTTCTCTCAGTGTAGATATTTGTTGATGGGAATATTTTTTATGAATTAAATAAAACATTCCACATACGAGTAATGAATTGGAAATTCAATTAAATGTGGGGCCTCATTATAGATTTCCCCTCGATGCATTGGTAGGTATCACATGATAAAAAAAAGAATCCAAACATCTTTAATAGGTCTTTTATGTATACCCACCCATTGATTAAATGGTCTTAACCTAATGCCTTAATTGTAAATATATCATGATGTATGAGATCATGAACTCCGACATTAATTTTTCCTTTTATTGAAAATTTATTTATTGTTATCCATGAATAGATATTATCCATAGATTAATCTTGTGCTCATATTATTAATGAGATGTCATGTGTTTTCAGATACTTACAAATCCAAATTGATTATACCATAGTTATTCATGATAGTTTATTTTCTATGTAACCCTTAATATAAATCTGTTCTCACCCATTATTTATTGTCATTTTCACAAGATGTGAAGAAGGTTATTTTGAATAATATCAATAATGAATGAATGAATATTATGTTATAATTTTATATTTCCAATGTTATATGGGAATCATGTATGTTTCTGGTTACCCAAGACTACTAAACTGAACTATCCTTATTGATGTGATCCCATTAATGTTATACTCCTGTAATAATGTAGACACAAACTCTTGGATACTAGTAATGGGGTTATTATATTTTGTATCAGAGGTAATTTTGGAATAAATATTTGGATCTAGATTTAAATTGAATATATCTAATATGATATTTATGAAAATCCCTTATAGTATTTTATAACATTAACCATTAGAGGTATTTTTATTTTAGGTCGTAATATTCATGGTAATTATCATAAAAATGATGTCTTACATCATTTATTGAGTATTTCTAAAAGAATAAATGGATTCAATACCCATAGTCAATATATGGATTTACCTGTTGACAAATATAATATATAAGGTGTTAGAAATGACTAAATCATTTACAAATTATGTATGATGATTCAGGTTATGATTAATAACCATACCTATATGGGGAAACCCATTGCACCATGATATTATTCAACAATGATAGATCACTTCATCTGAAAGAAGCATAGATTTTTAATGTAACTACCTGTCAATTTACATTTCAATAATGGATTAAATTCCAAGAAGTGATATTCTTGTCCATGGGAAGTAATGAAAGTGAAATGGTTATTCTAGTGGTGTATATTCAGAATAGAGATTTCAATCAATGGTGTTCATTGATCCAATAAGAAAAGGAGGTTAACAAAATCGAAATATTGGAATGTAGATCTTTTATTGTGATATTATTTATGAGATAAATCAATTGATAACAATAATTTTAAATAGAAATGAAGTTTCTTCCTTTAAATAATAAGGAAGAATAATAAGTTTTAGAATATGAGTCTAACTTTATAATATTAACTAGGTATGTTTCAGAATACACACATAATCTAGAAAACGTGACTGACTATTTCTTTGATATGATTAAGCTGAGTCTCCAAATACATATATTTTAACAAATATTTCCTATATATGATAATATTGAATAAATTTTCAATTATATAGAAAAATAATATCCAAGATCCTATATCTTCCAAGGAAATAAAGAAAAGAAGGGGTAGGATGAAAACTATTAAAAATGGAATGTTTCAACAAAGAACAATGGAACACAAAAATTTCCATTGTTATAAATTTATGGAAAAAACATCTTGAAAAATGATTGATGGGAATGGGAGTCTGTTTCAAGTGCAGAGATAAGGGTAATTTGCCTAATGAATGTATGTAAAAGAAATAAATCATTATAATCTATTGATTTAACTATAATGAGATGGGACATTACTCAATCCATTTCCCCAAGCATCAAGGGAACTTACCAAAGAATAATACAATTGGGGAATGAGAATCTTATTGAATTATTACATCTAAATTGAATGTTCCAAATGATGTGATCAGTGGTAAACTTATCAAACACTCTATATGTTGAAATGTTTTATTGGATTCGGGTTCTACCCACTTTTTATATATGAATAAATTTATATGGGTATCACATCACCACTATAGTAATTTGAAAATGAGATGAAAAGGAAAACATCTAATGGTTTGATGATCCCATATCAAGTATATAGATTATCCCTAATAGATTTTTGTGGGAATGTTCTTCGTTCAAATATTTTTATTAGTAATATAGTTGATTTAGATGTAATTTTGGGTATGGATTGGCTCTATCCATATAAATTCACTATAAAATATTGAGGAAGGGATGTTACTTTCAATATTTTGAATAATCTTACGATTATCTATTAGTAAAAGGATAAACCGAAAATCTAAATGGATATTACTTCTATCATATGGGTTTTAATACCAATTCATGAGGTATATTTATCTTATGTGGTTGGGTGAAAACTCAACATTGATGATATGACTATTCTAAAAGATTTTTAATGCCTTTCCAGAAGAGTTTCATCGACTTCCCTTAAATTTTGAAGTTAATTTTTTTAATATAAATAAAACTTGGTTCCACCCCAATTTCAATGAAGCCATATGAAATGGCCCTAATTGAGTTATCGGAATTGAAGTAAAAAAATTAAAAAAGTATAAAGACATGGGATTAATTCAATATAGTTATTTACTATGGGGTGTACATATTATTTTTATTAAGAATAAATATGTGTAAATGAATATTTTCATATATTATTGAGAAAATAAATAATTAACTATTACGTACAAGTTTCCACTACCACTTATAGATGATCTATTTGATCAATTATAAGGAGATTAAAATTTTCAATGATTTATATTTAATCTATATATCATTGGATAAGGGTCAAGAATTAGTACATACACAATACAACCTTCCATATGAGGTATATCCATTATGAATTTATATCAATCCCACTTTGACTTACCAATGATCTCACTATCTTTATAGAGAAAATGAATAATATCTTTAAAAATTAACTTTTTCAATTTTTATTAGTCTTTATAGATGATATGATTATATATTTTAAGAGAAAGGAAGTGCATGAAGAATATTTAAATATTTTTCATATGATCCTCAAGAAGGAAATTTTATATGAAAAATTTATTGAGTGTATATTTTGGTTAAAAAAAGTCTCATTATTATGTTATATAATTACAAGGGAGTGTACATTAGAGGATCATTAAAAGATGGACGTTATTGAATAATAACCATGACCAACCACATTAAAAGTGATATATAATCTACATGGGATGGAATAATATTATCAATACTTTTTGATAAATTTCTTCTAACTATCTAATTTATTCACCATGTTACCTAAAAGGGACACACGAACTTTTAGAAAAATTATTATGAGGATAATTTCAATGAACTAAAGAGAAAGTTGGTCATCATGACTACAATTACAGTACTTATAGATATAACATTTTCATAATTATTCATTTTTTTAGTGTATTAATACCTTCCAATTAATCAATTTTATCTCATTTAAATCATTTTATTTTTTTGTGGAACATTGGACTTAATTATGACAATTTGTTACTTAAGGAAATTTAGCAGTTTTCTAGAGATTCATCATCTCAGAAATAAAATTTAAAATTTTTATCCACATTATGTGATTAATTTTTTATGTTTTTCTTTATCTGTGATATTCGACTTTATTTTATAGACTCATATCGAATTTGAGAAACACTGCCCCAAAAAAATCAATCAAGTGGAGCAATTTTTCTGGCTGATAGAAAGGACCCCACCATAGTTATTGAATTATATCATAGCCTACATTCCTACAAATAGTGTAATTGAAACTGGCAGAGAGAGAGAGACTCCATGAATCATTTTGAAATTAAATTTCTGGGATAATTTCATTCATTAAGGAATCCATTAAATTCACCAATGTAGATGGAGTTGAGGAGTCTCACAAAGTAGAAAAGGTCTTCTTTAATAATTTGAGTATAATTTTTTTGAAACTAGTCCAAATAAAATTATATTTTTTGGAATACTTAAAAATATATATAGGAACAACTTTTATTAAGAAAACTACCTGATATTTCTCCATTTTTTATGATAAATAGAATATAAATTTTTGATGAATATATGTCTAGGGAATATTTTCCACCCCTCAAGCTAATAAATATGAAGGTTAACGTCCATTATAATATGTTGCAGAAAAATAAAAAGGGTATGTGTTTCAGTTTTGGAAGTTTGAAGTGTTGGGGATTTTTTATTTTCCCTTTTATTAGTTTAATAAATCTAACTTATTCCACATTTAACTCTATTAACCTCCACATATAGGGGTAATTATTTTGAGTGATTGAGTAAGGGGGTTTCCCTTTTATAACGTTAGAGTATTGAAATTTAATATAAAACTGTACATTTATATTGAATGATATCTATTTTTATAAGTGACCAATTCAATTATTGTGATCATTTTTTTTACTTTGTTTTTATTCATTGTTTATAGATTCTATGGAAGATCATTCATCTCCCTCTGCCTAGTGCATTTTTTCTAGATCGAGCATACTATGTTGGGTGGTGAGTGTCTAGTGATTGTTGGAAAATTTTGTGAATTATTTAATAGTCTATATTTTTATAAGGTGTAAAAATTATCAATCTAAAATTACCTTTGTTTTTTGGGAATGTATTATGAATTTTCATTCACACATTAATAGTTTCCATTACTTATTTCAAATATGAGTGATTGAAAAAATTATCGAGGAGTATTTAATTTATCATTATATAGGAAGAAAGGGGGATTGATTTTTATAAAAATTAGGACATTGACAAATTTTATCCTACCCTGAACCCATCACTCCTTTCATCAATTTGGGTTCAAACATCATTTCAATTTCCCTCTTAATAATATCAAACCTTTTCAAAAAAAAATACAACTTATTTATCTAATTTAAATTGAAAAACATGATTGTTCTGCACTAATATATGTATAAAACCTAGGTTTACCAATTTAATACATTATATCTTATGAACTATTTTATTTTTTCACACCCCATGATAGGCATGTTTCAAAATATAGAGTCGTTTTCAGGGAGGTGGTTCCAATAATATTTTTTATATTCTTATTTATTTATTTTCTCTTAAAAATAGCATAAATATTACCTCAATTATTGAATCTTTCCCCATATGTCCAAAAATGTAATGAAACTTGTTTATTATATTTATAAACCTTAATTTTTAATCTAAATTTGATAACATTTCCCTTGTAGACTTTAGTGAGACTTCATGTGTTCACTCTGAGCCTGTCCCCATGGCTGTAAAATAGAACCAAACCCTTAGAGAACTTTTTTCATCACAATTCCTTAATCAAAACAAAAAAAAATTCATTCTAGAGTTAAAAATTATTTTGAGATTAATCATCAAATAATCCCATTGTATTCAAAATTTTATGGCATGGTAGGTTAATTCCCATGTAAGCATATTATAGAGTTCACATATGTATTCTCTACATTCAAACCATGAGGAGTAGCTAATGAGCTAGTAAACTGAAAGTCATTCCCATTTACATTGGAAGTATCTACCAAGGGATGGTTTTATAAAATAAAACTTGGATATGTGTATGATTAGAATAGATTACTAAGATGCTAAATAATAATATTTTTCCCCACCTCTAAAAGCACAACCATCAGAAATTAAATCTTTGTTTTCAAAATACATTTGGAGAAACCCTCTATGAGTAATGGGAAAGATCTACAACGATATTTGGAAGCTGAAAACATCATGAAATTGAGCAGTTTCACATTCTTAACTTCATTTATTATGTATTACTAGGAAATTACATAATACTTTTGGATGCATCATCTCGAGGTGTATTTATTGACAATAACTAGAAGATTTCAAGGACATAATTGAGAAGATTTTATAGAACATGGAATAGTTTGGTATAATAGGTAATATCACCAGAGGTATTAATGAGGTAATAAATTCTAATACATAACCATTTTGGGATACTAATTTTGGAGAGATAACTATTTTGGTGAGAAATATTTCCATGAAATAAGTGGGTGAACAACAAGCACCAGCTAAGGTAAGTGGTTTGTGCTCCTCACATAATCATTTCACTGATCAGAGTGTTGAAATAAAAGGTATCAAAACTTGTGTGAAATCCATTCAATTGAAGTAGTTACGAATAAATCAAGAATGTATAGAGACTAAAAAATTCTAATATGTATTTAGAAATCAATAGGACAAGTAATGATCCCCGTTCCAAAACCAATTCCATAACAAACCCTAATTCTTGTAGAAATTCCAAAACCCACCACCATTTAACAAAATCATTCGTATAAATGGCCTTCAAACCACCAAAAAACCACATTAAAAATACCTTATTATCAACCATCCTCCATCACTCAACCTTGTAGGGAACATCTACAATCCATGTATGAGGGAATAAAGGATAATGTTGATAAGCTAGAAAACATAGTGCGAATTCTTAATGAAATCATGTCTAAATAGCCAGAAAAACTCTATTACCAAAAAATCCAAAATCCAAAATATAATTTTAGAATTAAAAAAAATTATAATTGGAAAATATCTCTCACAAACAGCAGCCAAATAACCTAAAGCAAGACCACATGATTTGAGGGATAATTAAGATGGAAATTCTAAAAATTCAGTGAAAATTAACCATGAAGAAAGGAATGGGGAGGGGGAGAAGGATAAGTTGAGGATGTAGAGAAATGAAACACCATTCAGAATATAGAAAATTCATAAGAAATTCTTGCCTCATCATTTTCTTCAAGTATGATTTAATCAATGAGATTACAAGAATAATCACTTCAAAAAGAGATTTTGAACACCTTCATTAAATTTTAAATTAATATCCCCCTTTTTGATGTTCTAAAAAAATAGAAAATATGGTAAATTTTTAAAGGATATTTTCACCATGAATAAAATATTTAAAGGTAATTATAGGATCATCTTGAGAATATGTATCTCAGTAATTATTATCCCATAGTTTCCAACCAAATGTCAATATCCATGGACATTTTTCATTCTAGGAACCATTTTTTATGTAAATTTATTTGAAAATTTATGTGATAATGTTTATTCAATTAATGTATTTCCAAAATCAGTATACACTTATTTTTGTGTGGGAAACATGAATCCCACAAGATTGGTGGTCTAGATTGCAATATAATCCACATCCTTCACAAAAATGAGTTTTTGATGATTTCATTATGAATGTCAACGATGTCTTATTCCCAACATACTTCTATGTGATAAATATGAAAAATGATAGGATCTTATCCCAATCAACCATAATGTGTTGGGGACCTTTAAAAAAACTTCCAAAACTATCATCATTGTCATTGAAGGGACGCTCACCATTGAGTTTGGAGATTTCATTGTACACTTCAATATTTTTGAATCCATTCGGAACCCATCAGATGATCACCCACATTTTTGACTCTCACATGAATTTGGTACTAAACCCATTGATGAATGGGGTTTTTTTTATGAATTCATAGGTTTGGAGAGAGTTTTTCTATTTAAAACAGTGGAGATTCTGATTGATCAATGAAATAATAGGTAAAATATGGTTTCAATGATTATTTATTAAATGATTAATAAGATGATATGATTTATTGTGTATATTAATTCCAATATTTAGACATGAGAAAACTCAATTTAATTTCATCAATTGAGAATCCCCCATACCTAGAATTAAAACCAGTTCTTATTGATCTGAATTTTTTTTACCTCAGATAGGGAGAGAAATTACAAGTGATAAATGATAATAATTTATATGAAACCCGAGAAAATATTTGATTGATATTTTAATAGAAAATTTATAATCATTAGGGTAGATATTAGGTTATATCCTAGGAAGACACTCATCAATATTCTCACATAGAATTCTTCTTTAGAATGATTCCACCCATATGAGACAACCCTAAAGGAGGTTGAATCCCACCTTGATATAGGTTGTAAATAAGTAGATCAAGATTATATTAGAATCATAGATCATCTATCCTATTTTACAGTCACAATGGGTTAACCCCATTCATGTATTTTCAAAAAAAGTTTCAAAACCATTTTGAGTATTAAAAGAATGAATTAATACCTATGAAAATTATGAATACATTGAGAGTGTGTATTGATTTTAGGAAGTGGAATTAGGTTACTTCATTTACCCATCCACTTCATTGACCATATGTTAGAGATATTAGAAGGGGAAACTCATTATTACTTTTTGGATGGATTTTCATGGTATTTTCATTTATATATTGCTCATGAGGGTCAAGAGAAGTGATTATTTAATTTTTCATTAAGTAATTTTTAATATATAAGGATAATATTTAGATTATTTAATGCTCCTTGTACATTTTTAATGTGCGTGGTAAGTATTTTTTCTAATAATATTGAATATTTTATTAGATGACGTCTTAGATGATTTCATAGTTTTTTGAAACTATTTTGACTATTATTTGAAAAATATAGAATAATTTTTTAATAACGTACGTTCAATCTAATATAGTTTTAAATTCTGAAAATATATACTTCATTATTGATATAGGAATTCTCCTTCATCTTGGAAATTCAAAAAAATTAATTAAATTGGATAAATCAAAAAATGAAGTGATAATTTCATTACCTTACCCAACTTGTGTGAAACATGTTAGATCTTTTTTAGGTCAGGATAGATTCTATAGGATGTTAATAAATGATTTTAGTAAGATTTATTTACCTATATATATATTTTTTTGAATTGTGATGTTTTTGATTTCAAAGGTACATATAGGGAATCCTTTTTTGAGTTGAATAGGAGATTGATTACAAAACTCATGATGTGGCCAAAAAATGGGATGAACCATTTAAGATACTTTGTCATTCTTCTAACTAATCAGTTGGGGAAATCCTTTTGTATAAAATTTAGGGTAGGCCACAAGTCATTTCCAATGCCTCAAGAACCTTGGATGTGGTATAATTAAATTACAGAACCATAGAAAAAGTGATTTTAGCATTTTTTTCGTTAGAATGATTTAGATCATATCTTTTTGGAACTAATGTAACTATTTTTTATTATCATACATATCATTGGTACTTGATGAAGAGGGATGAAGCTAAACTGAGGATTGTTACATAAATGTTATTGTTGTATGAGTTCAACCGATAAATCAAGGACAAGAGGGATATGGGAGCCATGTGGATGCACATTTAAGAAAAATTCCCATTACTTGTGAAGTAAAAATTTAAAATTGAAATATCAAATGATCGACTCCCAAGAGATTTTCTGTACTTGATTAAATGATAAGAGCCTTGGTACTCTAAAATGGTCAATTATAAGGTAACATCTATGGTACCATCTAATTTAAATTCACACAAAATTAAAAGACTGAAATATAAATATAGATATTACATTTTATACTATATGTTTATTTAAAAGATTTGAAATCACCATGTTATAAGAATATGTTTTCTTGACAGTGAAATTGCTTCTATCTTTGATTTTTGGCACAATTTATCTTATGGATTCCAAATTAGATCTCAAAGGATAGAAATTAATTTTTTAGAATCTTGAATTTAATGGAACACCTTTTTAAAATATGCTCATGAATTTTAAAAAATGTGTGAAAAATGTGAGTTTTCTAAAAATATTTTAAAGGGATAAGAAAATACCCAAAAGACACTTTAATTTTGTTATATTTTTTAGGTCTGGATGATTGGTTTTATTGGTCATTTCCCAATACCATTTTTAAATTCATACATATTTCTTTCAGTTGATTATATTTTAAAATGGTTGGATGAAATAAAAACCATGACTTAAGATACTAAATTTGGTTTTTATGATGTTATAGTTAACATATTTTGTAGGTATGGAGTCTTTAGAGCCATCACCAACGATTATGGGACTCACTTTTGAAATATTATAATGGTGTATTGTCTATGTCTATATGGGGTGCATCATAAAACATCAACTCACTATCATCTAGTGACTAATAGTAATGTTGAAGTGTCCAAATGGTATATCAAATGAATAATGGAAAAGGTTTCTAAACTATAGATGAAGGATTCGAGGTAGATTCTGGATGACATGTTATGGTCTAACATTATAGCATACAAAACCCTAATTTGAATGGGTCCATATAGGTTGATTTATGGGAAACATTTCACCTACCTATGGAATCAGAGCATAAAGAATATTGGTCTATGAATAAGATGAATTTGGATAATGAAAGAGCTGGGATGGAGAGAGGATTACAGTTGTATGAGCTGATGGAAATTATAATTGGAATCTTTTGAAAATTCCAATATTTACAATTAGAGAATTAGAGTGGATTATGACAAGATGTTCCAACTAAAAGACTTCCTTCTTAGAGACAAAGTGCTATTATTCAACTCAAGACACCATCTGAAGCCATGTAAACTTCACTACAGATGGGAAGGTCCATTTGTAGTTAATTATATATATACATTTGGTGTTGTGCATGTTGTGAAGGATGGAGAGCAGGATCCATTCACTATTAATGGACATAGGTTGAATAAAGTCCATGAGACCATTCTATCAAATCTAATAGTGGAGACCAAACTCCTCTAGACTATTTATAAATAAATGGCATCAGGTCATATGTATCCTTCACACATTATTTCTTGTTATGATTTGTTAATAAATCTTTTTTACATGTAAAATCCATTTGAATTCATTTTGAACATTGAAACATTTATGTGTGTGGAGGGAACTTTATATTTTAGGATTTGTATTTGTTTTTCTGTTTTCTGATGAAAAAATGCGTTTTTTCAAAACATTTTTTGTTTATATATCAATATGTGTGTGATTTCGAAACTTTTGGGATGAAATAGTTTTAATTTATATATAAGAAACAAATTTCACTATGTGAAATAATTTATTCAGTGAAATTGAGATGGAATTAATGTTTAAAATAACATTTCTTGATGTTCAAATATTTGATAATTTCATAAATATTACTCTAATTATTGAATCCCATGAAACATATCAAAATATTTATCTTTGATATCACTTTATTATGAGTCTTTTGAATCATTTTTTCTTTATTACTCACATTCACATAACTTCTTGAGAGAACCAAATCATGCATTATTAAACCAGAATTTAATTTATTCCTTTCAAAACATGGGGGTATGATGTACTTCTATTTTAAATTATTGAGGTTTTAATAATGATTTACAACCCCTTTTTATGGGAATACTTTTTATTCTATAATTATCTGTACATTTAATCTTTTTATCCCTTTGAATACGTGAATATTTTATTAATTTTTCCACATTACATGAAAATTTTATCTATCCAACCTACTATAAGTGAAATTGCATGATCTAGTTGAAATTAAGTGAAGGGGGATGCTATCTTGTGTTATGATACCTCATTTGGGTACACATTGGGTGGGAAATAAATTTTATCAGATATTTTTTTCCCAATAAAAAATAATTCGGTTGAAATATGTTTGTTTTCTATAGGTTTCATGATATGTGAAATTGTGCCTTTCTGGAGCTTCCAATTATGAAAGAAACTTTTACCTATCTGGAGATCTCAAGAAAAAATTATTTTTTGAATATTGAAATATTTGTGGTAGTGTGAAAAATATATAGTGGAACAACTATTATGAAGACAACCTCCCTATATTTGTCCATTTATTATGTATAATTGACTCACCCTTTCAGAGGAAAGAATATGAGGGAAAAAATTCCACCTTTCTAACCTATAAATATGAGTGATCACATCCATTAAAAGATGATGAAGGATGAGAAGGAGGGAAAACTATAAAGGAATTGGGGATTTATGTCCTATGTATTTTTTATTTTCATTTTTCTTAGTTTTTTAATTCTCACTTCTTCCTCATTCGACTCTATTAACCTTCACATGGAGGGTAATGATTTTGAGTTTTTGGGGAAGGGGTGTTTTCCTTTTGTAATGTTATATTTTTGTACATTAATGTAAAATAATATTTTTATATTGAATGATTTCTATTTTCAGTTCTGTCAAATTCTATTAACTTGGATTTATTTTGGGTTTTGGTTTTACTCATTGTTTATAGCCTTGGTTAACAATCTTTCAACTCCATCTACCGAGTGAAGTTTTTCCAAATTGATCATATTGTGTTAACTGTTGAGTGTCAATTGATCATTGTCATCTGTGTATAACTAATAAATTGTTTCAATATTTATAGGGGAAAATTTATTTATCAGGACATTCCTTAGTTTCTTGGGAATGGTTTAGGAATTTTTACGCACACATGTGTATTTTTCATTGCTTCAATCAACCAAGTGAGTTTGAAAACTCGATCGAGGAATCATTCATTTATCATTCAATAGGAAGAGAGTGGGGATAATTTTTATGACCATTAATACATTAAAAATTTTTACACTATCCCAAACGCATGACACTCTTCAACAGTTTGGGTTCAAACAATCATTTCAATTTCGTTCTTTCTTTTAATAATCAATCAATTTCTATTTCAATATCACTTATTACTATAATTTAAAGTTGTAAACATGATTATTATGAACTCAACTCTTGATATAGCCTTGGTTGATCAATTTAATAAATTTTAACATAATAAATATTTTATTTTATTACACCCAATGACAGGCATGTTTCCAAACACTGTGCTTTATTCGAGTATGTGGTTCAAGAAATATTGTTTTCTCTTCAAATTTGTATATCTAGAACCTCAAAAACTATCCCTTGGACACCAGACCCTACAATATAATGATCATTTTTAAATATACATATAAAAAGTAATTTGAAATCTGAATTTGAAGAAATTTATCTTGTAAACTCGAGGGAATCAATATGTGTTCATTCTGAGTATGTAACTATATTTGGAAATAAAAACGAAACCCCTAAAGACATTTATGCATAATAATTACTTAATCAAAACCATAAAAGTTTCATTCCATTGTAAAAAGTATTTTGAGATTAAACATAACATGATCCCATTGGTTCAAAAGTTTCATGGCTTAGTAGGACAATACCCAAACAAAAATGTTAAAGAGTTCACATTTTTCTTCTCAACTTTCAGACCCCAAGGTATAGCTTAAGAATTGTTAAAGAGGAAATACTTACCATTTTTATTGGAAGGAGCTTCTGAGGAATTGTTTTATGGACTACATCCATGATATGTACATGATTGGAATTACATAGTGATATTCTTAGTGAAAATATTCTTCCCTACCAATCGAATAACATCCATTAGAAAGTATACATATTCCATTAGATAGTCATCTAAAGAAACCCTTTACTAGTACTGGGAAATATTTAAAAATTAATGTTTCATCTTTCCACGTAATGAAATTGAGGGGCATCACTTTCTTATATTATTTTATCAAGGATTACTATAAAATGATATACACCTTCTATATGAATCATCTAGAGGTGCATTTATTGAAGAGCCATGTAAAGAATCCAAGGTCCTAATTAAGATTATTTCATAGAACATACATCAATTTGGTATAATAGGTAATGTAACAAGAGGTATTAATGATATAAGAACTTATTACCCATCACATTTTAGGGAAAATAATATTAATGGGATATCTAGTTTGGTGATATAGGTTTCCTTGAAACAAGTGGGTGACCAATAAGCACTAGCTAATGTATTTGGTTTAAAGTCCTTACCCAATCATTTAACAAAACAATGTGTTGAAATATATGGAATGGAGACATATATGGCATACTTTCAACTAATATTGTTCTTAAAAAAAATCAAGGATGGAGATAGCCTAACCAAGGCCATATTTTATTTCGAAAATAAACAAAATCAAGCTACACCCCCATAACAAAACTTGTTCCAAAACCCACCACCATTTCAACAAAAACAATATTATAACCAGAATTCTTACCACAAACCATCCACATTACAAAAACCCTATTATAATCCATCCTCCAACACATAAAATTATGTTTAATAGCTAGAATACTTGTATATGGCCTTGAGAATAAGGTTGATAAGATGAAAAACATGGTACGATGTTTAGTTATAATAATTTCCATTAAACGAAGAAATTTTTTTCCAAAGCAATATCAAATCTAAAATTGAATTTTAGAATGATAAAAAAGATTAATTGGAATTGAAATCTCACCACCAACTGCACAAGAACAAAAAACAAAATCACTTGAGATGAGGGATACTGAAGTGGTAAATTCTAAAAAATCTATGAAAATGCACCAAGAAGAAGAAATGAATGGAGAGTAGAAGTAGGATAGGACTAGGAGGAAGAGATATTAAACACAAAATAAAATTAAAAAAGAATTCCAAATAATTACTTTTCCCCACCATTTCCATCATGATTTATTTAATAAATGATATTTCAAGAAGAAGCAATTCAAAAAGTTATTTTTGATGCCTTTCAGAAAGTCGAAATTTATATTCCCCTTCATGAAGAACTCAAAAAAATTAATTAGTAAGAAAATTTTATAAAGATTTTTTGATCAAAGAAGATAATACATCATGGGAATGATATGATCATCTAATGAATAAATGTCTCTTACCTTATCAAACTGTAGTTTCTATCCAAATTTCATGATCGAGGTACTTTTTCCATTCCATGAACCACATATTGTTTAAAATTTTCTAATTATTTATGAGATATAAGTGCTTCAAATTATGTATTTCCTCACTCACTATACACTTATTTCATATGGGAGACTCGAGTATCATAAGAGTGTTGGTCTATATTGGAAATAGATATATATTCTTCCCAATATGATTTCTAAAGGTTTCCCTTCTGAATGTCAAAGATCCCTTATTCCCAGTAGACTTCTATATGTGGAATGTGAATGAATATAGGAGCCTATCACACTAGCCCCTAATTTTTTTGATACCTTCTTGAAGACATCCAAAATCATCATCAACATCTATGAAGGGACACTAACCCTGGAGTCTGGAGATAGCACTATCCACTTAAATATTTTTGAATCCATAAGGCACCTATTAGATGATCACTCACTCATTGAACTTTCTCTTTATATAGATATATAAAACATTGAATAATCATGTATGTGCAACTAAATGTTATACTTAGGTGATTATTTTTCCCTTGAATATTTCATTAAACACATAGATTCCCAAAATTATGGAGATTATGAATATATGTGGGAAAAAGAGATAAAATAATATTTCATTGATTATATGTTATATGATGAAGAAGATGATATGTTTTCATGTGTATAAATCCAAACAAAGGATGGGGTAACCATTATTTAGTTTCATCTCATGAGGATCCCCCAGATGACAAATAAAAATCCCACCCCCTAATCTGAAATATGTATGCCTTATAGAGGGAGAGAAAATACTTGTGATATTTTCTAATATTCTATATAACACCCAACAAAAATATTTTATTTATATTTTGAGATAGAATTTCCATGAAATGGGGTGGATCTTAAGTGAAATCCTTGGAATAAACCCAACAATATGCTCGAATAGAATTCTTCTTGAGGGAGATTCCAAAACTATGGGATATCCCCAAAGGAGGATAAATCCCACAATGATGGAGGTTGTGAAGAAGGACATTGGGAATCTCTTGGAAGATGGAAATATCTTTCCCATATTAGATTTATAATGGTTTATCCCCATTCATGTAGTTCCAAAAAAACTATCCTATCCAATATGTGGAATGAAAAGAGTAAATTAATCCCTATGAGAATTTAGAGTAACTGGGGATTGTGAATTGATTATATAAAGTCAAATAATTTCACTCATAATGATTATTTCCCCATCCCCATAATTGACCATATTTTGTTCATATTTTCAATGAGAACTCGTTATTGGTTTTTCGATATATTTTCAAGATATTTTCAGGTACCTATTGCTCCGGAGGATCATGGGAAGAATCCCTTTACTTTCCCCTTATATAGTTTGTCATATATATGGATTCCATTTGGATCATGTAATGCTCTCATTACATTTTATAGGTGTAAGGTTTGTATTTTTTATGACCACATTGAATATTTAATTGAGGTTTTCAAAGACGATTTCATGGTTTTTGGAAATTCTGTGGACCAGTGTCTGAAAATTCTGGAAAACGTTTTTAAAACCTACATTGAAAATAATATTGTTTTAAATTTTGAAATGTATCAATTCAAGGTTAGGAGAGGATTTTTACATGGTTATTTCATTTCCAAAAATGGTCATTTATGTGGATAGATAAAAAATTTAAGCGATAAATTCATCACATTATACAACTTGTGCGAAAAAAGTTAGATCATTTTTAGGTCATGTAGGATTCTACATGAGGTGTATCAAATATTTTAGTTAGATTGCTATCCCTATATCTAGATTTATTTTTGAAGATGATTATTTTTATTTTAATAGTTCCTTAAGGGAATCCTTTAATGACATAATATGTAGATTGAAAACACCACTTGTGATACAAACACCAAATTGGGAAGATCCATTTTAACTACTTTGTGATGTTTCCAAACTTGATTTTTGATCATCACTTTCTATATGAATTGAGGTCATGTCATAAGTAATTTCCTCTGACTTAAGAACCTTGGATGTAGCTATATTAAATTACAAAACCATATAAAAAGCGTTTTTAGTAGATTTTTCTTTAGAAATATCTAGATCATATATTCATGGAACTAAAGTCACTATGTTTTCTGATCATGTATCTCTTCTGTACATGATAAAGAATGATGAAGTTAAATTCAATCTAGTGATATGGATGTTACTATTACAGGAGTTAGACATAAAAATCAAGGACATGAAGGGATCTGAGAACTACGTGGATGATCATTTAAGAAGACCACCCATCACTATTTAATTTGAATGTCCAGAAAAATAACCACTGAATGGTCAAATCCCATGAGAGAATTTCTACCTGGATAAAGGAGGAGTGACTTGGAATGATGAAATGGTCAATTATACAGTAAAAACTTACTTCCCATCTCATTTTACTTCTCACAAATTTCTAAATATTAAATCTGAATTTAGATATTACATTTGGGATAATCCATTTCATTAGAATATTTGCAATGACCAAGCGATAAAAAGATGTTTTCCTCATAGTGAAATCAATTCTATCTTTTAGTTTTATCACAATTTAGCTTTTAGTGGCCACTTTGGACCTCAATGGATTTTAAGGAAGGTTTTGTAATATCAACTTTATTTTCCCACCCTTTTATAAGATGCTCTTCAATTTTTAAAAAGGTGTGAAAAATGATAGTTTTTAAGAAATATTTTAAATAGATAAGAAATTAACCAAAAGACACATATTTTTTGTGAGAATTTTTAGGTCTTTGGGTTAGATTTCATGGGTCCTTTCCAAATTTATGTTTGAAATTATTATATCTTTCATTCATTTGATTATGTTTCCAAATGGATGGTATCAAAAGACCCTATTATTGATGATGACAAAGATGTTTGTGATTTCTTTGGGATAACATATTCTATATAATTGGAGTACCTAGATCTATCATCAGTGATTATGGGACTCAATTTTACAATTTAATAATAGATAATTTTCTAAGTATTTGGTGTTTCGTAAAACATAAACTCCCTATTATCTAGAAACTAATCGTCAGGATGAAGTGCCTAACATGGGAAATCCGGGGAATTTTGGAAAATACTATTAAACCAAACATGAATTATTAGAGAAATATATTGGAAGATGCCTTATGAAAATCTAGGTAATCCTTAAAATCCCTGATTGGAATGATTCCATATAGTTTGGTTTATGGGAAACATTGTCACCAACATATGTAATTGGAGTATAAGTGGTATTGGGCTGTAAGGAAGATGAATTTAAATTTTGAAAGTGTTGAGAAAGATAGAATATTTTAGTTATAGTATATGGAAGAAATTAGAAGGGAATATTTTGAAAATCACTGGATTTAAAAAAGGAGAACAAGAGTGGGTCATGACAAGCTGATCAAACCATAATACTTCCGTCCTGGAGAAAAAGAGTTACTATTCAAATCATGACACAATATGAAGCTAGTTAAACATCATTCGAGCTATGAAGTTCTATTTATAGTAAATCATTTATATCCATTATGTGCTTTAATGATTGTGGTGGATACAGATCAGGATCTAATCACTATTAATTAATATAGACTAAGGAAATTCAGTGGGACCATTCCACCAAATCTAGTGTAGTATATCACACTCCTCCAACTTATTTATCAATAAAATACATCAGGTTATACCTCTTCATTACACGTTAATTCTTTTTATTATATATTTACAAATCTTATTACATGTTAAATCTATTTTAATACATTTTGGACACTTCATATTTTATGTCTGGGGGAGGGAACCTTTGTAGTTTTGGATTTCCATTTTTTTGTTTTTCTTTTTTTTAAAAATAAAAATGTGTTTTTCAATTTTTTTATCTGTTTTTTTCAAATTTTTTGTGATTTTGAATATTTTGAGAAGAAATAATTATAATTTCTATTTTTCTACATTATTTAGATGAGTGAAACAATTTATTCCATGAAACTATGCTTAAATGAATATTTAAAATCGATTTTTTTGAAGTTTTGATCATTGAAAATTTCATGAAAAGTACTCTAATTTTTGAATCTCACACTACATATCACTATAATTATCATTGAAATCACTTTCGTGTGAGTTTTCATAACTATTTATTCCAAATTCATATCATTCAACTCACTTCCTAAAAGAACTTATCCTTGATTTCTTTAACAATAATCTAATTTATTACTCTCAAAACATTAAGGATTTTAGGTACGTGAGTTTTAAATTATTGAGTCTTTTCTTTGGTTTGAAATCCCACTTTCAATAGAGTAATTTTTATTTTTTTCCTTACTTGTACATTAAATCCTTGTAACCCTTAGAATCCTGAAAGACACTTTTAGGTTATCAATATTACAAGACAATTTTACCTATCCAAATTTCTCTTGAAGTGAAGCTACATGATATTGTTTATCTTATGTGTGTGTGGAAGCTATCTTCTATTTTGGTAACTCATTTGGTGTTACATTGGGTGAAAATTAGAATGTTTAAGAGTTGATTTTTCTACTGAAAAATATAATTCTATTAAATTATATGACATTCATTAAACATTGATGATAAGGGAAGTGGTTCCTTTTTGGAGATTCCAATGATGAAAGAAATTTTTTCCTATCTAAAGCTTTCAAAAAAATTATGTTTCTAAAGAGAGAATTTTTTCTACTAAAATAATGAATGGTGTTAACATTACTTGAGTTTTCATGTTAAAGGAACTGATTTTAAACTAATGAGAGTGTGGAGGATTCCATATTGAGTGAAAATTAAAATCATTCAATTTTTCTTCAAAAATATATATGCCCTCCTCATTTGACCTCATAATTTTTTGACATCTGAATCCAACCAAATGAAATTTGTAGAATAAACCTAAAAATTCCACAAGATAATCACATTTCAATGACTCACATCATGTAGATATTTATAAATTTATCAATCCTACGGTGACCCATTCATGAATTATGTTGAGAAAAAGTATTATATAAAATTAACATTTTTAAGATCAGAGAAACTTCTTTTGAGTTAGGATTGTTGTTCACATGGGAGTAGAAATGAATGGAAACTGTATTTAATTATATTAATTGATAACATGAAATAATGTTTTTTTTATGAGGCATGATATTTAATTTTAGGGTGTAGAATTTTTGGATCTCAAGGGCATGTGTGATGAATTTTCATTGATTATTACTCGTACAGGAGTCTAAGTGATATGTGTGAGATAATTAATAAGGATAATACTTTCATAATTCTTCATCTGTTTTTAATTTAATAATCCCATCCAATTAATATATTTGATCTTATTTTCATCATTTTAGTTATTTTGGTGAATTTTTTTGATTATTTATGAAAATTGGTTAATATTTTAAATTTATCAGTTTTTAGAAGATTCTATTTTTTCATATATATTTTACGTTTTGGATCCAGTTTATGTGATTATTTTTAATAGACACTATATTTTTGTGGGATTAGACGTTTTATGTTGGACCCTGATCCAATTTAAGACACACTAACCCAAAAAATTAATAAGGTGGATAAAAGTTTCTTGCCGACAAAATGGACCCACCATAGTTATTGAATCATATCTCAGTCTACATAACTTTAAATTTGGTTATTCCAATTGTAAGAGAAATAGGAATCCTAGCCGCATTTTTGAATTAAATTTACAGGATAATTTCAATCATTAAAGAATCCATTAAATTTGCCAATGTAGAGGGATTCGAGGAGTCTCATCAGGTAGAAAAATTATTCTTTAGTAATTTGATTATAATGTTTCAGAAACATGTCCAGATAATATGGGATAATGTGGTCACATGAAAAATATATAGAGTAACAACTTTTATGAAGAGAATATACCATGGTTTTTCCATTTATTTTGAGAAATAGATACAAATTTTTAGAGAAATGAATTTGGAGGGATAATTTTCTACCACTCAAGGCTATAATTATTACTGTTCACATCCATTTAATAGAATTGATGTAAGATAAGGAGAGGTATTCTCGGAGGATTGGATGTGTAAAGTGTTGTAGATTTTATATTTTCTATTTTCTATTTTCATAGTTTTATAATTCTCACTTCTTCCTTGTTCAACTCTATTACCCTTAACATAGAGGGGTAATGATTTTGAGTGATCATGGATGGAAGAGTTTTCCTTTAGTAATGTAGGAGTAATGTAGTTTAATGTAAAAATATATTTTTACATCTACTTATATTGATTTTTATGGTTGACCAATTCTATTAATGTGATTATATTTTAGGTTTTACTTTCATCCAATGTTTATAACTTTGGTTGAAAATTTTTCAACTATTTCTGCCTAGTGCATTTTGTCTCGATCAAGAAAATTATCTTAGGTGGTGAGTGTCAAAATATCATTGGAACGTGTGTGGAATTCTTGAATTGTTTATAGATTTATATGGATCAACAATTCATGCTCATGAATTTCATTATTTTTTTGGGAATGGTTTATGGATTTTCATGAACACATGAGTGGTTTATATGGATTCCTTCATCCAATAGTGATTGATAATTTGATCAAGGATTCTTTCAGTTATCATTTAATAAAAATAGAGGTGGGGGTATTAATTTTTATGACCCTGATGACATTTAAAAAGGTACTAATACCATAAACCCATCATTTTCATCATCAATTTGGGTTTAAAAATCATTTCTAATTCTTTTATTATTTCTAAAATCTAACAATTTCTAAAATAATATTACTTATTTCACTAATTTCAAGTAAAAAAATTCATTATTTTAATCTTTTGTCAAAATATATCCTAGGTTGATCACTAAATTTCTTTTTATATTAGAAAATATTTTTTTTATAACACCCCAAAATAGGCATGTGTTAACTACCCTACAATGTAAAACGGTTTGTAATATACAGTTACACATAAATAAAGGGGGTGTGATGCATTCTCATGTTGAATGATATGGCAGTATCTTATGCCTATCATAAATTGTGAATTCATGATAAAATTAACTAACCTGTGATGTTGGATTTGTTATTGGTAATTTTTTCATTAAATATGTAGAGCAATTATTTATACTGTGAAAGGTTTGATATATATTCTAATCATAAAATATTGAAGTATATATTAACAAAAAAAATTGAATATATGATAGAGACGATGGTTTGAGTCGATCAAATATTGTGACTACTCAATACATTACCACCATGGGATGACAAAAAATGTGGATTATTATTTTAGTTGGAATGACCATGATAGTTTTCCCATGATAATGTTTAATAGAGATCCAAAATTTAGGGATTTAAAGATGTTGGATCTTGAAATATTTAGGCAATCATACAGATATTATATTTCTCAAATGAATGTAAAATATCCAACAATGAGAGTGTTAAGAAGATACTGACGGAAGATGTATAATTAAATAAGATTGTGATAAATGTTCCTGAGTTTAACCATGATTCTGTTGAAATTATATGGTTCTGAAATTGATATAGTGTTCCATAAATAATAGAATCAAATATAAATAGGTTGGATGAAACTCATAATTAAACATTCTCTATTCATATAATATGTATAATGATGTATAGAGATCTGAAATTGTATTTCATGTGGGATAACATGAAAAGGGATATTATATAGCATGTATCATGATTCCTATTATGTTAGAATGTTAAGGTAGAAGGAAACACTTTTAATGGTATTTTATAACGATTACTCGTACCATAATGACAATGGGAAAATATTTCCATGAATTTTATCATCAAAATCCAAAAAAAGTATCTAAATAGAATGATATTGTATGTATAATTGTTCATTTACTTACAAAATAAACGAAATTTATCACTATTATAAAAGATATCCTTCTAAAATATATTACTCAGTTACATGTTAATGAATTAGTGATATGGTATGGAGTACCACTCTCAATAATATCTGCATAGGATCCATGGATTGACTTGAAGTACTAGAAAAACATTCCTCAGGCTCCTAATATTGAGATAAGGTTCAACATTACTTATCATCCATAGACAAATAGTCAATCTGAGAGGAATATTAACACTCTAGAAGAAATTTTTAGATAATTCTCTATGATTTCAATGGTTGTTGGGATATATACTTTCCTTTGGTATAATTTTCAAACAATAATAGCTTTAACATTAGAATTAAAATATATCCTTATGACACCCTGTATAGAAATAATTTCATAACTCTAAAATCATGAGAAAATTTATAGAAATAAAGTTATTAGGATATGATCTAGTAGAGGAAATGGTGGAGAATTTTATATCCATTCAATAACACATAATGGGAACTCCAATTCGATAAAAAATTTATGTTGAAAATTATAGGATATATCTCGAGTTTGATTTTGTGACAAGGTATTCTTGTAAATATCTCCTTGTAATAGGGTTATGAGATTTCAAAAAAAGAGAAAGTTTAGCCCAAGTTATTTTACTCTTTTCAATATTCATTATCAAATCAGGGTAGTATATTATTACATCCCCCAAATCTCTTTCAATTTGATGATATGTTACATATATCTCTTCTAATGAAGTACATACCTGATCCTTAACATGTAATAAAATCATATATTATACCACTATAGTATGATCTATCTTATTTTGAACAACCAATAGAGATGATAGATTATACTGATAAGGTGTTATGAATCAAGACCACTCATCTTGTCAATGGTTTGTAGCGGAAAATAAATTTAAGGAAGCTAAGTAGGAACCTAAGGAAGTGATAAGAAATAAGTATCCTAATTTTTATAATATAGTGAAAAAATTTTAGGGATACGTTCTTAAAAATGGGTAAAATTAAACCCCCTATGATTTTATGTTATTTTTCTCTTTAAATAAATCTAAATTTCATTATAGCAGGATTTACAGAAAAAAATTAAGGTTAAAAAATCTTGAAAAATAATTGAAATATTATTATATGAATGTTATATAATTTTTTAGATCATTATATCTATATTATCATTGGTTCATTTTTGGTTATTTTTCCTAAAAGATTAATTTTTTCAGTTAACAGTGAAAAATACCGATTTTTGTATTTTTCATTTATTTTATTTAAAATAATTAATTTAAAATCACCATTAAATTATTGGATTTTGTATTTAAGTAATATAATATCAATTTTAATTAAAATAATTCAATTAACTCTATTAGTATCATTATTTTATATAATTTTAATATAAGTCAATTTTTAGGCATAAAAACACATTTTTCTAGAAAATCATATTTCATCACATTTTGTGAGTTTAGTTTTAAATTTATTTTTTGAAACATACATGTATTTAATTTTATTAAATGGATAAAATATTGAAAATAATTTATATTTCTTAAATAGTTCCCTTTTATTTTTAGGCTTTATGTATATTAATCATGGTAAAATCAATCCCCTTAATAAGATTAAAAATAATATGATAAGGAATTAAAAATATATCCAACACATGAATTTATTATATTAGATGAGATTAATTTTACCATATTGATACTAAATTTTAATATATGGAATTATTATTCCATTTTCCATTGATAATAACGTTTTTATTATTTTGATTAAGAAAAACAAAAAATATTACCTTCTTACCTTTAAATTTCACATACACATTCACATAGAAATAAAAATAAGTTGTGAATGAATATTAATGTCTATTTTGTTAATAATGAAATTATTTTTATAATGGTCATTTATTTATAATTTTTGTTGATTATATAATTATCCTAAATGGTTATACAACACTGAAACACTGCTTGTGCATGTATTCAAAAAATCAATTTTAATAATTTTAAAAGCATTCAAACTAATATTTTTGGGATGAATTATGGATCCATGAGAATTTTAAAGGTAATAATAATTTATTATATATAGTTAAAACTATTATATTTTAATTTTGTATTTTAATGATTTATTTAATGTCAAATTAAAGGAATAGTGTGAAAAAATCTAATAAGGATATTTTATCCAAAATAATACATTATTAAATTATTGAAAAATAAAATGAAATCACAAAAGAGGAAAATTAGGATCATAAATGGAGTAAGATTTCAAATATTGGTCATTCGGGTTTAAAATATTATCATATATGTAATATTATAACACATTAATATTGAAAAGGTTGTTGTTGAGGTTATGGTTAAAATTGTTTAACGAATAAGTAAAACCAAAATATATGGTTTTATATACCATTTAAACATAGAAAAATTTTGTTAGTTAAAGTTATTTTATTAATATCAACTATTAGATTCTAAATTATTTCCACATGGTTCCACTTTCACATTTAAATTAATTTCTTATATTTAAATATTTTTATTAATTACATGTGTTTTATTTCAGTCACTATAAAAATGAAACAACATATCCCTTCTTATATACAACACCTAGTGACACTATGCTCAACCATGAACAACCAAAACCACTTCTCAACATCCTTATAAATGTTATATAGGTTCTTTTCATCCAAAAATTCCAAATCTATATCTCAGAAGAGGATATATAAAAGATATATTTCAAATAAAATGTAATCATCTTCATCGATAACATTTATTTTTCTTCTTCTTTTACCATCATAAATTATGTACGACCACTTAAAATATACTAAATATATTATAAACCATATAATTATATGTTATTATGCTAATGGAATGATATTTCTCTAGATCATTCTCAATTAAAAAAGAAATAGATCTGTTACTTGTATGTACGATGGACTACTGCCTCAAAACTGATATAAATTTATTTCCATTAGCGCAGACTGTTCAGTGATGGCTGACTATGATCTTATTTTTTCAGTTTTATTTATTTATATCATAAAATATAGTATGGGTTTTCAAGATTAGTATATAATGAATGTGTGATTAGACTGTGGAATCTTGTTTAGGTCTCCATCATGAAACTATAAGATGCTTGTATCCCATTCTCTCGTTTCTCTAGTTTTTTTTGTTTTTTGTTGGCATATTTTAATTTTGGATTTATTATGTGGTTCCCACAACACCATAACTATTCATTATTTAAAATAAAAAATGTAAACATTTACAAGATATCATCTACTTTTTTACCCATACACCCTTTAATAAATGATAATATCGTTCATGCGTACGTACAAGCTACTATCTCAATGACGCAATGTGATTCATTTTACTTTATAATTTCTAAAATGTTATTTTAAAAATGTATATAATTAATATTTATTATTTTTAAATCATTATTTAAAGTATGTAAATGGCATATCTATAATAAAGATACAAGGATGATAACCTATGAATCAAAACAGAAATGAAAAATGAAGTAGTTAACAACCAAAACAATGATAATAATAAATTATTATTAAAACAATATTTGATGAGATTTTATTAATGGATAATATATAAAAATATAGATTTTTATATGGTTATAGAATGTAATTATAATAAATATAAATTTATTATAGAGGATATTAAAATATCTTATGATGATAGTCCAACATGAGGTAAGGGATTTCGTCCAAATTTAAACTCTTTTGAGAAATATTGGGAATTATGGATCTATTATCAATTATTTGGTTTATATAATAAACATTGATATATTTAACATAAATATTGATTTATTAATGGTGATTAAAGATACAATTAATGTTTTCTCAAGGTCCCTACTGAGTAGAGTGTACTCACCCCTGCACGGTCTATGCCCGCATTACGTTGTGTTGGATGTAGACGACGGACAACGCTGAACATGGTTGTGGCTTCTGGAGTAGTCGGTACCTGAAGGTGGGCCACTGGGCGGGATGTACATGGAGCGGATGCCTGGACCTGAGGAGGTGAGGAGGCTATCTGTACCCACCCTTCATTTGGGACTTCTAGTGGACGACTCGACTTTGCTACTTTACTTTCAGTTGTTATACTTTCTTTCCAGTTGTACTTTACATTCAGTTTGGGTTTGTATTCTGGCCCATTTACTTTCCGCACTTACTTTTGTACCCAGTTTTACTTAGGGTTACTTATGTTAGCTTACTCTGTTGTGTTTGTTTACTTTATAAGGAAATGCCTTCCCATTTTCCGGGATTTGCGCCTTTGGTGCTAGTCGCCAGCCCCTGGCCTATGGGAGGTGGGCTTGGGGTAGTCATGGCACTGGTCCTGAGGACGGGTCATGACAGTCACCTCATAGACCTTATTGCGCTTCTATAGGATGTATTAAGTTGGGATATCTTGGGTTTTTTGGATTATTATTTATAATTCCTCATAATTAGAATTTATTTTCTTCTCTTTAGAGTTGTTTTGTTCACTTGGTCATGTATTTGTTAGTTAGTATTGGATATGATTTATCAATGGTTCATATATTTATTTTTACTATAGTTTTTTTGAGTGATCACAAATATATAAATTCGTATATATATATATATATATATATATTTGGATATGTATAATAGGAACATATTTGGGGTAATGGTTCTCTACCATTGACATGTGTGTTTTATTTTCATTTTATTCCTCAAAAATATGTCCATATGTTTTTTGAAATACCATATTAAATTAGAGTAATCCCCCAAAATTTAAAATTACGTACTAACTTATCTATTTTGTCCCACAATTTTTATGCCTTACTATTGTTGTTATGAATTATTCTAGGAGTATTATATAAATTCATGTTGAACACTTTATTATTTAGACCAATTCGTTAGAAAGATTATAACATAACTACATTCATTAAGGCATGGTGAAAGGATCAATAATTTTATAATATATTTTCCTTATATTGTATTAATTTTGAAAATAATATTATCATTGTTAAAATAATTTTTGAAAATACATTACAAATTAAAAATTTTGGTTTATTGAAATTTTTCATTTCACCATTAAGTGGTCACCACATTCAACTAAACAATAAAAGGGTGGATTTGAGCGAATGAAAAAAGGATCAACATGATAAATCTACTGCAACACTTTGTCTCAAAATGAGTTTGAAAATAAGAATTTAATTTCATATAATTAATCATAATAATATAAACATTATGTTAGTAGGTTACCAATGTAACAATAATGTAACCATTTGAATAAAATAATTTAGTCAGTAAATGTTATTATAAGATAAATGAGTATACTGTGTATAAAAAGGGTAATAAAACATTAAATTTTGGGATAGGGAAAGAATGATGATGTCAAAATCATATGGTGGGAAGAAATAACACATGATCATTATAGGATAGAATATAAAATCTCTATAATATTCAAAATAACAAAATCAATTTGAACTCAAATAAATATAACTAAAACAAAATAATATATCTGATAAGTCCAAGTTGATGTTCATTACAATCAAGTCTATGTTAATAGAAACAAATAATGAAATTTTAACCCTTTCCCACATCACCCCAAGGGGTTAAATCAAATTATTAATAATCAATTAAAATAGGAATTGTTTTGTTAATTTATGTATATGTCTTAAAATTATAAATGTTTATTTTAATAGATATGTAATGTATCTCACTATAATTCCCAATTTATTATATATTTTGAACTTTTAAAGAATTTTTTTTAATAATTATGAATTTAATTTTATAAAATATACAAAAAATTAAAATTAGAATAACTAAATTAGATTATGATGGAAATATTGAAATTTTATGAATAGTGAAATATAATAATAAAAATTATACTATAGTATGATATGGTTAATTAAGGAAACATTAAATATGACTGAATGCTAGATATATACATGTTTGAAATGCTTATTGTTATATATAAAGAAATAATGTATCACCTTAATCTAATATTCCACACAAAGCTCACCTTACCCACATATCTCACCAATCAAACTAATAGAAGACCCCACACTGCCTCAACTACCAAAATATTACATGAATTAAATCTTGTGGTTTAGTTAAAAAAAATCCATTATTCACTCATTTATCATCACTCGTGTGACGAACCATCCCGAAATACCATCTAAAGTGATATCAGAGTATATTCTCCACTAACCTGAAAAGCATTCTTGATATCTATAGGCTAGAGAAAAGCACCTGGGAATTAACATATAACAATTGGGAATGATTACACCCACAAAATAAAAAAATTATAGTGTATAATGTGAAAAAATAATTAGTTTTATATATCAATCAATATATACATATTGAAGTAGAAAAAGACAAAAAGAAAATTTATAATGAAATATAACCACAAAAACCTACCTCCTGGTGGTACAAGACCACCCACCATACCCCAATCCACCCTCCCTCGGTCACCATAACTCCAAACCATAGAGGAAGGTAAGAGCATGCACACCTACTCTAAGACAATTAAGGGTTGAAAACACTAAAAGGTATAATCTAGGAGTGAGAAAAAGATCCCGACAGGATTCCACAAAATATTTGATGTAATTACTTCATAAGGAAAATAAAATATGCTAAAAGTGGATTTCAAATTAGAGAATATGAGGATAAGTTTAAAAATATAGTTTTAATCATTTAAAGGAATTTATTAAACTAATCCTATAAAACATTCCATTTCACCATTTAAAAAAACATTTTCTTGAAAATATTTAAAAACCATTCAAAAGATAAATTCATATAATTATAAAAATATAAGAATATTCACCTTATATGTAAAGAAGAACAAAAGTTAATACAATATAGTCTAGGTTAATAAAAATAATAAATGAATCAAAAAAGGAAACTTCAATTTCAAAAATATAACAAAATTATATCATATGTTAGGTATCAAGTATATGGATGTCATGGGTACAAACTAGGTATGATACTGAGTCCACCTCAGAATATCCAATAAAATTACAACATGAAAAAAATTCGGTCATACATATAGTCTCATGGTTCTCAATCAAATTATTTCAATGGACACTCATTGTCCTGACCACACATCCATAGCCTAAACCTTTCACAATCTCTATGGATCCACTAGAAGGGTGTGATTCCACTAGTGAATAATATATCTATGACATCTCATTTAAATAACTAGGTTCTCATTACTAGTCAAAATAATTTGAGAGATGTATAAGTTATGATGATAACACTGGAATCATTATTATCAATATCTCACTCTCACCCCCAAACTCTCAAAATGTTAATAATCCCTTTTTCAAACTCTACAACAATGGGAATTATGATAATCAAACGAGTTGAAATTAATTTATTAACACATGGGAGAATTATAATAATGTTCCAATCAAGTGGTGAGGAATCATAAATTCCAATTCAAAACCATTTATACAATTTAATATTCAATATGGTAACAATACCACCTTCCTTTCACAACATTTCTTAATAATTCCAAATTGGGCATTGAAAAAATAATTTATTTCAATGAAACCATAAATCATTCAAATAAAGTATTATAATCTTCATAACGTTTTGAATACAATTCAAAACCTGTTTTATACCCTATTTTCATTGTTGATAAGTCATTAATTTCAAATAACCCAAGAAAAGTAATTCCAAAACAGGGGTAAAATCATTCAAAGGGGGTTCTTGGAAATTAAATAAATTAAATAATTTTAAACTATTTAGAAATATCAAATAGTTAAATTCATTTAATTAAAATCAATGATGTTCCATTAATAAACCAAAAACTAGACCAAATCCCACAATTTCACCCAAAATATATATGAAATTTCATTAAAAATAAATAAAAACATAAATTGAATTATAAAATTCCAAAAAATGTGATAAAGATCATGATTATAACCATTAAATTCATTCCATGTTCAATTTAAATGAAAAATGATCAAAGAAGCTTTTATGAGAAATTAAATGAAAATAATTATATAACATGAGTTATAAATTAACAAACATGTACCTGTCAATTATTAAGGAATAATGATTCATAAAATGATGGAAAATCCTAGAAACACATAAATTGGATATTTGGAATCAAACCACAGTGGATGAAATAAGTTTCACCTATGATGGGATCACCAGATCTAGGAAGATTGATCTCAAAAGAAGAGAGAATATATCCTTGATATACAATTATACATAAATCCGTCGAGATCCAAAAAATTCAAGTCTATCATAACCATAAGGAAGAAGGAATCAAGAGAATAATAGATATCCAAGATTAAGATGAAAATAACTCACCGAAAGAGATGATATCTACTTCTATTAGCACTTTTATCTACTGAGAGATGAGGTGTGGGGAGCTGAAATGCCTAAGGAGGGCCCCCAAAATCCAAATAATCGATTTAGGTTTGAGTTTGATGAGTTTATTGTTAATTAGGTGAGTTTCGGGAATTTAATGTCAGTTTTCATAATTTTGATTTATTGTTCTCAATGTTTACTTGGTCAAGTCACTCAGTTAGTACTAACCATATGCAAACTATGCAACCCCTTCTACCCAGGTTGCACACTTGGTTAAAACCATGCACAAACTATGAAATAGGTTTCACACTTTGTTCAGACTTATGAAAAACATGTGAAAACCATGAAACAGGTTGCACACTTTGTTTACGCATGTTCAAACCATTCAACACATGTTTCACACTTTGTTTAACCATGTGAAAACCATGTGAAATCCATGAAAAGGCCTAAAAACATTCAGATAAAGGTCCGTTAAAATACCAAAAACAACTTTAAAGTAGATATAAACATTGGGTTATCACATTAACGGGTCAAAACACATTAAAAAGTAATAGGATGTTACATCCTCCCCAACAAAGGCCTTTTTGTCTGCAAAAAATATTTTAGTCTGAGAGATTAAACATGATGATACCAGAAGAACTTCATCAATCATTTTTTGAGTTGAACGTTCTATGTTCTATAAGTGAGACTCACCTAAAGGTTAAGAACACACAAAACTAAATGATAAACACACAAATATCATCACATGTATCCAAAAAAGAAAAATAACAGAGACCTATCATAAGACTCCCCACCATTTAAAGAATCACAGAAATGGTGTAACAGAAGAAAAGTACATACCTTAGACAAAAACAAGAGATACTTTAATTATTCACTAACTTGAAACATCAATGATCAAACATCCACAAGAAATGTAAAGAACTAAAAAAAATCTACCCTAGGCATGTACTCTACAGTAAGGTATTATTTTTTAAAAACCGATACTTGTACATTGATGAGATCATAAAATCAAACACCATCACCACCATGTGCCTAGTCTATCCAAAATCCACATTTTACTAGTTACCCATTTACATTACCAAGGTCTATCCAAGTTCAAATTAAATGTGAACACATAACTAGGTCAGTGCACAATAGGGTACTATACAATCATGAGTGAGATCATCGGACAAATCACAATTTATCTCTGAACATCAAGTCAATACAAGAGGAACACTATGGAATAAAAAAACAAGACAAACATTGTAACACCCCGAGATTTTATGAAAAATATTATTTTTAATTTCATTAATGTCTTGTGTTGTACGCTACACCAAAAGAAGCTTGCACAACACACATCCTTGACTTGCCTTGCATTACACGCAATCACGACCTTCCTCGATAGAGTGTGTAGTCCGTAATACCGAGTTTCACTAAACAACGATATGCTATTAAAATATTATTAAAAAAAGCCATTATGAATAGTGTTAACTAAATTTTGAATTTTATAACATTATTATTCATCGTACACATTTCTAGAACATGGTATAAGAACAAAATAAATTTTTCGGGTAAAATAAGTATTTTTCAAAAAATGCAGTTTTGCCACCTTTTGATGGCGCACAAACATTAAATCTAGTTTTTGACATGTTTATAAGTTCAATTTGACAAAATAAAATTCTTCTTTTTAATCAGGATATAAAAATTTACATTATATAATGTTTTGATATTTTTCCGATAACTTTCATATTTTAATGTATAGTAAAAACACTATATATTTTAATTAAAAACAACTTCTTTCATCGTAATATCTTATGTGGTTAAATTATAATATTTAATGGTTGTAACGTATAAATAGAATATATTTTTACAATTTAATATAATTTTTGTCATTATCATTGAATTTACCTTGAATTCGTATGTTAAATCAATTCAATCTTTTGCAATGTTTTAAAGAGAAATCTGTTTTCATTCGACAACGATATTAATTTTAATTTAATTTATGAAACTTTTGTGTATTGAATTTGGAAAAATGGATTCCATATTTGTAATAATTGGATCCATATTTTGTTAATAAGCTACTTTTTATTTTTGGGAATTATGAATAGTTACTACGGTAAATTTTATTTACCATAGTTAAAGGTAAATCGGGTAATTAAGGGAAAATATAATATTTTAAAATTACCCTAAGAAATGTAAAAATCCTATTAGATAACTCAAAGTAGACCCATATCACCTAAGGGTCAGATTATATTCATTTCATTAAATTTTTCCAATGAAAATAATTTAATTATTATTAAAACCAAAGAATGTGACAACATGTCACTTTCTTAAATATTATAAGTATAATAATTTTAATCTAGTGATAAACTTAACGAATCGTCGAAAATTAATAGTCTCCAGAAGGATAATACAATTATCTACATCATAGGAATTTATTTAGAATTTTTAGGGATTAAATAATTATCATTTATTATGACACAAAGATGATGCAGTAATTGTCTTATTAATGAAATATTGACATAATTGATGTTATAAATGCCCAAATAAATGTAATTTGAGTCTTTTTATGACTTACATTACTTTTCTAGGTTAATATGACATGTTATTGTTGATATAAGTAACTTGGTTCGAAATTATCATTCTTTTGTGAATTTCATAAAAATCATGTACCAAATAGTGTCAAAATTGACTTAAATTAGTTTTTAAAACAAATATTATATTATTAATTGTTATTTAATTCCTAAAAATCTAAGTATCGGCCAAATGACTTAGATACGGATATATATATTAATAATAAACAAATTGGGATTCTTTTTTCTTGTGATGGTATGTTTATTAACCATATAGTGTAAGAAATCAAAAAGACACGGTAAACGTTAAATTATTTAACTTAGAGTTAAATCTAATTGATAAGGTTAAAATAATAACCTAAAATTGTGTAAATCCTATTGGATGAGAGGACTTCTACCCATACCCACTTTATCTTCGAAATAAGACCCTTTGGAAACATTATAAACCGAATTTGACCTTAATATAAAATAATATTTTGAGTTTTTTCTAAGGTGCCCCTCTCCTCCCTTATAAAAGGGCACCTCCTCCCTCTCCTCCTCACACCAATTTAAGCATTCCAGCTCGGGCAAAACCTACCAAAAGCTCTTCTACACTTCCCTAGTATCATCCTAGATATCCTGTTCTTCTTCAGAGACCATCCTTAGTTATTTATGTGGAGGTTAAGAAAAGGCGCGTCAAAAAGATGTAATATCCATTACCGATCTTTTTCAATTTTATTCTTCTTCAACTTCTTCTTCTTTAGTTTTTTCATGATAAAGTAACAACATAAGTATTTATTATATACTGATATGTTATTATAAATATGAAAAAACTCTAATTAACCTTCTATCCATCCAACAGAAAAGGGAAATCACCGTGTGTGCGTACGTACGGAATACCATCTCCACGCCGTGGTGTAATCTATTTTCCGCCAACACCTTAATTGGATGGGTATAACGGTGTAATGAGTAACTATATATGATTATTTCAAAGTGATATTGATACTGAAATAGTATACATACACATCAACACAAGTTCAGGATCATGAGAACGATATCATCGCTCGTGCGTACGTACGGACTACTGTCTCCACGATGCGATGAGATTCATTCTCCACATTAACCATTCATGAATGATTATAAAGTATATATAATGAATAATAATGATATATATGACATGTTAAATCTACTGTATTTATGTCTATATATATATATATATGTATGTCATCTACTTACTTCCATTCAAGACAATAAGGAAAGGAAAACAACGTTCATGCGTACGTACGGACTACTGTCTCCATGAACGGTGTGTTTCATTTCATTTATATATATATTATATATATATATATACTGAATATATATATAAATCCTGTTTTATATTCTGGAAGTAATTAAATCATGATATAAGTAATAATAATGTCAAGAACAACAAGTCCAAACACCTACGATAAATGAAACGATTTTACCTAAAACGCTTCTTTAACATGGAATTTAAAAAAGAACGGGTAATATAAAGTCATAAGTGAACTATATATGATATAATAACAATGAATATGATTCTGTAATAAGTTAATGACATTATTTAAATCATTATACTGGAGGTTTGGATATGTTTAAATAATATCGGACATAAGGTAAGGGAAATATCACAATCTCATTTTTTAACCGAGATTGTTTATACATTATTATTTACTGGGGTGTATTTTATCATCCACATCCATGTTTCATCAATATGAAGTGTTATTTCTATCCACCTATAATTGTTTAAATCCAATTTTACCCTTCGGTGAGTTTTTAGTAAAGGATATGAAATGAATCTTTTGTCGTTTTTCATACGAGGTACTTTTTGACTTTTCCGACAAAAGTACGAGAAGAATGTTTTTTTAACTTATACGGAATGAATGGATTTTTAAAACATTATTTCCAAGAAGCTTCCTTTACAAGTTTTCAAGTTTATTTTTAATCAACTTCTTTTAGTTTAAAATTGGATGACATGTTAAGAAAGGAAAATGTTTTTGAATTTGAAAGGATATTTTCCTCAAGAATGGAGTTCAAGTGTTTTATCAAAATTATTTTCCATCTAAGATAAAATAGGGTTCTGTTTATATCCCTAATATGGCATTGATTTGATTATGTTGTGATGGATTTATTTTTATGAATTCCTTTATCGTATATCAATTGTTTGATGATGTCACGATGTTTAAGAATCCCATTTTTATTACATGGGTTATGCAATGATGTATGATTTATGATTTTTTGGCACACATAAGAATGGAATCATTATGAGATGGGTGGGAACTATATCTCACTCCAATGCATTGGGTAATGATTTTATATCCCATGAGATATACATGGCTGGAACGGTAGGTTATACCGGTTTAGTGAAACAGGACTGAAATGAGGGTGACTCGGTTCAGAAATGGACTTTGTCCACTAAGATAGTCTTGGAAATGAGTCTTGACTAATAAGAAATGATTCTCTATGATTGTGTGTGTATGAAAAAAAGATTCATGTTTTAATTTATGATTATTGGGATTTCATTTCACTACTATGATTTATCCCATGTTATGAAATTATGCTATCTTTTGCAGGTTAAGATTTCCAAAATGTTATGTTCTTATTAATATGATGTGATTGATATTTATTTTGTTTACCCTTACTGAGTATTTGAGATCACCCTTTTATGTTTTCTTTTCCCCAGGATATAAAGAAATATTTTAGGTAAAAAAAGGGGGAAGACCTTTATGGGAGATGTTGAAGATCTTTCACCACGATTATAAGATTATATTCCGAGTTTCCAAGGACACTAAACTATTACGATACTTGTGTGTGTGTTTTTGTTATGTACTAAGTATTCCGAAAAAGTAATGTAATGTCCATGTACGTCACGCTTCAGGTCTCTACAAACATATCAAGCTAAAGAAACCAGTATTACCTCTAAAATCAGAAAATGAACCTAGAAAAGGTCTGTAAGATACCACTAAAAAAGATCCCAAAACAATAAGGATTCGAAAAATAGCCAATCCACAAGAAGGAAAAACTCAAATAGTTTCCACTTCCTCCCCAGAAACAAAAATATAGATCAATATTTACCATTGACAATATTAAACGCTTCCACAACATGAAAGTATTCACATAAAGGCCAATTGTTCGACCCCCATTATCATGATGTATATTCTACCCCACAGTTAGCAGTTGATATTCCTAACCCAAATTTACCTTTCTAGTCACCAATCTTACAGAACCTCATAAAGAGACATAGGTGGCCACACCGTTTCCAAATTGTTAGATATTTTCAGTACGTCATATTAGAATTACCATGAGATCCACCCTAGATACACATAACAGTCCTATTATTTTCCAAGGATACGATACATCCTCAATCAAAAGTTTGGAATTTATTCATTCATGTTGTTTTTAAGCTCCACTTCAATTTAAAATTCCCTTTCAAGCTTCTCTAGATAAGAGATCAAACTTTCTGAAGGCATGGTGGTTACATGTTTTGGGTAAATAACATTTCTAAAAGAGTTATCCTTACAGAATTTATTACCAACATGTCCGAGTATGGAATATACTAAACAAGATAAATTCATATCATACTTCAAAACCAATATATCATCTTGATTGAAACTCATTAACTCTAAATCTTTATCCTTATTCACCTCTTCAAGACACTACCATGAACGCTGACTTGATGAATTTACAAGACATTATTTCATACATACCAGAGGTAATCACAACTTCATACCACTCTTGTCCAAGTCCATCATATAAGGAGTATATATACATGAAATTCAGAAATTCAGGAGTCTTGAGGCTATCAAAGATCGCATCAACTTCTTCAAGCCACTGAACTGCCTCAAGGAAACCTTGTTATCCTTTTTAAGAAGGTTGATGATAATACATAAATTCAAGGATGGTGTTAAAATGTTTGAATGTCTCTATCACAACCACTCGATATAGAGTCCAGGTAGTGTTGTTCATAATGGGTAATAATTATGGAAAACATGAAGAACTTCCCTGAGGATTAGAGAATTGTGCCAACATTCTATCATTCTTGGAGGACTTTCTAGGAGAAATTTCTAAACATCAAAAAACATAGACATATCAACTCAAGCATCAAATAATAATCAAACATCCCATAAATTATTTTAAACAAATTCCCAAGCCACTTAACACAATACATCATTGATTTCACAACACCAAATTTTTAACTGTTTATAAAACATTACTCTTTCCTTTCAAAATGATATATATTGCAATAAATAAATTAATGATTCAAAAACCCTTTACAAGAACATGTAAATTATTCCGTGGTTTAAAAAGAATTAATCCCATTTTCTAATTATGAAAACATTTCTTATTTTGAATTTATTCACAACTACCAAACAGGGTATATCCATTTCTTGGATTTTGAAAGCGCTAGCTAAATACACTATTGAAAACCCACTTTTTTAGCTCTAGAAAAAGCATATATATAAGGGGTATCTGATAGAACGTTTTTATCTCTGTTAAAGGGTGTATTTAACAGCACTAAACAATCACTCTTAGAGGGGGGCTTTATCAGTGTTTGTAAAAATAACTTATACAAGGGGAATTTATCATTGGCTATAAAAACACCTACAAAGGGGTTCTTTATCAATTCTTGTAAGAATGCATTGATAAAGGGGGTATTAAACAATGCTTTTTTAAAAGTACTGATAAAGACCCCACACCCCCTTTATCAACTCTTTTTTCTAGCACTGATAAATGAAATATTTCAAAAAATATATATTTCATCAAAATAATATATAAATATATAATTATAATTATATTGATATAAATATAATATATATTTTTTACTATGTTTTAGGTATGGCTAAATAGGCATTTACACATAGTATAAAAGTTAATTAGTGAAAATGGCATACAAAATAATTAATTTTTTAAAATTAATAATTTACTAATTATTTTGCAGTAATAGATATTTAATAACAATTTGGGGATAAAAAATATAAAAAATAATAAATGATCTAAAATATGTTGAAAACATAACTCTAACTTCAATGGGCCATAAATTTGGATCCGGGTGTCTGTTTGGGTTCTACCAAATTTTAAATTGAAGCATGTGATGAGCGTTATGCCAAGTAAAATAGGGAAACCAGAGTCACTATTTTTTTGGAAAAAAGCTAAAAAAGGCCTCCAAATTTTAGTTTTTTCAATATATTAAATTTCTTTAACATTTGATAGTCTTACAAACACGTTTAAGGGGGTATTTTTTCCCTTTTTCAGTGGGGACTAATATTATTCCCACATATTACTTTCATATTTATATTATACCGTAAAAATTTTATTATTTTTTATAACTTAGAATTATTTATTATCATATATATAACAATATATACATATTTTTATATATTCAAACATAAAAATTTAAATTTATAAATTAAAAATTAAACATCATTACATTTAAAATATATTTCTCAATATATAAACCTTATCTGAATAAAAATTAATATCCATTTTATTTAAAAAAAATATATGAATATATATATACCTATAATATATATATATATATATATTTGTGTGAACTATTGAAAAATATATATATATTTATCAATATACTCTAATATATGTATATAAATATAAATATATAATATATGAAAATAAATATAAACATCTCCAATTATATGTATAGATGCACATGTATATATATATGATATATGTATGTTTCTATGAATTTATATACACAGACACTCACACACACAAATATATTTTTAAATGTATTTAAATAAATAAATATATATATATATATAATCATGTATATCAATATATATATAAATATATTGATAAAAAATGAAAAAATATATATAAATATATCAAAAAATGTAAAAAAATTAATATAGGGTAGTAGAAAAGGAAATCGTGTATTAGAAGAAGGTCTCATATTCAAAACTCGATGAAGGGAAGGGTGTGTGCCGAAGGGTGTGATTAACAAAAACACTAATAAATGGGTGGGGTGATTATAAAGGGAGAAGTGAAAATGAAGAGGGTCACGATCAAAAAAGAATATCCCCATTACTAGTGGGGTATTTATCAGTGCTTTTTTAGACTATTGAAGAGGTCCTTTAATAGGGCTAATAAAGCAGTCATAAATGTGGCCTTTAAGAGAACTAAAAAAAGTGAAAATATAGGACCTCTTTATTAGGGACAAAAAATTACTTGGTAAAATCCCTCTTTTTCATGTATTTTTTTAATGTTTCTAAAGTGGAACTTTATCAATGATTTTTATGAGTGTTGTTAAAGATATATCTTTAACATCTATTATATTATCATCCCTTCAATAGAGCTGATAAATTCCTTTTACTAGTGAGGTTAAAGGATCAATTTATATCAATGACTACGAACCAAGATTCCTTATTAAATCATTGTTTTTTCACATCACATAAGTGACTTTGATAAAAAAATTCAAAATAAACATTTCAGAAAACCCACTTTTTCCATTGAAAACATTTCCCAAGGAACATAACAAAAAATTTATTAATAAACTATTTTTTTCACAAGGGATTTTAATTTATTAACTTGTTAATAAATTGGAAACAACCAATGAAGAGCATGAAATAGCCCACATCTCCAACTCAAATAACTAACCACACTTACATGAAGTCACTTATTAGAATATGGATAATGTTTTAATTTTATAACCATGTTATAACTATAAAAGGATTGGTTTTATTGGATGGTAAACCACAAAAAATCCTCACAACTGCTCATGGTTGGATTTTCGAATCATCTGCACCAATTCATCATAGTTTACCAGACCGTTGAAACATAGCGCCACAGTGGTCATCCTTCCATTTTGGATCATAAGCTCATAAGATATTGCGAAAATCGAAGATAGGTTCATTGGAAATATAAATACAATTTATCAGCATAAAAACAATAACTCAAAACAACGACTCAATTTCCACCATCCATGGTAGCTCATGTATCGTCAGGAAGGGGTGGTGGTCAAGACCCTACCCATAGACTACCTGTTGAGTCCTGGCACATTTTTAATCTCATTTATGACATTACTCATCTGAAAAATCATAAATATTTAAAAGTCAATTATTTGAAATTAAAGAAATACCTTATCTGATACCATTCTTGATGAACCAACATAGAATAACACTACGAGAAAAAGTGGTATTAGCGACGAGAATATGTCCCGTCGCAAATAAAGAGTTATTTGAGACGGGATATTCTCACTCGTCGCAAATGGTTTGGCGTGAATGTGCGCCAAATCGCGCAAAATATATTTGCGACGGGATCCCCTTCCCGTCGCAAATAACTGGCGGCAGTAATAGGTTATTTGCGACGGGAAGGGGTTCTCGTCGCTAAAAACCTAGCGGCAGGGGGTTATTTGTGACGGGCCCCATCGCAAATAATCCCTTTTATTTCCGCCCATAATAAATGCGGTCGGGGTTATTTGTGACGGGACCGTCGCAAATAATACAAATTTCGACGGGAATACCATCGCAATAAACCCCATCGCAAATAATCTAACCTATAAATACAGCGAGCCAGGACAAGTTTTCAGAATCTGAACTACTTTTTTACTAGTTTATATGTGTCGAGTGAATTTTGTTTTGCAAGTCGCTTTCAAGGAGGTTGCAGGGATCATCCTACAAGTACAACAAATCGAAATCTCGAAAACCAGTTTAAGGTTTTTTTTCTGAATTTTAATTTAATATTTATTTAATGTTTTTGTTTTGAATTTTTACATTAGTTTTTATTATTCCTTATTAGATATAATTATATTCTATTAAGGTATTAAATTTGATTTGTTAGATTTAATTATTAGAAATTAACAGTATTTAATAATTAAGTTACTGTAATTAGTAATTAATATCTTTAATTATAATTAATGAAGTAATTAGTAATTAATGAATGTAATTATTAGTTAATGAATGTAATTAGTAGTTAATGAATGTAATTATTAGTTAATGAATGTAATTTGTAGTTAATGAATATATTTTGTAACAATTGGAATAATTCAAAAAAATAGTAATAATTAGAAAAAATTAAAAATAATTAGTAATAAGTAACATTAATTAGTAATAATTTGTAATAATTAATAATAATTAACAATAATTGCCTATAATTACCAATAATTATTAATAATTAGCAATAATTACTAATAATTCGTAATAAATAATAATAATTAGTAATAATTATCAACAATTACCAATATTTACCAATATTTACCAATAATTGCCAATTATTGTCAATATTTTCCAATAATTACCAATATTTACAAACTATTGCCAACAATTGTCAATATTTACCAATAATTCGGTATAATTACCAATAATTAGGAATAATTACCAATAATTAGGAATAATTACAAATAATTAGGAATAATTACCGATAATTAGGAACAATTACCAATAATTTGGAATAATTACCAATAATTAATAATAATTACCAATAATTACCAATAATTAGGAATAATTACCAATAATTACCAATAATTACCAATAATTACCAATAATTACCAATAATTATGAATAATTACCAATAATTAGGAATAATTACCAATAATTCGGAATAATTAGTAATAATTAATAACAATTACCAATAATTAGGAATAATTACCAATAATTAGGAATAATTAGTAATAATTACCAATAATTACCAATAATTACCAATAATTAGTAATAATTACCAATAATTACAAATAATTAGTAATAATTATCAATAATTAGGAATAATTACCAATAATTACAAATAATTAGTAATAATTTCCAATAATTACCAATAATTAGTAATAATTACCAATAATTACCAATATTTACCAATATTTACCAATAATTACCTATGATTGTCAATATTTACCAATAATTAGGAATTATTACCAATAATTAGGAATAATTAGTAATAATTAGGATTAATTTCCAATAATTAGGAATAATTACCAATAATTAGGAATAATTACAAATAATTAGGAATAATTACCAATAATTAGTTACAATTAACAATAATTAGGAATAATTAGGAATAATTAGGAATAATTAAAAATAATTATCCATAATTACCAATAATTATGAATAATTACCAATAATTAGGAATAATTATTAATAATTAATAATAGTTACCAATAATTACCAATAATTAGTAATAATTGCCAATAATTACCAATAATTAGGAATAATTAACAATAATTAGGAATAATTACCAATAATTAACAATAATTAGTAATAATTACCAATAATTACCAACAATTAGTAATAATTAGTAATAATTACCAATATTTACCAATATTTACCAATATTTACCAATAATTACCAATAATTGTCAATATTTACCAATAATTAGGAATAATTACCAATAATTAGGAATAATTAGTAATAATTAAGAATAACTACCAATAATTTGGAATAATTACCAATAATTAGGAATAATTATCAATTATTAGGAATAATTACTAATAATAAGGAATAATTACCAATAATTAGGAATAATTACCAATAATTAGGAATAATTACCAATAATTAGGAATAATAACCAATGATTTGTAATAATTACCAATAATTAGTAATAATTACCACTAAATACAAATAATTTCAAATAATTAGTAATAATTAACAATAATTACCAATAATTAGTAATAATTAACAATAATTAGCAATAATTAACAATAATTAGTAATAATTAGTAATAATTACCAATAATTGCCAATATTTACCAATAATTGCCAATAGTTGCTAATATTTACCAATAATTGCCAATATTTGTCAATATTTACCAATAATTAGGAATAATCACCAATAATTAGGAATAATAACCAATAATTCGGAATAATTACCAATAATTGGGAATAATTACCAATAATTAGGAATAGTTACCTATAATTAGGAATAACTACCAATAATTAAGAATAATTACCAATAATTCGTAATAATTACCAATAATTAGTAATAATTAAGAATAATTACCAGTAATTCTGAATAATTAGTAATAATTAGCTAATTGGAAAAAAACTAGTGTGATCGTTATCTTTCTCAATTATATTTTCATCTATGTATTGGTTTTAAGAAAACTTCTGTCTCCACATGTAATATTTGCATTCTTTTTCAAAATTATCAACCTACTCACCAATAGAGAGGTGAAAGTGAATGCAAATATTACATGTGGAGACAGAATGTTAAACACACAGATGAAAGTAGAATTGTAACATAATATAGAAAATTATATTAAGTTAATATTAATAATAAAAAATACTAATAATGTAATAATGTTATTATTATATAATTAATATTTATGAAAAAATAATATTAGTATTATTAAAATAATAAAAAATTTATAAAATATTAAAATTATCAATATTTGTAAGAGGTTTTGCTTTATTCTTAACATGTTCAATTCTTAAAGAGTCAATTTTTAGGTCTATCCCAATAAAAATTTTGCGTCAGTCATGTCTGATATAAACTCTATAATTATCATTGCTTGAGTGTTTTTTCTAATAAATTATTCAAAACCAGTAATGCTTTTATATTTTATAGAAAAATATGGAACAATGAGGTCTTCAATAGTCATTTTTAGATGACCGCATATGGATAAATAAATGTAGAAATCCAAATGGTTCTGGTTTAAATCCAGTATATTTAGAGGGTGTGGAGACTTTTTTAGCATTTACGGTATCAAATCCAGAATTTGTTTCCGAAAGCACAATAAAATGTCCTTGTAAAAAATGTACACTAAGAACATTTGACACATTTGACAAAGTTGGGGGACATCTCTTGTGTTTTGGTTTTCAACCGGATTATGTTTTTTTGTATCAACATGGAGAACACAGTAATACAGAAGGTGATACCAACTTGATTCCTGATCCATCACGATTTCAAAATTTAGTTCATGATATTGCAGGTCCATTTATTCAACATACAGAAACTCAAGATGATATTGATTCAACTCCTGAGTTGGAACACACATAATTTTATGAGTTTTTGAGGTCTACTGAGGATGCGTTATATACTGGTTACAAGATAAGAAATTTATAAGCAGTTGCAAAATTTAAGGCTATCAAAGATAATGGAATGTCAAACACGTGATTTGATCAAATATTTTCTTTGGTTAAAACACTGTTACCCGAAGGAAATGTTTTTCCTGCAAATTAATATGAGAGTAAGAGGCTGGTTCAGAATTTAAGAACTTAGATGTCAGAAGATTCATGCATGTTCAAATGATTTCATTTTATATTCTGGGGAAAATAAGTTGTTGGATAGTTTTCCCACTTTCGGGAAATCGAGGTATAAAGAATCTCAACATGGGAACTCTGGCTTGATTCTTGTAAAACATTTGAGATATTTTCCTATTACATCCAGACATCAACGTTTATAAATTTCTAAGAATACAGCGACAATGATGTAATGGCACAAAACAAATATTTCAACTGGTAAAAGATTGAATCATATGGCCGATGGTGATTCATGGAAAAATTTTGATAGAGTGAATCCATCCTTTTCTTTAGAATCCCGAAATGTGCGACTGGGTCTTTCCACTGATGGTTTCTGTCCATTTGGATCTTATGGTAGTCAGAATTCTTGTTGGCCTGTCTTTTTAACTCCGTACAATTTACCTCCATGGATTTTGAGGAAGGAACCCTATATCTTTTTGTCCTTACTAATCCCAGGACATCTGAAGAAGAATATTGATTTTTATTTGAAACCATTGATTGATAAATTAAATATATTGTGGAGTACTGGTGTCAGTACTTATGATGTTGCTACGAAACCGAATTTCATACTAAGAGCAGCATTAATGTGGACAATAAGTGACTTCCCTGATTATGGCATGTTATCTAGATGGAGTACAAATGGGCTGAAATGATGTCCTTACTATATGGGAGAGAACAAGGCATTTATGCTCGTCCATCAAAAAAAACCTTTCTATTTTGACTGTCATCGCAGATTTCTTCCAGCTGATCATCCTTTTCACAGAAACAAATCTCATTTTAGAAAAGGCACAGTTGAAAGGGATGGACCTCCAAAAATCCTATCAGGTACAGAGTTAAAATTAGTTGTATATACATTACCTCCCATCACATTTGGACCCCCAATAAACCAATATAAAATTTCTGGTTTTGGGAAAGAACACAATTGGCTAAAACGTAGCATATTTTGGGATTTTTCATATTGGTCTGATTTGCTGGTCCTCCACATGTTGGATTTCATGCATATTGAGAACAATTGTTTTGATAATTTGTGTCATAATTTTTTGGATACACCAGGAAAGAGCAAAGATAATGTAAATGCATTATTAGATCTTGCTCAAATTTGTAGGCCTCCAGAACTCGAACTGTTTGAGAATTTCAGAACAGAAAGGTTAATGAAACCAAAATCAGCTTATACATTGTCCAAAGAAAGACTCTTATTATTTTGTCAATGGATTACAGATTTGAGACTACCAGATGGATGTGCTTCCAATTTGGGTAGATGTGTAAATAATGGTCATATTACCAGATTAAAAAGTCATGATTGCCATATTATAATGGAAAGATTTCTGCCCATTGGATTAAGAGGTCTGTTGAATTCTGTGATATGGGATTCCATAATAGATGTATTATATTTTTTTAGGACATTTGTGCAGCGACAACAGATTACGATTCTCTATGCAAATTTTAAGAAGATGTTGTTGTAATTATATGTAAACTGGAAAAAATATCCCCCCTATCTTTCTTCGACTCAATGGAACATTTGATATTAAATTTTCCATATGAAGAAAAATGTGGAAGTTCGCTACAGTTTCGATGGATGTACCCATTCGAAGGATGCATGCAGAAATTGAAAAAAAAAGTATGTAACAATGCATTGGTTGAAGGATCTATTGCTAAAGCTTATTTTCATGAGGAGATATCTTTTTTCTGCTCCCACTATTTTGAATCTGAGTACCCTTCAAAACACAACCGCATGAGATAGAACATGGGGAATATTTATGAAATCAACAATAAATTATCTGTTTTTAACCAGTCAGAGCCTGGTTTTGGTGGAGTTCATGAACGATGGCTTTCAGATGATGAACATCACAGAGCTCATATGTATGTTCTCCTCAACTGTGAATAGATGACATCATTTGTACTGTAAGTGCTTCTATTACTTATTCTAATATTTATGTTACAATAAATAACGTTTTTTTTATAGATTGTATGATAATCACATCAAGAAACAACTTCCACAAATTACAGCAGCTACTCTCAAAGAACGCAGACAAAAGAAATTCTCAGTGGTTTCAAATACTGGTAACATAAATTTTTCATACTTTAACATCTCCTTAAATTTATAGTTTACTATATTGATAATTATTTCACAAATTTTCAGGTGTCTCAACATGCTGATAAAATTTAAAAATGACATTGTATATTGAGTAACCCACCATCCAAAATGGTGAAATCTTATAATGCATATGTTGTGAATGGTTTTTGATTTCATACACATGCATATGGGGAATCAAAAAAAACAATGAACAGTTGAGTTTTCTTGAGAGGATCTCATCATAGAGAAAATGAAGTGGACTTTTATGGCATACATGATGAAATCATTGAACTCTGTTATCTAGGATACCATTACATAATGATGTTCAAATGTCGGTGGTTGGATGCTGAGAGAGGAATGTGTGTTCATCCGACTCATGGAATCATCGATATTAAATGTAAAAATGTTCTTGTAGTAAATGAACTATTCTTACTAGCTCAACAGGCACATCATGTTTATTATGCAAACTATAGTGCTACGTCAAAAGACTTGACTGATTGGTGGATCATAATAAAAATGAAAATTCATGACAATTAGTTTAGTCAAAGTGAATGTGCTGTCACTGAAGTTCAAGGTATTAATGTTTTTCAAGAGAGTACTCAAAATCAATCTTTGTTACAAAGAGACATGAGTATCGATGATGACACCGTTCAATTAAGAGTTAGTGATGTTGAGGATGATGGTAATGACGTCACAAATGAATTTGTAATGGTAAGAGATGAAGAAACTGGAACTCAAATAGATATCGATGATATTGAGGAGGAATATGAAGATGACATTGACAGATATGAAGATGATGATGAAGCTGAACATTGATACAATTCAATGGTAGTTATATATAATCATAACTAATATATTTGTATATATAATAATAATAATAAATTATTTCCTAACAATATTTATTTTCTGTTTAAGATCGACGAGGACACGTTTTATGAGTTGGCGGATGCTGGCCTATCTTTCGATGCAGACGTGTTGCTGGCACTTGACCCTCAGCCTGAAGGCACTTTAGGGAGTACGCGGAGGGGGCGCGGTCTTGCACGACTGATGATTCCTGACCCCATCCCCGCGCGACGTCCACATCTTGGGTTCTATCCACGCATCCGGAGGTGTGATAACCTGTGCATTTTACTAAGATTTCATTAATATATTTACATAATAAATGTTTGATTATTGTTTTTACAGTTTTCTGCATATAGCAGTTGGACAGGGCATCGCTATTTTGTGCAACTATTTTTTCAGCCATGGACGACATGGGAGCATATTCCTGTTGATGTTTAGCAGGCCATGTTCGGTCATTGGTTGGTACGTACGTAAATAAATAATTTTTAAATTAGATATTTATTTCATTTATAACTTGATATTTTGAATTATTTGTAGGGTTTATGGTATCTGATCGAGGATACCATGCATGATGCCATCCACGAGGCATGGGAGGTGGCCATGTTTGATCGCTTTCGTCAGTTTTTTGAACAATTTAAGAAGAGCTGCCATGAAGAAAGCAGGAGTGTCAGATTTTGATGAGTCATGTAGAGCACACCGACTAGAGTACATTTCATCCCACATATGGGATGGATTATGTGCACACTGGTTGAGTGGTGGATTTTAGAAGAGATCATTGGTGGGGAGGCAGAATCGGGGGAGACAGGAGGGGACTCATCAAGCTGGGAGTCGTACTTTCAGTACTCATAAACAACATTTGGTACGTACATTTTTTATAAATTTTTTATATATCATTAAATATTAACAATTTATTTTATATTCTTATAGGCTGTCGAGCACCCCGATATTACGGAGTACGACGTATATTAGAGTATGTACAGTGATCCAGCTACTGGGGAGCTCAGAGGTGATCGCCAGCGTCACGTCATGGTCAGTATTATATGTTTTCAAGTTTAAAAATTAACTGCATATAATATATTAACAATTTTAAATTTTTGTTGCAACTACAGGAGTCATATGAGACTGCCGCATCACAGACCCGGCCTGACGGTCAGGGTGAGGCATCATATGAGACCAGTGGCCATCAGTTTGATGAGGCGGTAGGGATGTGGGCGACCCAATATGCCTTTGAGAATGGCCGGGTAGTTGGTATCAGATCTCGACTGACTCCCGGAGATTATTATGGCAGTGTTGCGATGTCGGCGTCCAGCTCGAGAGGATCTCGTGCATCTTCTTCCGCTACACAGTATGAGGATCTGTTGCGATCTCAGACTGAGCTGATATAGAGTCTCCAAAAGAAGCAGGAGGAGATTTGTCGGCAGTAGTAGTAGCATGAGGAGGAGCGACGACGACAGCAGGAGGTGTACGAGGAGCAGATGAGTCGGTGGCAGCAGCAGGAGCAGGAGCAGATGGAGTACATGCGCCGGCTCACTCATGCCTTAGTGATGATGTTTCCTCCACCAGCAGATCCCCCCTCCCCCTCCACCTTCAGATTAGTTATTTTTTAGATGTTATAAAGATTGTAAATTTAAAATATGCCATTTTTTCTATTCAGAGTTTCTGTCTCTCTTATACTGGTGTCAATATTGTATTATTTAATTTCTATTTATTTTTAATACTTTATTATTTATTATTGGTATTTATTTTATTGTTTTTTTATTTTATTAATAATAATATTACTCTTAGTATTTTATTATTTGTTTATATTTCTTTTTGCAAATGTTGATAATTTTCATATTTTTATTTTCTAATTATTTTAATAATATTATATTTAGTATTTTTAATAAAAAAAATTTAAAAAAAATCAATTAAAATTATAATTTTTTAATTATTTATAATAATATGAATTCTGTATATTTTGATTTTTATATAATATTATATTATTTATATTACAATATTAGTATGATTACTAAAATTATTCATATTTTATAATTTTAATTTTTTTATATAATTAATTTTTTTAATATTTTAATTAATTATAATTTTTTAAATATTTGAATGATTTTTTGTTATAATATTTGAATGAATTATAATTGTATTATTACAATTATAATTTTAATTAAATTTTTTTTATTAATAATGTAATTTTTTTGTTTTTTTATACATATTTGCCATGGGATAATCATCCCTTCGCAATAGGTTATTGCGACGGGATGAAATCCTATCGTAATTAAATTTTTTTAAAATTTTTTAAATTGCCTATTGCGAGGGGAATATTTGCCCATTGCAAAAGGAAATTGCGATGGGCCCGTCTCAATTACTTATTTCTTTAAAAAAAAATTAACTCTTTCGCGACGATATTCGTGGCCCGTCGCAAATAACATTTTCGACGGGCCCGTCACAAAAGTGTTATTTAAAGTTTTTAATATATATATATATATATTAGTATTAGAGACAGGACATATTACCGTCACAAAAAATATTTTTTGCGACGGACCCATCACAAATAGTGTTAGTTGCGACGCCATTTACCGTAATGGGTAATTTGCGACAGACCCCCATCGCAAATAGGCTTTTGCGACGGGAATCCGTCGCAACTGACCCATCGCAAATGTGCTTATTTCCAGTAGTGTACCATCTAAACTGATATTTGAGTTGATTCACCACTACCCTAAAAAAGCATTCCTAATATCCACGGGCTAGAAACAAGAACCTGAGTATAAAAAAATGTCCACTGGGAATGATTTATCTTCCAAAAGACTTGAATAACAATGAAAAATGTGAAAGCATCATAAGATATCTATATATAACTATTAATACATACATATAAAAGTACAAATAGACACTAATAAAATGTATATCAAGACATAAAAATCAAATCATTCATCCTGGTGGTGCATGAACACCCTCCATTAACCAAGTCACAATCCATTGGTAACCCTAACTCAAAATGACAGAGGAAGGTGAGCGCAGAAACACCTACTATAAGATGATAAAGGGACGAAAACACCAAAAGGTATAAGAAGGGTGTGATTTAAAAAACAGAGTAGGATTCCCCCAAAAATTCTATTAAACTACTTTATAAGGAAAACCAAATATGATAAAAGTGTATTATAAATAAGAGAACATGTAGATTATTTGAAAAAAATATTATTCAAAATTTAAATTCTTTTATTAAAGTAAAACTATAAACCTTCCATTTCACCATTTAAAAAATAATCATTTTCCTTAAAACCATAGAAAACCATTTCACAAGATAAATACAGATAATAAAGAAAAGATGATAATATGAACATGATATGGAATGATGAAAAAGATTCAATAAAATAAAGACAAGGTGCATAATAACAATATATAAATAGAGTATTTAAAATATAGTACCAAAAGTGACAAATAATGTTGGCATGTGTTGAGTATCAATTGTATGGATGTCATGGGTATAACCTAGGTAATATAGTGAGTGAACCTCAGAATATCCAATCAAATTACAGAATGACTAATCTTTGGGCTTACATATAGTCTCATGGGTCTCATGAAAACCAGTTCCATGCACACTCACTTTCCTAACCACACGTCTATTACATGAACCTTTCTCATTCTCTCTGGATCCACATGAAAGGTGTGAGTCCACTAATGAAGTATATAGCTAGGTCATCACATATAAATATCTAGGATCCCATGACTATTCAAAAGTAGGGGTATGATATCAAGGTTATGATAATCACAGGTGAATCCTTTTCATTAACATATCACTCTCACCCCCAAACTCTCTCAAAGTAAATAATCAATTTTTCATCCAGCATAATAATGAGAAGTATAAGAATCAGAAAATTTATAATTAATGGATTAACACATGGAAGAATTATCATAAAGATTCATTAAAGATTTCATGCACCATCAATTTGAATTAAAAACCATTTATATAATTCAATATTCAAAAGGGTAACAATACCCAATTCCTTTCACATCTTATCATAAAGAATTCAAATGGGCCTTTATAACAATAATTTATTTCAATGAACCAATAACTCATTCAAATAAGTATTATTATCATTAAAATGTTTTTAATACATTTCAAAACATGGGTTTACACCCTCCTTACATGCTTATAAATCATTTATTTCAAAGAACATAAGAACGCTAATTCCCAAACAAGGGTAAAATCATTCAAAGTGGGTTCTTGGTCATTAAATAAATTGAAAAAATTTAAACTATTTATAAAATATAAAATAGTTCAAATAATTTAATTAAAGTCAAGGCTGTTCCTTTAATAAATAAAAACATGGACAAAATCCATCAATTTCACAAAAATAACCTTTAAAAGTTCATTAAAAATAAATCGAAACAAATTTTGAATTATACAATTTACAAAAAGATGATAAAGAAAATGATTAATTCTTTTAAATTTGTGATATGTTCAAATCAAAGGAAAATTGGTCAAAGAATATTTTATGAGGAATTAGATAATCAAATTTGGTATAAGATTTGTTGGAAATTTGGAAGCATGTATATATGAAGTATAAATGACTAATGATTCATAAAATGGAGGAAAATCATAGAAACACATACTTGTAATATTTGGAATCCAACTGAAAATGATCTAACATGTGTTATATCTGAATGAGATCACATGATCTGGGACGATAGGTCTCAAATTAAGAGAGAAGAGATCTTATATATTATATACCACATAAATCAACCACGAAAAACCAAATCTAATGGCCATAATAGACTTTTGGAAGAAGTGTATCAAGAGAATAATGGAGATCCAATATTAAGAAGAAAATAACTCACTGAAAAAGAAGATCTCCACATCAATTGGAGCTTTTATCCACCATGAGATGAGTTATGGGGAGCCAAAATGCATTTGGAGGGCTCCCAAAATCGAAAGAATCAATTTAATTTCATGTGGGAGGAGTTTCGGGTTAATAAGATGGGTTTCAATAATTCAATTTCAGTTTTTGTAACTTTAATTATCATTCTCATAGTTTCTTAGGCCAAGTGACAAGGTTAGTACTAACCATGAAAAAAACCTGAAACCCCTTCAGACCAGGTTGCACAATTTTTTAAATAATAAGAAAAATTTGAAACATGTTGCACAATTTTCTTAAACCATGTGAAAACCCTAAAACAAGATTAAAACATTATTTAATCATTTAAAAACTGTATAACCTAGGTTTCACACATTTTTAAACCATGCACAATCCATGAAAAGGCACATAAACCTTCAAATGAGGTCAAGAAAAATAATAAAAACAAAACACAAAGAGATCCAAACATTGGGAACTCAAATAAATGGGTCAAAACAAAAAAAAAAGAAACATGAAATATTTTTAATTCAATTTATTTATGTCCTAATGTCACTCTTATACTTTAATTATCAATACATGGTAAACCATTGTAGGCATGAATGGTCAATTTTTAATGATATGATAGATTGGAACATTGTAATCATCTTCAATTATCTGTTTTTAAATTTTATTTTTTAAAAAAATATTTAATTATTCAGCTTATATAGAAATGAAAATATATAAATTATAGTTCCATTTTATTTTATAATTTATAAAAATTATTAATCTTTAATTAGTTAAAAACAATTTGAAAATATTTTATGGAAATTTTTATTATAAGATCATTCCATCCAATGGACCGAAGGCATTCATTTTTGATTGAATTTGATAATCTACCTTTCAAGGGGTGTGGTAGAACCACTACAAGGCCCGTAAGCATAAGTATTACATGGCCCATAGGCCTGAGAAGAAATAATTTCCTTTAGGTTTCAATCATTACATACAACCTAGACTAACTACTTGGAACTACTCCTCCCCAATGTCTTCATCTTGAAATCATATCTCCACCTTTTCATGGTGGTTAGGCTAGGCTTTCCCAAGCATACACAGGATTGTTCCGATGGGAGGTTCCATACCCTCCCATTTGTGAAATCGTTTTAGATTCTGCTTTGGTGAAAGCACCTTCCTCATCCCCCTTCTGAAGCATGTACATTTGTAGGATGTCTGGTTTGCATCAGCACTAATGGTGTCTCAAAGACCTTGAGGTGGCCCAATGGCCTTACTGACCCGAGGGACTGGGTGGCCCAAATGTATTAAAGAACTCTAGGAACAAATTAGTGGCCTGAAGGCCCAAACAGGTGAATATTCCAGGCTGCTATAGTGCCAAATATATCATCCTATAGTACTGCACTGTTCCTTCTATAGTAGCCAGAAATTAGCCTCTTCTTGGATTTGATTCTCAGTCGTCTGGATGCACACAAGGAGTCCTCACTAACAGGGATGAGGCTCATGTGCCCAATGTGGGTTGCTAACACTAACTCACAACCTAGGGGGTGACCAAGCCAAGGTGTTCTCAACACTCCCTAGCTATGAAATGGATTTGAATCACCCTGTGCAAAATATGCACAGTGTCCTAGTCTGGCGGGACTCGAGCCTGCGCAAGTTTACACGGAGAGAAGGTGGTACAACCAGTGGGTACCAAATGGCCAACACCACATGGACTATAAGATCATTATATATATATGGTTATAAATATGAGGAACTGGTAATATAAAAAAACATATAGGGGATATTTATAGTTTTGTATATTTAGGTATATCTAGTTCTAAACGTATTAGTACCCTTATACTCTTTTTTTGTAACAATAAGATGTCATTTTTATTTAAAGAAACATACACGGTAGAAAATCCCAGTGGATCATTTTATATACCTCAATAATACTTTTGGATATGTGACCCATATCTATGATATTAAATGGATTATCTTAATATATCCTTAATAATTAATTTCTTAAAAACCATTTTTCAATAACCATTCATGGTATTAAAATCCGAAAATACTATTCCTCTAACAAACCTCATTTTCCACATGGATTTTAAATTATCCCTTTTCATATCATGTTATATATATTTTTGGATTAGTTGACCAATTAATTAATTTTTTACCTCAGAATTTATCATTTTAAGTTGATCCATATTGAAATTTTTCTATCAAATGATGGATTTTTATGCATAAATTATTTGTTGGGATATATTTCAAATGAGAAAAATTATTTTATTCATGAAACTAAATTTATAATATTAATAAATCAATTAGGTACAATATCTAAATATATTTTATATATAGGTAATTGATGTCATGATTTTCCTACTATGATGCAACAGTTTGAGAGGTATTCTTGTCCAAAATATTACTAGATAATTTTGCATTAAAATATTTTTATGATGACAATAGTTATGTATTCATTATATATATGGATATTAAATAATAATTATTGTTTATTAAATATAACTATACCATAAGAGAAAATATTTATTGACATAGTATTCTATATAATCTTCCATTATAACGTTGTTTAAGATCAACTTTTTTTATTTTATACAACTTTTCCCATTGGTTATGATGTGTGGTATTTATTGGAAATCAATTCCATTGGATATTAATATAATCTTGTTAACATGGTTGAGAAGTAGTTTAAGGATTTTATTGTTCCTTGAAAGAATATAAATGACTTTGAAGGTGTTTAATATACATTTGATGATTTTATCATAATACATATAAAATGATTGTTGAAACCATCAATTATTTTGGTACTTTTTTTGAAATAATGTTTTAGAGTCAATTAGATTTATATTAATTTGGTGGAGGATGTTTTGTTGGATTTTCATGTGTTTTTAAGTATATAATGTCCTTATAATATGTTTTATATAAAATAAAATAGTATCTCAAAATCAATGATAAAATAACGTTTTATATATTTTTATATGATATTATATGTGGATATACAAAGACATGATATTTTTTATAAGTAATAAAATATACTCAATGTTGATATTATATACCATGATTTGGTATTGTCATGTCCTATGAATGATATAATATAATAACGTTTAAGATATGATATAGGGTAATTTCAATATATGAATGTGGATAAATAAAAGGAATCCTTATTTTTTTTAATTGATTTATAATTTAAAATTAACTGAATTAAAGCCCATATAACGGTATCCTATAGGGAAAATGTATAGATTATGGTTACAAGTTTGATGGAGAAACAAATGATGATTATTAAGGTGTTTGAGATCATTATATCATACATTATGATATACAAAACTCCTATTAAATTAAAGTAATAGAAATTTTGAAATATGACACTAGAAACTACATTCTATGTGATACAATGACAAGATGAAATATACGACTTACATATTACATTACATAAAAAAATTAGATAATATTTTGTGTTTCCCATATAGTATGATATTCTAAAATGGATATTTTGAATGTGATTTGACATATTTTAAAAAAAATCACTAAATGTTATATCACGTAGTTAAATATAAACTATATAATTCCATTCATAATGAATTTATTTTGTGATATGTAAAATATCACTCTGTGAAACTTTAATGGTTGATAATATTTTACATAAGTTTTCTATTAGTTCTACTTCCACATAAGTTTTCATCCATTTGAAAAAAAATTCATGATATGGTATTAGTGTTCTAAAATTTGTATATAAATTATTTAAATCACTAACCAGTTAATTAAAGATTGAATTATAAATTGCATAACCACACTTTATAAAATTTATAAATTACTACCCTAAGATAACCATTAACATGATAAATTATTGATAGTATTGATCCCTTTTCAATTACTAAAGAAGATTGTATAAATAATATGCTGACACTATTATTTGAATCCTTAGTGGAAGAAATTCATGGTTGACCACCCATAAGGAATCATGAATTTTCATGGTGAATCCAGTTTTAAATTTTGAAATAAACATCACTTAAAATGAAATTAAAAAAGTGTTGTATAATTCCAGTATGAGTTCAAACCCATATAGACTATTTATCCCAAATTGAAAATTATAATTTTAATCTTATGAAATAATATTTGAATGGTTTGAATAAAACTAAAACAAATTTCATGATGTTTTAATGAAGAATGGGTATTGATTTTTTATTAATATGGGATCCTGTGATAATTTAGACTCTAATGTTCTTAATGAATATACTTTTTTATATTAGATGTTACAATACTTTGGTATTGGTGTTTCTTAAATAATTACTGAACACTTATTTTCATATTATCAGGTATTTTTTATTATTTAATAAACAAGGTAATAAAAAATTTAAACATTGATAACTCAGACTCGTTATATTACAAAGAATGAATCCAAGAAACTATTTCATGCATTAAATTAAAATTCATATATTGATAATCATTTATAATGTATAAAGAAATAATAATATATGTGGAAGAATATAAGTATTAATTAATATTATTTTTGGTAGTGAAAACACATATTAACTCTGGAATAAGAGTTTTTCTCCAGAAATATGTCTCACCCCAGCCCGATGAATTATTTCTCATCCAAATGAACATAGGCAATAATCTTTTGGTTATTCTGTGAAACTCTATATTTCATCACACAAATACCATACATGTGAAATGATACATGAAATAATCCAAGATTCACCAGATCCCTTGAACGGAACTTGCTCTAAAAAGGTACAAACATGCTACACTTAGATTGTGTGGGAAATACAGAACATAGTCATTGAAATTTATTTTATGGGAAAGGTGTCATTTAACCACCACCTTATATGACCCTATCATTTTGGTAATGTATTGGATAGAGTTAGACCACTTTTTTCAAAATAGGTTCAGTTTCACACTAGATTTTCCTATTTCAAATATAAATAGAGCATCACCCCCCTCCCCCGCCTTATTTTGGGGGTGGATCTCTGGAAGTGGAAGTGTCAACTCTTGATCTCACAAACCCATCTACCAAGACATCGACTATAATTAGACTTCCTTGGATACCCCAAGGTTGGGATATTTTTTTAATAACCACACATGGGCCACCACTTTTCCATGATATTGTTTGAGGTGTCCTCAGACAACATCTTTTAATGGTTAAGTGGTTGCGCATAGGATAAGTTTCCTTCGTGTAATATTATCCTCTACATGACTCTAGAAATTTCCTGAACTGATACCTCCATGTACATGAAATATCCTTTGGATAGATACCCTGGCTCACACAATCCCTTTTTTATGAACAACTGTTTATTATCATGCAACAACTACTATGTCCCTAACACTTTTCCTACATCTGCAAAAAATATTTATGTGCATGTTGATTTCTAATGTTTCCCATAACTTATCCAAATGAATTTACCCACACATCCATCACCTATGAGAACGATATCATCAACCCATGTGTCTGGCCTCTTTTCCATAAGCATGGTCTTAATATTTTTATTTCAACATTCTCTTCATCAAAGACATGTTAATATTGGGATTTCCATTTTCTACTTCATCATGATGATGTTCAATCCATTCACCACCCATATTTGCATGTGTAGTAGATGAGTAAGAACCTATGGTGACATTATCAATGGAAAAGTACTACCTTTCTTGGTATGGAGACCTAGTGTTGGATCCTACTCTCCTACATGGAAATGGTCTCACTGGGTATAGGCCCATCCCACATCCAATCTACATGAAAAAAACCCACCTATCCCAACCTACTTGAACATTATTTTAAACATTACAAAAATATCCATAGAACATGACATTAAACTATAGTCATAACTTGTATAATAAATAAAAGATTCTCCATTCATGGAACACAATGGATGACACCCTCACCCCAAACATCTAATGTGACTCCCATCCCAGGTGGCCCATAAGAGTTAGCCCCAAACCGTCCTTACCCTCCATAGGGTTTCACTCTCATTCTGGGTCATCTCTATGAATAAATCCCACATAATCCCCCATTGACCATCCTTCTATGACATGATAATCATTACCTTATGAAGTTAATATTAATGGACTAGTCCTGATAGATGACCTTAAATTATGACATCAAATTATGCTGGTTTTGATCCCTTTCTCCTAATAGGGTATGTAGGATACCTATACAAGGTTCAATTCTCACATCAAAACACATGTGGTGTACCTATATGAGGTTTAATCCCAATTCCCAAACATTCCCATAAAACATAAATATATTTACATCAGGAGACAACATCTGTAAAGTGTGATCATCATCCCCATGGGGAACACACTAAAACCCAGTTTAAGGTTTTTTTTCTGAATTTTAATTTAATATTTATTTAATGTTTTTGTTTTATATTTTTACATTAGTTTTTATTATTCCTTATTAGATATAATTATATTCTATTAAGGTATTAAATTTGATTTGTTAGATTTAATTACTAGAAATTAACAGTATTTAATAATTAAGTTAATGTAATTAGTAATTAATAACTTTAATTATAATTAAAGATGCAATTAGTAATTAATGAATGTAATTATTAGTTAATGAATGTAATTAGTAGTTAATGAATGTAATTATTAGTTAATGAATGTAATTTGTAGTTAATGAATATAATTTGTAATAATTGGAATAATTCAAAAAAATATTAATAATTAGAAAAAATTAAAAATAATTAGTAATAAGTAAAATTAATTAGTAATAATTTGTAATAATTAATAATAATGAACAATAATTGCCTATAATTACCAATAATTATTAATAATTAGCAATAATTACTAATAATTTGTAATAAATAATAATAATTAGTAATAATTATCAACAATTACCAATATTTACCAATAATTGCCAATTATTGTCAATATTTTCCAATAATTACCAATATTTACAAACAATTGCCAACAATTGTCAATATTTACCAATAATTAGGTATAATTACCAATAATTAGGAATAATTACCAATAATTAGGAATAATTACCAATAATTAGGAATAATTACAAATAATTAGGAATAATTACCGATAATTAGGAACAATTACCAATAATTTGGAATAATTACCAATAATTAATAATAATTACCAATAATTACAAATAATTAGGAATAATTACCAATAATTACCAATAATTACCAACAATTACCAATAATTACCAATAATTATGAATAATTACCAATAATTAGGAATAATTACCAATAATTCGGAATAATTAGTAATAATTAATAACAATTACCAATAATTAGGAATAATTACCAATAATTTGGAATAATTAGTAATAATTACCAATAATTACCAATAATTACCAATAATTAGTAAAAATTACCAATAATTACAAATAATTAGTAATAATTATCAATAATTAGGAATAATTACCAATAATTACAAATAATTAGTAATAATTTCCAATAATTACCAATAATTAGTAATAATTACCAATAATTACCAATATTTACCAATATTTACCAATAATTACCTATGATTGTCAATATTTACCAATAATTAGGAATAATTACCAATAATTAGGAATAATTAGTAATAATTAGGATTAATTTCCAATAATTAGGAATAATTACCAATAATTAGGAATAATTACAAATAATTAGGAATAATTACCAATAATTAGTTACAATTAACAATAATTAGGAATAATTAGGAATAATTAGGAATAATTAAAAATAATTACCCATAATTACCTATAATTATGAATAATGACCAATAATTAGGAATAATTATTAATAATTAATAATAGTTACCAATAATTACCAATAATTAGTAATAATTGCCAATAATTACCAATAATTAGGAATAATTAACAATAATTAGGAATAATTACCAATAATTAACAATAATTAGTAATAATTACCAATAATTACCAACAATTAGTAATAATTAGTAATAATTACCAATAATTACCAATATTTACCAATATTTACCAATAATTACCAATAATTGTCAATATTTACCAATAATTAGGAATAATTACCAATAATTAGGAATAATTAGTAATAATTAAGAATAACTACCAATAATTTGGAATAATTACCAATAATTAGGAATAATTATCAATTATTAGGAATAATTACTAATAATAAGGAATAATTACCAATAATTAGGAATAATTACCAATAATTAGGAATAATTACCAATAATTAGGAATAATTACCAATGATTTGTAATAATTACCAATAATTAGTAATAATTACCACTAAATACAAATAATTTCAAATAATTAGTAATAATTAACAATAATTACCAATAATTAGTAATAATTAACAATAATTAGAAATAATTAACAATAATTAGTAATAATTAGTAATAATTACTAATAATTACCAATATTTACCAATAATTGCCAATAGTTTCTAATATTTACCAATAATTGCCAATATTTGTCAATATTTACCAATAATTAGGAATAATCACCAATAATTAGGAATAATAACCAATAATTAGGAATAATTACCAATAATTGGGAATAATTACCAATAATTAGGAATAGTTACCTATAATTAGGAATAACTACCAATAATTAGGAATAATTACCAATAATTCGTAATAATTACCAATAATTAGTAATAATTAAGAATAATTACCAGTAATTCTGAATAATTAGTAATAATTAGCTAATTGGAAAAAAACTAGTGTGATCGTTATCTTTCTCAATTATATTTTCATCTATGTATTGGTTTTAAGAAAACTTCTGTCTCCACATGTAATATTTGCATTCTTTTTCAAAATTATCAACCTACTCACCAATAGAGAGGTGAAAGTGAATGCAAATATTACATGTGGAGACAGAATGTTAAACACACAGATGAAAGTAGAATTGTGACATAATATAGAAAATTATATTAAGTTAATATTAATAATAAAAAATACTAATAATGTAATAATGTTATTATTATATAATTAATATTTATGAAAAAATAATATTAGTATTATTAAAATAATAATAAATTTATAAAATATTAAAATTATCAATATTTGTAAGAGGTTTTGCTTTATTCTTAACATGTTCAATTCTTAAAGAGTCAATTTTTAGGTCTATCCCAATAAAAATTTTGCGTCAGTCATGTCTGATATAAACTCTATAATTATCATTGCTTGAGTTTTTTTTCTAATAAATTATTCAATACCAGTAATGCTTTTATATTTTATAGAAAAATATGGAACAATGAGGTCTTCAATAGTCATTTTTAGATGACCGCATATGGACAAATAAACGTAGAAATCCAAATGGTTCTGGTTTAAATCCAGTATATTTAGAGGGTGTGGAGACTTTTTTAGCATTTACGGCATCAAATCCAGAATTTGTTTCCGAAAGCACAATAAAATGTCCTTGTAAAAAATGTACACTAAGAACATTTGACACATTTGACAAAGTTGGGGGACATCTCTTGTGTTTTGGTTTTCAACCGGATTATGTTTTTTTGTATCAACATGGAGAACACAGTTATACAGAAGGTGATACCAACTTGATTCCTGATCCATCACGATTTCAAAATTTAGTTCATGATATTGCAGGTCCATTTATTCAACATACAGAAACTCAAGATGATATTGATTCAACTCCTGAGTTGGAACACACATAATTTTATGAGTTTTTGAGGTCTACTGAGGATGCGTTATATCCTGGTTACAAGATAAGAAATTTATAAGCAGTTGCAAAATTTATGGCTATCAAAGATAATGGAATGTCAAACACGTGATTTGATCAAATATTTTCTTTGGTTAAAACACTGTTACCCGAAGGAAATGTTTTTCCTGAAAATTAATATGAGAGTAAGAGGCTGGTTCAGAATTTAAGAACTTAGATGTCAGAAGATTCATGCATGTTCAAATGATTTCATTTTATATTCTTGGGAAAATAAGTTGTTGGATAGTTTTCCCACTTTCGGGAAATCGAGGTATAAATAATCTCAACATGGGAACTCTTGCTTGATTCTTGTAAAACATTTGAGATATTTTCCTATTACATCCAGACATCAACGTTTATAAATTTCTAAGAATACAGCGACAATGATGTAATGGCACAAAACAAATATTTCAACTGGTAAAAGATTGAATCATATGGCCGATGGTGATTCATGGAAAAATTTTGATAGAGTGAATCCATCCTTTTCTTTAGAATCCCGAAATGTGCGACTGGGTCTTTCCACTGATGGTTTCTTTCCATTTGGATCTTATGGTAGTCAGAATTCTTGTTGGCCTGTCTTTTTAACTCCGTACAATTTACCTCCATGGATTTTGAGGAAGGAACCCTATATCTTTTTGTCCTTACTAATCCCAGGACATCTGAAGAAGAATATTGATTTTTATTTGAAACCATTGATTGATAAATTAAATATATTGTGGAGTACTGGTGTCAGTACTTATGATGTTGCTACGAAACCGAATTTCATACTAAGAGCAGCATTAATGTGGACAATAAGTGACTTCCCTGATTATGGCATGTTATCTAGATGGAGTACAAATGGGCTGAAATGATGTCCTTACTATATTGGAGAGAACAAGGAATTTATGCTCGTCCATCAAAAAAAACCTTTCTATTTTGACTGTCATCGCAGATTTCTTCCAGCTGATCATCCTTTTCACAGAAACAAATCTCATTTTAGAAAAGGCAGAGTTGAAAGGGATGGACCTCCAAAAATCCTATCAGGTACAGAGTTAAAATTAGTTGTATATACATTACCTCCCATCACATTTGGACCCCCAATAAACCAATAGAAAATTTCTGGTTTTGGGAAAGAACACAATTGGCTAAAACGTAGCATATTTTGGGATTTTTCATATTGGTCTGATTTGCTGGTCCTCCACATGTTGGATTTCATGCATATTGAAAACAATTGTTTTGATAATTTGTGTCATAATTTTTTGGATACACCAGGAAAGAGCAAAGATAATGTAAATGCATTATTAGATCTTGCTCAAATTTGTAGGCCTCCAGAACTCAAACTGTTTGATAATTTCAGAACAGAAAGGTTAATGAAACCAAAATCAGCTTATACATTGTCCAAAGAAAGACTCTTATTATTTTGTCAATGGATTACAGATTTGAGACTACCAGATGGATGTGCTTCCAATTTGGGTAGATGTGTAAATAATGGTCATATTACCAGATTAAAAAGTCATGATTGCCATATTATAATGGAAAGATTTCTACCCATTGGATTAAGAGGTCTGTTGAATTCTGTGATATGGGATTCCATAATAGATGTATTATATTTTTTTAGGACATTTGTGCAGCGACAACAGATTACGATGCTCTATGCAAATTTTAAGAAGATGTTGTTGTAATTATATGTAAACTGGAAAAAATATCCCCCCTATCTTTCTTTGACTCAATGGAACATTTGATATTACATTTTCCATATGAAGAAAAATGTGGAAGTTCGCTACAGTTTCGATGGATGTACCCATTCGAAGGATGCATGCAGAAATTGAAAAAAAAAGTATGTAACAATGCATTGGTTGAATGATCTATTGCTAAAGCTTATTTTCATGAGGAGATATCTTTTTTCTGCTCCCACTATTTTGAATCTGAGTACCCTTCAAAACACAACCGCATGAGATAGAACATGGGGAATATTTATGAAATCAACAATAAATTATCTGTTTTTAACCAGTCAGAGCCTGGTTTTGGTGGAGTTCATGAACGATGGCTTTCAGATGATGAACATCACAGAGCTCATATGTATGTTCTCCTCAACTGTGAATAGATGACATCATTTGTACTGTAAGTGCTTCTATTACTTATTCTAATATTTATGTTACAATAAATAACGTTTTTTTATAGATTGTATGATAATAACATCAAGAAACAACTTCCACAAATTACAGCAGCTACTCTCAAAGAACGCAGACAAAAAAAATTCTCAGTGGTTTCAAATACTGGTAACATAAATTTTTCATACTTTAACATCTCCTTAAATTTATAGTTTACTATATTGATAATTATTTCACAAATTTTCAGGTGTCTCAACATGCTAATAAAATTTAAAAATGACATTGTATATTGAGTAACCCACCATCCAAAATGGTGAAATCTTATAATGCATATGTTGTGAATGGTTTTTGATTTCATACACATGCATATGGGGAATCAAAAAAAACAATGAACAGTTGAGTTTTCTTGAGAGGATCTCATCATAGAGAAAATGAAGTTGACTTTTATGGCATACATGATGAAATCATTGAACTCTGTTATCTAGGATACCATTACATAACGATGTTCAAATGTCGGTGGTTGGATGCTGAGAGAGGAATGTGTGTTCATCCGACTCATGGAATCATCGATATTAAATGTAAAAATGTTCTTGTAGTAAATGAACTATTCTTACTAGCTCAACAGGCACATCATGTTTATTATGCAAAGTATAGTGCTACGTCAAAAGACTTGACTGATTGGTGGATCATAATAAAAATGAAAATTCATGACAATTAGTTTAGTCAAAGTGAATGTGCTGTCACTGAAGTTCAACGTATTAATGTTTTTCAAGAGAGTACTCAAAATCAATCTTTGTTACAAAGAGACATGAGTATCGATGATGACACCGTTCAATTAAGAGTTAGTGATGTTGATGATGATGGTAATGACGTCACAAATGAATTTGTAATGGTAAGAGATGAAGAAACTGGAACTCAAATGGATATCGATGATATTGAGGAGGAATATGAAGATGACATTGACAGATATGAAGATGATGATGAAGCTGAACATTGATACAATTAAATGGTAGTTATATATAATCATAACTAATATATTTGTATATATAATAATAATAATAAATTATTTCCTAACAATATTCATTTTCTGTTTAAGATCGACGAGGACACGTTTTATGAGTTGGCGGATGCTGGCCTATCTTTCGATGCAGACGTGTTGCTGGCACTTGACCCTCAGCCTGAAGGCACTTTAGGGAGTACGCGGAGGGGGCGCGGTCTTGCACGACTGATGATTCCTGACCCCATCCCCGCGCGACGTCCACATCTTGGGTTCTATCCACGCATCCGGAGGTGTGATAACCTGTGCATTTTACTAAGATTTCATTAATATATTTACATAATAAATTTTTGATTATTGTTTTTACAGTTTTCTGCATATAGCAGTTGGACAGGGCATCGCTATTTTGTGAAACTATTTTTTCAGCCATGGACGACATGGGAGCATATTCCTGTTGATGTTTAGCAGGCCATGTTCGGTCATTGGTTGGTACGTACGTAAATAAATAATTTTTAAATTAGATATTTATTTCATTTATAACTTGATATTTTGAATTATTTGTAGGGTTTATGGTATCTGATCGAGGATACCATGCGTGATGCCATCCACGAGGCATGGGAGGTGGCCATGTTTGATCGCTTTCGTCAGTTTTTTGAACAATTTAAGAAGAGCTGCCATGAAGAAAGCAGGAGTGTCAAATTTTGATGAGTCATGTAGAGCACACCGACCAGAGTACATTTCATCCCACATATGGGATGGATTATGTTCACACTGGTTGAGTGGTGGATTTTAGAAGAGATCATTGGTGGGGAGGCAGAATCGGGGGAGACAGGAGGGGACTCATCAAGCTGGGAGTCGTACTTTCAGTACTCATAAACAACATTTGGTACGTACATTTTTTATAAATATTTTATATATCATTAAATATTAACAATTTCTTTTATATTCTTATAGGCTGTCGAGCACCCCGATATTATGGAGTACGACGTATATTAGAGTATGTACAGTGATCCAGCTACTGGGGAGCTCAGAGGTGATCGCCAGCGTCACGTCATGGTCAGTATTATATGTTTTCAAGTTTAAAAATTAACTGCATATAATATATTAACAATTTTAAATTTTTGTTGCAACTACAGGAGTCATATGAGACTGCCGCATCACAGACCCGGCCTGACGGTCAGGGTGAGGCATCATAAGAGACCAGTGGCCATCAGTTTGATGAGGCGGTAGGGATGTGGGCGACCCAATATGCCTTTGAGAATGGCCGGGTAGTTGGTATCAGATCTCGACTGACTCCCGGAGATTATTATGGCAGTGTTGCGATGTCGGCGTCCAGCTCGAGAGGATCTCGTGCATCTTCTTCCGCTACACAGTATGAGGATCGGTTGCGATCTCAGACTGAGCTGATATAGAGTCTCCAAAAGAAGCAGGAGGAGATTTGTCGGCAGTAGTAGTAGCATGAGGAGGAGCGACGACGACAGCAGGAAGTGTACGAGGAGCAGATGAGTTGGTGGCAGCAGCAGGAGCAGGAGCAGATGGAGTAAATGCGCCGGATCACTCATGCCTTAGTGATGATGTTTCCTCCACCAGCAGATCCCCCCTCCCCCTCCTCCTTCAGATTAGTTATTTTTTAGATGTTATAAAGATTGTAAATTTAAAATATGCCATTTTTTCTATTCAGAGTTTCTGTCTCTCTTATACTGGTGTCAATATTGTATTATTTAATTTCTATTTATTTTTAATACTTTATTATTTATTATTGGTATTTATTTTATTGTTTTTTTATTTTATTAATAATAATATTACTCTTATTATTTTATTATTTGTTTATATTTCTTTTTGCAAATGTTGATAATTTTCATATTTTTATTTTCTAATTATTTTAATAATATTATATTTAGTATTTTTAATAAAAAAAATTTAAAAAAAATCAATTAAAATTATAATTTTTTAATTATTTATAATAATATGAATTCTGTATATTATGATTTTTATATAATATTATATTATTTATATTACAATATTAGTATGATTACTGAAATTATTCATATTTTATAATTTTAATTTTTTTATATAATTAATTTTTTTAATATTTTAATTAATTATAATTTTTTAAATATTTGAATGATTTTTTGTTATAATATTTGAATGAATTATAATTGTATTATTACAATTATAATTTTAATTAAATTTTTTTATTAATAATGTAATTTTTTTGTTTTTTTATACATATTTTCCATGGGATAATCATCCCTTCCAAATAGGTTATTGCGACGGGATGAAATCCTATCGTTATTAAATTTTTTTAAATTTTTTTAAATTGCCTATTGCGACGGGAATATTTGCCCTTTGCAAAAGGAAATTTTGATGGGCCCGTCTCAATTACTTATTTCTTTAAAAAAAATTAACTCTTTCGCGACGGTATTCGTGGCCCGACACAAATAACATTTGCGACGGGCCCGTCACAAAAGTATTATTTAAAGTTTTTAATATATATATATATATATTAGTATTAGAGACAGGACATATTACCATCACAAAAAATATTTTTAGCGACGGACCCATCACAAATAGTGTTAGTTGCGACGCCATTTACCGTAATGGGTAATTTGCGACAGACCCCCGTCGCAAATAGGCTTTTGCGACGGGAATCCGTCGCAACTGACCCATCGCAAATGTGCTTATTTCCAGTAGTGTACCATCTAAACTGATATTTGAGTTGATTCACCACTACCCTAAAAAAGCATTCCTAATATCCACGGGCTAGAAACAAGAACCTGAGTATAAAAAAATGTCCACTGGGAATGATTTATCTTCCAAAAGACTTGAATAACAATGAAAAATGTGAAAGCATCATAAGATATCTATATATAACTATTAATACATACATATAAAAGTACAAATAGACACTAATAAAACGTATATCAAGACATAAAAACCAAATCATTCATCCTGGTGGTGCATGAACACCCTCCATTAACCAAGTCACAATCCATTGGTAACCCTAACTCAAAATGACAGAGGAAGGTGAGCGCAGAAACACCTACTATAAGATGATAAAGGGACGAAAACACCAAAAGGTATAAGAAGGGTGTGATTTAAAAAACAGAGTAGGATTCCCCCAAAAATTCTATTAAACTACTTTATAAGGAAAATCAAATATGATAAAAGTGTATTATAAATAAGAGAACATGTAGATTATTTGAAAAAAATATTATTCAAAATTTAAATTCTTTTATTAAAGTAAAACTATAAACCTTCCATTTCACCATTTAAAAAATAATCATTTTCCTTAAAACCATAGAAAACCATTTCACAAGATAAATACAGATAATAAAGAAAAGATGATAATATGAACATGATATGGAATGATGAAAAAGATTCAATAAAATAAAGACAAGGTGCATAATAACAATATATAAATAGAGTATTTAAAATATAGTACCAAAAGTGACAAATAATGTTGGCATGTGTTGAGTATCAATTGTATGGATGTCATGGGTATAACCTAGGTAATATAGTGAGTGAACCTCAGAATATCCAATCAAATTATAGAATGACTAATCTTCGGGCTTACATATAGTCTCATGGGTCTCATGAAAACCAGTTCCATGCACACTCACTTTCCTAACCACACGTCTATTACATGAACCTTTCTCATTCTCTCTGGATCCACATGAAAGGTGTGAGTCCACTAATGAAGTATATAGCTAGGTCATCACATATAACTATCTTGGATCCCATGACTATTCAAAAGTAGGGGTATGATATCAAGGTTATGATAATCACAGGTGAATCATTTTCATTAACATATCACTCTCACCCCCAAACTCTCTCAAAGTAAATAATCAATTTTTCATCCAGCATAACAATGAGAAGTATAAGAATCAGAAAATTTATAATTAATGGATTAACACATGGAAGAATTATCATAAAGAGTCATTAAAGATTTCATGCACCATCAATTTGAATTAAAAACCATTTATATAATTCAATATTCAAAAGGGTAACAATACCCAATTCCTTTCACATCTTATCATAAAGAATTCAAATGGGCCTTTATAACAATAATTTATTTCAATGAACCAATAACTCATTCAAATAAGTATTATTATCATTAAAATGTTTTTAATACATTTCAAAACATGGGTTTACACCCTCCTTACATGCTTATAAATCATTTATTTCAAATAACATAAGAACGCTAATTCCCAAACAAGGGTAAAATCATTCAAAGTGGGTTCTTGGTCATTAAATAAATTGAAAAAATTTAAACTATTTATAAAATATAAAATAGTTCAAATAATTTAATTAAAGTCAAGGATGTTCCTTTAATAAATAAAAACATGGACAAAATCCATCAATTTCACAAAAATAACCTTTAAAAGTTCATTAAAAATAAATCGAAACAAATTTTGAATTATACAATTTACAAAAAGATGATAAAGAAAATGATTAATTCTTTTAAATTCGTGATATGTTCAAATCAAAGGAAAATTGGTCAAAGAATATTTTATGAGGAATTAGATAATCAAATTTGGTATAAAATTTGTTGGAAATTTGGAAGCATGTATATATGAAGTATAAATGACTAATGATTCATAAAATGGAGGAAAATCATAGAAACACCTACTTGTAATATTTGGAATCCAACTGAAAATGATCTAACATGTGTTATATCTGAATGAGATCACATGATCTGGGACAATAGGTCTCAAATTAAGAGAGAAGAGATCTTATATATTATATACCACATAAATCAACCATGAAAACCCAAATCTAAAGGCCATAATAGACTTTTGGAAGAAGTGTATCAAGAGAATAATGGAGATCCAATATTAAGAAGAAAATAACTCACAGAAAAAGAAGATCTCCACATCAATTGGAGCTTTTATCCACCATGAGATGAGTTATGGGGAGCCAAAATGCATTTGGAGGGCTCCCAAAATCGAAAGAATCAATTTAATTTCATGTGGGAGGAGTTTCGGGTTAATTAGATGGGTTTCAATAATTCAATTTCAGTTTTTGTAACTTTAATTATCATTCTCATAGTTTCTTAGGCCAAGTGACAAGGTTAGTACTAACCATGAAAAAAACCTAAAACCCCTTCAGACCAGGTTGCACAATTTTTTAAATAATAATAAAAATTTGAAACATGTTGCACAATTTTCTTAAACCATGTGAAAACCCTAAAACAAGATTAAAACATTATTTAATCATTTAAAAACTGTATAACCTAGGTTTCACATATTTTTAAACCATGCACAATCCATGAAAAGTCACATAAACCTTCAAATGAGGTCAAGAAAAATAATAAAAACAAAACACAAAGAGATCCAAACATTGGGAACTCAAATAAATGGGTCAAAACAAAAAAAAAGTAACATGAAATATTTTTAATTCAATTTATTTATGTCCTAATGTCACTCTTATACTTTAATTATCAATACATGGTAAACCATTGTAGGCATGAATGGTCAATTTTTAATGATATGATAGATTGGAACATTGTAATCCTCTTCAATTATCTGTTTTTAAATTTTATTTTTTAAAAAAATATTTAATTATTCAGCTTATATAGAAATGAAAATATATAAATTATAGTTCCATTTTATTTTATAATTTATAAAAATTATTAATCTTTAATTAGTTCAAAACAATTTGAAAATATTTTATGGAAATTTTTATTATAAGATCATTCCATCCAATGGACCGAAGGCATTCATTTTTGATTGAATTTGATAATCTACCTTTCAAGGGGTGTGGTGGAACCACTACAAGGCCCGTATGCATAATTATTACATGGCCCATAGGCCTGAGAAGAAATCATTTCCTTTAGGTTTCAATCATTACATACAACCTAGACTAACTACTTGGAACTACTCCTCCCCAATGTCTTCATCTTGAAATCATATCTCCACCTTTTCATGGTGGTTAGGCTAGGCTTTCCCAAGCATACACAGGATTGTTCCGATGGGAGGTTCCATACACTCCCATTTGTGAAATCGTTTTAGATTCTGCTTTGGTGAAAGCACCTTCCTCATCCCCCTTCTGAAGCATGTACATTTGTAGGATGTCTGGTTTGCATCAGCACTAATGGTGTCTCAAAGACCTTGAGGTGGCCCAATGGCCTTACTGACCCGAGGGACTGGGTGGCCCAAATGTATTAAAGAACTCTAGGAACAAATTAGTGGCCTGAAGGCCCAAACGGGTGAATATTCCAGGCTGCTATATTGCCAAATATATCATCCTATAGTACTGCACTGTTCCTTCTACAGTAGCCAGAAATTAGCCTCTTCTTGGATTTTATTCTCAGTCGTCTGGATGCACACAAGGAGTCCTCACTAACAGGGATGAGGCTCATGTGCCCAATGTGGGTTGCTAACACTAACTCACAACCTAGGGGGTGACCAAGCCAAGGTGTTCTCAACACTCCCTAGCTATGCAATGGATTTGAATCACCCTGTGCAAAATATGCACAGTGTCCTAGTCTGGCGGGACTCGAGCCTGCACAAGTTTACACGGAGAGAAGGTGGTACAACCAGTGGGTACCAAATGGCCAACACCACATGGACTATAAGATCATTATATATATATGGTTATAAATATGAGGAACTGGTAATATAAAAAAACATATAGGGGATATTTATTGTTTTGTATATTTAGGTATATCTAGTTCTAAACTTATTAGTACCCTTATACTCTTTTTTTGTAACAATAAGATGTCATTTTTTATTTAAAGAAACATACACGGTAGAAAATCCCAGTGGATCATTTTATATAACTCAATAATACTTTTGGATATGTGACCCATATCTATGATATTAAATGGATTATCTTAATATATCCTTAATAATTAATTTCTTAAAAACCATTTTTCAATAACCATTCATGGTATTAAAATCCAAAAATACTATTCCTCTAACAAACCTCATTTTCCACATGGATTTGAAATTATCCCTTTTCATATCATGTTATATATATTTTTGGATTAGTTGACCAATTAATTAATTTTTTACCTCAGAATTTATCATTTTAATTTGATCCATATTGAAATTTTTCTATCAAATGATGGATTTTTATGCATAAATTATTTGTTGGGATATATTTCAAATCCGAAAAATTATTTTATTCATGAAACTAAATTTATAATATTAATAAATCAATTAGGTAAAATATCTAAATATATTTTATATATAGGTAATTGATGTCATGATTTTCCTACTATGATGCAACAGTTTGAGAGGTATTCTTGGCCAAAATATGACTAGATAATTTTCCATTAAAATATTTTTATGATGACAATAGTTATGTATTCATTATATATATGGATATTAAATAATAATTATTGTTTATTAAATATAACTATACCATAAGAGAAAATATTTATTGACATAGTATTCTATATAATCTTCCATTATAACGTTGTTTAAGATCAACTTTTTTTATTTTATACAACTTTTCCCATTGGTTATGATGTGTGGTATTTATTGGAAATCAATTCCATTGGATATTAATATAATCTTGTTAACATGGTTGAGAAGTAGTTTAAGGATTTTATTGTTCCTTGAAAGAATATAAATGACTTTGAAGGTGTTTAATATACATTTGATGATTTTATCATAATACATATAAAATGATTGTTGAAACCATTAATTATTTTGGTACTTTTTTTGAAATAATGTTTTAGAGTCAATTAGATTTATATTAATTTGGTGGAGGATGGTTTGTTGGATTTTCATGTGTTTTTAAGTATATAATGTCCTTATAATATGTTTTATATAAAATAAAATAGTATCTCAAAATCAATGATAAAATAACGTTTTATATATTTTTATATGATATTATATGTGGATATACAAAGACATGATATTTTTTATAAGTAATAAAATATACTCAATGTTGATATTATATACCATGATTTGGTATTGTCATGTCCTATGAATGATATAATATAATAACTTTTAAGATATGATATAGGGTAATTTCAATATATGAATGTGTATAAATAAAAGGAATCCTTATTTTTTTTAATTGATTTATAATTTAAAATTAACTGAATTAAAGCCCATATAACGGTATCCTATAGGGAAAATGTATAGATTATGGTTACAAGTTTGATGGAGAAACAAATGATTATTATTCAGATGTTTGAGATCATTATATCATACATTATGATATACAAAACTCCTATTAAATTAAAGTAATAGAAATTTTGAAATATGACACTAGAAACTACATTCTATGTGATACAATGACAAGATGAAATATACGACTTACATATTACATTACATAAAAAAATTAGATAATATTTTGTGTTTCCCATATAGTATGATATTCTAAAATGGATATTTTGAATGTGATTTGACATATTTTAAAAAAAATCACTAAATGTTATTTCACGTAGTTAAATATAAACTATATAATTCCATTCATAATGAATTTATTTTGTGATATGTAAAATATCACTTTGTGAAACTTTAATGGTTGATAATATTTTACATAAGTTTTCTATTAGTTCTACTTCCACATAAGTTTTCATCCATTTGAAAAAAAATTCATGATATGGTATTAGTGTTCTAAAATTTGTATATAAATTATTTAAATCACTAACCAGTTAATTAAAGATTGAATTATAAATTGCATAACCACACTTTATAAAATTTATAAATTACTACCCTAAGATAACCATTAACATGATAAATTATTGATAGTATTGATCCCTTTTCAATTACTAAAGAAGATATTATAAATAATATGCTGACACTATTATTTGAATCCTTAGTGGAAGAAATACATGGTTGACCACCCATAAGGAATCATGAATTTTCATGGTGAATCCAGTTTTAAATTTTGAAATAAACATCACTTAAAATGAAATTAAAAAAGTGTTGTATAATTCCAGTATGAGTTCAAACCCATATAGACTATTGATCCCAAATTGAAAATTATAATTTTAATCTTATGAAATAATATTTGAATGGTTTGAATAAAACTAAAACAAATTTCATGATGTTTTAATGAATAATGGGTATTGATTTTTTATTAATATGGGATCCTGTGATAATTTAGACTCTAATGTTCTTAATGAATATACTTTTTTATATTAGATGTTACAATACTTTGGTATTGGTGTTTCTTAAATAATTACTGAACACTTATTTTCATATTATCAGGTATTTTTTATTATTTAATAAACAAGGTAATAAAAAATTTAAACATTGATAACTCAGACTCGTTATATTACAAAGAATGAATCCAAGAAACTATTTCATGCATTAAATTAAAATTCATATATTGATAATCATTTATAATGTATAAAGAAATAATAATATATGTGGAAGAATATAAGTATTAATTAATATTATTTTTGGTAGTGAAAACACATATTAACTCTGGAATAAGAGTTTTTCTCCAGAAATATGTCTCACCCCAGCCCGATGAATTATTTCTCATCCAAATGAACATAGGCAATAATCTTTTGGTTATTCTGTGAAACTCTATATTTCATCACACAAATACCATACATGTGAAATGATACATGAAATAATCCAAGATTCACCAGATCCCTTGAAGGGAACTTGCTCTAAAAAGGTACAAACATGCTACACTTAGATTGTGTGGGAAATACAGAACATAGTCATTGAAATTTATTTTATGGGAAAGGTGTCATTTAACCACCACCTTATATGACCCTATCATTTTGGTAATGTATTGGATATAGTTAGACCACTTTTTTCAAAATAGGTTCAGTTTCACACTAGATTTTCCTATTTCAAATATAAATAGAGCATCACCCCCCTCCCCCGCCTTATTTTGGGGGTGGATCTCTGGAAGTGGAAGTGTCAACTCTTGATCTCACAAACCCATCTACCAAGAAATCGACTATAATTAGACTTCCTTAGATACCCCAAGGTTGGGATATTTTTTTAATAACCACACATGGGCCACCACTTTTCCATGATATTGTTTGAGGTGTCCTCAGACAACATCTTTTAATGGTTAAGTGGTTGCGCATAGGATAAGTTTCCTTCGTGTAATATTATCCTCTACATGACTCTTGAAATTTCCTGAACTGATACCTCCATGTACATGAAATATCCTTTGGATAGATACCCTGGCTCACACAATCCCTTTTTTATGAACAACTGTTTATTATCATGCAACAACTACTATGTCCCTAACACTTTTCCTACATCTGCAAAAAATATTTATGTGCATGTTGATTTCTAATGTTTCCCATAACTTATCCAAATGAATTTACCCACACATCCATCACCTATGAGAACGATATCATCAACCCATGTGTCTGGCCTCTTTTCCATAAGCATGGTCTTAATATTTTTATTTCAACATTCTCTTCATCAAAGACATGTTAATATTGGGATTTCCATTTTCTACTTCATCATGATGATGTTCAATCCATTCACCACCCATATTTGCATGTGTAGTAGATGAGTAAGAACCTATGGTGACGTTATCAATGGAAAAGTACTACCTTTCTTGGTATGAAGACCTAGTGTTGGATCCTACTCTCCTACATGGAAATGGTCTCACTGGGTATAGGCCCATCCCACATCCAATCTACATGAAAAAAACCCACCTATCCCAACCTACTTGATCATTATTTTAAACATTACAAAAATATCCATAGAACATGACATTAAACTATAGTCATAACTTTTATAATAAATAAAAGATTCTCCATTCATGGAACACAATGGATGACACCCTCACCCCAAACATCTAATGTGACTCCCATCCCAGGTGGCCCATAAGAGTTAGCCCCAAACCGTCCTTACCCTCCATAGGGTTTCACTCTCATTCTGGGTCATCTCTATGAATAAATCCCACATAATCCCCCATTGACCATCCTTCTATGACATGATAATCATTACCTTATGAAGTTAATATTAATGGACTAGTCCTGATAGATGACCTTAAATTATGACATCAAATTATGCTGGTTTTGATCCCTTTCTCCTAATAGGGTATGTAGGATACCTATACAAGGTTCAATTCTCACATCAAAACACATGTGGTGTACCTCTATGAGGTTTAATCCCAATTCCCAAACATTCCCATAAAACATAAATATATTTACATCAGGAGACAACATCTGTAAAGTGTGATCATCATCCCCATGGGGAACACACTAAAACCCACCTACATATCCTTATAATATGTTTAATATTTGATCTAACTATCCATAAAAAGACATTAAATATATGACCTATATATTCCCACATGTCATTAAACCGATGACCTACATGTCCCCAAAAGAAATTAAACTCGTGACCTAAGTATCCAAATAAGGTATTAAACCTGTAAACACATATCCCCATAATATTGTAATCCTGTGATCAACCAATCACCAAATGAAATTAAAATAGAGACCCACCTATCCACACAAGTTGTTAAACTTGTTGAAAACCTATCCCCGTATGACTTTATACCTTTGGACCACCTGAAATATCTACCACATAAAATAATCATGGGATTAATATGATAAGAATCCTCAGATAAATTATTTCCCTTGATTAAACTACCCCATGGTCAAAAGATGATGAATTTGGTTTCACGCCTAAGATGCCTCACACATAAGATTCCTCTATCCTCAAACGAGGAAGGCCTTATAGATGACCAACACACCCAATGTCCATAAATTCTCAATAAATCCCAACAATACATTCTACTCTGACTATAGGATACTGCCCCTTCAAGATAGAATCTCCATAATTAACCAGCATCCACCTTGAAATTGATTCAAGAATGAGTTTCACAGTCAGGACTTGAATCTATGTGGGTGGCATAGACTAGGTGATGAGAACTAAGGTGGAATCCATAGAAAGATGAATTTACTTCCCATCACCCATTGCTGATCAAGGATCCAACATCATCAATTATGATGGTGGCGACCACCCATCTTTGAAATTTTGGAATATAGGTAATAACAGCACGTCCACATGGCCCCAGCCTAAATAGTAGTGTAAAATGAAGAAATTGATGTGAAATTATCCTCCTTCAAAATTCAGCAGATCGGTATTGCTGGATACCACCATATTTGATCATGACCGGATCTGGGTATCCAGCACCAGGCCCCTTCAATACCGATTATGGGCCTGATGTAGAACTCTTATCCTATAATTAACGTTATGTGAATAAAGTTAGGAATCCTTAATGTGATACATAATCGATGTGGATCCTCCCTATACCTCATATAATTAATAATAAAGTTATTATCATAGGGAATATCTTTTATATTGTTTTTACTAATGGATGGATCCATATATTTCAACATAACTCATGTCATAATAAATACACAATGACCCATGACCAACAATAGGGAGAAAGGGTACTAACAGTGTAGTAATACAACACCATTATGATCTCGCCATGGTGGTTTCATCTTCCATGACTATTGGGAACCTCCACCCGATCTCCCCTTATGATCTCATTCAGATATGGGTCATAAACACCATTTTACAACAATACATGAATGAAGGGGTCATCCAAAGTAGGGATATGTGCTTCTATGACTTTGATGTAATGGAACTGTGTTTTCACCACTACCTGCAAGGGCATCACAGAGAGAAATCCCCCCCACCCCTCAAATAATGATTATGAATAATTTTGAGAGCTTATCACCAAAATATTGTGACAGCATCCTCACATATGATTATAAATTATGGTTTATATAGGTTCCACCAACAATGACCTCCATCCATGAGCTTCCTTGGAGGGATCCCACCCATCCATGCTAATGGAACTAATTAACCCCAATGGTTGAGGAGCGGATCTATTCCACCCCTTCTCATCCAGATGTGGTCTAGAACACCTCGCGCCAATGTGAAAGGTATGTTATAATCTCTACCCATTAAGAGGACATGTCTCCATATGAAGTGGCCCCATCCCCTACCAGTTCCTCTTACCTTTTCCCCAAAACCACTTTTGGGGGCCTCATCTTCTCTCTAAAGTGATGAAGACCCCATCCACTAGTTGTACAAGTTTATTTGACACAACTAATCATTGGAGACACTTAAAACCATCTCGGCCCATCCTGTGATGATGGATTTCACAATATAGGTCATCTCCACATTACATCTAGATAATGTGGATGTCCTTCCCATGATGAATTCATGTCATTATCTAAAGACCCATTCCAAGGAAGGAGGATATGAATCCACCAAGGGGTTCATTCCTGTGACTTAATTCACAATACCCATGGAAGAAACCCAATTGAATAATAGAGACATGTTCCTAGGGAACACATGTTCCATAAGAGGAAATATTGCAAGAAACACTATGTCATCATCAATATCTCAGAACCTGAGATAGAAGATGAGTAGATGAAGGAGACTTCACATCAACTACCAAGCTGAGGGAAGAAGCATCTAGATTTAGCCTAACTACCCCTAAATTCAAGGTCCAAAAAAGCTCCAAATCCTGTTTTAGTTACCAATTTGTGGAGGAAGTTCTATTCTACTTCCAAGGAATCAAAATTCAACCATCTCTACTGCTAATCACTTCCCTCCAATCAAAATCCACAATGTAAGTGGGAGTGGCATCTATGTCTATATTGATACCCTAAAAGGGTGGTTATAACTCCAGTGATTCCCAATGATATGTAGTTACTATTTCTTTTTAGGTAGTTATGAACATATCATCCTAAATGTAAATTATCTTTAATTTTTTCCTACCTCTTAAATGAATTCCAATAATTGATAGATGTTTGGACCATGAATCTTCCAAGCTGTGTGAAAGTTAGTAGTAAAGATGGCAAGCATCAGTTCCACTACTAGTCTCCTGACCAACACCGGTTTAGGTTTGGGTTGATATGGAATAGGATCAACCTCTATGTAATGTACATGTGGACTTGTGGGGTATCCTATCCACTGACTAGATATCAATCACAATCTATCCACTTGTAACCTTAAATTTTTTCATCTTGGAGTCCCTCACTAAAGACAAGGTTCCATGCTTCTTCCAGAATATTTTTTCAATGCTCCTTCACCATCAGGAAATAAAACTAATTTACCTAAGAATACCTAAAAAATTGGATTTAATCCACAAAAAATGCTAGGGTGATAACATCATAGTTCTCCCGGTAGCATAGTTCCTTTAATAATGTAGATATCCCCAGACTATCCATCGATCCTACATCAAGAGCCTCAATATGATCCAATGACTCTTTGAAGATTCATCCCAACATGTGTAGATTAGATGTTGGTGAAAGTATGATTTAATTCATTTCATCATTATCCCATTAAATAAATGGGGTCTTTAATCTATCCCTCCCATTGATAGTGATGTTTATTCTCTAAGCACTTCCATAGTGAATGTTCACACTATTAACCCTTCTAGGGATTGGAGAATCTAGGCCACCAAAATAATGTGTGATATGGAGAATCCAACCCAATGTATGGATCATTACTAGGAATATCCCATGATAGGAAGTAGCACTCGTCAATAGATACTGACACTAGGCCCTCAGAGATCCCCCAGTGAGACATTACTACTTTCCTTCAAGTATCTCAAAAAAGATAAGGGGCCCACTAATCCCATTGGTTCATCTGAGGAAGCACTTGAAAATGAGTCAATCACTTGGATGGACCCTTTTCTCTAAGATCATGAATACTATAATAGGATTACTACTACTAATATCTATGAGAAGCTCCTGGGTCATGATAATATCAAAAGGGACCCTATCTCTCCTCTAGTTTGGCATACATTCCTTCTTGGTGAGGAGCCATGTTTTTAAATTGGTTTCCACATGCATCTAATCTAGATATATGTTTGTAGATACAGAAAATGATCATGATTTTAGTCACCCACTTTATCTAAGCCACACACCTATCCTGTTTGAGTTTAAGGTCCCCCTGCCTCCCAGAACAATGATCCAGTCGGAGCACTAGTGACTACAAATCCTCACAAGGAAGATGTGATCACCACTCCAATCACCCAAATTGAGGATTTTGAAATTTGTTAGGTGTGAATAATTATTAAATGAATTTTCTACCTAATATGTGCAGACTATATGTGGCCACTACCAAAATTCAGTAATCAAATATTTACCCCATTTAATGGTATGAGTGACACGCTACTGTATTTTTTCAACTATTCCTTGTAGTGCATCCCAATATTGGAAAAACTAGTGCGGCAGGAATCCACTAAGCTCTATTTTTTCATCCTAACACTAAAGGGTATTTTATTCAGTGGTATATCCAGTTGACCCCAATATCTATCAAAAACTGGGTGGATATTTTTACGAATTTGTTCTACCTTTTCAGCTCCACCATCTACAAGACCAATATCATGGATCTCTCTATGTTCAAGTAAAGGGATGATAAGAGAGTTACTAACATCCTTACCTGATCGAAGGGGATCAAATACACTATTGACATGCATTATTCCTTTGAGAAGATACTATTAATTTGAGTGTAAATGTAAAATATGAGTTGGTCTCTACCCTTAACTCCTTGAATTATTTGGGTATATTTCAAGAGCTATTTGAAAAATCACAGCATCTAGAAGAGGCCTTGTAGTGGACCAACCAATGGTCATGTCCATTACCCCTTCCTTCTCTCATGAGAAGGCCTATGAAAGAAGAAATAGCCATTATTGTGCATGTTGAGGCTCATGATCTACTTCACATACATTCCCCTTTACCATATTGACCTCAAAAAGTGAAACCAAATATGAATAGCCTCACTAAGAATTTCCTCTTCAGTTGCATCCCCTTTAATACAACATTCCCCACCCCCTTGTTAGGGCTTGGCACCCTAGGTTCCTTTCATGGAAAGGAGAAACTAAACCTACTCCATCAAGGATACATGGGTTCTAGGGTACTTTATTTCTTCCATATAAAAAGGGTTTTTTTGATCCACTTGAATATAAAAGACTCTAATAGGATGAACTCACCATATGTGAAAACTGCATCCTATACAATAGGATCCATTTAAATACCTTAAAAGAGTGTTACATCATAAATTATAGGATCCCGGATCAGGTGGACCATGTCCTATACAAATTTTATAATGTTCAATCACAGGTTGAACATATATATGATAACCCTGATAGAGATAGTGAAGACTTCTTTGTTTGGAAGTAGGCTCCCAACTGCGGAATAGAGAAGTATAATGATTGGTTGTCTCCAAAGATAGTTTGTCATTAAAAACGCATTATCCATGATCACATGAACAAACCAAAACCTTCTATAGTCACCAGAACACCTTTAGTTGTTACATAAATTTCTACATCGGATGCTTACATGTCTCAAAACAGTAGTAATCAGTAGTTAAAGATAAGTTAGATTCCCCCACTAGTTTGAAAACCTGTCTGCATGCTTATAGATTTCATCCATCCTTAATTTGGAGATGCTCCCAAATTTCACCTAGACTAGGAATATTCTACCGATGAGGATCAAGGTTACATATCTTTGAATGTTTTTTAACCATTGGATCATTATATGATACGTAGTGACAAGATAGGTGGTGTGACCTCCACATGTTCCTCATTGTGAGGTCGTCAAAGGATAGGTAGGGGACACTGCGGTAAGAATAATTTACAAGCTTGAACCTCAGACCATACTATTAATGGTATAAATATTAGATAATAGGTATCATGTAGGTCTCAGTAAGCATAGCCTTCCCACCCTACTCCATTAGGATTTCTTCATAGATGACTGTATTGTTTTAATGTGCAACTTAGTCATGGTTTCATCATGATTAGTCACAACCTATACATGACTTAACCTCATCCATCGGGTGCCAATTCATTAGTTGTTCAAAGAAAACTAGCCAACCAAATATTGATTACGTCCTATACTATCCAAGCCCCATCACCGCTTCCAACAATTCCTACCACACTCTCTCCTAAATAATAACTCTCTGTGGGAAAAAAACATGCCCCTCACATGGAAGTATGATTTACTGAAGTACCGTACTAGTATACCAGCAAGGCTCTAGATCATTGATGTGTTATATTGATAAAGAGAGATGTGTGAGACCCTTGTCTTATTCATGAAGATCCCACATTATTTTGTGACTAAGGAAGCTGCATATGAGGCCTATTATATATAATATGTCGAATGGGAGGAATGTCAGACCATTATTTAATTTTTTATATAAGATTATTTTTTACAATTTAAGGGAACATGCGCCTATTTCGAATCATTTTCTAGTTCAATGGTATGTAAATCCACTACTTATTAGTAGAAACTAGCTTCAAGATGAATCTTATATCGACCTAAACACTCCAAAAGATAGAGCTCATTGAAGAGGATTTGATTCCCTATAACCTAAAAATCATCGTGTATGATAAACATTAGTGAAAACAAAGTGAAAAGATTTATATAAAGACTCAATTTAGTACCTTGAGAGAGAGCACTAAAATTAAGGTGATCTTTCAAGAAAATCCTACAACATCATGCTAGGAAGGACATGTATCTATTTTCATGTTGTGGTCATATCTTAATACCACCAATGCCATAAATACTACATTGAGGATTGAGTAGGGGTACTCCAAGGTGATGCATCCACCTTGAACTATTCTGAATCCTACTATTTGGATGTTGGGTACTAAAAATGTGAGAGGGAATAGTTCCAAACTAATGTGTTTGACTGTATCAATGCCCCAAGTGATATGACAATCACATCCATAGATTATTTGATAGACTTCAAAGACATATCCATCCTCTCGGTCCACTAGTTGGAACTCAAAACTATGGAAAAATGGTGATATTTATTTTCTCTAATAAGAAATAGTTCTCTCAGATTACCTCTTACTCATATGTGGGATAATCGTGGACAATACCAGAATAACATACTCTTATGTAATAATGATGGATCATTCCCATATCCAGTAATCCACAAGAGAAATGATTGTTTTAAAATGTTGTGTTAACTTAATGTAAGTTGACCTGAAATCAATGATTTGATATAAAAACTGTCCCTCGAAGTCAGAAACCATGAAAGGTAGACTCAACATCTTTTGTTGCCACTATTTTAATGGAAGTGAAACCCTTATCCGAAGATACCACATCCTCTAGAGAAGATTATAGTATGAACTCTATGTTATCCACCCTAGGGTTTTCTGATCCAAAAGATTATCCTCCTCCCTCTGATCCCCCCAAAATTAAGGGATATAGATGAATCCCCTACCATTGAAGGGGGAGTCTCTACCACTATCAATGAGTTTATGGAGGAAATTATTAGCACTAGGGAAGATCAATAACCAACACCGATCAATGCAGATATATTTTTTAGGGAACACCAATAGTATGTGGCCTTTTTAAAAGGGAATTATGTTGTGTTTTCCTAGAGCTACAATGAGATGTTAGGGCTCAGTCCTCATATTTTCATCCACCACATTAGCCACCCAGGGGGTCACCATATGTTCAAACTACCACATAAGAATATGTGCCTTTTAGATAATACCATTATTAAGGAAAAAGTTAAAACGATTATTATGAAAAACATCATCAGAGAGGTCTAGTTCCTCAATTGGATGTCCAGCATTGTCCTGTTCAAGAAGAATAGTGGGCTTCTCAAAGTCTTCATTGTCTTTTGGGACCGAAACTACCATTAACTGAAGGATGATTTTCCCCTTCTAATGAAGGAACTGCTCATTGATTATATGTTTTGTTTCCGGTCCCTCTACTTCAGGAATGGATATCAAATAAATAATTAGATCTGAGTGGCCAGTAATGATGATTAATATACAACCTATAGGGAACCCTAGTGGACATTCTACTACTAGGTGATGCCTTTTTACATGAAGAATACTAGAATCACCTACCATTAAGAAATGAACCATATCTTCAAACCACTCCTTGGAATGTCGGTATATTATTGTGTAGATGATTTGGTGGTAATGTATTACCAATTATAATTCATTCTCAAAGGCCGTCATAATTTTTTTGACTTCCTCCACTCCCATAAATTAAAGATAATCCCCTTGAAGTGTGCATTTAGGTTACCTCTAGAAATTTTCTAGGCTTCAATATTATAAATAGGGGCATCATGATTAATCTCTAGAAAATAATGGCTAACGACTAATTGCATTACCCATAATATATATGACAATTGCATGGCCTATGAAGACACTAATCCTATATTCACTTATTTATTGCGAATATGACCAATAAGTGTAATAAATTTTCATGGATTATGAAGAAAGGTTCCACCTAATAGTGGGATAAAGACTATCAACCACCTTGACAGCTCTATAATGGTCCCTTGGAACACTATTATCCCTTAAAAATATCACGTTCATGGAAAATACTCAATATTATCTTAGTCGTATGGTCCTCGATACGAATACCGGATACTCCCACATTAAGAAGATTTGTCTCAAAATATTATTTAGTGTACCAAAGTATTATAATTACTTACATCACTATAAGATATGGTTGGTGTCTCATGTTTTCCCACTAAAATATATTCTCAATATCCTCATGTTGATATGGTGATTAGAACACTAGGTTTTATTCCTCCAGTAGTTCGATATCATCTTTTTTCCTTCATAAAGCGGTCGAGGTCCATGATTTGGTAGAATTCCCAATTTTTCATATAACCCCTAAAGATTTTCCTATGGATGTTGATTTCCTAGATGAATCCATTCTCACAATAAATAATTCTACTCCATGCTAGATAATTCATTTCTAGGGTACCCACTAGAGTTTAAATGTTATAAAGTTCAGAAACCCCAATATCAATATGGTAGGACTTGGATTTATCTTCATCACTCCAACATAAGTCATCCAAACATGCTTGTTCCTATTTTCAAAAGGTTTCACAAACAATTAGTCAGAGTTTTAGGCACATATTACTGGTCTCAAAATTGTCCCTTACGATGGATGTCCCATATTTATATATATAGGGAGACTCTGAGAATTTCATAAAGTATATCAATAATGACTATTTAATTATAAATAATGAACATGTTCCCCTGTTTGAATATAATTTTTAGCTAATGACCCAATTCCCTTCTTATCTAAAGGTGACTCGTGTTCCACGATCATAGAATGGTCGATTTTATGCTTTAGAAATCCTAGTTTCATCCCTTATAGAGCCCGACCAGGACAAATTTTTAATTCATGTGGAATATTAGAGCTTCATCACCTGTTATACTTTAGATAATGGAAACCAATAGGTATATCAGCTGGATTATGTTACTTATACACCAGGACCCTCAAATTCATTCATGGTCAATAAAACACTTGATTCGATGACTTCCTTCATTAATTTTCTCTAGTATGACATTCTACCACCAGGTTGATATTGGAATGAGTGAATCATTAGGTGTGCAGCACATTTCACACATAATAGTTTCCCAAAAATTTTGAAGACCCTCTATAAATACGAGTTCTTGGATATTTTCCCTCATTTCATCCAAGGAGAAAAGATTCCTCAAGTCATCAAATAGGTCCATGTCAGATCCTAATACCATCAAATTCGATTGACGCTCTCCCAACCGATTCAAAGGGTGGGTTACTTATGTCTTATAATTTTTCATGACTTCATTGAATTCGTCATGAAGTGTCATGCATGCTACATCCACAAAAAATTTGTGCAAAAAAATCTAGAGCTTCTCAACGCCACCAAATATACTTGGCCATTTTTCAGTTTGGGGGCTCAATATTGTGGGACATTACACACTTGTGTCATCGTAGTTGTGCATATTCATTATGACTATAGTGAACTGCTTCTCAAAATCAGCAAAAGTATTTCCCCTTAAGGAATTTTCAGGAATGCTAGGTCTACACCAAATTTGTACATCAAATTCTAGAGCTTCTCTACACCACCAAATATACATGGACGTTTTCAGTTTGGGGACTCGATATTGTGTGTCCCTACCCACTAGTGAAATATTAATAGTGTATATTAATTATGAATATAATTAACAGCTTCTCAAAATGGGATGAAGTTGTTCCCTTAAAAAAATTAATACATAGTATGTGATCGGGTTAGTGAACTATCACATCATTCATCACTTTGGGGTTTTGTATCTTCCCAAATCCAGAAGCCACTTAACTAGTGCCCCATAATCGGTTGTCCGCATGGAATCAAGCACGTTTACCCAAACACCAGAGGCTACCGACTGACACTGAGGGGATATGGTGTGATAGTGGGGAAAATACGCCCTCATTGGTAGAGTGTAACACAACTGAATAAATGAATACAATAACAAAATAATTAAAAAACATGCAACTAACTAAAAAAATGGAAGATTGAAAGATAATGACAACTAAAATCCATATAATTTCCAAATGATGCAGTATGTCAAATGTTCTAAGAAAGTAGAAAAAATATTATACACTAGAATCAAGTACAATACAATACAAAAGTACGATAACATAAAATGAAACTCAGCAGTATTGCAAGCCTTGGCTTGGTCCCATTCTCTCCTAGCCCTAGGCAGCAATCAAGTACACAAAAAATGTCCATTTTACCTATCGAAACCTGCAAAAATGTAGTCTATGTGAGCCTAGAAACATGACCCAAAAAGGGTGGTAGAAATAAATCTCAATAGGAAAACACATAATGTCCATGCTAATCAGCCAGTGAGTGTATGTGGCAGTAGTGTACAATAGTTAAATACAGTAAACTAGGATTTTCATAGAAGTAAACAATCCTACATGTACTAGAATTCATTTCTTAAGATCTATATGTTCATTTTGAACTCAATTACCTTAGATATTTAAGTATTAGAATTTGGCTTAAGCACAACATTCCTTATAGCAAAGTAAGAAAAACTGAAGCCTCAGAAGCCCTTATATACAAGTAATTGATGATTGAATAGAAGCTTGTGCATTGATTTGGTAGAAATTTCACAATTCATTCCATTATATTATTTAATTTTATCCTGAGTCTATTCTTGATATTCCTATGTTGTAATTCAAGTATCACTTCAGGTGAAATTCTACCAACATCATATGAGTTTGTTCTCAGTGGTCCTACATAAGATCCCTGAGTGTCACTCTAGAAATTGGTATAAGTTCTTTCGAGTCCATCCATAGTGGTTCTACAGTGGATCCCTATGTGTAACTCTTGGTTTAGTATAATATAATGTAAATTTAGTCCATCCTTGGTGGTTGAAATAGCGATACCAAGTGTCACTAATGCAATTTAACTCAAAAGCCTCCTGATTTCGTCCATAGACTTCAAAATTGAACCCATGTTTCACCCAAGGTGCAAGTTACATTAGTCATGCATGATCATTCATAGTTTTCTAAGATAATCCGATGTGTCCACGAATTCTATGTACCATTTAATCATAAAAATTAAATAAAAATTTCCTACCTACTTTAAAAATAAAAGCTACAGCATGGGCAAGGAGGAAAGCACAATCCCAAAGCCATAATCAAAACACTTACAATTTAATCGAAATTGAAATTCCATATATTAACCTAGTTCATTTAAAACAACCATACAAGGGAAATGAAATCATTCCCATACATATCCTATGATTAAATTTCTAGGCAATAATTATCAAAGGGAAACACAACCATAGTGTGGCCCTTAATCAAATAACAAAGCCAAACATGCATTGATTAATTTAATTAATTAAAAAAACATTAGGTAATAATAAGGATTAATTTACTTCTAAAGTGACACCATAAACATGGGCATTCGGTATAATAGAACATATAAATGTCTTGAAAATTCACGAGAGGCACAAGACCACCTACCTCATCGAAGTATGACTATACTCATACCGTCATGACATCCAATTCACGCTAGAATGGTGTAGATCTACCAAACAAGAACATTCACTTAAACAATAATAACTCCATCAAGAAAAGAAAATTACCAAGACTGACTCAAGGGAAATCAATCACTCATCGATATGATTCCAATTGATCCAAAAGTGATCAAATTATATTCGGAATGATGAAATGGGAGTAAAATTTTTTCCCCGCGCTACTTTTTCATCCACCCGGCAATCCCTCTTTAAAAATTAAAGAAGAATGAGGATTCTTCCCATTTTATGTAAAAAACAATAAAAATGGAGTGTATGTCCTTATACATGGAATTTATATCATTTAAATTTTCAATTGGTAGATTTTTTCACTGACTTACTTACCTGGACATGTCGATATGACTTTACGACATATAGTAGGATGTACATGGTGTGTAGTAGGTTTCTCCACTCTTTTTCACTGACGATACCACACACAATGTATTCCATTCACACATGGTCATACTACATGGCATGTTCATAGTATTACATAGTGTGTATCCCTTGATTTCATTTTTTTTAGTTTTCCCGTATTTTCTCAAAAACAACTCAAAGGAAAAATAATAAAAGAAACTCATACCTCAAAGTAAGAACTACGTTCATACAAAAATCCCCCTTAAATCAATTAATCTATGAATTTAACTTCCATGGGTGGTGAATGAATATAAAAGAATAACATTATCCACTGAGCATGTATTTTGGCCTCCCTCTCTGAAGTCTCGTCCAACACTCAACCATGGTACCATAGCACCCGTACAAGAGGAACTAACCGGCCTGGGAGAAACTTCATGATCCATTCAACTATATGAATCAGATGCTCCACAACTGATGTATCAACTTGGTGAACAACATCCTCAGGCTAAAAATTTTGATATGGGTCTTTGTGATAGTTTCATAGCTGATATACATGGAAGGCATCCTACATTGCACAATTCCTATGTGGTAATTGTAACCGATGGGTAACTGAACCAAATCTCTCCTAATTCTCAAACAGAACAATGTATCTCAGTGAATTATTACCTTGTATCTTGGTCCTCTTATTTCCAAACCTCGGTGTGACACTTAGGAAAACTAAATCCTCGACATCAAACAACAATGGTCATCTACGATGATCAGTGTACGATTTTTTATGAGACTGCATAGTATCCATCCAATTTTTTATCAATTGGTCCTACTCATATATATCCGCTATGAGATGTGGTCCCAGCATAGCAGCTTCTACTACCTCCAACCATCATAAGATATAACGACATTGTCTACCGGATAAAGCCTTGTATGCTTCCATTTCAGTAGTTTCATGGAAACTGTTATTATAGGAATATTCAACCATGAAAATATCTTTCTCCAAAGAGCCACTAAAGACTAGAAAACAAGCACACATCATGTCCTCTTATACCTGTATTGTAATATCTAACTTTCCATCAGTCTGAGGGTGGTATAGTGTGATCAGAAGCACCTGTGTACCCTACACCCTCTAAAAACTCTTCTTGAAACAAGATGTAAAGATGACGTCCCTATTTGAAATTTTAGAATGAGGGACCCCATAAAGTTGTACCACCTCAGGAATATAAATCATTCCAAGATCATAAAAAATGATGGTCTCTTGAAATGGAAAGAATTGAGGACCATATTAATCCTATCAACTACAACCCACCCAACATCATTGCCTCTAGGAAGCCTAAGTAACTCTGTCATGAAATCCATCACGAAATCATCCCCTTTCCACACCAAAATTGGTAACTGCTATAAATCCCAGCAATTAATTAATGTTCTTCCATCACCTACTGATAGGTGGAACACCTTGTTACAAACCTAGCTACTTCTCGCTGCATTCCCATCCACCAATACTGACAGCCCAAGTCCTGGTACAACGTGGTGACTCCAGGATTCACAACCGAAGGTAGAACCTAAAACTCCCACATCATCTCCTCACATATATCCCTTATAAACCACACACATCCCTGGATACACATAATATCATCCATACATATCTTCCATGAAAGAGGTGGGGCCGACACATTCCACAGAATCCTTTAAAACTAGGCCTTAATAATTTGAAACCTACCTCATCCTTACTATGTGCAAGAGGGTCAAAGTCAAAGATAAAGATGAAAGGTAAGTATTTCCCTGACTATCGTGCACCTCTAAATGCATCTCATAGAACAAATACATAAGCTACCACTCACCAGTAGACTCTTGAACTACTTGTATTTGCATCATCCTACTCATTGCATCAGCCACTACATTACCTTTCTCATGCCAATTGGAAAGATCAAAGTCAAATGATTGAAGGTATTCCACCCACCTTTTATGTCTTAGATAAAAATCATTCTACATAAAGATTTATTTGATAATTTTGATGTCAGTTTTCACCAAAAAAATCTTTCCAAATAAATAATGTCTCCAACAGTGAAAAGAATGAACAACTATAGCTAACTCAAGATCGTGTGTCTGGTAATTCCTCTCATGTGGCATGAATTGCCAAGACCCATATGCAACAACTCAATCCCCTTCTTAATCACTCATCTAATATGACTTCCTAATGCATCATGGAACATAGTATAACTCGTGACTACCTCTAGAAATATCATTATCAGCACTGAACTCAATTTCCCCTACAACTCCTGAATGACTGTTTCACAAGAATTTGACCATAAACAATTTACACCCTTCTTAGTCAATCCCATAAACAGTTCTACCAAACATGAGAAGTCCTCTATAATACACTTGTAGTATCCAAGTAGCCCCAAATACTCATTTCTCAAGAACAATTCTTGGATTGTTTCTAGGAAACTACAACCCTCTCCATTTCTTGATCCACTGATACTCCTTTGTCCTACATGATATGAACCAGGAAGTTAATTTTCCAAAACTAGATTTTGTTTATCATAGCATATAAATGATGATCCATCATTGTAATCAAAACAATCTAATGATTCTTGTAATGGCCTTGTCGATTGTTAGAATACACCAAGAAGTCATCCATGAAAACTACTACCAATGATTATGAGTATGGATGGAACACTCAGGTCATCAGTTCCATGAATATTGTTGGCATGTTTGTGAGACCGAAAATCATGACCAAACACTAATATAGACCATACCTGATACAAAATGTAGTATGAGGTATGTATGCAGGTTGAACATGAACCTAGTGATATCCTGACCTCAATTCAATCATTATGAACACTTAATATCCTCAAATCTTATCAAACAGTTCATCTATCCATTGAAATAGGTATTTTTTTTTAACCGTGAACTGGTTCAGTTTCCGGTAGTCTATGCAAATCCTAAAGGTACAATCACAATTTTTCTAAAAAATCACTAGTAACCCACTGGGTGAAGTACTAGTTAGAATGAAACCCTTAGCTTCTATATCATCTAACTACCTCTTGAGCTCTTGAAACTCTATTGTAGACATCCTATAAGGAGGAATGGATACCGGTGCAACTCCCAACACTAGCTCGATAGTAAACTCCCCCACTTTGACCAGAAGTAAGCATGAAACTTTTTCTACCAAAAACATAGATGAAATGATCAACCACTAGATTGAAATATACCTGACATGTTTCCTGGTAATCTAGATATAAACTCACAATCTGGGTTGTCATTCCACCCAAACCATGATGCTCGTGTCCATCATGGCTTGAATGTACATCCAATTCACCCTTATATAGAAATGATATTCCTTCTAGTGATGTAAAACTCACCTTGTATCTATTGAAATCGAAAAATGCTCGAATGGAGGCTAACCAGTCCATTACATGTATGAATTCAAACCCTATCATCTCCAAGTCATAGATATCCCAAAACAAGTGACACCCACCAACCACAAGGGTAGACGCCTTACATTGACTCACACAAACCATTATTATTCCTAATAGAATTTATAGTGTCATAGCATCATCAAATGTAAAAAAAATAGAGCACAAGGCTCTCCATAATGGAAACTGATATGAATCTATGAGAATACCCTGCATCAAAAAGTGTTGAAGATAAAATATAGGGGACTAAAACAATACCTCAGATAGTAGAAGGTTTGGGATCCTACTCTTGTTGGGTATGTTGCACTGCATATGTATGGCATGTACCATAGCCCTATGACCCAGCCTGGATACCCTGAGCTAACCCGTCTGACTGTCATTGAGATACAGGGGTTTAGCTAACACAACCACGTCCACAAAATCAGTCTGAATTCCCAAATGTACTCTAGTTATTTGTCTAAGGAGAAGTTATAGACCCTGAACCTAAACATAGAGTCTGTTCAAAACTCCTCTCGCTAGCCACTGGTGGAAAATTCTTATAGAAGCATTGTATATGGACCATACTGTTTCATTATCAACACTCAAAATGGTCCTTCTTTCACTGAGGACTCATTATTCCCCAAACTACTGCACTGGTAGCACCTCAACTGATTAGCAGAAGAATGGTTCTGACTACTACTTTCACTGTGTGATAAGTCTAGATGATTCATATTCCTGCTGGATGAGACAGTAACCAAAATTGGTGTCAAACCACCATATCTAGCACAACTAGCTTCCCATATATTGTTCTTAGTGATCATCCCATGGTTCACGATAGTAGATATTGATGGAAACCTAAATACATTCACCTGTAATTAGATGTGGAGCTTGATATATACTCAAATAGTCTATCTTTTGATAATCCATCACCCATCAGAATAGGTGTGAAATTCTGAAGATCATTAAACATGGTAGAATTGTCTATAACTGCATTGTTCCCTACTCTAGGTGCATGATATCGAAGGCTCATTCAGCCTTCAATGTCGTGAAAAAATATAACTAATTGAAGGTCATCTAAAAGTCTTCCTAGGTCATATCTTAATGACTCCATTCCTTTGTGATAATATCCCACAATATCATGGAATAATCATGCATCATATATGTTATGATCTTGACCCACCTCTCAAGAGGCATCTCTAGATTCTCTAAGATAGTCAGCATTGATTCCATCAATGATTCTGTAGCATGTGGTCCGCCATCCCTAGAAAAAGTAAGTAGATTCTATAGATGGAAGACATGCATCACCTCTTCCATAGATGTGGCATCATGTGGTGCTCCCGGAAAGGTCTCCATGATCCTCACAAAGCATTCATGGAAATGTGCACCAGTACCAACATCACGTATAATAGCTAGAACCTCAACTTTCATAACTAGAGGATCTTCTAGTAGCCGAGATCCTACCACCTCCGGATTATCTTCATTTTCACTTTCTTGGTGTACATATCGAGGTCTCCATGGTGGCATGACACTTCATGATCAAGAAGATGTCTCAGTTTGAGCTCATTTTCATGGTTTTCCCTTCAAGAGTGATAAAAACAAATAGGAAAATTCCCTCAAAAAAATTCCAAAAGGGACTACACTGTGTGTAAAATTCATTAACAATGTATACCCTTTATGTATTTACATGGCCATGTAGTATTTCCTACCTCGGTGTGTTTTTACCCTAAAGACATAGCTTGTTAGATGTGTTCACGACGTGTACACAAGTCCCCCTCCTAGAAATATACTCCCATGCTTCCAGATTCACAGAGGTTCTGCCTGATTGAGCACAAACGGTTGGACACATGGTCATCTACCACACAACATGTATGTTTGGTACACAATGTGTACCTATTTAAACTTGAAACACCATCTTTCTTGAATAGGAAGAACACACAACATGTTATGATAATCTACATGCCTTTTAAACAGGTTTTTTCGGACAAAAAATCCATATTTCACAAAAAAACCTTATTTAGAAGAAAAAAAGCTAGTAATATTCTAATTTCTGATCTATAGAGGAACATACTACCCATGAATAACATTTTGACATCCACATAGAGAACATAACTACGCAATCTATATCACATGTCCGAAAGATGATCCACCCAATTCCAATCCAAGAGGTCCCATACACCTTAGGGATCAATTCATGGTGTCCATCCCAATTGAACCATCTCATGTACCAATACACCGTTCACAATAGTAGAAAAAACAATCAAGGTAATATCCAAACAACATGAATCTCCAGCACTACATCTATCACAACATCATGCAATCAGTAATTCTCCCTAAATGTCATGGAAAGTATGCATGGCATGTGACTTCTAGCTAGTGCATAAATGATGCATGAGAATGAATACCCTCATCTCATCGGGTTGCCACAAAATATAACAACAAGGCTAAAAATAATATTAACACAACAAATGTTCATCACCCAATAGTGCAATAAAATCAACTGAAATAACTCAAAATTCAAAAGCACAATTTAATTTGTGGCAATTCTTATTTTCCATGTACTCGAGGTAGCTACTCCTTGCCACAAATATTATCAAATTACTATAAAATTATACTTATTTATGTAGTCTCTAAAAAATAATATAAACCATAGAAATGAAAATACTATAATACCACATTGTAACATCCCAGATCTGGAAGCCACTTATATAGTGCCCCATTACTAGTAGGCCACATGGCCTTCATCACATTTCCCCAAAATCTAGAGGCTCTCGACTAGAAGCGTGGGCCTATGGAATGATAGTGGACAAACTATTCCCTCATTGGCAGAGCGTAACCCAATTGAATAAATAAAAATAATAGCCTTATTAGTAAACTTCATGAAATAGAAATAAAAAAATATACTGCTGAAAGATAAAGATAACCATATGTCATTTAATATCAAAATGATGCAGCATGTCACACATTCTATGCAAGAAACAAAAACAGTATACACTATAATCAAGTACAATATAAAACAAAATTATGGTAACATAAAATTAAACTCAACAGTAACCCAAGCCATGGCTTGGTCCCATGCTATCCTCCTCCCTTGCAGTAATAAAGTACCTAAAAATGGACCTCTATCCAATCAAAAACTATATAAATTTAGTTTATTTGGGCCCAAAAACATGTCCCAAATAGGGTGAGAAAAATTGATCTCATTACACAATAACCTATGTTTTGTCCCAATCTATTAGTGAGTATAGGCAGCAACAGTGTACAATAGTGAAAAAAGTAAACTAGGAGGTACTCAAAAGTAACCAAGTATAAAAGTACCTAAATCCATTTATAAAAATATTTATGTTAATTAGAAAATCAAATACCTAAGATATTTAAGTATCTGAATTCGGCATATGCCCGACATTCCCCATAGTAAAGTAAGCACCACAGTAGTCTCAGAAGACCTTTTAAACAAGTAGGTGAATAATGAATTGAATCTTGTGCTCTAGCTTTGAAGAAATAGCAAAAATCATTTCATTACATTATTTAATTATAACAAGAGTTAGTTCTTGAGATTACTAAGTTGTAATTCATGTATCACATCAGGTGGAATTATACTGACATCCTGTGATTCTGTTCTCAGTGGTCCTATATGGGATCCCTGAGTGACACTCTAGACATTTGTATAAGTTCATGCAAGTCTATCCTTAGTGGTCTTACAAGGGATCCCTATGTGTAACTCTAGGTGTAGTATAATATCATTTCAATTTATTTCATCCTCGATGGTCCTACTAGGGAGCCCAAGTGTCACTAATGACATATAACTAAAAAGCCTCTTGAGTCTGTCATGTCATTCTATTTTGAACTCATGTGTCACCAATGGTTTAAGGTACAATAGTCATGTGATTCCCTTCACTGAAAAATAATATTAACCCATGTGTCACACAATGTTATTTACTATTCAATCGTAAAAATTAAATATAAAATTCCAACAAACATAAATAATAAAAAACACTGCATGGTCAAGTGGGAAAACACAATCCCAAAACAATAATAAAAAACCTTACAATTTAATCGATATTACATTTCCATATAATTACCAAATTCATTTTAAACAACCATACAAGGAAAATTAATGCATTCCCATAGACATCATAGAATGAAATAGCTAGACAATAATTATCTATGGGAAACACACCCATTAGGTGGACCTTAATAAAAGAGCAAAGACAAAAATGTTTTAATTCATTGAATTAATCACCAGATCAACATTAGGTAACAATAAGGATCAATTTCCATCAAAAGTGACAACCTAAACATGGGCGCGTGAAAAAACATAACATATAAACATCTGAATAATTAACTAGAGGCATAATACCACCTACCTCATCATATTAACACTCTCCCCATCCAACCTTAACTTCCAATTCAAGCTAAAAAATGATATATCTACGAAATATGAATATTAAATAAAACAAAAATAGCATAGTTGGGACCAAAAATTCCCATGAACAGGTCAAGAGGAATCAATAAATCAACGAGAGGATTCCAATGAATCATATGGTGTTCAAATTGGCTTTCGGATGACAAAACAGAAGAATAAATGATTCCTAAAACTGATTGTTCATTCACTCAGCATAGACACTACCCAAGTGACAGAAGAACGATGATACTGCCCATTTTATGAAAAAACAAAATATACACAGCATGTAATTCTATATACATGGTGTGTATATCATTTTACTATTCATGTTGTGGTTTTTTCTGTCGACGTACTTTCTAGGACCTGCCGACATGACTACATAGTGTATAGTAGGAAGTGCACGGTGTATAGTCTATTTTTTCTCTAATTCTCAGCAACATTCCCACACGCTATGCATTCAATTGATATGTGTCCCTAATATAGGGCATGTTCATAGTATTACATGGCGTGTGACCCTTGATTCTACTATTTTTCTTGTTTTCCTTTATTTTCTCAAAAAACAAATCCATGGGAAAAATAATAAATGAATCTCGTACCTCAAATTAAGAACCACGTTCTTACGGGTTCCACATAATATTCTCTTGAATAATGGAACTAACTTCCAAGCTACAAGATTGATGAAATTTTATACCAAATTTGACATCAAGTCCAACCACCCATTTATCTATCATGATCTATAAAAAAGACATATCTAGGAATTCAACAAAAACCACTCTAATATTTTGTAGAAGATCACAGGCCTGAAAAAATAGTGTTTCTGATAAACACATTAATTCCCTCTAGTCAAATCAAATTATAACTCAATGTTCCACCCAGGCGACTCCATATTCATTGGAATATAGATGGGGTTATAGTTTTACCTATTGAGGTTTAGATTCTGTCACGTAGAACTGTCATTTATGACCTGTAAATGCCATACAAAATACTATATGTTTTTCAATATGAGTTCGGGACCCTTGAGGAAAATAGGCTGTTGGTTCTTCATGACATGGAGAGGAAGCCGGACTGGGTAGCATGAGCATTCAACAAGAAGGTTCACCTCTACTCCTTTATTTAAGGTGACATGGTACTAGATCTTAGGAAACCAATGATACATTGTATGAAACCAAATAGGTTGGTACCCAATTGGGATGGACTTAATGTTATTCATATGATCTATTTCAATGGTGTGTAATCAATAATCTCCAGAGATGGTTATTATATCACAGAACCCACCAATGGAATATTTGATTATGTTATACTACACATGAACCATATGGTTCGAGATTTATGACCATAAACTAGTGGGTTCTCCCATGGTACAATATCTGTGACCTTAAACTAGCAGCATTCATGGTATGATCTCTATGACCATAAACTAACAAAATCCATAGTTTGATTTGTGTTAATTTAAACTAAAAATGAATTCATCCTATGTACTTGTAATTAAACCATATCCTTACCCTATGTGAAGAAAATAGGATGCCTCAAGTGTTAAATATGAGATGAAAAAAAAACAATCCTCAGCACATGATGTTAAATTGTAGCATTACCCTATGTGATGAACATATGATACCTCTTGTGTTAGATATGATATGACCACCATCATCCTCAACACATGACATTAAACTCTATCCATACTCTATGCGATGAACATATGATTTCTTATTTGTTAAATATGATATAATAAAAACCAACGTCCTCAACACATGAAATTAAATTATAGATTTACCATATGTGATGGAAATAGGATTCCTCATGTATTAAATATGGTATTTTTACATGTTATTATAATACAACTTAAAAATGAATGATACTTTGTGTCCTCACTAGAGAGTACCCCCCCCCCCCCCCCCGCACATGTAAATGATCTCCTACTATTCCATATACTACAACTATGTGTGGCTTGATTTCCAGCTTTGTGTGATACGTAGTGAAAACTATACCATTCTTCCTCATCCCATTCAATAATTACCTCTCCCATAGTGAGGCTATTTCTAACAATAAACCCTTCATAATACCTTAACTATGGTGATAAAAAATTTCATGAGCTTCCTCATCAAGTGCAATACCAAATCATATTACTCAACCCATCAACGGATCTAGATGCCTTTGTGACCTGACATGATAAATAATGTGTGGGAAACTTAATTCCACATCTTAAACAACCTCCTCATAACATGTTTTTAAACTACAGACTTACCCTATGTAATGAACACAGTTCTCCTCATATGAAAAATATGAGATGAAAAAACTAGAATCCTCTACAGATGACATTGAACTATAGCCTTATCCTATGTAGAAAACAGATGAAATCTTATATAAAATTTTTTTATTATAAAAACAATTTTCATGTGAATATGATGTCAAACTATAACCGTACCCTATGTAGAAAATAGAGGGTGGATCATAGTGGAAATATGAGTTGATTAAAACCAATTTCCTCAATACATGGCATAAAACAGTAGACATATAATTTGTATAAACCATAGGATGCCTTATGTAATAACTATGAGATTATCCAATGTCATTTCCAGAGTGGGTGTAATCCTTCCAGAATTGATCTCCTACAACTTCATGTTTCATAACTATGTGTGTCTTGATTCACTTTCCCATGGGATAAGAAGCGACATCTAGATATCAAATTCTATGCCCATCCCCACCACAAACTCATTTCATGGTCTTCCCCCCCCTCTGGGTTAGGATTACACCTTTCCTATTAACGCGCTCCTTCAGTATGTTTAAGCGTAGTGCAGTGTGGTCCCTCTATCAATTTTCCCTAGTGCATCCCCACACCTACTTTTATACTTTGTGCTTCATTAAATTTATATACTCATCATTCCACCTGATTTGAATGGGCCTCCCAAACAATAGTTGTTCTGGACAACATTGGTCCAGCTATGATCCTTGCGATACACCTTGAAGAATCATTGGTGTCATTTTGTTGTTCCCATGTTTTGAACATGCAAAACGGTGGTTATGGCATTGACACATCCCATCCTTGACCAATGTGTATATGTATCCTATGTTTCATACATGGTTAATAGTGGTCCATTCCCATATGTTAATCATTTCATAAGTCCAGATCATGAAATTCATGATTTACTTTCCATTGAACCTTCTTTTTCTCTGGTATGAATTTTTGAACCATGTGTATCATTCTCCCATATACTCATGGATGATTACTAAGTTAGCATCATAGGGACATCCCCACGTCAGATAATTGTTCCTCTTATTGTGCTCACTCTTATGACAATGATAACATTATGTCACACCTTATTTCTCATAATCTGTGTTTATCACATAAGATTAGGTGTCCTGAAGGAATTTCACTAGGCAATGTTGATACGTGTAGGAATCCATTAAATAGAGCATCGCACCTTCTAATCCAAACCCACCGATCATAATCTGGGTCATAAATTGGGAGCCTCAGTCCAATAAACAAAACCATAAATTGTTTGAATGTTTCCATGGGGATGTTTAATGTGAAACAAATCCTCAATGACCTCTATTAACTTTGGGTTATTGCTCTTTCATTCCATGCACACAATCCTTTGAGAATCACACCCATTTTTCCAAGCACTATGACCTTAAACTGGTAGAATACATTAGTCCAATAATCATGACCATAAAATATGTGAACGTTTTATTTGAGACATTTCATGTGAAATAGGGCCCCTTGGATATCTCCTCACATAGGGTTTTCCTTACCTTCTGTTTCATATACATATCCTCAGGACACATATTCCCCTACATGGTCTAATCTACATGACCTTAAACTATATAAACCATTGGTACATGCATTATGAAATTAAACATAATGTTCAACTGATCACCTTTGGCACTCAATTTTCAATTTATTTCTTCTCCTCTAGTTCTTAGGAAAACTATTTCCCCCTTCTGTCACCTCATCCTTTATCAAGATTATTTTTTCATTCCAAAATTGGTCACCCACTACGTCATGTTCTATAACTATGTGGGGATTGAATCTATATCTGTGGGGTACATAGTAACTCCTATAGCTTTTTCATTGGGCCCAGCTAAAAATACCCCTCCAGTTGAGTCCATCCTTGTTAAAATTTTACTTCTCTAGTCTAATGGTCATAACTGGACTCATGAGTACTTTGTATGGTGTAGACCTTCTTTATATTTCCATTTTAGATGTGTTTAAACCCCCTCATATCATTTCAAACTGAATAGAGTATCCTAACCAGGTCCAAGCATTATGACCTTAAACTATTTGAAACAACATGGCCTTAGTAGTTTGTCCTTAAAATACCCTAGAAAAGTGAAAAAATGTTTCTTTTATTGAAACCTCATAGGGGAAATCTCAGTAGGAGTATTAATTTTAACCATCGGGTCTCCATTTCAATTTGATCAAAAAACATATTATGGTGTAAATAAGAATATGAAAATCTATTAGGACCCCCCTTGATCCCTAAAATACATGGTTATTCTCTCTATACCCACTGGTTTAGGAAAAACCTATATCCAATACATAAATATTTCTTCATTCATGTTGGATCACTTGTAAAATTTACAAGGCATTAAATTGTGATACACACACCGCAACTGTAATATATTAAATTATGTGGCTTCATGGTCAAAGCATAATGACCTTAAATTTAATCAATCATGTCCTTTCCATATGAAATTAAACTACTTGTTCAGTATCCTTTCACAATATGGTATCCTACATGCCCTCCATCCTTATTGAAAGATATAAATGTACTAATCATTTTAGGCTCTATCATGAGATGCTCATTTCCCCCTTTAATGTCGGTCAACAACAGCACCATCCGAGTTCTGATACAATATATTATCATCCAAGAGAATGTTCCTATAAGAAGAGGAGTCTAGATCATATATTTATACACTTACCTAGTGTAATTATAACCATCTTAGTGTAATATATATAGTGATGAACTCCATATGGAAATCCACATAGATCAACCCCATGCTTTGTGTCTTTCTTAATTTGGATCCAAATAATATTCCATGTATGAATGGGTCCATCTAACATCCATGGTTCATGGCCACATTATCTCGCCTACCATCATGGGAACACACCCTCAATGACTTTTTATGACATTTTGATAGGTATCTTTCTTCAAATATAGTCAACAGCCAACCCTAATTTGTTTTTCATCATCTATGATGATGTGATAGTGCAGTATATGTTTCAAATTTGGTTAGCAGTCGTAATTAATCATCATTTCACCCCTACCCACACTGTGTTATATATCTTTTCCATATCAATTCACATCTCTCATTATTCCCATTTGTATCAGTAGAATAAAACATAAATAGAATTCTCCCTCTTGTATTCCTACACACATTGGGAATGAAATTCAGTGGAGTGAAGTTTCACTCCCCAAGCAAGGCTTTCTTGGTTAGGACATTCATATCTTCAATGAATCACTCCAAACCCTACCCTTCATTTCCAAAATGACACCCATATAGATGTATCGTCTTCCATTCACCTCCTATTTCTCACCCCAAGCATGACTCATGTGGGATTTGAGGCATATAGTAAATTTTCTTATTCATATCATGGAGGTTCTAGAAAGTATTGGAATATACACATTTTATTTATTATCAGAAAATGGGTAATGCTGAGGAGGGTCGTCCATAGATTGGATCATCTCATTAATTAAAAAATAAACAAGTAGTATATAAGGCTCTAACATAGAAATAGAGTTCTAAAAATCTTCATACCTCTAGAAAGAAGCCTTCATGAACTGTTATTACTAGAAAAGCTCAGTCACTTCCTCCTCAATAATGGGGAAAACCTCATTATCATGAATCTTCACCCTACCCTTCTCAATAAAACATTTATTTACCAAATATGCTTCCCGTAAATCCCTAGCCTTATCCACCACCATCTATATCCTTATCTAGTTGATGGTCTTTTAATTATTAATGATAATAGCATAATTTTTTCTCTTTATCCTTCAGCTATGGAGGATTATGTTCAACTTCATAGAGTTCCTTATTACTTTTAGACGTCTCCATTATGACATGTTGCATCAATATATAGATTCTTTATGTGCACATACTCATAAATACAGTCTTGGTCTAGTAAATGTATAGAATATGAATCCTCCCCTAGTTACCAAATTTAGTAACCAGTGGTGGAGAGACCTCAACCAGTTCCTAGATCTATGTATGTGGTGTGGGTGAAGAATGTGTGCATGATTATCCATGATCTATACCATAAAATTTGATTCTTGTTGGTGATGTCAGGAGCAATGTCATTAAAATCCCCATGTGGAACAATATCTTAATTTGGAATGCAGTGAAGACTGTGATAATAGGGTTCTCTTTAGGTAACCTCTCATATGGGATATGATTCACATTGTGGGTTGGTTTGTCTTAGTATGACTCTTCATCAGTGGAAAAAACATAAGTAGCTTATAAATCAGCCTCCCCTATAGTTGTATTTTCATCTGTTATAGGTTTCCCTCCTAGTATCAAGTTCATATTACACTTAATGACTAGCCCCCCCCCCCCCGCGAGAGATGGATCTAATATTGGAACAAGTGTCCTGACATCCCCAACCATGAACGGTTGTTGATGATGAATTATCTCAATCATTATTTCAGACAAGGGAAGAATATTCAATTAAACTTATATTATAAAATGAGTCAAACATAGCCTATGAAAAAATGGAACTTAAATGAGGAATGATCTTGAGTGGTATCCACATTTGGGGCCACAATCGATAATTCCAGCACTGATCGCCCTTCAGAGATGGTCGAAACCCCAAACGATGCCCTAGGATCCCTCAAAACAGCTTGTCTAAAAGATATATGAGGAAAAAAATAGTCATTATGGAAATTTGGAATATTTTTCAAGGCTCTGGAGGAACCAAGTCAAATAGGATTCATAAATTTACCTTAGGAAGGAACATGGATCTTGATGATCAGCCATCATAAGAAGACTCCCCCATCAGTATGAAGATCTATTATTGGGATGTCAAGGAAATGCCCTGATTAGATGACTTTGAGGGATACAGTGTAAGGAAATTCCACTCCAACTCCCCCTATGTATTCTTCTTCTATTGTGGTTTTGTGAGTAGAATCCAAGACGAACACCTTAGTGCCAGTCAAGGTGATCTCTTCATAATCATATGAGGTCCCCTGAATCTCCTTATATAGTTCCTGTTTGATTCAAGATGAAGAGTTAGAGGTGATAAATGAATAGAAAGAAAAAAATTGCAGTCATATGAAATTACCTTTCCAAATAGGAGCTCTTCCAGGTAATATTTGTAACAGCTGGGTCCCGATGAAAGCAAAACAACACTGCCATAACATGGTCGTTAGGTCATGGCCCACCAGGTACCACCAGTTTCTCCACATACACATGGTCCCCACACTGGGGCCCACACATGTGCCTCAAGGGGTCATCTGACTAATGATTGTCCCCATAGGCCAACACATTTCTTTTCTAACAGGCTTTTCCCTCACTAACACACCGTAGGAATCTTCCTATATGGTCAGTCAACCTAATCACTACTCCAGGACAAGAACACTTAACTATGGAGTTCTAATTAGGTAGGCTCCCAATAAAGAAGGTGCACCATGTTTAGATAAGTAATAACATTTAGTCATTAAAAACATTATCATTAGGGGGCGTTATAATCACCTCTGCTTTTAGAGCACAAAATCCTCTTTGTGGGCCCTAAATCTCATCCTATACAGTGCACCACACTTATGGCTATGTACCACCATTGATACAAAATGTAAGAACTGGGTCCTGGTGACAACATATTCACCCCACCATAATATTGTTGTCTTGTCCCGGTCCACCAAGTACCACCAGTTTCCTCATAGACAAGTGGTCACCCCCAAGTGCCAACCCACTTGCCTAAATGGCTCAACTAACTAAATATTGTCCCCACATGCCAACACATGTCCTTTCTAGTTTGTTTTGTCCTTTATAGTTGGATTTTTCCTCTCACACACACACCCTAGGAAAATTCTCATAAGTTCACCCATCTTGATCACTAATCTAGGCCAAGAATGCTTAACTATGGAGTTCTAATCGAGTAGCCTCCTAAAAAAGAAGGTTCACCTTCTTCACATGATTCATATAATTTATTCATTTATACCTTTATCAATAGGTTTCATTAAAATAACCCAACCTTTTAGAGCACAACGCCCTATTTGTGGGCACTAAATCGCAAACTATGAATTGCACCACACTTAATTCTAGCTACATCCTCTGAAACCAAATTTAACAACTTGGTCGTAGTGATAGCATAGTCACCCTACCTTAACATGGCCATCAGGTCATGGCCCACAAACTACCACATGTTTCCCCACCGACATGTGGACCCCTTTTTGGGGCCCACCCCCATGCCTGAATGGCTCATCAGACAAATGATTGTCCCCACAGGCCAACAAATTTTCGTTTCCATTGTGTTGTGTCCTCACTCACACACACCTTGGGAAACATCACAGAAGGTCACCCATCCTAATCACTACGTCAGTCCAGGAATTCTTAACTATTGAGTTCTAATCGGGTAGGCTCCTAAAAACAATGGTTCAACTTGTTGACATGAGTAATATAATTTAGTCATTTATCCCTTTATCATTCAGGGGTGTTACAGTCATCCTCAGATTGTGACCTCCCCATACACCTAGAAACATTTTTTTTCAGCATTAGAGCCCCAAAACAACTCCTCACTAGATCCCAATGCATCAGAACTAAGAGTTGGAACATGTTGGGGTGGTGACTTTGTAGGAATAGTCTCCTGATTGCCAATAATAACAATTTATTTCACTTAAGGAGTGATATGTTTACCATCCAGACCCCATCATGACATGGTTTCCATGTTATCCACATAATTAAACTGCATTTAGAAGCTCACTAGAGTCATGATTCTGGCGATACCGAACTAAAGTAGCGTGATCCCCTCTCGATTCAGCCTCTTATATAGCTAATCTACCATATGGGTTATCCTCATCATTCCACATGTCTTCCCATGTTTGGGGATGTATACCTCATTAGTTTTCTACACCGTCTAGAGCAGCTTATTCCCTAGGATCTCCTCATAATGGCCTATCCCCGCATAGGAGATCTCTAAATCCTCCTATGACTAGTTTTGAGGGAGACACTCCCCTTTAGGTTCCATAGGTGCACTAGTCCCCTGAGTCACCTCCACAACATTCACTTTATACCTTATCATTTTGCGCACACTTCAATGAACAACCAAACTATTTCCTAGATACTATTGTGGGTCATTCATTGGCCCCAAAATCTGTACCAATTGGTTAAATATCACCACAAGGTATGTCACCACCTAATGATCAGCTGGATCCTGGGTGATGCCAGTGTCATGGTTGTTGGATGGAAGCATGTTGTTCTACCCTGCACATTCATCCTTAAATATACACAGAGCTAAAGAACGATAAATGTCTACCACCCTTCACAATCCCATTGTGTACACTAAATTCAATATAAACATAATTCATATGAATTTATTAATGAACTAGGATGGAGTGTACATCTCACAGTATGTGTTTCCATCAATCATCGTGATTAACACTCCACCACGAAAATCCTAAAGATGTCCCCTTTTCTCAAAAGTCCCCTACCAACTATCGACCATCACTTCGAAAGGGTATAGGAGTGGATAACATTTTAAATAATTGATTTTAAATTTTCTCCATCACTTCATCCTTGTTGAGCATCACTAGTCGACCCCAGTGATTTTCAAGAGAAAATTCCACAGACCAGCCTTCTGGGGGTGATGGTATTGGGATATTCATAACCCATGATGTGTGACACATTACATCCATGTTGAAATTATAATGGTTCATAGATAAGTCATTGAATGACCCCCTAATTGAATTCCCCAAGTGATGGAATATTCATTCCAGTAAGGGCACCCCCAAATTCAATAGATTTCTAGACTCCAAGATTACCGCCATCATGAGTGTCCGGGGTCATTGGCCTATATGGGAATCCCTAACTAGTAGCATCAAATCACAGAGGAAGGTTTCCAGGAACACCATATATTTGAATGATGGAAACCATTACATCACAATATATCCCCATTATTGTTAGTGTCCATCTTCCAAGATTGTTTAGAATGACCTCAGCCTCCAACTCTATTGAGCTTCTAGACACTGGTTTGGTCACGATATTGTTTTCAATGTTGATGAGTTCGAGAAAAAAACCCAACCATACATGGAATACAATATTCTTGTGAAAGGTGGTATGATTCTTCAATCCTAGTGTAAATATATCCTAAAGGGCCCCCAACTCAATTGGAATTTTCTCTCTATTACCCCACGAATTGAGTGCTGAGAGGAATTCTTCTAATTGGAAGATTGTTAGGGGGATCCCTATGATAAAAAGGAATTCCCAGAAGCTGATTCTCACTTTCCTATGATGAATGTGGAATGTTTTTGTTTCTATAGATAACCTACTCGGATGTTCATAAAGTATCTATTATTGACGACTGATGTGGAATTGGAATGCCCCAATTTCTTTATATAGCCTGATGTGGAACTGCTCAACCCCATTCTTCTAAAAAGTGAAGCATCCCCAATATACCCATTCCTACTCATCAGTTAAGTTCCATATAACGCACATGATACAATCCACATACCAAGATATGATGTTATCCTCAACACTAGTCTTAATGATTCTCTCACAATAGGAGTGAAACTCCTTATATGTTGGTTTTCCCCCCATCACTATACTTCCCCTGCCTATAAAGGTGTAGATAGTGGAATCTCAGTGGTACCTAGGTAGATGAATTATAGCCGTGATGTTCCATCATGTGAGTTTTTCGTGGAAATGGAATCAGAATCCTGGTGTCTTCACTTCCATGGCAGGGATGGACACATTGCCCAAGAGCCCAAAAATGTATAGTGGAAGCCTATTTCTCAAAAATTAATCACTCTAAACAGCAATTACTAAGATAAAAATCCCTATTGTCAAAAATTAATCTCATGGATCGAGGAGTTTTTGGGTTTCCATCCACCTCTACCATTTGGATATGAGTACTCATATGACCATATTTGTTACACATTTTTTATTTATTCTTGAAATTCACAATGTTTGGTTCTTGTAACTAATGTATGTCTCTCCCAAATTTTGTAGTTTCATGAAATTTGATCATTATTTAGGCAAAGTGACATTCATTTCATGTAAAAAAGTTTCATAAAAAATACTTTCATGAATGTCACTTCTTAAAGCTCAGGAGATAAAAAAATCCTTTTGTCCTACACATGGGATATTGGTTATCACACTCGAAATTCATGTGGTCATATGAGGGACCCCTAATCATATTTATAAAAATATGACCATATGGGTATTGATTTTGTAATCAAGTTACACCATCGGTATGATAGTTGAGTGAAATAATGGAAATTTTCCCTACACTTCAGTGTTTTCCTTAAAACATGACCTTTCATTCCCCCATCAATGACAATTCTAATGGGGGAAATTTCTGGTGCCAAAAACATATATAAAATATTTAATGGGAGTTTTTATTAAGAACAATGATTCACCCCACCCATATGAATCATTTTTGAGCCAAGGGAGCATAGGTGCAAATCAAATGGTTATTGCACTCAACATAATGTCTCATTGCACAACTACCTTAAACATGAATGTTGACATCAAATAGACCATGTTTCATAGGCTTCCTTGAAGGGACCAGGTCCTAAAAAAGGTAGAAGAATGCAACATTTGGTGCATGTGACCAACTAAGAACATAGTCATGGAAAATTTTTCGGTAATAAAGGTTTCATTAAACTACTACCTTATGTGACCATGACTCGATTGAAAATGAACATATAGCATGTAATCATTTTTCATGAAATTGGGAGATTTTCCCCCAGATGCTACCCATAATAGATAAAAATAGAGAATCAAATCCCTCCCCTAACCACACACACACACACAAAATTTTTGGGATGTATATTCAAAATTCATTACATCATATCTCACTCACGCAAACCCACCTTATGTAACATCATGAAACTTTGATAATCTTTAGATTCAAAAAGGTAGGGATCATTCAAGATTGAACTAGCATGGTCCCCCACATGGAATGCCTTGTGTTTGAGATTTCCTTTATCAACTTACCTTAAAGTCTACATAGTGGCGTAGAAGAGAATCTTACTTCCCATAATCCCACTCTCCACATAACTCCTGGAGTTGTATTAATTGATACCTTCAAGGTTCTTGTAGTTGCCTTGTTCTAGAGACAATGGCTCACACAATCCCATTTTCACACATAATTATAGTGTTACACGCAACAACCTATGGGTCTCAGACCATTTTTATCATTCCACTAATAACATTTTCAAACAAGATGATTGCTCAAGTTCCCCACACCTACTCCAACTAGCTTCCTCCACACCTCCGTCACCTGTGTGACTAGTATCATCAACCCCTATTTCTGACTTCTTTTTCTCAGGAATGAATTGGATAGTTATATAACCTTTTTTTCCTCAATAGAGACACTTTGATGGTGGGATCCCCATTTTCAACATTACCATGATTATGTTTACACCATGAAACACCTAGAGGTTTGTGTGTAGTAGATTCATAAGCCCCAAAGGTGGAGTAATCCTGGGAAACTGACCTCCTTTATTGGCATGGAACCATAGTGCTAGATGCTACTCCCCTACCTAGAAATGATCACCCTCAATGTAGGACCATCCCACATTTGAACTTCATGAAGAGAAATTTCCTAGTCCAACACCATAATCGTACAAAGTCAAACTCAATGACAACCTCCAAATCACATGATGTTAAACATTAGTCTTACCCTATGTTATAAACAAGGGATTCCCTGTGCATATATTGTGATGGCTCCATCCCCCAACCATCAGATGTTAATCCCATCCTGGGAGCTCATATGCATAATCCCCACATTTCTGTTAGAGTTGGTTGACTAGAAGTAACAATTTATATACTTAATATTAAATATATATTCAAATAAATAATTATTAATTTAAATATATTATCAAATATTTATTTTTATTCTATATAACATTGATGTGATAATGTCATAGAGTATATATTTCATTGAAAAAAAGAATTATAGTTCCACGCTCTGATGAGAACCTTGAAATGTTATGATAATATTATTAAAACTAGTCCTATGGTCACAAACCATATTATGCATGGTCGTACAATACCTAGACTGTCAGGTGTGAGTACTTGTAAGAGGATGAAGTTTATGTTCATGAAGTTCATAATTAGAAATCTCTAGGATGATATATTATGAGTAAATACTTACCAGTAGAAATTCCACATATTTGTTTACGAGTGGATATTCCTATATAAGAGAATGGGTAATGGTCCTTCGACTTTAAGATTATCATTAAATAATTTCATTACTCATACACTTTTATTTATTGACAAAAACTATCACATTATATGTCAGTGGGGAGTTGGGTACGTTGGGTGCCACAAATATGATATGATATCAATGGATTAATAGAGTATTGATTTATGAATTCCATTTTATGGAAGTTCATATCTCTTCATTTTGATTAAAATATAACTATCACCTTAAATTCCATAGCCATAGTGTAAAAAAGCTTATTTCAAATAGTCAAAAATTATATACATCAGGCATATTGGTTAATGATACATATGTGAAACCTAATTGATAAGATAATTAAACAAAGGGATTATATAACATCTTGATTATTCACATGTGGTTTTCGACATTACATCATTAATTTCTTTCTATTGAGTGGATTTACCCTTTGCTAGACAGTAATATTTCACTTTAGGTAGACCTTTTTAATGCCAATGAGAATAAATCTTATAGGGGCACATACTATGTGTTTCTGTTTAAATAGATTAAATATGAATGGAATTTATTTATTCAAATAAATAATATTCTCAAGACTGAGGAATAATATTATTCATGTTTTATTAATCCCTATTAATTAAAATGAAATATATAATTATTTATTCATTAAATAAATAATCTATTTTATTACATGAATATTTAATAAATATTTATTCACTATATTATGGATAAAATATTTATTTAAGGGAATAAATATTTATTAAGGTATAAATAATAAATATTGAGGAGTTTGAGAAGACCAAGATCACGTATGGTGATAAATATTAATTTATAAGCTAGTAAAAGAATATTTATTATTTCCGGACGTATAAAATTATATAGAATAATATTATTATTATTATGCATCATGGGGTTTATTAAATATTATAATACTATTTAAGGGTTGGTATGCAATTAAATAATATTTTAATCTAACCCATATCTCTAATAATAGATGGTTATGTCTATTTTATCTAGTTTATAGAAAATTGAGGATAGAGAATCATTACACATAGTGGGCCTCTCTCTCTCACTGTTGAATTATAACTCTCATCCACTCAATAATGAAAATAAAACCTCCAATACTGAAGGATCGTGACATGATCATGAAAAATAAAGAAATACATTCGGTTCACTACAATAGCACCTGGAAATCAATTAGAATTGCTCAAAGATCATAGGAGCACATGTAGATCACCACTAGAGGGTTTATTCAATTGAATCATTACAACACAAAAAAGATAATCCAAAAGCATTTTCAAAAGACTAACATTGCTCTCAAAGAATGTATCCTACAATGAGGCATGCATTCCCTCCTGATCTAAATAAATCAATTATAAATTTAATGTGAAAGACACTCTCTTGTGGTTTAAAACAATTATTAATTAAATGAATTTTAATTTAACACCTACCAAAGGTGCTTCCATTTCTTCTAAACCCTATTAGTGGTATCAAAGGGTTTCATTTTAAATTTATAATTATTTTTTTGATTTATGATCAATATCTAAAGTCCTAGTTGTATTTTATCTTTCCATATTATTCGTTCTCTAATCCAATTTGAATAAACATGTTTTCAAAATTTTAATTTATTACGTTCAAGAATAGTAAATTAATGATCAAATATTCCATTAGGAAGTGATAAGGAATCAGGCTGGTTAATATGGGATTACATTGTGTGTAGATAGAGAACATGTTGTGTAATAATGTTCACTGCATCTGGCCATGTCATGGGATACACAACACAGACTTAAATAATTGAATGCATTTCAATTATTTCACACCATGGGTAGATTAATTAACATAAAAAAGGAATTTCATATTACACAGCATGTAACAGGAATACACATCTTTTCATATACATGGGTCTGTGGTGAAATTCATGTAATGCATTTGGTAATTTTATATAGTCAAACTATGTAAGACTGATAGCCTAGTGAATTAATTAAATACACAACTTGTTTGTGGTCAACAAATTATGATGTTAAACATTTCTGATGTCTAAAATAAACATTGATCCATTTAGTGAGTTATAAAAACACATGGTGTGAAGCTGGTATATACAAGTTGTTTAGCCATGACTGAAAAACACGTTGAGTTCTTTAGTGGGTTGTGCGAACACACAGAAAGAGTGATACCTAGTGTTTAATTGTCTTGTACATTGTGTATAGTCCAGCCGATGTACACAAGTGTATCCCCACATGTGTAACCCAGGTACATGGAAACTAAGGTACACAAAGTGTACCTCATAAGTACAATTCCAATAGTCTTCTAATAAATAATAGAATTAAATTACATTAAATTGAAAATTACAGTATTAAATCTTTATTTTATTGATTTCCCTAACTGGTGTGTTCAAAAAATTTGTAACAGTTTTAAAGAATTGTAAATTCTAAATTAATTTATTGTAATTAATAATGGGTATCTCCAAATAAATTCAAATGGTCATTAAGAAGAAATATAATTAATTAATGAATGAAAGTGTGTCTATCTTATTAATAATAATGAATGAATAAAATTGAGTTTTATCTAGTTTACTTCTTCATATATGTTGCATGCATGATCATATAATTAATGGAATATCCCAAGGGATATAGAGGTGGTTCAAGATGGAACCATAATGATACATAATTCAATAGGATAAATGAATAATGCGTTGCAACACTGACATAATGAATTTTCCCATATGTTAATGGTTGATTTATTATCTACTCAATTAATCAACCATTAGATAATTTCATTACCATTTCATTATTTATTTATTTATTTATGTCTTATAAATTATTTATTTTATGTATTAAACTCCACAATCATGAAAATAAATGAATTAATGTGAGTTTATGGAATTTTAAATATATTGATTATATGTTAAGGTTTTATCCAAAATGGTTAATTAATTAAGTAAAATCCACTAAATATTTAACATGACAAGAAAAAGATAAAACAACAAAAAAAATTATGACTAATAAAACGAAATCCTTAAAATATAAATTATGTCACACATGGTCTTCCAATACATGACTTAGAATGAATGGCTTATAAATGAGTCTTTGACTAACTATCATTGGTACACATACTATTAACAAAGAGTTCTTATAAATTTTATTGGTTGACTAAACCATCTTACACAAAAAGAAGTAGCCCTCTCTAGACTATATGTATCTTGGAAGCAAGGGAGAGAAAATCCATGTTACGATTTCTGTATTAGGGATTCTACTCAATGAATTAGGGAGATGAAATCCCATGTAAAGACATGCCTACCTAAATACCTTCAAGTAGCATAAACAACCATCTTTGGGGTTATGAATAGGGGAATATGGATCATTACCACTCCCAAGTTCCCTCCAGGAGATTCTCATAATTCCACCGAATGTGCACTAGAGGAATCAACTTCCCAAAAAGGATCCACTTCTATATATCCTCTATCACCACTAGGTACTCCATAAAATACACCCCCATCATCATTGTCTTGCTCACCCTAGTCTATGAAGTGCGATGGAACATGAACATACCTCCTCAACTAAAACATGATGAAGAAATCATGCACATGGTGCAATTGTGGGGTTAGAGCTAGGTGGTATGCCACCATGCCAACTATACTATAAATCTATAAAGGGATGATGTCTCTTGGATATAAATTATTTCCCAAACAAATCTCTAAAATCCCCATTGAGGCGAGACGTGACGGAACAGTTGGTCTCCCTCCTTAGACTCGAAAGTCCTCCACTACCTGTCAACATATAACCTCTTCCAAATCTGTTTAGTCCTTGTCGGCTTCTGGATGATCTGCACCTTCTCAATGGTGGTTCATTCCAACTCTAAACCCATTAGTATGGACTCACCTAGGAATATAATTTATAGAAGTGACCATAATGGTCATTCGTACAAGGTATCGAATGGTTCCATACCAATGGTGGTGTGGTAGCTTTTGTTATATGAAAACTCGACCATAGGTAGGTGGTCCTCCCAAATATAGCCAAAATCGAGGATGTAAGCATGTAGAATGTTCTCTAGAACATGGATGGTCCTCTCAATCGATCCATCCATATAGGGATGAAATTTTGTGCTCAAGAACAATGGAGTCCCAAAGGCCTCCTGCAATCCCTTCCATAACAAACATATAAAACAAGCATCATAATATAAGACAATCATTTTTGGAATTCTGTGAAGGAGAAATATCTCCAACACGTAGAGGCATACCATGATATCTGCTGACCTCTAGTCACATATCTATAGGATGTGGGGTGACATGGTGATTCTGTCAACTATCTACCATATGGTGCAGTGTCCCATTGTTGTGTGTGGTAAACCTATCACAATGGTCATCGATATCCCATCCCACTTAAACTCTAGTACCTCAGGGGTTTGAGTCAAACCCACTAGAACATAGCACGCAGCCTTCACTTCCTAACAAGTGAGGCATTGAAAAATGAACATTGATAATTCCTTCTTCATCCCTGGCCACCAGAACTGATGTTGGAGGTCCGGATACATATTTTTTACTCCTGGATGTTCATACAAAGGCGATGTTTGGATCGCCCTCTTGACCTCCTCCCACAAAGTCACTAGTAATAATACACATACTTTAAAGTGAACGACGTGCTACCCACCTTTTGAATCTCCATTAGGGAAATTCCCCATGGAAATCTGAGCACATATAGTCTCACAGTCGGTATCTCTATTCTATGTTTCCCTAGCACTCTATAACATTATAGTGGTAACCACCATCGACTAGAGATAATATACTCATCTCTATTAGTAAAGGATATCTATAATTAGGTAAACTTCTCGGTTGCCTCATCCAGTAGCTGTGAACTCAATCTATGGTATAGAGAATCTCCCTCCATGTTCGATTTCTCAAGAGTATAAACTATCTCAAAGTCGTAGTCCAATAGGAACTCTATCTAATGCCTCTTTCTCAAGTTCAAATCCTTTTGAGAGAAGATATACTTAAGACTCTTGTGTTCAGAGTAGATGATTAATCTCTCTCCCATTATATTGTGCCACCACATATTCAATGCGAAGACAACTCCTGCTAACTCTAGATCATGGGGTTATTAGTTATACGCATGCTACCTCAATTGGTGCAAACCATAGGTAACAATATTTTTCCCCTACCTAAAGAAAAAACCTAGAATGGTCCTTGATGCATCACAAAGCACCACGTAGTCAATATCCTCCACTTGTAATCTCAATATGGGAGTGCTCCTCAACCTTTGTCTTAGCTCCTTAATGCACTGCTAGCACTTCTCTATCCACATTAATGGCCATCTTCTCGGTGTCAAGGACATCAAGGGTGATGCTACACTAGAAAATTTAGGTACAACACTCTGATATTATCCAGCTAAAACCATGAAACACCACACCTCAGTAATAATTTTGGGTGTCTCATATGTAAGAACCAATTCATTCTTCACTATATCTACTGCAACTCCCTCCTCTAAAATGAAATTTCCAAGAATGTGGACCTCTTGTACATAGAGCTGACACTTAGATTGCTTCTCATAAAGCTGGTGCTCTCAGAGTTTGTCACAGACCATCCTCAAGTGTATCATGTGAACTTCCTCAGGCATTGAGTACACTGCGATGTCATCAATGAAGACAAAAAATAACAGATCTATGTAAGGATTGAAGATTCGGTTCATGGCACCAGTTTTTTGATATAGGTTTAATAATTCATTCATATCTACTCATTTTTTTTGTGATTTTGGATTCACCATAGAGTATGTATTTGGAGTTATGTCTATCAATACACTCCTACAGGTGAAGTAATAGGATATTCAATGATGTTCAGTGTGTGATATATTATTTATTGTATATATGATTCTTTGGGATTTATTTTAGATATTTATCATCAACAAGATCCTTGTGATCGAATGGATTTCTTAGTATCATGTTTTTATAGACTACTATCACCAATAAGTATCATTCACATTTGTTGTGGCTGATTATTATGCCATATTCAATAAGTGATATTATCATGTGGGTAATTCTAGATCTTACCACCAACAACATATAATATCCTCAACCATGTTTTCTAATACTATTTTAGGTGAATAGTATATTTGGTAGAAAATATCTCATCATAATGTCGATTTTTCCTGGAATTGATTCCAGGTACTTTTAATGGTTTCCACTAAATATGTGGTTGAGTTAATGATTTGGTTGATGCCAGGTTGAGATCCCATATACAATTTATAATATATTATTGATCCTATATATATTTTCGAGATAAAGCCTCATTTTGAGGATCTTGAGAAATAGGGATTCATTGTTCTTAATAAGATCCCTTGGGGTGATCCTATGTTGTCCAACACAAAAGAAGATTGTTTTTATGATAATATATGGATCACTTGAGGTTGAACAAGGTGATGGTCAAGAACTAGTATCTCATTCCTTCAATAGATGACCTATTTGACTATTTTATGGAATCCATGTGGTTCTCAAAGATATATTTGGGACCTGCTATTCATTAGTAATACATGTGAATTTTTTCCTTCCTCATCCAACATTCAAGATCATTTATGGAATGAATGACTATCATGTGATTAATTTTAGGTTAAATAAATATCTAAAAGTTTTTATATCCCTCATAAATTAGGTATTATCTCTTTTTAAGGATTTTTGTGGTCATATTTTCTGGTGAAATCATGGTATACTCTGAGTCATCGGTGGATCATAGTCGCAATCTACAAGGACCTGACCGTTTTACATTACATAATCTGGAATGAAATGATTAATTCACAATGAGGGACTTTTCAGTTTTAGTGTTTTATAGAATTATGACATAACTATTATGTCTCAAAGATTAAAAGGTAGACACATCTACTCGGTTTCCATTTTTTTCACAAAATATAAACTCTTGAACAAAACAGTCATGTCTAGTTCCATGTTTCAGACATCATGAAATTTCATTGATCCCATCCTTGGCCGTATTCAACTTTATGTCTTGTGGAAAACAATTCAAAAACATGGGATGAGCATAAAAAGCTCAGCAAGGGTTATAACAATACGGAATGAAAAATTAGTCCATGTATACATACGAATCAATGAAATCATACTTTACTCATAAAACATAAGAACCTTAACATACCACATTAAATCATAAGATTTATGCATAACTCAATATAAATTAAAATACATAAAGGTAACTTGAGGCATTCATAACATTCTTACGTAGAGAGTAACCCTCGTGGTTACGTTTGGAATAACCGTCACAATATATTCCCTAAATCTCATCGGAGAAACCTTATCGTTTAACCCCTTCGCGTTACCCAATGAATTAGAGAGCTATATCAGGCTCACCCGCCCTTAGTTTGTCACGGAACCACCTGATTTCATAAACCTTTCCCAAGAACCATAACATAATCATAACACTTAATACATGCATAAAAGAAACATAAAATTTCCACATTTCAATCACAAGAGATCACATCATGATATAATCATAAATAAAAACATCTAATAAAACCACTAAAACTCAATGAATGAAAAATCCCTTTATACTTTGAAAATATTAAAATAAGACATTTAAAAGAGATTTTAGAATCAAAGTGTCCCATACCACTTTGAAAATTTTGAAAGGGTTTTAAAACATTCATTTCCATATAAATAAATCGATAAAACTATTTTTAAAACATGGACATTGATGATAAATTTTTAAAAGAATAAATCTTAAAAACCATATAAAACAGTGTTTTAATAAAAGAGTACTTTTCCATTTTGAACATTTAAATTATAAGCCACATGAATGTATACCATTTAGATACCATTTAAATTACATTAGTATAGACATAATATGGATATGGAATGTCAAAGGGGCTATATATATACATTATAAATGAATAAAAGTTCATATCATTAAGAAATGTCTCAATGAGAAGAAATTGAGATGTAATCACAATCAAAGATCATGCCATTAGAGCAAGGATAAAGAAATAACATAATTATGTGTGACAAATATAAATACACCAAATATATGTGGAGACTCATGGTAAAACAATTAGATTTCAACCACACATATTTATAGCATGACAAAATCAAGAAGTAGATGTTTAACCCAAAGAATTTAAATTGGGTTAAGAAGTTCCCCTATTGAAATTCGACAGCCTAATGGCATCACATTAATGTTCAGAAAATGTGTTTATGAGAAAAAAAGGGTATCTCATAACATGGAAATAAATTTTACATAAATAAGGATATATATTAGAATATCTCAACATAATAAGATTTAAATTAAAATACCTAACAAAAGAAGTCTTTTAAAAAGTGGAGGGTAAAAGGTTCCCTTACCGATTTGGGTATCATCCGAAATGTTCACCCCATTTAAGAAGGACCATACAAATTTGATGTAAATACCCATAAAAGAAATTATATTAAAAAATATATTAGAATAATGGGTATTACATACACCACTCAATGGAAATAGTGGAAAATGATGCATAAATCTCATGGGAATAAAATTGAGATGAAAAATCCCTTACGAAAACTCGGCAGCCTAACAACGCCACTTAAAACATCCACAAAATGGATTGATAAAATCTAATATGGTCTCTCATAATATGAACATATAAAGTACAGTATGAGTAATACAAAATTTCATCCACCAACATAAGAAATATGAGTTTAAAATAAATGAAATAATAGAGAGTACTTAAAAGAAAGAGATATGTAGGATCTCTTACGAAAATTCGGCAGCCTAACGGCGCCACTTAAAAATTTTAAAAATGAATTGATGGGAGTAATATGGGGTATCTCATCATATGAAAATACAAATAAAAGTATGGTGAATATAAAATAACATACTCCAAGATAATAACCTCGATCATAAATGAAATGACATAAAAGAGGGAACTTCAAAAGAATGAGAGAGTTTGGATCCCTTATGAAAATTCGGCAGCCTAACGGCGCCACATAAAAATTCTAAAAATGAATTGATGAGAGTAATAGGGGGTATATAATCATATGAAAATAAAAATTAAATTATGGTGAATATAAAATAACATCCTACAACATACGAAAACGGAGCATAAATGAAATGACATAAACAAGGGTACTTGAAAATAAAGAGAGAGGTCGAATCCCTTACGAAAATTCTGCAGCCTAACGGCACCACTTAAAAATTATAAAAATGAATTGACGAGAGTAAGAGAGGGTATATCATCATATTAAAATAAAAATTACAGTATGTTGAATAGAAAATAACATACTCCAACATAAGATCATGGAACATAAATGAAATGACATAAAAGAGGGTACTTGAAAAGAAAGAGAGAGGTCGAATCCCTTACCTCGTGTCTGAATTGACTCGATCATTCATTAATCTCCTGAATAATAAACTAGAGTTAATTTATAATTTATTAAGAATAATTTATAAGTTCATTATTCCTTTTATATCATTTATTACTATTTTATTAACATTATGTAATTATTTAAGTTAATAATGGTCATTTTGTCGATCATTGGTACTTGAGTCAAAAATAAACTTCTTATAATTACAAGTTGTTCATGTGGTAAAATATCAATTATATCCAGAATTATATTAATGATGTAGATATCATATATATCATATATATCCAGTATATACATTCATTTATAATATTAACATTTAGAGGTAAGAAAATGAAATGCACCGTTCATGGAGATGGTAAGCCGTACATATGCTTGAACACTACCTTCATTTCAATTTTGAATATAATGGAATTAAAACTAAATGAGATAAATATATATTATAATTACATTATTATATATATGTTACATATTTCACATATTTTCATTAATTTCATTAATTATAAATTCCATGTATTGCATGAACGAGTCACGTCACTTGACGGGGCGGTAGTCCACACTTCCTCAAATGCAATTATCGCATTTGCACAACATGAAAAGAATAATGGTATGTATTAAATGTAAAATACAGAAGCATAGATAGGAAATAAATATAATAAATATAATAAATAAATATTGTTCCATCATAATGGCCACAATGAGAGGTGGTAAGACATTATAGAACAATCATCGTTTCGTGAGGCAGTAATTCGCCATCCACGAAAACTGTATGTTCTTTAACCATTAGACGGTGGTGTGTGTAAGTGTAGCACAAATAATTCTCATAAAAACATTCTAGTATATTTAAGATATTGGTGTTGTTAAAAAATAATGCAGTAAAAAGTTTTTAGGGGGTTGGAGAAGCAAAATAAAACAAAACATCATAAGAGAGGACATAACCTTTAAATTAGGTAACTCCACTCAATTTGAACCAATAGGGTTTCTTAAGGAGCTTTATGCCAAAGGTAAGGCATCTAGGATGAAGAGAGGGATGTGGAGAGATAAAGGTAGCAGAGTTTGTCCAAGCCAAAGGGTTGAGAGGTGTGGGTAAGAAGGTAGAGGTGGGGGCCTTTTATAAGAGGGAGGAGGGGCACTCTTGGAATGTCTTGAAAGGTTACTTTATTATAATAAGATTATTGGATATTCAAGGTCCCAAAATTATATATTTCGAGGGTAAGGTGATAAGGGTTCTAAAACCACCCATCCAATTAGTTTTTTACAAGTGTAAGTCATTTATTTTAGCTTATCTTCTTGTTTTATTTAAATCGTTCATTAATGAGGTAATCACTGCATCATCATGGTTTCATAAATTAATTTGTTTATTTAATGTCTAAAAATTATAAAAAAAAATCATGATGTAGGAAATATTTTTACATTTATAATGAATATTTATAGTCAAAAATATGACTTGAATATCCAATTTAAAATTTTTTAGTAAAACAATATATGTTTGTGAAAGTTTTATTTTAACTTCAAATAAAATGTTATTAATGTCATTTTCCTACCAAAGTGGCTCAATGGGGTACCCAAATTGACCCATGGATTGTCTGGGTCATACATGACTCATCCAATAAGGGTAGGACATGTATCAAGGTCATTTAATATTATTATAGAATTATCTTTATCTTAAATTACACTAATTACCTTTAATCACGATTAATAAAACTTAAAAGTTACTATTCACCAATAATTTATTTTAATCCCATTGAACCAAATTTTACATCCTAATGAAAACCAAGTTTGTCGTAGTTTTTAAATTCAAATAATAGAAGTGTTAATTTTTCATTTAAACGAAAAATCAGTTTTTTAACTTCAACTTGGTGGTTTCACTATTCATAAAAATTGAAGTTTTTCAGAAAAATACAAAACATTCACCATAAGCTATATTTTATATTCCGAATTCAAAAATGATGTCTATTTTTCAAAATTAAAAACATATAAGTTTCATTAATTAATTTAATAATTAATTCCCACTGTCAAAATAAATAGCGTGTTTTTAAGAAACAATATCTATTAAAATATTGACACTAGTTTATGTCCAATTTTCAAAGTGATATTAATTCCAATTACCACCATTGGATTAAATGGTAGAAATAAATTATAATTTTACATTAAAACTAATTAAAAAGATGATCTAATCATATAAATAAATTATATTAAAAAGTGGTTTTGAATTAAAATACAACATTTTTCACATATTCATTAAAAATGGACTTTATCAAAAAAAAAATAACAAAAACCTAAACAAAGTAAATTTTTATATCCTGATTCTAAAGAAGGATTTTTTTTGTTACAATATAACATATAAAATTTTCATCAATTGGATTTAAAAAGGGTTCACCACCAAAAGAAGGTTAATCAGCCTTTTAATGAATATTATAATATTTATGCTTAAAATTGGATTCATTACAATTTTAATCCACTAACATTTATTGGATAAATGAAAAAATATTTTACAAACATATATAATCATTTTTTAGACAATTCTGTTCATTTTTTCCATTACAATGGCTTGGCATTAACTATTTAAATTAATATTATTATATTTTTAGTGTGTAACATATGATTTCAATGAGACTCATTGTTCTGTATTGGGTACGCCATCAAGCATAGAATTCCCTTTAAAGTAATATTAACATTTTATTCACAAATATTGATAAACATGAGAATGTAATATTATTTATTTACCTAGGATGTTACATCCTTCCCCCCTTTTGTGAATTTCGTCCTCACAATTTTAAATTTGGGCTTGGAAACTTAATTGAATGTCCCACATCGAAACGAGAGTTGGTAAAAGTAACACTTTAAAATAAAGAAAGAGAAGTACAAGGGTCACAAAAGTTAACCCATACTAGGATTCCATGAAAACATGGATATGGAAGAAAAAAAGGGCCATGTTCTGATGGAGAGTGATATAAAACATGTTTAGGAGAAAGTTAACCACTAGAAAATCACAAAATTGTTATGGGTTAAACGGTATTTGATTCCCCAGTAGGAAAAGTTAACAGACAATATTTTTGTTTTAAATTACTTTTCATTGAAGAATTTATTTATGTGATTAACTACAACATAAGGAAACATACTTACTTGTCACGTTGACAATACAATTTTTCTAGATTTCTTACACAACTCATATTTTCTCCAAAAGAATAGTATTTAGGATAACTTGTTTACATTAAGAGCACTACAATCAACTTCTAGAGAATCACCAAATCCACAAAAGAGAACTATATAATTCCTATGAATTTATACCAAAACCAAAACCAAAACCAAAAAGGATAGTAAAAGATCAGATAATACCCAAAAAGGATAATCCTTAATAAAAAAAATCTATTCTTAATCTCCCAAATTTGACAAAAAATACCCAAAGATCAACAAAGACCATTAAATAAACATATATCCATAAAATTATTCAAAGTAATCAAAACTAATATTGAAACCCAAATCTCTGAAGGATTTAATGACATAGTCTTCCAAGATAGACCTTAACATTAATCTCCAAATAACATCAGTTACTCTTAAAGTCTCATACTGAAAAGTAAATAACCTAATCACATATCCTCCATGATAGGTTAATAATTTCCATAGATATCCCAAAATCAACTTATTTTAGATTCATAAGATCATCTAACTAAAAAGAATTAGTCAAACTAACCAGGGACTTCACGTAGTCTTTTGGTAGGTGATAAATACCAGTCACACATTGGTTGTGGGTTCGATTCCTGCAGCTTTGTCCGATGCGATAGGTTGTCACATGGTCTACGTGTTGTCCTTTTTCCAAAACAACATAATTTTTATATCATTCCCCAAAAATGGGTAAAATATTCAAAGATAACCATAACATAATTTATACTCAAGCTTATCTCATGTCGTTCATATTCCATCATAACATATAGTAACCCATAATTACCTCAAAAGTAAGGATCATATAAACCCTAATGGTTACATTTATAATTATTACCTGAACTTCCAAATCAAGTTGGTTCTCTCACACATGATGCATTAGAGAACTCACCACGGTTCAAGTAGTTTATTATGACTCTTGATAGTTGTTTTATAATAACAATGAGATTTCTCATTAAATCCCCATTTCATCCAGTATCTTAATCAAAGAACCACCATAGTTTCCTTCAAACCCATTGTCACTTTGGTTCCTGCAAGATCCATCCATTTACTAACACCAAAAATGTCAGTGTGAGTATATCAACAAAATAATCATGTACTAAAGAGGAAGATAAAAACTAAGATATAATTATACTTGTTATCTCAAACTCATTCCAACTTTCATAAATAACAATGATTCTATCTAATATAATAACCATTTTGGTTATAAAAAACTTGTCACTTAAGACATAGCTATTACATATCACAGATTACAAGGTAGACACATCTACTCAGTTTCCATTTTTTCACAAAATATAAACTCTTGAACAAAAGAGTCATGTCTAGTTATATGTTTTAGACATCATTACATTTCCTTGATCCCATCCTTGACCGTATTCCACTTTAAGTCCTATGGAAAACATTTCAAAAACTTGGGATGAGCATAAAAAAATCAGTAAGGGTTATAACAATTTGGAAAGAAAACATTAGTCCATGTATACATACGAATTAATGAAATCATACATTACTCATAAAACATAAGAAGATTAACATACCTCATTAAATCATAAGATTTATGCATAACTCAATAGAAATAAGAAGACATAAAGGTAACTTGAGGCATTCAAAAAATTCTTACGTATGGAGTAACCCTCAAGGTTACATTTGGAATACCCATGACAGTATATTTCCTAAATTTCATCAGAGAAACCTTAGCGTTTAACCCCTTTGAATTACCCAATGCATTGGAGATCTGTATCGGGCTCACCTGCCGTTAGTTTTTCACCGAACCACCTGATTTCATAAACATTTCCCAAGAACCTTAACATAATCGTAACAATTAAAACATGAATAAAAGAAACATAAAATTTCCACAATTCAATAACAAGAGATCATATCATGATATCATCATAAAAAATCATCTAATAAAATCATTAAAACTCAATGTGGGAAAAATCTCTTTATTCATTGAAAATATTAAAAGAAGACATTTAAAAGAGATTTTAGAATCAATATGTCCCATACCACATCGAATATTTTGAAAGGGTTTTAAAACATACATGTCCATATAAATAAACCCTTAAAACAATTTTTAAATAATGGACATTGATGAAATTTTTTTAAAAGAATAAATCATTGAAACCATTTAAAACAATGTTTTAATAAAAGAGCCATTTTCCATTTGGAACATTTAAATTATAAGCCACATTAAAGTAGACCATTTCCAAACCATTTAAATGACATTAGTATAGACATAATATGGAAATGGAATGTCAAAGGGGTTTTATATACACTTTACTAAATAATATAAGTTCATATCATTATGAAAAGACTCAATGAGAAGAAGGTGAGATGTAATCACAATCAAGGACCATGCCATTAGAGAAAAGATAAAGAAATGACCTAATTATGTGTGACAAATATAAATACACCAAATATAAGTGGATTCTATGTGTAAAACAATTTGATTTCATCGACACATATTCATATCACGACAAAATCAAGAAGTATAGGTTTAACCCAAAGAATTGAAATTGGGTTAAGAAGTTCCCCTACCAAAATTCGACATCCTAACGGCATCACATTAATGTTTGGAAAATGAGTTTATGAGACAAAAAGGGAATTTTATCACTTGGAAATAAATTTTACATAAATAAATATATATATATGAACATATCCAAACATAATAAGATATAAATTAAAAGACCTAACAAAATATGTCTTTTAAAAAGAGGAGGGTAAAAAGTTCCCTTACCAATTTGGGTGTCTTCCAAAATGTTCACCCTTGTAAGAATGACCGTATAACATTGATGTAAATACCCATAAAAGAAAGTATATTATAAAAATATTAGAATAATGGGAAGTACATACACCACTCAAAGGAAATAGTGTCAAATGTTTCATAAATCTCATGATAATAAAAGTGAGATAAAAAATCCCTAACAAAAACTCAATAGCCTAACGACACCACTTAAAACATCCAAACCATTGATTGATGAAATAAAATAGGGTCTCTCATAATATGAAAATAGAAATTACAGTAAGATTAATATAAAATAACATCACCCAACATAATAAAAATGAGCTTAAATTAAAATACATTAAAGATAATACTTATAATAAAGAGATAGGTACGATCTCTTATGAAAATTCGGCAACCTAACAGCACCACATAAAAATTATAAAAATGAATTTATGAGAGTATAAGGGGGTATCTCATAATATAAAAATACAAATAAATGTATGGTGAATATAAAATAACATCCTCCAACATAATAACATGGATCATAAATTAAATTAAATAAAAGAGGGTACATGAAAAGAAAGAGAGAGGTCGGATCCCTTATAAAAATTCGGCAGCCAAACGACGCCACTTAAAAATTCTAAAAATGAATTGATGAAGTAAGAGGGGGTATCTCATCATATGAAAATATAATTTACAGTATGGTGAATATAAAAGAAAATTATCTAACATAATAACATGGATCATAAATTAAATGACATAAAAGAGGGTACTTGAAAAGAAAGAGAGAGGTCGAATCCCTTATGAAAATTCGGCAGCCTAACGACGCCACTTAAAAATTCTAAAAATGAATTAGTGAGAGTAAGAGGGGGTATATAATAATATTAAAATAAAAATTATTGTATGCTGAATATAAAATAACATCATACAACATAATAACATAGAGAATAAATTAAATGACATAAAAGAGGGGACTTGAAAAGAAAGAGAGAGGTTGAATCCCTTACCTCGTGTCCGACATGACTCGATCGTTCTTTAATATCTTGAATAATAATCTAGAGTTAATTTATACTTGCTTAAGATCATTTTTTAAGTTAATAATTCCTTTTATATAATTTATTACCATTTTATTAACATTATTTAATTATTTATGTTAATAACGGTCATTTTGTCGATCACTAGTACTTGAGTCAAAAATAAACTTCTTATAATTACACGTTGTACATGTGGTAAAATTTCCATTATATCCAGAATTATATTCATGATGTAGATATCATATATATCATATATATCTATTATATAAACGCATATATTATATTACATAACATTTAGATGTTAGAAATTAAATGCATCGTTCATGGAGACGGTAAGCCGTACGAACGCATGAATGCTACTTTCATTTCTATTTCGTATTTAATGGAATTAAAACTAAATGAGATATATATATATATATTATAATTAAAGTATAATATATATGTCATATAGGTCACATATTTTCATTAATTTCATTCTTTATACATTCCATGTATTGCATGAACGAGTCACATCACTTGAGGGGGCGGTAGTCCACACTTCCTCGAATGAAATTATCGCATTTTCACAACATGAAAATCATAAGGGTATGTTTTAAATGTAAAATATAGATGAATAGAGAGGAAATAAATATAAAATATATCATAAATAAATATATTTCCATCATAATGGACACCATGAGAGGCGGTAGGAGAATATAGAACAATCATCGTTTCATGAGGCAGTAATTCGCCATCCACGAAAACAATATGTTCTTTAACCATTAGACGGAGGTGTGTGTATGTGTAGCTCGAATAATTCTCATAAAAACATCATAGTATATTTAAGATACTGTTGTTGTTACAAAATAATGGAATAAAAAGATTTTATGGGGTTGGAGAAGCAAAATAAAACAAAAGAACATAAGAGATGACATTACCTTTAAATCGGGTAACTTCTCTTGGATTGAACCAAAAGGGGTTCTTAAAGAGATTTCTGCCTAAGGTAAGGCTTCTAGGATGAAGAGAGGGAAGCAGAGAGATAAAATGAGTATATTTTGGCCGAGACAAAGGTTTGAGAGGTGTGGGTAAGGAGGTAGAGGTGGGGGCCTTTTATAAGAGGGAGGAGGGGCACTCTTGGAATGTCTGTAAAAGTTACTTTATTATAATATGATTCTCGGATATTAAAGGTCCCAAAATTATATATTTTGATGATTAGGTGATAAGGTTTATAAATCCACCCATCCAATAGGTTTTTGACAAGTGTAAGCCTTATTGTTTACTTTATCTTCTCATTTTATTAAAATCGTTCATTAATAAGGTAATCACTGCATCGTTCATGGAGACGGTAAGCCGTATGAATGCATGAATGCTACTTTCATTTCAATTTCGTATTTAATGGAATCAAAACTAAATGATAGATATATATATATTTATATTATAATAACAGTATAATATATATGTCATATAGGTCACATATTTTCATTAATTTAATTCTTTATACATTCCATGTATTGCATGAACGAGTCACATCACTTGAGGGGGTGGTAGTCCACATTTCCTCAAATGAAATTATCGCATTTTCGCAACATGAAAATCATAAGGGTATGTTTTAAATGTAAAATATAGATGAATATAAAGGAAATAAATATAAAATATATCATAACTAAATATAGTTCCATCATAATGGACACCATGAGAGGTGGTAGGAGAAGATAGAACAATCATCGTTTCGTGAGGCAGTAATTCGCCATCCAAGAAAATAATATGTTCTTTAACCATTAGACGGAGGTGTGTGTATGTGTAGCTCGAATACTTCTCATAAAAACATCCTAGTATATTTAAGATACTTTTTTTGTTACAAAAAAAAGGAATAAAAAGATTTTATGGGGTTGGAGATGCAAAATAAAACAAAAGAACATAAGAGATGACATTACCTTTAAATCGGGTAACTCCTCTTGGTTTGAACCAAAAGGGGTTCTTGAAGAGATTTCTGCCTCAGGTAAGGCTTCTAGGATGAAGAGAGGGAAGAAGAGAGATAAAATGAGTAGAGTTTGGCCGAGACAAAGGCTTGAGAGGTGTGGGTAAGGAGGTAGAGGTGAGGGCCTTTTATAAGAGGGAGGAGGGGCACTCTTGGAATGTCTGTAAAAGTTACTTTATTATAATATGATTCTCGGATATTCAAGGTACCAAAATTATTTATTTTGATGATAAGGTGATAAGGTTTATAAATCCACCCATCCAATAGGTTTTTGACAAGTGTAAGCCTTGTTGTTTACTTTATCTTCTCATTTTATTAAAATCGTTCACTAATAAGGTAATCACTGCATCATCATGGTGTCATAAATAAATTTATTTATTTAATGTCTAAAAGTTATAAAAAAAAATCATGATGTAGGAAATATTTTTTCCTTTATAATTATTATTTATAGTAAAAATTATGACTTGTATTAACCCATGTAAAAATGGTTTTAGTAAATCAATACATGTTTGTGACATTTTTATTTTAACTTTAAATAAAAAGTTATTAGTGTCATTTTCCTACCAAAGTTGCTCCATGGGGTCCCCAAGTTGACCCCTGGATTTAATTGGTCGGCCATGACTCATCCAATAATGGTAGGACACGTTTCAAGGTCATTTCATATTATTATAACAATATCATTACCATAAATTACACAAATTACCTTTAATCGTGATTAATAAAACTTAAAAGTTACTATTCACAAAAAAAATTATTTTATTGCCAATGAACAAAATTTTACATCATAATAACAATAGTGTATGTCAGAGTTTTGAAATTAAAATCCCAGATGTGGTAAAGTTTCATTTAATCGAAAAATCAGTTTTTTAACTACCACTTATTGGTTTCACTATTCATCAAAAATTGATGTTTTTCAGAAAACACCAAAAAATTAACCCTAAGATATATTTGATATTCTGAATTCAAATATTATTTCTATTTTAAAAAATTCAAAACATATATGTTGCATTAATTAATATAATAATTAATTCCCGTAGTCAAAACAAATAGCGTGTTTTTAAAAAACAATATCTATTCAATGATTGACACTAGTTTAAGTCCAATTTCAAAGTGAAATTAATTCCAATGACCACCATTGGATTAAATGGTCAAAAAATATTCAAATTTCACTTTAAACCCAATTAAAAATATTATCTAATCATATAAATAAATTAGATTAAAAAGGCGTTTTGAATTAAAATACAACATTTTTCACTTATTCATTAAAAATGGAATTTATCAAAAAAAATAATAAAAACCTACACAAAGTAAAATTTGATATCCCGATTCAAAAGAAGGATTTTATTTGGTCCAATATAACATATAAAATTTTCAACAAGTGGATTTAAAATGTGTTCTCCATCAAAAAGCGGTTAATCGACCTTTTAAATAATATTAGAATATTTACGCTTAAAATTGGATTCATTCGCAATTTTATGCCGCTAACATTTATTGGATAAATGTAAAAATATTTGAAAAACATATATAATCATTCTTTAGTTATTTCTATTCATTTCTCCATTACAACGGCTAGGAATTAACTCTTTAAAATAATATTATTATATTTTTAGTGTTCAACATACGATTTCAAAAAAACTCATTGTTGCGTATTGTGTACGCCATCGAGCAAGGAATTATCTTTAATGTAATATTAACATTTTATTCACAAACATTGATAAACATGAAAATTTAATATTATTTATTTACCTAGGATGTTATACAATCTTAATAATATCTTAAGTACATAGAGGGAGATTAAACTACACAGTAAGCTCTTATAGTGCCATTTCTAGATCAATTACATTTACTTATTATGGATTGTGATATCAATCATAGGTATATCTATAGACCCTAAGAAGTTGGAAGCTATAAATACATGGTAAATAAACAAAAATGTTTTTAAGACTCATTGTTTCTCAGTCTTGGTAGGATAAATACAAAGATTTATTCTGCAATTATCCAATACGGAATTACTGATGATGGCCTGGAACACGAAGGGTTGAAGTTTGAGTTGTTAGAGTCTTATGAGATGGTTTTTTTTGGATCATCATGAACCACATTATTCATGATTAGGGAAGGGATAACAATATGTTAATACATTCATTCCTAAATATGAAGGTTGGATAATGACCCCTGAGTCCCACCTCCAATAAGCCACAGGGTGGTGACCTAGACCAAGGGTATAGAATTATCACAAAAATGGGATGAATTACTCTTTTTATAGTAACCATGATCAAGAGGTAAGATGTTCCAAACTCAAAAAACTATAAGACCGATCTTTTTAAATATACCCAAATATATCCCACAAGCATGTTTAATGTAAAATTCATAGAAATAAAAATGAAACTCCAATGTATGTACCAAAATGAATCTATTTCATGAAAAAAATGTCCCCTACTTCTGATCTAGTAAGGTCCAACATGGTCCACATAATCTTCCTATATACCTAAAAATATTTTTATATAGGTAGGGTGATCATACAAGTATACTCAATAAGAAAAAACCAAAGTCACCCATGATCAAGTGGGAGAAGAATACTAATTCCCTTACGAGAAAGTATAAGAAACATAAAAGCACCTTACAAGGGATACTATCCACCCCAGCATCACCAAGGCACGCTCAGTAAATAATGAATGTTAAGTAAAGTAAATTAGTAAAAAAAATTATATTTCAGTACCCCAAACCACTTCCCACTAGTTAACTGCTCATCCCTAATGATGAATGTCCTAACACTACAACGATCATTCACAAGCCCCACTTCACAACCCGCCTGCACACACCTGGGCCACCAAACACAAACATTCTTCCCACGGACACCTAGGCCACAACTACCACATGTTTCACTAAAAAACACATAGTCCTCATTTTGGAGACACCTAGGAAAAAAACCACCTCTCATAAATCCAATACACATACTATGGTATTGAACCTCAATCCATTACAGCCTTCCCAAAGAGTCTTGGGGGATAAATTCCTAGAAGTGGGAAGAGGGTAATGTAACTAACCAGCCATCCATCCTCCCACTGAGATGTTGTGAAAGACACACTCCTGCATATCAATGAGATTGTTTGACCCATAGTGTTTAAAAAGGGTGGGTGTGTATAAAAATTAAAAGTAAATAAAAGTTATATTTATAGGTAAAAAAACACTCAACCCAACCTATGGATTTCCAAACAGACACAATACCCACACAAAACTACCCTTGCTGCTTCACCTACATGCACAACCACACAAAAGCCACAACCAAAACATCTACCCACCCCTTTTAATTAACCACATACCATTATTTATTAAGAATCTCAAATATTTAATTCCAAGACTATCATAGAAACAACCAACCACAACCCTACCCAACACATTCAGTAACACAAACAACACACAACCTGATTGTATTCCCACTACTCAATATTGTCCAACAACCATAACACCACCCATATGGAGTCCCACTACTATAAAATTAAATCCATTCAAAAATAAATCAATCTCTCAACCTGGTATTCCATCACACGTCCTACACCACCTCATACACAAATCTCACAACAATCACCATTAAAACCACAACCCTACTTCACACACATAACACTCCCATCATATAGAACCAACACCTATACCCACCCATGTTCCCACAACCATGCTACCTACAACACCACCATATAACCCTCATAAATCACAAAACCCCAAAAAATATCACACCACACAATGAAAAACCAAACAAAGTTGTGTGTATTTATATTTAGGGAACAAACATTCTTTAATTCCACATAGATAATCAATTGTGATCACAAATAATGTTTGATCCTGAGATATCCTTTTCATTTATCTGGGTAAATGTGATTCATTATATATTTTTATAACATTCATTTAGATATAGAAGAAAAAATAAATATTAAGAATCATTAGTGCGCAAGAAAATACCACCAATGACAAGGATTTTAATAGGGTTATAACCCATATAATTCATAATAAAGATAATATATAATAGGTAAAAGCAGGAATCATCAATACCCCCCCATCCGCCATTTATTACTTCATAGCATCTATGTTAAATTTTGATTTACCCATTCTCACAAGGAGGAAACATTACAACCCAACTAATTATAAAAAGATGAAGGAAATCCATATATGGAACAGTAGGTAACCAAAACTCCTACTTACACCAAAATAGGGGGGTCGTTTGAGTAGGAGACTCTAATGAAAACTGGATTTATGGCTACAAAATAACTCGTAACTCCATGAGAATGGATAGATCTAGGCGCACCAATAGAAAATGGAAACACGATGCGTAGGAAATGTCTCGACTTAGAAAATCCATAGATTATATCACTTGAAGGGGGAACAGTTTCAAGGGCCGTTAATGTTTGGTTGTGGAAAAAACCAAGTGGTTCGACTACTTCAAACTCCCTAGAGTGTTAGGATATTAAATATAAAATTAATAACATTTGAAACACCTTTAAAAATTCCCAAACAATGATTTATACTAGATTTTCATCAAATAAAACCTAAGAGGGGTGAAACTTGAAAAGCTGGAAATCATTCCCCAATGGGTGAGTCACCGACAAAAAGCCACCAATAGCGAGCCACCAACAACGATTCATCATCACTAAGCTACTGATGATGCGATAATGATGTATATCTACCAATAATGAGACACCAAAGTGACTTGCCAATTCCTGACTCACAGATTCCATGACTCACTGAGGACATGACCCACTAACGCCCAAACTCAGTGATGCCCTAACTCACCGATTACCTGACTCACCGATACCTTGACTCACTGATGCCCAGACTCACTGATGTCCTGACTCACTAATTCCCTAACTCACAGATTCCCTGAATCACCATGCTGTGACACACTGATTTCTTGACTCACCGAAAACCTCTCTCAAGGATGACCAATGTCTTCACCTACATATGCCTCGACCAACCAATGCCCTCGAACTACCGATGTCGGAAAACTACCAGTATACTAACTTACTGATTCCTTAACCTATCATTGTCTTCGACCCACCGAGGCCTTGACCTTCCTACACCTTCAACCTATTGATAACCTCACTCACTGACACCTCTACCTTCCGAAACCCTTGACCTACCAGCAACTTCAACCTATCGATGCGTCGATCTACTAACGCCATCGACCTATAGACACCTCGACATACCGATTCCCTCAACCTACCATTTCCATGACCTACTGATACCTCATCCTACTAAAACCCTGACATACTGATGCCTTGTCCTACCAATTCCTTTGACCTACTGACACCTTGGCCCTTCGATTGAAAAAATAGAAATTTGGAAAACTCTAGAAATGAGCTATTGTTGAATCCCAAAACAACCATAAAACTAAATTTTTTTAATGTGTCTTACCATTGAGGTCCAAGACATTACATCTGATACCTCTCAAACTATTCCTGCCCTAATGAATTCATAACCAAACCCAAATGAAAGAGGGGTTCGAACAAAAACCACATAAGATACATTTCAAGGATAAACCACATCTTTGGAGTGAAAAATACACATCCAAGAACACCTCCTCCAAAATATTCCGACCCAACATCCACAATACAATCCACACAATCACCAAAATTCACATTACCAAAATATATGAATCAGGGAATTTCTATCCACCATGTAAATATACTATCTACTTTGGGTGGCACTGACTCACCCATATGAGTTTACTCGCATCAAAATTAATGCGTCTTGATTAGAGATTAGGTCCTCCACTTCTCATACATTATGGATTTATCATACATCATAGAACAGGGAAACAACTCTTCTCATATATGACAAGGATAATGTATTTCATAAAAAAGTAATATACATGATAAAAACATAAAACAATTCTTTGTACTAGGCACACATCTACGTCTCTGCTCCCATGTACTTTCCTACAGGCCTCCAAACAATGTGATCCAAGGGAATTACCCATCGACATAGAACCTTCTCCGAATGATCTTGGATATCCCTTGGTCACTCCACAAACTATTCATCTCCCTCAATAGCTGACTCTCCCCAATCAATGAAATGGGAGTCATCATGAAGATATTGATGAAGATGGGAGAAATGAAAGACGTCGTAGACCCTTTCCAGCTGTAGTGGACACGCCACCTGATATTCCACCACACCAACTCATCATAATACCACTAACGGTCTGATAACCAGTGGAGAAATCTTACTCCCTTTAATGAACCTCCACTACCCATGTCAAGGGGAAATATTTAGGAATATGTGGTCCCCAATATAGAACATCGAAGGCCTTCTGTTTTGATCGACATATGAATTCCACTAGTCTTGTGCGGCCTTCATCCTATCATGTACAATTTTCATCTTCTCTACCACACTCTACACCACATTCAGACCTAGAATAGTTTTATCCCCATCTTCGGTCCAACACAAAGGTGAAAAAAACAACCTCCCATATAGAGAATTGAATGGAGACCCTAAAATGGTAGAGAGATACCTGTTATTTTAAGAAAACTGTACACAGGGAAAATGTTTCACCCAAGACCCAATATATTCAATAAAACATGCCTGCAATAGGTCCTCCAATGTTTGGATGGTCCTCTCCATTTTTCCATCTATATGAGGGTGGAAGCAGTGTTGAGGCGTAACTGAGATACAAATGCATGAAAAAACCCCTCCATATTTTGAATGTAAAAAATGTATCCTGGTCTAAGAAAATGGATCTTGGAACACCATGAAGCTGAATGATCTCATATAGAAACCTCTGTTCTAATGCACTTACTATGCTTGACTCCTTGATCACTATGATTTGATTTTATTTCTTCAACATATTCAGTAATACACAAATAACATCACATCCTCCCTGAGACCTAGGTAATCCTATTAATAAATACATCTTTATTTCATCCCACTTACACTTGGGGATATCTAGGGGCTACAGAAAACTGCTGAAAACTTGGTGATCTGCCATCACTGGCTGCCACCCTATGTAATTTTCCACAAACTCTGCCACTTACCACATCATCCCAAGCCACCAAAATTATTCCCCCAATCCATGATACATCTTGGAAAATCCTGTGTTTACCACTATGGGTGACCTATTAAACTCACAAAGAATAAACTCATTAATTTCCTCCAGAACAAACAATATCTCTCGAAACAACATCCAATTTTGACCAATCTCCGACCGTCCCTCCAGAGGATTCCCTTGGTCAATCTGATCACGCATCTCCTCCATCTACAAGTCTCCCCACTGTGAGTCCAACATTATCCACCTAATAGATGACTATACAATCATATGAATCAAATGGGCATTTCTTCCATTCGTTCCTACATATAAGTGCATGGAAGCTAACTCCTCCATCACCCTCCATGCATCAGATGATTCCCAAAACACTTTATTATATGAATTAATGCTTAAATAATCATCCACAACATTCCCCAATCCGGATGTCTAGGAGAGATCAAAATCATAATATAATAGAAACTACATCCAACTCTGCTGCCACATGTTTAGGTCTCCCTTAGAAAATATGATCCTCAAGCATTTATGAACTGCGAAGACCATAAAGAACTACCTAATGAGGTAATGTCACCATAGATTTAGTGTGAACACACATGATTCTAGTTCCAGAGCATTGGTGGAATATTTTTTTCTCAGGGAGGAATAAATAACTAGACCCATAAGAGATCACTCTCCATTTCTGCACAAGCACACACCCAAATCCAAGAAGGGAATTATTGCAAAACACCTTGAACATTAAACCTTCCTCAAGAAGCTTGATCACTAGATTAATGACCAACATCACATTCAGATAGTCGAGCACTGCCTAGAACTGCTCTCCCCACACAAAATCTTTTTGTTTGCTGGTCAGAGCTGTTAATGGATTTTCTACCTAAGAGTAATCAGGTACGAATTTCTAGTAGTATCCTACCAGACCGAGAAATCTGTAAACATCTACCACATTCTTGGGTGATACCTAGTAAATGTCTTCCTCGACCTTCTATAGGTCCACTTTTTCTCCCTACTATGACACCACATTTACAAGGAAGTTAACCTATCATGTCGAAAACATTCACTTATAAGCTTTCCATAGATTTTGTGGTGCTGAAGAACCTCCATAACTGTCATGAAATTCTCAGCATCCTCCTCCTTTGAGATTGATTACATTAGGATTTCATTAATAAATAGGATGAAGAACTGGTCTAGGAACTCATGAATGGTGGATTGAATATGCCTTGTGAACATGGTTGGGGCATTTGTAACATCGAACGACAAAACCACGAACTCGAAGTGAAAATACCTTAAACTGAATGTCTTCTTTGGGATTTCGCCTTCCTTCAACTTTAATTGTTGATACCCAGAATGAAAAATGATTTTATAGAACCAACTTCATCCCCTCACATTGTCAAAAAAGTTCATCTATTCATAGGAGAGAGTAATAGTTCTGAACCACCAATTGATTTAGTCTTTAGTAGTCTACGAAGAGTCTCAGAACACCATATAACTTCCTCACATATAAGACCAGAGAACCCCACTGTGACCCACTAGGTCAGATTAATACCTTCTTCACCAGATCATGAATCTAATATTATAACCCTTGTAACTCATAAGTGTCCATCTGATACGGATCCATCAGGATCAGAAGAGCACTAGACTGTAATTCTATCCTGAACTCAACATCACATTGAGGGGCCAGAGTCACAATCTAATCAGGGAAGACCTACCGAAACTCTTTGAAAACTCCCATAATTTCCACCATCTCATCATCCATTAATCCAAATAGAATTACCTCTTACAAGTAAAAAGAGGCTCCATGTGTCAGATGTCCATATGATAGCTCTTCGTTCCAATGAAAGCTACACGATGTCCTTTCACATATATAAACCTGACTCTTCTCCAGAATCATTCAATAATAGAACGTATAGATTATGACTAGTTGATGCCAAGGATAACATCGTATGCATGTATCTGTAGAATATAGAGATCCCCCCTTGAGTGATGCGGCCCCAACATCAGTGTACATCGCCTAAAAATATCTAACAAGATGGTCTGGTCTCCGATTTGTTTACTCAATACCAAGGGCATGGAATGTCTCTCTATACCTAGTCCCATTGTATGGTCCAGACCGGGTGCAACAAAGGTGTGTGAAGATCAAGAATCAAACAAGGCACAATCAAGCATACTAAAAAACTGATCATACCTCAAACGATCTATGGCCTGGCTGAAACTACTACCTCTGTGATGTGCAACTTCCCACACCTATTTCCTATGTCCCTCGTATGTGGGCCACCTCCCTGATGATTCCTTAGTTGTGGTCCCTAAGGAGCACCCTGGGGTCAGCATCCTCATGAATTTTCCACCCTTGGTGGAGCAAGGTCATGTTGTCCCTACTATTGGAAATGCATGATTGAAACTACTACTGTGGTGGGTGATAAACCTTCCCACCTTCACTATACTGAGCTAAAGTCAAGAAATATCCTTGGAGGACCCCATGACCTCCACAAGAAATAAACATAGGCCCATGAAAATTTGAATAGGGAGATAACCATAGGGTCAGATCTGAAACAATTGGGGTTAGATCCCCACTGGGAGAAACTATGAGGTCCCAGATGGTGGAGACTGGTTGATGAAAACCATCCCATTATAATAACTCGAGTGACTTCCATCCTATGGAAAAAATCCTCAAAAGTTCATCCATTCCACTACCAAATCCTTCTTATGAATCTCTATATATGTTGGGTGGGTTATGGGAGTAACCCCATGCAGTAGAGAATGATGGAGTGCCTCCTCTATGCTCCATGCCAGAGAATCTTTATCCGGATAGAGATCTAGTGAAAAACATATGAGATCCTTGAACTTGATCCCAAATTATCTCATCGACATACCCCTCTGCTGGAGGGAGAGTATCTCATGCCTCTTCTCAGCTTTCATCATGGAAGAGAGGAATCCCACTCAGAACTCTTACCCATAGATAGTCCCTGAAACATCGGTCTCCTTCCTCTCCCAAAGGTAAAGCATCTAGAGCTCTGCGAGAGGATCCAAACACTCTATCAGAGCCCGAGTCAATATGGAAGTGAGCAATAGTTCTTCAAGACAACTCTATATATCCATGTCTGGGGCAAAACCCTCGTACATTCCAAAAGTATTTAGCTGTATAGCACAATGCTTCTTCTACCACTCATCATCCTATTCTTCAGGGTTGACCATTTTCTGGTCTACCGGGTCAGCCTACTATCTCTCCAATACTCATACATCATGTTGGAAACATCAATGATCCATAACTGAAAGAAAAACAAAGAACTCCTAAGCCTGAGTGGCATGGAATTTATATATGATTGATTTGAACTTATTGTTTATTTTAATTTCCAAAAAACCCCCACGACAAAAAAAGACAACGAGTCGTCATGGTGGATGTAATTTTCCTAGGGTCAAATCTCATAAATGGGGTAGCCTCACTTGGTCGGTCAGTAAGCTTAGAGTCCTTGTGTCAGATCACAGGGGACCCAAAAATCATTTTTCCTACTTGGTCTTCCCTATACTATGTCTCTCACTAAAATCACCTAACACTATCTCCATACCAACCCATGCAATAATCACTATATATAACTCAAATGTCCATCATACCTATCAACTTACCACTAATACCATTTTGTCATGACCCACCTTCTTCAAGATGGTGGAATAGATATAATGATGTTGAGACCTTCCCTCCTCAAGATGAAGGATAGATAATGCCCCTGAGTCCAGCCTCCTAATGATCATGGGATGTCGACCAACAGTAATGGTATATGAATCTCAAAAAAGGGGAGGCATGAACCTTTTATAGTAACATAGATCCAGAGATAAGATATATCAATATCACAAAAATCCAAGACAATTATATATAATGGAACCAAAATCCCTCCCACATGCTAGTTTAAAGTAAAACCTCAAGAAATTGTAAGATAATTCCTTATTAAGTACCAAAATAAAACTAAGAAGTGACACCGAAACTATCCAAAACAACCAAGATAATAGTGTTCAACCTTGTCCAAATAATCTCCCTAGAAACTCGAATGAATTTTTATATACATAGGGTGAGCATACAAGTATACTCATTAGGGAAAACAAAGACACCCATGCACAAGTTGGAGAAGCGTACTAATTCCCCTTTAAGAAAATAATAGACTCTCAAAATCACCTATCAAGGTATACTATCCACCCCACCCTCACCATAAAATTCACACCAAATAATGAAAGTCAAGTAATGCAATATTGTAAGCATATCACAATTTGGGTACCTCATGCCACTTCCCACAGGTTAACTGCTCATCCCAAATGGAAAATGTATTGAAACTACCATTCTCTTTCTTATTCCCCACTATCACAACCCGACCACACACACCTGGGACACAAACTACACACATTCAACCCGAAGAAACGTGGGCCACAACAACCACATTTAACACATGAAAACACCTAGGCCTCATTCTGAAAAAAATTAAGAAACAAACCACCTATCACACAGCCAATAACATAAATATATAAACAAAACTAAAACCATTACATCCACCCCAAAGAGTATTGGGTGATAAATTCCTAGACGAGTGAACATGGTAAGGTTAGTAACCATCCATCAATCCTCCCACTAGGTTTTTGGGAAACACACCCTCCCCCATAATAATAGGGGTGTTCGTCACATAGTTCTCAACATAGGTGGGGTGTGTAAAGAAATATATAGGAACTAAATGTTATACATATATTTAATCAAACACTCAACTGAACATATGAGTTTCAAAATAGACAACAAGACCACAAAAAAATTGCATTTCCACTTCCCCAACATTAACATCAACAAACAGCCTAAAAAAACATAAACCCACCCCTTTTATATAACCACTTATCAATAATTATTAATAAGTTCACTAATTTCATTTTAAAACTACCTGGGAAGCTACCCACCCCAAACACATTGAGTAGCACAAAAACACACATCCAGATTGTTGTCCCACTGTACAACACTATCAAGTAGTCATTACATCACCAAGAAGCAGCCCCACTGCTCTAAAATTATATCCATTCCACAATAAATCAATATCCCAACATAATATTCTATCACACCTCCTTCACCACATAATTCAAAAATCTCAGAGCAACAACCACCAAAACTAGAACCCCGATGTACACACATACCACACCCTTCTCACAGAACCCACCCCTCTTCCAACCCCTATGCCCACAACCATACGACCAATAGAACCACCCTTCGATAATTTTTGATTCAATGATTATCACAAGGAGGCATAAGTATACACACCCAAATTGATTAATAATTATAGATGATTTGAAGGAAGTCCCTAATTAGAACAACATGTGACCGAAACTCATCCTTGTGCCAAAACATGGGGGTTACACAAGTAAGAGAATCCGAGGAAAACTAGAATGATGGATACAACACAACACACAAATCCATGGGAAGGGAAGTATTTAGGTGCACCAATAGAAAATGGAAATAAACTAGGAAGTTAAGGTATTGGCTTAAAAATCGAGATCCTATGTCAATGGAAAGGGAAATGGTTTCAAGGGCCATTAATGTTGGGTCATGGAAAATACTACAGAGTTTGACTATTTCAATGTCCCTAGAAAAATTATGAAATTAATGATATAATTAATATCATTTGAAACACCTTTATAAATTCCAAAAAAATTATTTAAAAATGATTTATTTAAAATGAATCCTAGGAGAGGTGAAACGGGAATTACTAAGAAAAACTAGAAATGAGTCACTTATGGATGAGTCACCGAATACAAACCATATACCGATAGTCACTAATGTTGAGCTACCAATGCTGGGATACTGATGATGATCCATTGATGCAACCTACCGATACCAGAATAACTTATGACCAGACTCAACGACACCATGACTCACCAACACCCTTACTCCCCATCACCTTGACTCACCGAAGTCCGGACTCACCGACGCCCTAACTCACCGACACAATGACTCACTAATCCCTTGACTCACCGACACCCTAACTCACCAACACATTGACCTAATGACTCCCTCAATCTAGTGATGCCATAAACCAATCAAATCCTTAAACTATAGATTTCCTAACCTTTTGACGCATTGACCTACCGACGCCTCAAACTACCGATGCCTCGACCTAACGATGCCCTCAAACTACTGACCCCCAGACCTACCGACTCCTGGACATACTGAGACCTTCGATCTATGGATGCCCTAGACTGACTGACACCCTCACATACCAACACACTCTCCTACTGATTCCTTTGACTTACCGATGTCTTCAACTACTAACATGATCCACCCACCGACACCCTGACCCACCGATGCCTTCGACCAACTGACACCTTGACCTACTGGCACCTTCGACATAGAGATTACTCTACCTACCAATTACCTCAACCTACCAGCACCCTGACCTACTGATGCCTCATCCTACTGATTCCCTCAAACTACGGATGAACTAACCTACCAATGGAAAAACTATAAATTAGGAAAACTTTTGAAATAAGATACCATTGCCCCCCAAAACACCCCCAACACTAGATTTTGAAAAAGTAATAGACTACAAAGGTCCGGGTAATTACAAGGATCTTAATGGAAGGCTTAAATTTTCACTAATCCTGAAATTACATATGATAGTTAACAAAATACCCTATAATTTAATACATCAGTGGGTTTGTTTGGGAGTTGTTAAGATATAGAGTGGGAAATTTATTTCCCAAAGATCCATTTAGTAGAGGTTACATGATAGTAAGTACATGAATCGGGATCTGGTGTTTTTGGTGGTATGTAAATTGTTAAAGTGTTGGCATCACAACTTGTCGTATATGTGGTTCATGGTGGACCATAAGAATCTAGCTCGTAATTTCACTTATCATGAACTAGTCCTTTAGAAGTGAAGGTAGATCATGTATTTTTAATCATTTGATTTTGAGATGGGATATATCCTTATAAAAACTAATTTCATGTTTGATTAACTTAGTTTGACGACTCATGATAAGGTTGTGAAAGTGGAAATTAGTGTGTGGTAGTTGATGAACATAATTACTAAGATATATCTCATCATATGGTAGTATCTGGGTTATAAAACCCTTACAATCTTGGTTATTGAAACATTAACCCTCTATAGGGTAAAAGAGAATCGATTATGTGCCATATAATTTCTATTGAATAAGGTAAACATATATTGCAATGATTATACACCTGATTAGTCCCTTGATAAACATGTGGATCTTAAATCAATGATTTTGTTGTGATGTTACAACTTGTGTGAGGAGTTAATACAGGATTCACATGCTATGATATGGGTCATTTTCCCAGGTCTCTCCATGATGTATAATGACATCTAGGGGTAATATAATTAGCATGAGATGAAGAATTACATAATAGGGTTCATTTACTAATTCCTCAACTATCATAGAGTGAAGTAAAAGCATTTATAACTCATATGTTTTCATCATAAATTACCCATTCCTAAGTTGAAGTTGTCTTATGTGGTGATGAAATTTGTTATGAGATTTCTAATGCTGACTCACAGAAGTGATGCAATGTATAATTTCATAGATCATTTGATAATAGTTTTATATTTCCAACAAATATGAGATTCATATTTCAATGATGATCTTGGCTGAATATATTTTTGAAAGATAATGTGACTTCATGGGGTTTTTAAGATCATTGTACCTGATTAAGACACCATTTTTACATCATGCTTACGGAAGGATAGGTAGAAGCCACATGATATATAGCGGAATCAAAGAAATTATTACTATCCTCGTATTGAGGAGATATAGATGCATAATATAATGGTATAAGTTAATATATTTCAATACTGATTCCTTTATAATAGTGGTTTATATTAGAAAAATCTTTTCCTTGTAGATTTTCACAATAAAATATGTTGTAATGAGATGATCCTATCATTTGATTCTTATATCTTACCTCATTTACACGTAATTAAACATTACATACCAATGATGAACACACTCACAAAACCCAAAGGTTCAGTGTCTTTAGATTTTAAATATATATACATCTTATTATGAAATAAAATTGAATATATCCCATAAAATTTATCTACATAACAAATCCACTCAAACATATTAATATTAATAATTTCCTCATTAAAAGGGAAATATAAGTCATAGTGACGTAAAATTATCAGTAAGGTAAAAACATATTAATGGTTTATAGAGGATTAGATCACAACAATATGAGAATATATGATTTGGGATAAATACATAATTAAATGGATCATGGGATCATAAGAGTTGATAATAAGACATGACATAACAACATATATAATAACATGTGAATATAGAACCAAAAAATGATCATTATGAATGCTTATTAAAATGGATGTGTAAAAATAAAAAATTAATCATGAGACATGGAAAATTAACATTACAATGATGAAAAAACAAAAGATTTTAAATCATAACACATGAGATGGTTAACCATCAATTACATAACATAGTGGTTCATTCATCACTACATGTGTCCCATAAAAAAATGGACTAAGCAACCAAACCTATCTCTCATAGTGGATTGAGCATCATTACTCGCTTATCATAGTGATATCCTTGCAAATAATGATTTACCCAATGCATTTAAGGACTATGTCAGACCCAACCATAACATAGTATTAAAAAATAGATATTTTTCCCACATTAAATCAATAATTTTTCATTTTTTGGTTAACCCATGAAATGGAAGTTTGTTAGAAACCACTTGAAATGCTATATCATAAAAGAAGTCAAGAGTTTTGTAAGTTGATACCAAAAAATTAATGACCTATAATTGACATAACAAAATATAATTTTCATGGTGATACAATAAATATAAATCCATTTAATATAGTTATATTATATGTAGATAGTAACATATATGAGAAATAATTAAAATATTTTTCATGAAACTTTTATAATGGTTTTGTAAAAAAATGTCACAATTCACATTAAAAATCCATTTTTAATGTATAAAAAGAATACATGAAAAACCATAATCTTAAAAAATACTGATAATGGATCCTTGAAAATAAATCAATGTAAATAAGAATAAATTTGGTGTAGAATATCCAAAATATATAAAAGTTGTAAGAAATACTTTTTAACTTTTTCAAATGGGGTTAAAGAAACCTAAATTGATAAAATAAACATAAAATTTTATTTAGAAAATAGAAAATGTAAATAGTAAATTTTAATAAAATAAAAAATATTTATTTTTAAAAATGTGAAATTAAATCATTTTTTGTTTGAAAGAACCTAGGAATGAAAGAAAAATATCAAATATAGATGATGATCATTATTCTTTACAACGTTTAGAATGACATTAATAAAATATGAAGATATTGGTATTAAAATATAATTTACAAAATTAAAATTGAATGTAAAATATTTATTATTGATGGAGAATATGGTGTGAAACATAAATGATATAATTCAAAGAATAAATATTACAGCTCAAAGAAAAATATATTGAGTGAAAAACACTTAACTTGGATCTCCACTTGGTCAAACAGTATATATCATCATTTATAATAAATTTATAATTTTTATTGATATATATTTCAACATTTTAATATTTATTTTACGTGATTATATTCATTTGTAGTTTCTTATTGCCCATATATTAATTATTATTTTATAAATTTCATATTCATGAGTTAATTATCATATTTGTCCTGTGCAAGATTTATTATGGAGGATCCATTTATTACTAATTTATCATGTGTTAATAACCTCTATAAAGGTAATTTAAATTATAATATATATGTGTATTAAATATCTATTATGTGAATATACATTTTATGAATGTTATGGTGATAGTTCGTAATTAGTGGTTATAATTTCATACTTTATGAATTGCGATTAAATAAAAATAATTTATTCTATTAAAGAATATAATATTATATATTACCATTAAAAAATTATCAAAATATATTAAATTCATGATTGTTAATAAATATCACCACTATGGAATTTTTATCAATCATTTATGTTGTAAACATTATAGCACATCTCATGTATGTGGTAGAACTAGGTGAAATAATAACACATTAAAATGAATGAATGAATAATAAAATAAAATTATATTTATATAATATAAAACATTATAGAGGAATATTGATATATTTTTTTTATTAAAAGAATAATTCTTATTTAACAATGGTTGGAGGAAAAAGATAAATAAAAATTTTCAAGGATAACTTAACACCTACATTAAATGGTGGAATCATCTGTTAGAGAACCTCTTGGAAATAAATGATTTTAGATTATTTATTTAAATAAGAGGATCCCAAAAATGGTATAGTATTTTAAGGGAGATAAATCGAAAAGTAATTAAATAGTAAACTGAATGAATGGTGTGCTTTGAGGTGGGTAAAGGATGATTCCATTTATAGGCATGCATGAGCACCATTTCTGAAAATACACATTCCTTAATTTATAAGGATTGTAATTTCTAATTGAAATTGGATCCAAAGGGAATAAATTGATATATATATATATATATATAATTAATATTATAATAAAATATATTTAAATATAATTACAAAAATATTTTAGGCTATTGTTCCTTAATTAAACCTTTTAACAACAGTTTACATCTACCGTGAAATTTTTTTATCTTGGTAAAAAAAAATTTGATGACATGAGATTAACCTTATCAACTAATTTATATGTTATAAATAAAAATAATAACATGATTTTATTGGAATAAATTTATATCTGTTATCGAAATTATTTTTCATATAATAATGCTTAATGCTAAAAAATAACAATTTTTAGAAAATTATATTTTTAATCAGAAAATTGAATTTATTAATATTACTTACCAATAATTTATCATTACATGAATGCTAATTTATATTTTTTTTATATTATTAAAATATTTCCATAAAATAATTCTTTATTATTTATTTATTTATTTATAAAAAATATTTTATACACAAAAAACTCTTTAAAATATATTTCATTTTAACATTAAATGATTTTATTATTTCTTTAAAAAATGTTATTTATTTATTAAGCATTCATTTAACTAATTCAATACCTTTTTATTAAAACCATCTATTCTCATATAATAAAATTTATACATTAATGTTTTTTCTATATGTACAAAAATTCCCATACTAATATTTTTTTAAATATATCATTAATTAAATTAAAAATTACATTTTTATATCTTATATTTTATACATAATAAACTCCTCATGTCGTCATCATGTGAAAGAACGGTAAAATAATCTATGATCGTGGTTTTTGGTGTTGATTTAGCTATTCTAAATCTTATATTTGTTTCCATGATCTTCAAATATCATATAGGATTCTTATCAAGAAACACTTATTGATGTTTAAATTGAGCCTTGTAAAGTGAGAAACGTAGAGATGATATATATTGCCCAAGCATTGAAAAGTTATTCTCATGGAGAAGACTTATTATACTTTATTTCAATTATTATCATTTCAATATAGATGTTACAATGTGGTTACTTCTATTTATATCTTTCAATTCATTGACTATGTTACAAAATTCCCATTTTAATCAAACAATACTTTTAGTTAATTTTTTATCAATGGATGATATCAATGGTATTATGAGATTAAAGACTATATAATCCCAATGATCTTATAATATCAATGACCTTACATCCAATGAACACATATATATCAGTCATATTACATTCCTATATATAACCTGACACAAATAATGAAAATTATTCATCTCATTATATGATTTATTTTCTAAATATAAGTTTTTTCTATTCTCCCCATAGTTATTATTGATGGTATGATCCTCAAGGAAAATCATGATATGAAATATTTCAATCCTGTTACATATTTATGTATATCTAGTTTTATTAATTTTCTGATTTTCATAATTTTGTTTCATTTATTTATCTAGTAATTAGTGTCAATTTATATTGAAATATTCAACCCTAATTAAATAATTTACTATTCACATTATATTAGTGTTTTGTGAATGAAAATTTATGTAATTTATTAATGTGAGTGTCTTATTAAAAATGTATGGTTTTGAATATCAGGAATTAATTAAGCTAAAATCATTTGATTCCCTGTTTGTTATTCCATTCAAATATTGTCAAAGTTGTATATAATTAGGGATATTAGTCATTATTTGGATGAGTCTTATATATGGTATAACAAAATATATTTTATTTTTTACGTTTTTAGCAATTTCTATGAGTTTTTAGATATTTTATGTAGAAAAAAGACATAATACTCTAGATTTGGTGGTGGAATATGTATTATTATGCATTTTACCATTCTAGGGGAAAAATTTTGTTTGGTGATATGGAAAATGTTCACTTAAGATCGTGTAAGAATTCACGTTTATCTATAGAATTTGTACTATGGAATATCAGTTCATGATTATTTAATGATATAATAAAAAACATGACATATTCCTTGTATATCATCTTTGGGGACATAATATTCTTTCATATCTCATGAACAATGTCATGGAAATCCAGATGGATGAGTATTTTTATTTTTAGGAATGACCCATTAGGATAGTATATCAATTTAAAATGATCATGTATAGGAAGATGGTACATCTATTTCACATTCTATAGAAGAAATGGTGTATGTTGGAAGAGACCTGACAACATGAGTCATATTTTTGGGCATAGTGGATAGATATTTTCATCGAATAGGTTTTGTGACACTCAGTTGTGATAATTGGGGATGGGATGCTTTATGTTTGGGTGTTTATAACTCAATGTCCATTTTTATGTATGATTTTTTATCTAATTTTTCACAAACCTTATTTATTTTTTCTGTTTATTTTTTTATAAGTGTTGGCATGGCTCAGGGTTCTATTATAAAAATTTCAAATGAGTGTGGGAGTTTTATTTTATATGATAGACTCTACATGGTACCTAGTGTTTGGGTACCATGTACTCGATATCTCCCCAAGCGAAGGGGGTGCTTATGTATGGAACATTGGGTGGATACTACCCTAGGAATGGGTACCCAATTGGTACTAACTACCCAGTGGGCCTAGGGTGAGTACATTTTGGTAGCTATTGTGTTATTAATTAATTTATTAATTTAATTTAGTTTTATTTTGTTAATTTAAAAAATAACCCTATCCCCCTCTCATTTCCAACAAAACATGTTTTATAGAAAACCCTTAATTCCAACACATTTTCTCACTCTCCAAGAGTGATTCTTAACCACTCATCATGGAATATTAGTTCCCTCTATTGTAGGGTTTTGATAAAGGAATTTTTAACATTATATTTTATTATAATTCTTTTTTCTCTTAAGGTTTCACTTTTTTATACCTATTTTTCACAAAATTAGGCATTACATTCATGTTGGAAAATGTATCTTAATTGGAGATAACTGTTCCTATTATATTTCATATAGATCCTACAATTATTACTGAATATGTGGTCCTTAATCATTTAATATGGTTTATTATTATTTACTTTATTTATATGATACCCAGTCATACTGACGATGTGAACATGGATTTTAATTAATATTAAATGGGTTCCTTATGTACTTTGGAGTGGGAAAGGTTTATTCAGGATTGAATTGTATTTTTTGAATTGTAATTATAATGGAATAGTTATCAATGGTAGTGTACCCAAACTATATTAGTTAAAAAACTCTCTGGGGAAGTATTATAGGTTTATATGACTATGTTATAGCATAATAGACTCTGAGTAAGTACCCAATTTGTTTGATTAAATTTGGATTAAAAGATGAAATGTTATCATGGGAACAACTATGGATAAAATGGGGATTAAGAAGAGGTTTCTGGTTCATAATCAACTTATAATAATGTGTATTCCATTTTTGAGAGAGTTATTATCCCCTATGGAATCGTGTGATATATGGGTGTGTAATGACATGAATTATTATTCTTGTTATATTATAATATGTGATTATGTTATGTGATAATTAATATTGGTTATTTTAAATTATTATTAAATTGAAAATGTTTTGGTTGTAATGCCAACATGGGTATATAATTAAATCAATTTCGGGAGTAGTGACAACCTCGAGCGGTCATGTGATACAGGTTTTCTGTAATATAAACCATAGATTGGTGGATGAGTTGTGATTGGTGTAATTCCACCCATATAAATATTTATGAATTGGGTTGTGTGTAATTAACACCACACATATGTATGGGATATGAGTTTAGTGTAATGAAAACCATTAAAGATTATATATCTCTTGTTGGGTGTAATGCCAAATATATATAAACATGAAGAGGTGGGGTGGGTCTAATTTTAATCACATACATACTTGAAATATGTGTTTTTTGTAATTTCAAAAATACATTTATGCTATCATCACAGGTTAGTAAAGATACACAAATTTTTAATTAGGTAAATACAATAAGTAGTGAGACTCTGGTGGTCTCACGAGACATAGACCGCTCAATGTTATAAAAAATTATGTATACATTTAAGTGTTATAGGAAAAACCTATTGTGTGTGTTTGTAATTTAATAAAAGTAAAATAGTATTTTAAAAAAATCATTATATAGTTTTATAACCTTAAAAATTCTATAAACTAACATTCTAAATCACATTTCAATAAAAAATTAATCTCCTTCCTTATCTATAATAAGTCAAGACCAAAGATGGTAACACAAACATGATGTGTTTCACTTAAAAAAATATATCAAATGATCACTATAACCTTTTATATTATATTATTCAAATGATATATACTTTTATTCATCATTAAAATTATCCACACTCCCATATAAATAACGGGAAATGAAGAAGTATTTAGAGGGTAATTCATGAAAATAAAAATTACTGGAAAGAAGAAGAAATGAAATGTAGTAAATAATGAAATCCATCTACATCTTAAATAAAAAAACCAACTACCACAATATCAAAGATGATACACATGAAAAATTAAGTTTTTTAATTCATTAATAGGGGTGGGAGAAATCCCCTCTACTTGAACACAATGGGAATAATGATCTATCACTGGGGAAGATATAATAATAAGAAAAGAAACAAAGTAAAAAAAATAGTACCCCAATAATAGTAAATTTCATTTCCATTTATTATACATTATTAATTATATGAAAAAAACAAGAACCTAGTATAATTTTCATATAATCTTTATAAGGTCAATATCCCCCACATGGATGACACAAATGTCCTACGAATTATTGACTTGATATTGTATTTCCTTGATTCCATTAGAACCCTTATCCTTCATTCAAATTGTTCACCATCTAGGAGTTCACATTAATTTTTTTCTTATTTGTAAGTTAATTATAATTAAATATCCCCTTCATCTATTGGTTCCTCTAATAAGATTCAAGTTTACTTGATATGAACTCCATGGTCATGTTTATTGAGATTCCACTTGGTATAGATGAGTAAAAATTATTCTTTGTGATTTACCTTTACGAATTATCCTAGTTTGGGAATATCTTTATTTAAAAAATTGAGGAACCTTTACTAATGACATGTAGCACATAAGGAACCTTATGAATCAATAAAACTCACTTTAACATCACCAAACGTTATTTCTATGCCAACAGTGATAACTATTAAAAATCCTTCTAGTCCCTGAAAATTAATTTTATATTAGGTTTTCAAAAACCTTTTGTAGAGTGTGTGAACTTTATGTATCACCTGGGCCACATAAATTACCTTTATGTATCATTCCTAGGTACCCTTATGTAATGAAATCGTTAAATTTCACTCTATATATCCAAAGTAATCTTATATAAAAGCATATTATTGTTATATATAAGAGTGGATATGTTAATATATCAAATTAATTTATCATTTTTGTGAAATTAATATAGTAGAGTAATCTTATGTGTTCATTTTCACTATGAGGTAACATTATGCATCATTTAGGTGATCGTTATATATGAAAATCCATTTCGAAATTTACTAACATGAAATATCTAGAAATTGAATCCCCCTACATCATTAAAACTTTATAAAATTCAAATCATTGATTCTTATTTACTTTTTAAAATTCCCAACAAAACATGGAAAACATATACTTAGAGTATGATTTATCAAAATTAATTAAAAAATGTATTTTATATAAAAAATGATGAATATTGTACTAATTTTCAATAAATTTAAAAATCAATACAAATTCCAATGTGAATCCATTTATTTAGAATAAATGGAAAAACCCCCTAAAAACTATTAAAAAATTTAGAAAATTGTGGCTAGATCACTCCCCCACCTAGGAACAATAATGTTCCACCATGTTTATATATGTCCCATATATTCTCAAGTTAATTATCTCATTTAATGATTTTAAAATAAATATAATTTAGTATAATTAACATTTTTACAAGTGGAACCTTTATTAATACCTATACTAAAGATTCATGTGACAGTAATCCTTTTTAGACTTTCTTAATACTTCATATGTGTTAATTTTATCTACCATCTATTCATTTATCATCCATGTTCATAATTAACCAAATAATTGCATACCCTTTACCAACATTCACTTATTGTTTTTTATACATGTTTTTTGAAAATGGCATATTAAATAAATTTATCTATCCTCGGGATTAAAACATCCCAATATATAATAAATCCCATAAGACTATGTTTAATTGTTTGGAAAAAGAGTCATTACTTGTGTAGTGTTCTCTTAGTCCACTCAAACTCTTATTTAATGACTACCTCACACACACATGTGATTTGTTGAAATAGAATTATTTATTTATTAATTCATATTTTATTGTTTTAATTGAGTTTATATAAGTTATCCTAATGTCATTTTGTGAGGCTACCGAATTTTCAAGTTGTTCACAAGGGATAGGTTACCCAAACATATGATCAAAATTAAATTTTCCTTATGAAATATTTTAATTTAAAAATTTTCTTCTCCATTAATAATCCTTTATATAGATTAAAAAAATATTACATGGTCCACACTATTAATTATTATTTATTTTATTAGCGAGAATGAAAAAAAAAATCTGTTTTCTTATTTTTTCTACGGCAACAAGAACATAAATACTAATGTCAATTAGAGAAAACTACTTATAGACTAGGCTATCTTGTACCCTATCCCATGATTATTCGTGACACTACTACTTATGAATTCTAACAAGAAATTTATATAAAATAGTATAAAACCATAGGATGTTTCAAAAACATATAGTGAGGAATGTGAAAAGCCAGTGGACTTTACTCATATGAATCTGGGAGGGGAGAAGTCTCATTTAGGGTTTACTTCCAAAAATGTTTACTAATATTAATCTTCTTTATACCAATAAACATCAATGGATTATTTTATTAGATTTATTTTATATCAACTAGACCAAAGGTAAATACATTATTATCTATTAATGTCCAAATAAAATTGGAATCATGCTTACCAGAAATGAGTTTCAATTGGGAGTAGAAAAGTAAAACATTATCACCGATATTGAAGTATTTTCTCTAAAGCGTTTTTTTTGGGGGGATGATCTATTCCTATCCTTGTAATGTTTTTGATAATATTTACTCTTAAAATACATATGATACACCATTTGGAACTCATTATGATATCTATATTTAAATAATTCTATTTTCACATTATTGAAAACCCAGTAGTCCTTAGGATACTACTCCATAGGGTGGTGGTAGTGCTCAAAAACAATATCCAATAAGAATACATACCAATGGAAGCATTAAAGGTAGTATTTATTTCCCAAAATGGATCACCCAACTTCCTTCTATAAAATGTTCAATTGGGATGAACTATATCTTCCAGGATCCCCTTAACTTATCAATTGGATACCCATTTTTTCTAATGGTTTTTGGCTGGAAGGAAATATAATTCTTGTGTTGTATTTTATGACATAACATTAATGGAATTATACTATATTTATAGTAGTTTGTTCACTGATCACTGATGATTTATTGGGGTAATAAAAACATATAATGCAACAATTCTCAATTTTAATTATGATACTTACATTTTATTATTTTGTTCTGACTGAGAAAATTTAACGATTATAAAATAAATACTTAACATGATATGATTAAAATCAATCAATGTTTAAATGTGGAATTTTTCAAAGTATTGTTTTCATGTATTATGAATTTTAATAAATTTACCAATTTTAAAATAATTTAATGTATGAACTAATAAATTAACACTCAATTATTAATAAATTCATATGATGTAAAATTAAACACACATGATTTTTAAATAATGTATTTCTCTATAAAAGTTGTTTTTCATTATATTTAACATTTTCATTAAAACATATTTTTTTTCTTTTTTTCATTTTATTTTAAAAAATAATAATTTTTGAATTATTTATATTTAAATTAAAAAATTTCATTTTTTTTATTTTTTAAAAACACTTGATTTTTAGGTGATTAGTAAAAAATATCGTTTTCTCAAATTCGATAACTTTTCCATTAATTATGTATTAATAAGGTTCCTTTAATTTATGATATATTTTTTAATTTAAATTAATATATATTTATTCATAATTTAATAAATATAATACGGATTAATTTTATACATAATGTTGTGGTAAAATCATTGTATTGGTAAAAGTTATTTTTTCTAAAAAATATTTTTTATGGGGTTTCACATACTTATATTAAATTTAATTTTCACCAATTTTAGAAATTTAATATTGAAAATTGGATTCCATATTATGAATCATCATATTAAAATTATAAAATAATTTATAATTTATTTTTTGGTTATAATGAATAGAAAATGTATTTACTGTTTTCCCCCACCGTAAAAGGCAAAATGTTTTAAAAGTAGAATTATCCTAAGAGATATTGACATAGTCATCACTAAAAAATTTATTAATATTATTGTTTTATTTTATTTTTAAATGATCACATCCAATATTTGTAACATCTTCCATTCAATGACACATTCCCATGAAAATGAATTTATAATATTTAGATGTGAATGGATTTTACATGTGTGCCACTCTCCTCACTTAAAAATGGGAACCTACTATTTTCATGTATCTAAACTACAAGAAAACCTTTTATGAACCAATATCTTCGCAAATTATTTCCAAAGACCATTATAGATGACCTCTATGTTTTTTATTCCAAAAATACCCATCTATGAAGCATTAATGTTTTTCAGAGGAGATTATCCATGGAAGTGATATATGTTCTTACCGATTATTTTCAAGTTTATTTCTAATTAATCGTCCCATAAATATTCCATAAAATAATAAAATAATAAAATTAGTATATTTTACAAATTAAAATGTTTTTATGATAATTTTAAAATAATTTTATATCTCTTGTTTATCTAATGTAAAATGAATGATTTGCTCATTCATATGTGTGAACTATGATTATCAAATTCGGTGGTGGTGTAGTGGTGAAGGTGTGTGGAAATTCCACGTTGTTCTTTGGGAGGCTTGGGGTTTGAATCCTGGGAGTCCGCTTTCGAAGCGATCCTCTCCCCTGGGATCCACCCACCTAGCCGGGTCGCCTGGTATCTTCTGTGGGGGAAAAATTAGGTGCCAGCCAATCACTGACGGATATCTTGACGAACCATCGCTGCTGGGTGTCACCCTCCAGGATGCTCTTCCATCTCAACTGACAACGACTCATTCCCTAGGTGGGCTCTCTCTGGAGTGACCCCTTCGTGGGGAGGGGGGTTCCCTTGAGTGGAGGGTTCAAAAAGGCCACATAGGGTAATTCCCTTTCTATGAAAACAATATGTGTGAACTATGACATCAATGAAGCGATATAATTCATTGTCAGCACCACCTATAAAGTATGGTTATATAGATTAATTTAATGAATATTTATTATATTTATAACATAATTACTATTTCTTTAGATAAATTATTATTTACCTTTATTTCCTTCCATCCTTTGAAGTATTAAAACATTGCTAGTGTGTACGTGCAGACTACCGCCTCCATGAAGTGATGTATTTTATTTTCATCACTAACAGGCATGGGTGATTATCTAAAAATATTTCATAACATTATATGATATTAAGGATTAATATATTTCATTAATATTATTATTTATGTATTTCATGATAATTAACTATAATTATAATTTATGTTATTGATATTGCTAAAATACCTAAAAACAAGCTCTCCACCAGTTTTATATTGAATAATTATAATGAAATTTCCCATGTAATGAAATTTGAACATTATTGATCATCATTGAACATATATTAAAGTACATCAAATAATTTTGAATGATAAAATTTTTATCCATGATTGAGGTCTGACATCCCCATTCTGAAACATGTGCATAATAATTGAAATTGATATGATTTGATTATGAAAATAAACATTAACTAGTTAATGAATGTATAATGAATGATTATAATTAAAAAGTATATAATGTAATAGATATTATTATGATTATAAAATATTTTATTATGATATTATATTTATTATAATAAATTTTAAATCACTTTATTTTAAGTTAAGAGTAACGATATGGGTTTCTCATCTCACTTTTAGTTTTTTGAGACAACTTCCATATTGACCCTTTTTTTATATTATAAATTGTATATAATTACCTAATTAATCATTTAAAAAAATTTAATGAATTTAATTGTAATTAAAAATCCTTCTTAATTTTTATATTTTATGGGATTTCGATTCAAGAGATTCCAATGTTATATGGGTTTTATATTCTCAATTTCTTTGTGATATATTAATTATTCACCACCTTATTTCTTTTTCATAGTGAATATATTGTACATGATTTTATTTTATGATTATTTTCATGAAAATAACTATGATTTAAAAATAAATCTAATTTTATTTATTTCATGAGGTTTTGATTCAATGATTACCAAAGCTCTGAGGATTTAAATTACAATATCACTTTTGATTGGGATTTTCTATATTTAAATTTCCATTGGGGTAATTTCATATTCTTTCACTATTAAAACCCAACCATTTAATTATCCTATGTATATTTCATGGGTTTTAATGTACTAATTTAATTTTCCCCTCTTTGGTACTCAAAAATATAATTGTAATATTTTTAATAAAATCTAACACAATTTCTCCATTTTAGATTGGAAATTTTCTATTCCACGTCCATGTTCATCAGATTATTATATTTGATTTTTATACATAAAAATATTTCTATGAATGTAATTTTATACCTCCTTTGACATTATTTGAAAATATTTAAAATTAATATTTTCCATGGTTCTCTATATGAATCACTTTTAACTATTCACAAATGTAAGAAATAGATTTAATTTTTTAACGTTTATTACTCGACTACATTTTACCAGCATCATGACCATTATTCCTTATCTTGATTCCTTTATAATTATCAATTATTTTAAACAAAAATTATATTAATATTATTGTTTGAATTTTTAGTTTCTTAAATATACCTAATAAAAATATTGTTTTCTCTTATTTTATACTGAATATTTAAAATTATTTTATAAAAGTTTTTTTATCTATATCAAAATCCATTAAAGACTGATTATATGTATTGGGGATATGATTTTTTGATACCATAAATTTATTTTCTATATATATATATTATGATGATGATTTTTTAATAATGTTTCATGAATCCAATTTCTTCCCCATGGGTTAATTATGCAATTATGAAATGATGAATGTTTTTTTGACTGTTTGACACACATATGTAAGATTTTCCATATATAATGTCTGGGTCCATAATTATATATCTCTCTAATTAATTCGAAAATGTTTCATATATCATTATATCAAATGTAACATAGGTGATTAACCCAATCTCAATAGGGCACATGGGTTATTAACCCAAGACCAATTGGGGTACACAAGTGATTAACCCAAGACAAAGTGGGTACATGGGTGGTGGGACCAAGATTAATAAGGTACATTGGTGGTTAACAAAGGACTATAATGAGATGAATGTCATGATGAACAACCGTGAAAATTGATATATAATATTATGTTTATGAAACAATTTAATAACAAAAACATATTCATTATCACTGTGATATTATATAATGGATAAAGATTTATTGTTGATAATTCCATGATATTTTGAATCATATATTTTATTTTGAAAAATCCTTATTCAATGACTCATATTTTAGTTTTTATGACTTTTTGAGTATGATCTCATAAGTTGTGGTCATGTTTTAACATGAATAATATTATAATATTATCACCTATGATAATCAATTGATATCTCGTTTTTTTACCCTCACTACTACTTTTATCTCACCACTTCTTATGTTTCCATTTCCCTAGTTTATGATTAATTGTTCTAAGTAGGAAATTTCAATTGAGGGTACTGTGTGAGAAGCAACTTTTTAGGTGATGTTGAAGATATTTCATTTAATTATATGATTATGTTTCTAGTCACTAAAGTGTTTAAACCTAATGTTTTTTCAAGATTGTGAGATTATCTATGACATATAATATTTAAATTCTGAGAATAGTTTGAAATTTATGGACGATTACCTTATCTATTCTGACATAGAATCGTAACAAATTTGTAATGAATTTGTTTTTAGAACCAAACCATGTAGTGTGGGTTTTTGGTGTCTAATATGGTATAAAATTATTATTTAGTTATTTTTATACAAAATAATTATTAACCATTAGTGAGATCCGAAGGTATAATTCAAAATATAAGTAATATTAATTTTCAGTTAAATTATGGCGATTAAATCTTCATTGAAATAAAATCCGTATATGGAAACAAACAAGTGGATTCAATCTATGGTATAGATACACCGTAGATTAATAGCCTTAAAATGGTTGCTTCTGTATTGGATCCATATTTATATAGTGAAAGGAAGATAGGCCAAACTACACAATTGGTTTGATACTATCATTGGATATGATTTAGTTAATTCATATTCTATTTTTGAATCATTGGGAGGGATTTTATCACATTTATGTTTGGAATCCTAATATAAAATGAACACACAAAACATAGATTGAGAAATGGAATTTTAAGGATTTATAAGAAGGTTTCATAAATTAGGATATATCTGGAACTATTTACATTATTATATTATTTATCAATCTGATAATTAATTCTTGATATGGACATGAATATTTTGTGTTTTAGTAAATGGAATGAACAAAAAAAGAATAATGTGAAGAATGAATTTGATTGATAATTAAATAAAAATTATCATGGGCTACCAAATGGAAAGGGAGCTGGGATTCAAAATCTTGTATCTATTTTCACCAAAAAGTCTCTAGATATGAATGATAACATGGATCATACTGAACTTATAAATGAATAAAGGAAGGTACAATTCGTCACTATGACTTTTGTATGTAAACATCTATATTCTTTCAATAGATCATATAATCCACTTGTTACTTAGTGATGGATCAATGATATTGCGAATTTATTTTATGTTCTCGAGTGATTAGTCAATTAAAATATTGTTTTTAGCTATTATTTTGAAGGATAAGATGATGAATAAAATACTGTAATCAAGAACATGATGGAAGAGGAAAAAATTGACTCTAAGAAATGCTAATAATCTAATAAGATATTTTTCATTAATATTATAATTTAACTATTCAACATAAAATTGATATGGAATTATTGTAACTAAAGTAGAGGGATGATAAATATATTGGTATGTATAGGGAAAATTTAAATAGATTTTTGAATTATGATTTTTATTTTATCATTAACCCTAAAGCAAAATAAATATATTGTTATTGTTTTAAAACAAATTCATGAAATACATTGGAAATAAAAGTAATTTATAGCTATGAATAAATCATTATATTTGATTTCAAGTTAGAAATTAATATTAAAGACTCTCATAATTCTAATGTGTTTTTGGGAAAGAATAGAAAAATCTATTTTCCTCTTGATAAAAATAATAAAACCCCTAAAAGAATGAAATTTAATGTCCCTTTATGAAAAAAAATATAAAAATAAGAATAAGGGAAATTGTCTCGAAGGAAAAATTAAATGATTCAAGTGGGGAAGATATGGTCATCAAGAACAACAATTTCATAGTGAGTTAAATAAGTCAACCAACGAAATTAATGGCGGTAAAACTCAATCAAATATTCCACCCACAAACCAATGCTATAATTATAAGGTGTATGGAAATTATAGTAACTAATGGATGATTCCCATGGTTAATGATGAAAATTTATATCAATGGCCTCCTAATCTATATAAAAACCATAGGTCTTATAAAATCACAACTGCTAAAGTGTCTCATGAAAATTTAGGGTGAAAGGTACAGTCATTATCCACTCAAGTGTCCCATTTGATCCTGGTCGTATCCATTGCCTTATACCTAGAATGATTTCTAAGAACATCAATGAGTGGTAAATGTATTATTAGAGAAAAATACTCTCAAGATGATTGTTTCACCAAATGTATATAATATTATTTTATATATGTTTTTATGATCTTATTGATAATTATATCATTTCCTATTTAATTTAATTTGATTTGATTTTGTGAATGGATTGGTTCTATCTACTTATAGGGAAATATAATTTCTAGAATAAGTAATTCACATTTTTTACCAACCTATAATAATTTATCAGTGCATGTAATGCTACGAAATCCATATCAATATTACTCAAATTATACAAGTAATGAACCATCTCAGGTACCCTAGTAACAGGATAAGTGTGTCGGACCTGACATGGCACGAAGGGCGCTTCCAATCTCCAATGGTTGAAGACACGCACCAGGCATCATACAACAAGCAAGTGAAAAAAAAATTGACCACAAAACATAATGGATGTAAAAGATATAATATAGTATGCATAACAAAATGAAGCTCCATTGGGAGTAAAGTAACAATATACATAAAGGCATAAAAAGAAACAAATACTACAACCAAGGTACTAAAATGGGAAAAAATCCCAAGGTACCTAAGGATACAACTCACCAAGTCTAATGATCCATATTTGGATCATCCTGCAAGGGATCCCTTCCCTTTCCTCAAACCTATAAGAATAAAGTCTACAAACACCGGAATGAAAAATATGACTGTGATCCTAAGCCCAGTAGGAAACCACCAATGATTCCATGATAGATTCCAAATATAGTTTATCTAAATAAAATCATTCAATTTTCAAAATAAATTGGTCTGTAAATTCAAAATCATATTTAAAAGAAATATGATATAAATTTTCAAAATGATGGAAGAAAACCTTTAAAGAACATGATTCTCATTACAAGAGATGGAGTATTTCTAAAACAGTAGCTTAAATGAAATAGGTACATAAAATAGTTTACGTAAATCCTGAAAAGTCAAGTAAATAATTTTAACAAGATTGTAATATATTTATATTTCATATATACATAAAAAAATAAGAAACATTGTCATATTCCATGTAGGTACAATAGTATTATCCAACTATATAATTCTGCACTCTCTATGTGATCACAACAAAATTAGTATACTCATGTCACCCTAACACTAGCCAGAGGTGACTCGCCACCCTCTCATCAGGGAAGTGACCCACTATAGGTATGTTTTAGAACATTTTAACAACATAGAGTGTATCCAAATAACTCACCAACTACCTAAGGACTGCACATGCTCTTACATGATGGGAAACTTATATTAATAGAACCAAAAATACAATAAATCCAATTATATCATTTCAAATATTCATATTTATTTACATCTAAAACAAAATAGGTTTTAATTAAAAAAATATTTCATTTACACATGGAAAAACCACTGGGTTTGTATCAAATCATTTTTAAGCCAATTTGGAAAGTTTGAAATCCATTCAAAACCAATTCTATATTTTTTAAATTTTATTTCCACAATTAAATTCCAAAATTTTATTGAAGGCATTTTAATTAAATAAAAAATTTTAATTCCTAAATTTTAATTGGCCAACTACCATAAAAACTCCTCAATTCAATAGATATTGGGATTTTCCAAATTTCCATCCCAAAACAATTTCCAATATCATGATTCCCTGGAATCAAGTTTTATTAATTTAATTGAAATAAAATTTGAGCAATTTAATTTAAATAATCAATTTATGTAAATCAATCAATACAATGATAATCAATTTTTCAAATCAGTATGGTACCACCTACCTCAAGGTTTCTAATGTTCGGGATAATGATAAATCATCATGTATGGTTCAATACACAACCAAACATCCTTATTATTGTAAGTCTTGACGCACAAATGGTCGATGATCTTCAAGGGTTCCTAGAACCAATACTAATTATTTAATTTCAAAAGTTAATAAAATAACATTTTCGATTATGTGTTCTCTCACGTAGATAATTTTAAAAGTATCGATTAAAATATTACATTCGATAATATTTTATCTCTCATGGATAATTTTAAATTATTGATTGAAATATTTCATGTGATAATATTTTATCCCTCTGGGATGAATTAAAATTATTGTTTAAAATATTACATGCAATAATATTTTATCTCTCTTGGATAATATTTGGATTGTCACTTTACGTCAACACGTGTGTTTGAATATATCCGTCAATAGTTTAAGCAATTATGAATTGATAATTTTATTTTTAATAAAATTATCTTTAACTTTCAAAGTCATTATCAATAATAAATATATAACAATATATTTATATATATATATATATCTTTTGATAATTAAAAAATATAATAGTAGATAATTTTTAATAAATTATCCCATGTATATTTATCTGTATATATAATTATATATATTCATTGATTATTAATTTTCTTTGGATAAGCATAATAATTATATTTTGGTAATTTTAAATATTGATCCATTCAAAAAAAATTCATAATTATTTTGGATAAAATGTATCATTTTCCAATTATAATTAATATTAAATATTTTATAGAAATTTTATAAATTATATTTTAATAAAAAAAGAGATTATCCTTTGATAACTAAATATACATTGATTATAACTTGTAATTATACATTATAAATTTTCACATGATAAATTTACATGATAATTTTATAAATATCCATTTAATAAAAAAAATATAATTATATTCTAATAATTATTTCTTATAAATTATCATTTCACCACTTTTGTTATGATTATTTGATTTAATTATCACTTGACAATTATTTATAATTATCAAATTACACATTGATAATTTTATTTAGTAATATTATTTTTTTTGTGATTATCAATATATATATATATATATCCATATACATACATATATATATATATATATATCTTTTTAAAAAAATTTATATTTAATAAATTGGCCCTATGGACACAAGTTATTACATATATATATATATTGATAATCGATATAAATTTATCAAAAGTTGATTATATATTTATATACATTTTAAAATATATATATATATATATAACATTAGATAAATAATATCAAATTTATCATTTGATTACTCTATATTATTATCATTATTATTATAATAATACAAATAAGAACAAACTTGGAAATGAGAGGGGGAATTGTGCATGACCGAGGGAGGAAGATGAAGATTTCCTACCTGAGAGGATTATGGAGTCAACTCAAAGTTCATCGAAATGGAATCCTCCATCCCAATGGTGTCTTTCTATAGAGGAGGAGATGCTACTTATAACCCAACCATATTCGTTTAGGGTTTACTATTTCAAAAATAAAATAAACTCACGATTTAATTTGTTAATCATCAATCAAATGAATATAGATTCATTCATTTGGCCCATTTAAGTCGTCGCCAGTAAAATGGATTAAAACGGAGAATAAACAAAAGTTTTTTAAACCTTACGGCGTAAAAAATGGTGGTTTTGATTTGTAAAAGATGAAGCGGTGTGAAAGGGGAAAGATTAAAAATATTCTTCAATTTTTTATTTTATGAAAATTATATATTAAAAAAATATTTAAATAGATACAGATGCCTTTTTCATTAAAATGTTATACCTTTTATATGGTAAAAACCTCATTACGGAAACAATGGTGGTCTCAAATTTCATAAATGATAAACTGTTTGAGAGATATTAATGATTTATTAATTCAAAATGGAATATATAAATAATTTAAATAATTAAAGGGTTTTATCATGAGAGTCTCTTCCAAATGTCTGACGCCTAAGAATATTTTTATGCACCTAATGTAAGGAACACGTTTCAGACATATAAATGGTCTCAGATTTCCCAAAAAACACATTCTTTTGTAGATATTTAAAAAAAATTAATAAAATAATTATTAAATATTATTTAATAATTTTATATCCCGAGTGAGGAATCCAAATGTCTGTCGCCTTTGATTTTTATACCCATCCTAATGTAAAAACAATGTTTTAGACATAATAATTGTCACAGATTTCTCATATGATTCACCATTTTGGTGTTATTCAATTATTTTGAGTAAATTGGGTATACTTAATATAATATAATAAATATTTTTATCCTGTCTTCCTCGAACATTTCTTGGCCTCATAATGACACACTAACTCATTGTCGAACATAACAAATATTCAAATGAATATTTGAATATGTTAATGGGAAATTATGTCCTTGAATGCATTTATTAAAAATTCACTGATAAATCATTTATTTTCTCTTTAGAAATTAATAAATTAACACAATAGGGTTTATCATTACCTAAAATAGTAACAGGATGTTAGAACCTCCCCATTATATGAACCTCCTATCCCAAGAAAGCCTACAAAAATTCTTCCATGTCAAAAATATGAGGCCATTTATCTCTCATCAGTGCCTCCCGCTCCCACATCCCATGTGATCTGGAACCATGATACCATAACACAAAAACAATAGGTATCATCCTCCCATTATTTACCACGGTCTCAAAATCAGAAACTCGGTCTAGTCATTGAATCATAGATAAATTTGGTTCAGTCTCAAGATCACTCCAGCTCAAAAGATAAGATGGATCAGAGAGATACTTTCATAGCTATGATAATGGAACACATTACATATCAACATCAGATGTAGAGATAGTGCAAAATGGTACGAAACATTCCACACCCGATTAAAAACCTTAAAAGTTCCCAGGAAATTAAGAGAAATCTTTCGTGTCCCCCTAAGATTTTGATGACCCAGCCTCGTTAAAACCTTAGAAAATACCTACTCAACAATATAAATTTCCAAATTATTATGGTGAAAATCAGAATAACAATTATATCATATCTATGATGTCACTTGATTGTGATTTTGATAATCAACACACAAGTGATGGAAACCATCAACTTTTTAGTGAAGAGAACTGGTGCCACCCATGGTGTCACGCTCAGGCATATAAATCCCATCTCTAAAAGATCATACAACTGGGAATAAAACTCCTTTAACATAACTTTTTCCATGAAGTAAGAGGTAATTTATACAGGTTGAGTATCAAGAATAATAGAATACTCAACCACCCTTACCGGTGGAAACCCAGAGAAGTTAGAAGGAAGCACATCTGGAAAACTCAAAGATGACTGGAGGGAGATCACCAGTCTAGATCAAATGAAAAAAAATTTATTACCTTTGCCATCTCTAGATAAGAAGGTCCGACCCCACTCGATATTGGTTCACATTCTATTTGAAGGAATAAAGGAACACCATTGTGTGTATTAAGGTAGACCCATCATAGATATCAATCAATCATAGTTTTATTGGAAATGATCCAATCCATCCTGAATATTACATTAATAGATTAACTGTCAAGTACTAGAAATCACCAAGGAATATCATCATATGATTGAGAGAAGACACAAGCACGACTACAGAGGGCTTGAAATCTCTTTATACCAATGGGTGTAGTAATATCCATTTCATAAGATAAAACCTATGTAGGACGATTAATTAGATTAATTATATGTGTTTAAAAATTGTGTAAGATGCACACTAGTTTCAAATATAGCAGTCAAGAATGAAGAATCTATAGTAATGGTACATACCACTGTAACTAGACCTGTATCTACTTCCTCTAGAGACTATTCAACTTCATGATGAAAATTTGTTCCATATGTCTGGGGATGGAACCCTTTTGTACATGAAAAATATTTCCCCATAGTTTCTCGAAGTACTGATTATTGCGTGCTGCTTCATGGAGTGTAAAAGTTATGGTCGAACATCTTTAAGTATCCTAAACATATGCATTCACAACAGTTATGTTAGCCTGATGAAGGCTGAAAAACTCCACTTCCATGGACAACACCATCGACTCTGGATATAACAAGTTGATGAAAAGAACCTTGGAGTCCTTCCAATCTAAACCCTCATGTTTCGTTATCATCACAATCGTGTCCCGCCATCTCCTACATGGTCCCTACAACAAGAATGTGGCACACTTGACCATGATCTCGTCTGATGTATCCAAAACTCAAACAAACATTCAATACTACCTAAACATTCCTCATCATGTTGTGGATCAGTGAGGACATTGAAAATTGATGGTTTCTGTTGAAAGAATTCTTGAGAATGATTTCGACGAACATTCCACTAAGGACCCACAATAAGAGCCTTAATAGGAACTGGTGGTGGTGCATGCCGTAAATATTAGATAGTAAACATGACCACATCAACTAGATTCAGATCCACAAAATGATTTTCTCACTGAAGTTCAGCAGCTACCTCCTCCTGGATCTAATTCAGACATCATCTCGAAGGCATGATATTACAAAACATCAACATACAAAAATGAAATAATTAGATATTGCATGTACAGAGCAATGAGGGAAACACAATACCAACTTCTAGAAAATATAATACTTGGATTTCACACTATCCAAATTAAAATAGTGAAATTACTAGAACTGATACATAAGAATACTTTCACTAAATATTCATCATGACTTAAGGTTCATTGGGGTGAGATCTGGCCAGACACTCAATCATAGCTACATCCTGAGTCCCAAAAAGATTTCACAAATCCATACTAACATGACAAAAGTTGTACTTTTTCCTCTGTTTCAAATTTTTCATGAATCATTCTAGGTTCCTTGATTACCCAATAATTGAGTTAGCCTTGACATGGCCTGAAGGTAATTTCAGATCCCCATGGGTTGGAGACTAGCACCTGACATCATACAACATGCATGTGGGAATGAATTTTCAACAAAATAATGTGGAAGTAAAATATATAAGACAATATCCATAAAAAAGGATTCTCAACTTGGACTAATGTACTTGAATAAAACAAGGAATAACAAGCACAAAGTATAACTACCCATGTACTGAAATAGGAAAATGACCCCAAGGTCTCTAATGACACAACTCACCAAGTCCAAATCTCACAATCTAGATCCACCTCTAACTGATCAATTCTCATTTATCGAAACTGGAAGAAGAAAATCTTCAAACACCTGATGGAAAAAGTAGGATTTGAGCCATACCCAGTAGGGTACCACCAAATATTCAATATATGATGATAAATTTGGATTATAAAAATAAATTCATTCAATATTTTTTAAAAAAATAGGTTTGTAAATTTAAAATAATATTTAAACAAAACATTTTATACATTTTTAGAATGATGGAAAAATACTTTTAAATCACAAGCTTTACTTTACTAGATATGGAATATTTCTAAAACAATGTCTTAAATAAAATCGTTACATAAAATATTTTATTTAAATATAGTAAAGGAATGTAAAAATGTTTTACCAGATTGACATACATTTATAACTCATAAATAAATAAACAAGTGACCAACAAGGTCATCTTCCAAGTAGGTATGATAATATTGTATTGCTATAGGATTAAATACACTCTATGTGATCACAAAAAAAAGAATATAATCATGCCCTGACACTGGATAGAGGCAACTTTTCACCCACCCACTGAGGATGTGACCCGCTGTAGGTATGTTTTAAAGAGTTGTAATATCATAGAGTATATCAAAATAATTCACAATCTACCTAATACTTGGATTCACTCTTACATAAGGGAAACTTATTTTAAGACTACTTAAAATACATCAAATCCCATTCAACCATTTCGAAAATAAAAATTTCATTCCATTTAAATCCAAATAGGTTTTAATAACGACATTCAATTTCAATAAGACAAAGCCACTAGGTTTCTATAAAATAATTTTGAATATATTTCATGTTTGGAATCCATTGAAAAAATTTCCAAAATTTTCACAATTCATTACAATAATTAAATTCAACATTTTAATTCAAAAAAATTCCAATAAATCCACAATTTAAATTCAACAATTAAAATCATTCAATTTATATAAACATGTCTCAATCCAATGGAATTGGGGGATTTCAAAATTTCTATGCCCAAACTATTTCAAATCTCTCAATTCACTAGAACCGAGATTTATTAAATAATTGAAAGAAACATTGAGCAGATGAATTTAAATCAATTGTTCAAATAAATCATGAAATTAAAGGATAATAAATTTGTCTAATCCGGATAGAACCAGCTATCTCAAGCTCATCAAAGTTAGAGGAAAAGATAAAAAACCATGTGTTGTTCAATACCATTTCTCACAGCCTTATTATCGTAAGCATTGACACACAAATTTTCAAAGATCATAAAGGGTTTATAGAACAAATACAAATTATTTTATTTCAAAAGGATATAAAATAACACAAGAAATTATACATTCTCTCACCTGGATAATATTAAAATTGTCCAATAAAATATTGCATGTGAAATTATTGTATCTCTCATTGATAATATCGAATTATTGATTAAAATTTTACCTACAATAATATTAAATATCTCTTGGATAATTTCATATTATCGATTAAAATATTACATGAAATAATATTTTATCTCTATTCGATAATATATGGATCATCATTTTCTATCAATACATGTGTTTGAACATATCCTCCAATAGTTCATGACATTACACATTGATAATTTAATATTTAATAAAATTATCCTTAACTTTGAAAGTAATTTTCAAAAAAATATATCTAACTATATATATTTATATTTTATCTTTTGATAATCAAAGTAATTAAATGTATATTATTTTTAATAAATTATCCCAAGTGTATCTATTGATATATATATATATATATCTTTTGATAATTCATTATCTTTTGATAACCCAAATAATTATCACTTGATAATTCTAAACAATTATACTGTCAATAATTTTTTGATAATTATTTTGGATAAAACATGTCATTGTCCTTTGATAATTAAAATCAATTATTATATGATAATTTTATAAATTATTACTTGATAAAACAAAGAGATTATCTTTTGATAATTAATTATCTCCTGATAACAGATTGTAATAATATCTTATATATTTTCATATGATAATTTAAAATTAATAAATTCTAATTATCCATTTAATAAAATAATAATAATTATATTTTAATAATTATTTCTATAAAATTATCATTTAGAAAATATTCTTTTGATTATCTGTTTTAATTTTAACCTGATAATTATTTAAAATTATCAAATTACACATAGATTATTATATTTAATAAAATTATCATTTTCTTTGATTATAATATCTATACATATATTCCTATATATATATATCCATATCTATATATGTATATATCTCTATTTTGATTATTTTTTATATTTAATAATTATCCGTATTGAAAAAGTGATTATATCTATATATTTTGATAATAAATATAGATTTATCATAATGTGATTATATATATATATATATAATTTGATATATAATATAAAAATTATCATTTGATAAAACTATATTATTATCTATATTATTATAAAAAAAAGAAGAAGAACAAACCTGGAAATAGAGAGGCATTGCAAACAATTGAGGGGAGGAAGATGAAGATAACCTACCCTGTAAGAATCTGAAATCAGTTCAAATTTCACCAAAAGGGTATCCTCTATCTCAATGGTGTCATTCCAAATAGGGGGAATAACTACTTATAACCCAACAGAATACATTTAGGGTTTACTATTTCACAAAAAAAACTCCCGATTTAATTTTTTAATCATCAATCAGATGAATACAAAGTCATTTATTTTTCCCATTAAAATTTTTTCCACTGAAATGGATTTAAATGGTGAAGGATAAAATGTTTTTGAAACATTATGGCATCAAAAATGGTGGTTCAGATTTGGTAAAGTATAAGCGACATGAAATGGGGAAGATGAAAAGTGTTATTTAATTGTTTATTTCATTAAAATTAAATATTTAACATAAGAATATAAATATAAACAAATGTCATTTTTCACATAAATGTTTTACCTTATCGAGCAAAAACACCCTATTCTATACAAAGTGGTGGTCTCGCATTTCTTAAATGATGAACCATTTGAGTTATATTTATGTTTTATTAATTAAAAAATGGTACAAATAATTAATTTATATAAAAAAGTTTCTTATTTGGAGAGACCTATCAAAATGTATGAAGCCTACAAATTTTATACCGTACCTAGGGTAATCACTGCATTCCAAACCTATTGGTGGTCTCATATTTTCATAAGAAACACAGTTTAGAAGATATTTAATAATTTTCAATAAAATAATTATTAAACAATATTTAACAATTTTATCTCAAGAGAGAGACATCCCAATGTCCAACGCCATTTAATGTTATACCCCTCATTGGATTAACCTCATGTTTTAGAGATAATGGTGGTCTCAGATTTCTCATACAATACAACATTTTGGAGTTGTTCAATTATTTTGAATAAATTTCATGTGTTTAATATAATAAAATTGTTATTTTTATCTAGTCATCACCTAGCCTTTGTCAGCCTCAAAATCATATAGTAACTCAGTTTTAAACCCAATAAATATTCAGTTTAATATTCCAAGATGTTAACTGGAAGTTAAGGTATTTAACAAATATATAAAAAATTCATTGATAAATCATTTTCCCCACTTAAGATAATAATAATTTAAAACAAGAGAGTTTATCAATACCTGAAATTGTTATGGGATATTAAAATAGGAGTGTCAATAATCATTCTTGAGATGAGTTTCCTATTGTTACCCATGTTAGTAAAGTTGATATTTCATTAGAAATTATATCTAGAGTAATTACTATATTAATAATACCATCATCGGTGAGCGAAATCAAAATTTTAGGGATGTAATTTACTTAAGGGTTATAATGCAACACATAAACATTTTAATATCTAATTTCCCTATGAATAATTCTATGTTGGATAGCATACATTCCACACAAAAACACACAAAAATGAGTCATGAAATATTAAAATAATGCCTTAAGAAATATAAATATATTAATTAATTATGAAACATAAATTTTATTTTTTTAATGATGGAATTTAATGATTAAGAAATAAAAAACTATTACGGAATTTTTAAAGTCATTCAATGCCTAAAACGGGTAATTTTCGAATAATTATTTTCCATGTATTGTGTATTTTATGTTATTAATCAATTCTAAAAAAACTAATTCTTTTTTATAATAAATTAACACAAAATAATTATGAATTGATATGATATAATATTATGAACATATTATGTTTAAAAAGGTCATTTTTCTATACAAGTTGTTTTTTGTTAGATATAATATCTTCATTTAAATGAATACTTTATTAATTATAGATTTTGATATTAATGAAATTAAATTAAATTTAGAATACATCCTATCAAAATTAGATCATTTTTGAGATATTTCGGAAATATTTCATTTTTAGGTGATTTGTATACAATACCATGTTCCCAAATATCCTAACATTTCATTAGATTAAGTATTGAATTGGTATATTTTTTTCAATTTGTTTTAAATCCACATAATCCTTCTTTTAATCATAATCCAATAAATTAGATGGGGATAAATTCTAAAAATATTTTTTTTGCGTAATATTAGTTTATGGTTTAAAGGAATTTTTTCAAAAAACCTTTTTATTGAATTTTTCATAATTATGTTAGAAATATTTTTTACCACTTATAGAAATTTAATGTACGAAATTACATTCCATATTTTGAATAACCACATTCAAATTATTTTAAAATTTCCATTTCAATTTTTTTCCTAATGAATATTTATCATAGTAAAGGGTTGTCACTATGGTAAAACATAAAAATGGTTAAAAGGGTGGATACCTTAAGAGACAAGGCCTCAATTATCAATAAAACTACTATTAATCGGATTTATTGAGTAGATATATATTTAATATAATCCTATATTTTAAAATTGTTCTATTTGGTTCCAATTACCCATGAAAATTACATTATATTATTTTAAAGATAATGGTATTTATAAGGGTGCCACTCCCCTAACCTATAAATCGGAACATCTTCTTCTCCCATCTCTACATGGCTTGAGCACCATAGATCAACTAGGATCTCCCCAAATACATTTAATTCAGCATTATACACATTCTAGTCATTCTGATCTTCTCAAAAGACCCATTAGAGAATCCCCAATGTGTTTTATGAAGTATATTATCTAAGGAAGAGGTATATGTTTATACTGCAATTTTCCAGTTTCTTTCTGGTTACACCTCACACATATATTCCATATCCATATCAATATAGTTACATTGGTATATTTATTACTATAACATTATTTTATGTTTGATACCCACATGTCATAATTTCATTAAATTTTATATTAATTTATATTAATGTGGGTGATTTAGGTTTTTTAGAAGTTTCGACCCAAAACATGGAAAAATATAGAAAATTTCCTTTCTGATCACGTTTTTAATGCATGGTGTATGGGATATCATGAAGTTAAAATAATATATCTTTTTTTAGTTTTTTTAGAGTATATTTGGTCTTCATGGGTAGCACACACTTAGGTTCAAACAAAGAAAAACCTACTGATAATAGTGTAGGACCCTTGTTGTGTATGAGTAATGATACACAACATATACAAGGTTAGTGGAAACCATACGAAAAGAATGATAATTTTTTTAGTTTAAATATATTGGATGTTATCATTTTAAAATGGTCTGTAAATAGTGTGTAAATGTTGTGAAAGACTATTTTTCTTATGCATTTACACCCATATATTTGTAACACGAATTGGTAAACCTTGTTTTAAACCTATGTGACCTAACCTAAATTTATTAAAGTGGTGAAATTATACATTCCCCCATATTTTTTATTCCTTTAACCATATTTAATTCTTCTATATATTGAATGGAACATGGGGTTTATAAGGGGTTCTCATCCCCATATACTCCTTTGATTGTGGGGTCCCATTCTTCTCGATTTTATTTTGGTAGGCCTTCCTTTATTCCTATTTTCATTTCCCCTATTATTCCCTTTAATATATATCTATTTCCCTCCCATCCAGGAATGGTAAACATATTTGGGTAGGTATTAGGGTTTAATATGGTTCTAATGATGGGTATTTAGGTTGTTAAATAATGAAGAAGTTGTTTTTATTAGTTTTGTATTTTATGATAAATGAGACATGTTTGAAATGGGTTTTCTTGAAATAAGGCATGTGTGTCTTTGGAACTCCCTTTTAATTAATGTTATGAATTTTATAAATGTTTTTAAATCATTTTATATGAAATTATAATTCAATGTTATTCCTTCACTAGTTTTCAATTAGCTTAAAAGTTTATTAAAGACATGTAAAATATTTATGTTAAATACCATGTTTTCATTAAAATATGCTGGAGGTTTTCTTAAAGAAATCTAAATATCATAAAAGCGTGTTTAAAACAAATTTTATTTCGGACGTGTGTGTGTGATATTTTTATGGTGTGTTTGGAAAATAATATATATATGAACATCATTTATTTAAATTTATTTAATACTATTGGGTCTCTTGGAGGATTACAACCATAAAAAAGGAGTTGAATTTTTATGAATAGGTTCTTTGAACCAAATTCTTTCTATAATAAATGATTTTATTATTTTAAAGTAATGATTTATTGAAATATTTGGGTTTCTAAATAGCCATTAAATTTGATGTGATAAATTGTTTTCACAGTATATTTGAAATATAATATTGCAATGCTATAAAAAATCTCATATTCCTATGAATATTTATGAAAGCAAAGTTAACAATTTACGATAAATTGTTTTAAAAATGTGTGATACCTAAATTGGTACACATGGGTTCATTGTTTCCATTGTGTATTGGAAACCCATTGGTGGGATTTTTTGAAATTATTATTCCTATTTGGGTTCTTATACATGGATGTGGATGGTTTTATTTCTTGTGAGAGTGTAAGAGGTATGGTGAAGTTTAATTTAAAATCCTTGATATTTTATTTTTGAAATGATATATTATTTAATTGTGCATTAACCACCAATATTAACATGTCATGGGAGTCCTAGGATAGTTATAGGTATCTAGAAGTGCAATACCTAGTGTAGAGTGTGCTTCGTAGGGATAGAATCTGGTTAGACCGAATTAGCTAACATGATGTTTCCTATGGCCCAAAGACATATTTGGAGGGTCCATAGATTTATTTTGAGATCCCTAACTATAATGGATCATGATTAGTTTTGTAGGAATATATGGAAATGATATGGTTAGTTTTTCCTACATACTTTCCTTATTTTTAGTCTAGGTTATAGATATATGAGTCTTAGGATATTACCCATGACTTTTATGTCCTTATTCGGACATTATAGGGGACATATTTTTCAATCCACGTTTTCATTCTCCTATCTTATTTAATTATAAAGAACAATAGTTATTTTGTACTATTTTATTATGACTTATATATGACTTGGTTCCTATTTATGATTAAATATCAGCATGTGTATATTTTTGATTGATTTTAAACATTATATTGAAATGGTTTGGTAATTTCTTAAACAGAAATTCTGAAATGGATTTCAATGATGTTCTTAATGAAAAATGAGTTTCCTATAAATTTTTATAAAGAAGGATATAGCATTATTTTGGTTTTTTACATGACATAAATATCCCACATTTATTATTTTAATATTATTTATTAAAATATTTAAAAAACATTTATAATATTTTAATAAGTGTATATATTCACTAGGTCCTAAGTGTTTATATAAATTTTATGTTTCCTTTTTCAGGTGCCCAGTTATACTTCTATTTGTGAGGATCAGGATAGAATATAAATGGATGGTGGGACAAGATGAGTGGTTGAGGTTTACTAGTGGTGATGTTGGATCTATTCAATTTATGTTTTCTTTTCACTTTCCATTAAGGATGTTGTATTATCATTTCTTATGTTTATTTTTTATATCTGATACAATATCGTATTGATTTTAGTCGTTATCGTCTTATGAATATTTACTATTTATTCCATGTTTGGTTTTTTATTTTTTATTTTGACTACATTTTTACATTATATTGTTAATGAGGGTGAAATCATTCTCAAATATCATTGATGATTTCCATGTACAAGTTTTCAGTACATAAGGATCGAAAACAACATTTTGGTTCGTGGCTGACTAGGTCAGGTTTTAGTAGGGATGGAGGTCCTTGGAAATTTTTTTATAAATGGAATATAATACATTATTTCTCAGTAGGGACCTATGTTATCGTAAACATTTTTTCTTGATTTGTGTGTTTCATGGTATAATTAAGTTAGGATTTTTTTAAATCTGGAGGTTGGAAATGAGTGGAAACTTATCACTATCATTTTTGATGATGATAAAGTTAACAATGAGAAATGGGGTTTGAATTTATAATTTAAAATTTTTATTAGATTTACCATTGATGGTTTTATGATTTTTAGGAAATGTTGTTTGTTAACCTGGGGATTGTTTTACTATTTTAAGATGGGATTGGAAAGTTGATCGGTGATATGAAGTTAGTTTTCATAGCCTGATAAATAGACACATGAACAAATGATCGATATTGAAAATGTTATAGGGATTTTGGTAAGACTATCCCATGGACCATAAAAACATGTGTTTGATTCAATCATGGATCTTCATCCAATTTTATTTTTTATTTATCGTACACTTGTGGAATTTTTAATATTGGAAAACTATCAAGTCGGTCTTGTGGTATGTTTATTATGATGATTGGATTTTTTTTAAACTCTAGCATTCCTTATTTTTGGGTGTGATTGTGTTGTAAATTATATTTTATTGGGAATAAATGATTTTTAGGAAAATGATTTTTAGGATTAGAAATTGGGCCTTTAAGATTGATAAAAATGGAATAGATATTTAAGAACTATTATTGGATATTTTTTTTATTAAATTGATTGATTTCATTATAAAGTCTAATTTTAGGTTTATAATTTATTAGTGTTATAATTGTAAAAATATTTACATCTATTTTTGTGTAATTTTAAAAATACATTGTTTTTGTTTAATGAAAATTAAATAGTGGATGGATTTACGATTTTCTAAAATTTGATGATGTGTTTTCAATTTATTTGATGTTGATATTAATGAATCTAGAGTCTGTTTCCTATTTTTACGGAATTAGTGAGTTTTAATGCCTGGTGTAAATGTTTTGTAATTATCAGGGAAATGGGGTTTCAATTGATGTGACATGTTTTGAAATTTTAGGGTAGTTTTAAAAGCACATGTGATTTCAGAAAATATGTTTTGATTCCTTTGGGATGGTAATGATTTTTAAATTAATGAAGTTTTAGAATTTGTTTTTCTTGATTAATTTATATTTTTTGGATTTTTTCACTTAGTTTGGGTTGAGAATATATGAATTCATATGGGAAACATGACCTAGATGAGTTCATAATCTATTCTATATGAGGAATTCATTTTGCAAAAATCTTGAGTAAAGGTATGGGGTTTATATAATAGGGAGGTTATCTTCTATCCTTTGAATCTTTCTAATACATTGATTGGATTATTAAGTATTGTTTCTCTTTTTTGGGAATAGTAGAAATTTGGTTATATGAATTATTTGGGAGACTAGGATTGGTGATTCTTGGAAATACAGTTGATTGAATTATTGAGTACCTATCTCTATGGGTATTCATGTGATGGTTTTTTCGATGATTTATGCTTGACATGTTTAGAAAATTATATCCATGAGGTGCATTTTTTTAGTGCGATACATGTATGTTATTTTGGGATAATCTTCTAAATAAGTGGTTACTTAGAATTATTTATGAATCCTGTCCTTTTTTCATTTTAGGATTTTATTTAGTAATTTTTTCCTTGTGGTGTGCGATTTGGATGGATGGGATAAAAATGTGACTAGTTGAGACTATATGCTATCTAGTTTAAATAAAATATTATTGGGTTTACCATTATTTGGTAACCAATGTATAATCTCATAATTCACACAATTATTTAAATTTTTAATCCTTGGTTATAGATCCTATAATTTCTTTGATTAATGCATGTCATCAGTAACTGCATATTTAGATGTTTTGGATTTATGGAATTCAGAGTGTTTCTTGGATCATGATTCCTTTTAGGAGTTTGAATTATTTTAAATGATTTTCATGGCTGGGGGAATCAAGTTGTTAATTTATTTAAATTGGTAATCATAGTTATTTTAGTGATTCATTCATTTAAAGAGATATATTTTTTGTTTCAGTCATTTAGATTCACTCAATATAGTGGACAGACCTCATTAACTCACCCTTCTTATAGTGTTTTTTGTTGGGTGTTTGTGATCCTATCCCATTTATGGTTATTGAAGTTGTTAGTGTATTTTTATAACATGATATATTGGATGGTTTATGTTTATTGTTTTATTGATCTAAAGATATTTTTAATGGTTTTCAACCCTTTAACTTCTAATGAATGAGTGTTAGGATTTTCTCATTCTTTGTTATCATTAATCTTGACTATAAATTTTATGGGGATAGAAAGTGGCAGGGTTGGGAGAACTATGACCCCCACATGTAACTGTTACCTATTAATTTATATTATTTTTCTTAATATTAAATGATTTAGATTTTCAGGGTTTTTATGCTAAAATAATGTTAAATATGGAATATTTATCTTTTGTGCACATTTGGCACAACAGTTTATAGGAAACCATACAGTTACCCTTATTGAAGGTGTTTTTTAGTTTCTTTTATTTAGAACATAATTGGAGTGTAAAGGTTCTTTATATTTAGTTCCAAAATTTTTAAATAATAATGATAACCATTCAAAAAACATGATGTGTATCTGTACTAGCACAATGCTTGCACACGGTTAGTGAAAACCATACAAATGTTATGAAAAAGGCTTTACAGTTTAAATAGTGTTGTTTCTAACAGTTGGAACATGGTTTGTAAACCTTGTCACATATCCTTGTGAGAATATTTTTCTTAGGAATTTCCACCAGGATGGGTGGCTCATAGTTTTGAAAACCATATGGACAAATCATATAGGCTACAAATATTTCATCAACATTCTGAAATTACAATTCCCCCTCCAGATTTTATGCCTCTCACCTTATTTTATTTTAAACTTAACTAGATAAACCATGAGCTGTGTATGGGGATCTCATCACCTCTTCCTTTTATTTTTATGTCTCTTCATCTTGATTTCTAAAAGGCAATACTTCTTTTATTGTTATTTTTTTCTATACTCATCTTCACTTTACCTCTCTCTGTCACTCTTGATTTTCCTATCATACATGAAACTTATCCACTATTTAAGTTGGTATTAGGGTTTTATAATGTTTTAATGATGGTTATTTTAGATTATTAGGGTTGAAAAAGATGTCTCTTATGCTGATCCATGTTGTTAAGGATTTTAAAAAATAAGTAATTTTTTTTTCGAATGTTTTTCAAAGGAAAATGATAATATTATCCTACAATATGATCTCAAATAATATTTATGACAACTATATTGGTCTTAGAATGGGTTTTTTAACCTATTATAGGATTTTGGTGGAAATATGAGCTATTAAATTTTTAATAAAATATTTAATATTTAATCAATTAAATATTAGTTTATTTTCACATGTTCATTTGGCCATATTTTAAAATGGACTGCAGAATTGAGATTCTATCTCTATCATTGAGTACATAATGGGGGGAATTATTATGTGGGACACAAACCCATTGTGGGCACTGGGATGAGAATACGGCCATTTATTTTATATATTTTTATATATTTTTTTTCTTTTTAAAAAATTTTTCTCTCTCATTTCCCTTTATATTACCATGAATGAACCATGTGAAAGTTTTCATCCCTTTTTCAAGGGAGTGATAGGGAGAGAAGAGGGAGTGGGAGAAGGATGCATCACCTAAAGAGTATGTTTGGAGGTAAATCGAGGCTCTGTAAGTGTGTTTCCTGGATTATTTGTAATGCTTTGACGGTTTCCACATGGAGGTAGGAATATTTTTAAATTTTCATCATAAATACCTATATAATAATTATCTTTAGTTTTGAAATCCTTTCATGAGTTTTCTGGGATCCCTAGTGGGTCAATTAGTGTCTTTTTTGGAGAAAATGGGGTTTTAGGACAATTTGGGGAGTTTTTTTGTATAGGAATACCCATGTACATGATGTGTAGTTAAGAGAAAACACTATATGTATCATTCCTTCTAGAGGTAAATAGTTTTTTAGGAATAAACACTTTGTACATAGGAGTACATGACATGTATTGGGGACTGAGGGCCTGCTAGGGGTACATGGCCATGTAGAGTACATGACCTAACCCTGTGTGGGTACATTCCCACTTCTACGTACTGCACTTAGATAGAACCAGTGTGGGGGTACATGGAAAATTATATGTCTTTTTACCATATGATGGGTACACTCTATATACAATTCAATACAATTTGTGTAGTCTTGTTATGTACTATCAGAGTTGGGGATGGGGTATACTAGGAGGTATCCAAGTGGGGGTACATAACTTCTACAAGGTCCACATGTCATTTACATTGGTAAACTACACCCTGATTAGCCTAAGGAACATTGATAGAGAGGAAATATATGGGAATACATCATGTAATGGAAGTACACATCATTTAATTTTTTTTCTTCCTCGGCATGTTTAACCTGTTTTTCACAGTGATGTTAGAATTATACATGTGATTAGTCTATTTTAATAATTTTTTAAAATAGATCATAATGGTTAGATACTATTATCTTTTAGAGAATGATTTGATTGTGTTTTTTAGGTTTAATTGATTCTAGGAGTATTTAATTGAGGTTTTGTTTTTTAAACATCATGTGGAATCAGTATTGAGTTTCAAGGCCCGTGTAAGGGTTGTGACCTTAGTGATCGGCTTACATTGAGTGTTATATAGAAATATATTTGGTATAATTTTATACGGGTTCGATATGTGGGTATCATGTAGTATTTATGTGGAGATATTGGTTTTTCCTTGAATGTCATTTCACAAAGTTATAGCAATATATGTTTAGGATTTGGGTTTGAGGATTCCAAAGCAGTTCAAACCTTTGTGCTTGACTGATTTCATGGGATAATGATTATAGCCGAGTGCCATTGAGATGATTAGATGAATCAGATAGACTCTTTAGGATTCCCTTGTGGTATGGTTACTAAAAAAGTAATCTATGTTTTCTATAGTCACCTATTAAGGATGCCAAAGTGGAATGGTGTGGTTTGGATTCCCTTGTGGGAGAGTTGGTAATCAAGGATAGGTTGTTTGTTGGGATGATCAAATGTGGTTTTTCTTTCATGGGATTTAAAATGATTTATTTATTGGATAAGGATTCCCATTGTGTCCTTCTTTTTATGTGGTCATGTGGAAAATTGTTAACACCCTTCTGGGTATTATATTCTTTTTTATTCCTATTTGGTCTTCTCTTGATTGAGAAATAGTTGGAGGCCACAAGGGTACATTTAGGATTTTTCCACACTAATCATGTCCCATGATTTGTATAATAATGATCAACCCATCATAGGGTATCCTAATCATGTTTTGGCCTTCAGCCAAATTTAGGATCTATGTATGGGCATCTCCTCATAGCTTGGGTGCAGTAGGGGAGTCCCTAGTTAGACAATTATTCATAGTATAACCCTAGGGATAGCGAGAGCCTTGATTTTTGGTTTATCCCTATCATGGGTCATTTATAGATTTTGGTATATATAATTTTGATTCTAATATCTAGGGTTATGAGAGAGGAATCATGCTTTGTTGATCGATAGATGATCAATATTGCTAGTTCAACTATTTGGATGGTGGGTTAAAGGTTGGATCAACCCATGTTAAGTTAGCCTTTATCCATATTGTTTGAGGTAGTATCAATTCATTAATTTTGATTATGAAGGATACCGTTGTAATATGATAGATTTGGAATTGACCCTGAGTTTTGGTCTAGTTTTGTAACGCCTTGTTACCATATTTAAGGTACTTACATTCTCTTTACTTATCTTCCTTTTTATTTTGGTGTGTCTTGTGGCTCTTGAGGATAAAAAACCTTTTTGGGAAAAATAACATAAATTAGAAGGATGTATGATTTTTTAATTATTGGAGTACTTGTATAGAAGTTTAATTCATTGGTAGGTTTTTCCATGATTTTAGATAATGTCGAAGGTGGTTTTGAGTTTTCTTCTCGAATCTAGTTTTTTTTAATTTGCAGGACAATTACATGTCTTGTATTGTTAATTAAAGTCTAGTAATTTTTGTAGGGTTGATTTTGTGAAACTATTACACAAAATTAATGTATTAAACACCATTTACGGATATCATTGAGTGTCAATATTACATGACACATACAGATTACATGTCGTGTAATTTTAAAAATTGTATTTTCAATAAATAGGTGATAGATTTTTTCAGTGTATATGGACCCCATGGATTACAAAAAATTTAAAGGGATTATATGTTATGTAAATATCACAGAAAAGGATGTTAGGGTTCTATACGAGTGATATATTTTCTCATTTATCTGTAATCCTCCATTTTTTCAACCCAGAGCTCCCCTCTAGTGATTTTGGGGGCCTTCTCTCTATCCCAATCGCTTCGTTCAGCGATTGATCTATGTTGTGACTCGGTTTCATCTATCCAGGTGAGTAATCCTTCTTCATTATGCATTTCCTTTTATCATGTCTATGTCATTATATTTCATTATTGGATTCTTTTATGAATTTTGATTATTATCTTGCTTCCCTTCAAAATAAGTTGTATGATCCTATTCTAGGGACCGATTCTTTGTTGGTTGTGGTGCAGTAAGTGTACATTTTTGAGGAATCTGTTGTTTACTATTCTCCACCAACCCTTTTCTAAAATTGAATTAATTATGATATGTGTGGATTGGTTTTGAGGATTATATTTTTATTCTGTGTTCATACTTGTTGGTGGATCCCATGGGGGAGTGTGTGACACTTGTTTTGAGGTGGGTGCTTCCATTCATATCATGTGTTGGTGAACTGCATTTATTTGGTTATTTTAAATAAATTTATAAATTAAATTTCATAATTTATTGATTGGTTTGGTCTGTGTGGAAAATGGTTTTTGATATATTAAGGTTTCCCCTTATATTGGTTAATGAAATTGGTATTTCAAAGCATTGTGATATGGTTTTATGAAATGATTTTCAAAGATTAGATTTATGAAAATGGGTTGAGGTATTATTTTGGAAGATAATGAACTTGTTAATCCTTGTGTACATAGGTGGAAGGTTTAGTAATAGGCCTCATTCATTATCAAGGGGTTTTCTCATGGGTCATTCCACTGCTCCCTACGCATGTTTTTATAAGTAAGTGTTATTCCATTGGGGTTTTACTTTTAGGGGTTTCCTAATCCCCTTTGTATTTTATTAATATGTCTATAGGGTTGATACACACATGATTTTCTGTGTTAGGTATGATTTTCAAAGCTATCCTAACATGGTGTGATCCTTAGTGTGATGTTCCCTGCGCTTTGGATTGTACTATTTTGGATGTACATCTATATATTTGATATGATATTTGATAACTAATTTGGTTTTTTTATAATTTTTTTGGAAATATGTGGATGAAATAAAATGAAACTTAATTACCTGGTTAATTTTTTAAATTTGGAAAAAGGGGAAATTATTATTTTTTCAACGCTTTTGAAATAAAAAATGCTAAATTTTATATCACAACTTGTTTTATTTAATGTTTATTATTGAGAAAATATCTATCAAGGTAACATTTCTCTATTTTGGGGTTTTTTAAGTAAGTTGAAAAATTAGGTTTCAAAGGTCAGTTGTGGTGTTACAATAATATTTTTATGTCGTATATTGATAAATATACAAGGAAACCAATAGATTCAATGGAAATGTTAAAAAATATTGTGTGTATACAAGGTGGCGTTGTTTATTCGTTTTTGGCAATTTTTGGGGTCCAAAATATAGAGGATGGATCAATCATAATGAAAATTTGATTTCCATAAATAACTCATAAAAATATGGAAAAGGTATGAGTATCACAATTATTAGAGTTTTTTGAATATATTCATCTTTGTGAAAGTAGACGGTATCATGAAGGATTGATGGTTCATGAATGTGTGAAGAAAAATGTTAACAATCCATTACTACAAGAATATTTTTGAATGGAAATTTACAAACATCTTTTAAAAAATATGTAGATTCGTGAACAAGATCTGAGAGTTTCTTCAAAACGAGATGGCTAGGAAAGATGGTTCAAGAATGGGAGGAAACACCTAAAAATAATCCTCTACCCCCCTAAAAATGTAGACCATGACTTAATATATATTCAAAAGCTCAAAATTAATGAAGTTGATTCTTCAAGGTTGATCATGAAAAAGAGCTCAAGAATAAATTAATTTCACAAACTCTATGAATGATGACATAAATTTGTAATCATTTCAAATGTACTATTGTTCTTGAAGGCTATAAAAATATGAAAAAAAATGTTAGCTTTTTGAAGGCAATGTGAGATCTATGAAAGTGAATTAGATTCAATAAAAAAGTTTTCATTGATAAATATTTTTGAGATTCATTAATGTGGTGAGATTTGTGAATGTTCTGGGGTACACAAAGGCAGTATATACTAATGATGAATTGGGAATTTTTGTGAAGGTTGTGTGAGCTTCTCAAAGGCAGTGAGCATTATGAAAGTATAAAAAAGGTATTTCCTAATAAATTTGCATTAAATTAGGATTCATTAGGTATATTAATGTATAAAATCAAAAGACTGTCTACCTAAAACTATGGATGTATTCAATATTTTTAATTAAGGGACCTATATGTCCATAAACTGTGTGTGAATCCTTTTTCGAGTAGTGATCCATGGATGAAGAAGAATGTGATACTTTACACTAATAGGGATCCATCTAAGGTAAGATTAATTGAGTAACCCTTGGTAAGTGGCGATCTATCCCAAAACATTGTAATGGATGTATGCTTGGTCATAGAAGTGATCTAGCCTGAACAATGAATTTGTAAGTGACCCTTAATGGATTTGGTACATTGAAATATTGTCATTAGATTTTCCCTAGATATTGCCAAGTGACAGTGAACCAAGAAAAAAAATTGTCCTTGTTCTTTCACTCATGATTGAATTTCAATGCTACATCATCATATAATGAAGGAAATAATAAGATAAATATAAATAGTTGTGAGAAAATTAACAAACCCTTATAATAAATTGGAAGAGATCCAGTGGCGTAGGAAGAATTTTTAAAATAATATACAAAACTTGATTCACTCACCTATCAGGTGGTCTAAGCCCCTTTTGGACCTAAATATCAGTATCAGACCATTGATTTCTTTTATCATAATTTTTTAATCTATATTGGTTCATTTTATTTTGGAATTTATAGTTTCAGTCTACTCTTTAACGAATTGTTCAATTGAAAAGGGAATAACATCCAATAATATGTAGAAGTCAGGTGGAATTTCTTAGTGTGGATGTATATAATTAATGAGTGTAATTCAGTTGAAGGAAACCAACAAGAACTCATATTATGAGTCAATTTCTTCATTAAATTATACAAAAATAATGAATGAAGATTCCAGCATGTCAAGTGATGATGGAACAATTATGATGAAGAAATTAGAAGAAGGAAAGTAGTTGATGATGTCAACCTGAAAATTTAATTAGTTCATAAAATAATATATGAAAATAATTCTCCATATATCTCGTTCAAGGTATAGTAAATTGAGTTCAATAAGATAATATGTTTGAATAAAAGGCTTATTTATGTGGCTACGAATATGAGGGATACGAGTGATTCCCAAGCCAAAGAATAGAAAAATATGTCTAAATTGATAGAAAAAATAAGAGCTAAATATAAGGGAATGAATATGAACATAAAATAAATTTAGAATCTGGAAACCAGAAACGATGATCTTGCTACACAGCTATCTAAACTAGTTCATGGGAAACAAAGGGTGTTATAGAATAATATAAGATTTAATGATTATGTTGTTCATAAAAAATATAAAATAAACGACAAATCTAATAGATAAAAAAGATCTTACAATAATTAAAATATGATATAAAAAGTGGTAAGACTCTCATATGATAAAATAATTCTCAATGTGAAATAAGGGATAAAAATATTCAACAATTCGGAGAAGATCTATAATCATTAAATAAAGTTGTGGAGAAAATTGAGGGAAATAGTCAGCCCAAATTGTGGGATGATTTGCATTTATAATTTTATTGTCCATGAGAAGGTAATAATGAAATGAAATGAGAATATGATATTTATGAAGATAAACAAGAATGGATTCTCTCATACCTAAGACCATGTAGTATGGTAAAATCTCGTATTGGCTATGATAAACTCTCTCTCATGCATGAGAGAAAAAGAGGTGTGAACAGTTCAAAAAATAGAAAAAAAATCCTTTAGGTGATGGGAAAAAAACTAAAAATACTTTTACAATAATTAATTATAACATGTTATGTTTCATTGGAATGGATGTTCATATTTATATTTTTTTTGAAGATGTAGAATATATTTCATATTTGGAAGACAAAAAAATTTCTAAATTTGAGAATAAGAAGAACCATCTTGAAAAGTCTGAAAGGAATGTATCTTAGAAGAAATTATCCATATGATTCTATTACTATTAAAGACTTGGGAACACCATTATATGTGTCAAGAATCTTGAGGTATCATGGTGAGAAGAATAATAACATTGGATTCATAAAAATCTCATCAGAAAAATGATGATGTGAGGTATGTTTTTAATGGGGGATACTTTATTTTTTCTAATCACAAGTATTTTTCAGGGCACAATATCTAGAAGAATGAAGGGAAGGAAAAAAACTCTAAAAGAGATCCCAAATCTAGTGGTGTATAATAAGAAATCCTATACTAAAAGAAAAATTATAAATAAAATAATGTGTCAAATGTCTCAAAGGAAACACAAGGAGGTCAATGAATGATGTATGAACCACCTCCTCTCATACACTCACAACAAATCTCTTAGAATGAATGTGAATGAACTTGGATGAAAATGGGAGAAGCTATTGTAGTTGATAGTAAGAAAAACGTTTGTTAAGAAAAGGACCCACCACTAGAATGAAATAATGTGGTGACTCGAATAAATAAAAAAATAAATATAAAAAATGAATGTATCGAAAAACTCGTATTTCATTTCAAAAAGATAGAAGTGAAGGTAGAAGGATTCTCCCTCTAATAGAAGAAGACGAATGAGAAGATAACCGTTGTAGAGATTACTTGTCATAGAAAGAATCATAAAAAATGGAATTTTAGTAGATCATCAAATATGGAAATTTGTACTATTTTTTAAACCCCATATTATGAAAAATACTATGTAACGATCCAACCCAAGATGGGTCTTGAGCTACAACAACCCAAGAATTCCTCTATAGTCTAGAGGTGATGACAATTCTAAAATACAATACTTACATGGGGAGGACTTTTACTATGTACGTATATGAACTCACACAAACAACTCAATGAAAAAGTGCAGAGGAAAAGATGAAAAATTCAACACTACTATAATGTCAATAAAGCATGCATGACCATCTAAACAGTCCAAAGTACAGTAGTGTAAAATTAAATCAAAAGGGAAAAAATCCACACCAATCTTGAAATTTTTCACAGCCTAATGGAAAATAAGAAAAGTGAAATAGTTGAGAGAGTCAATATCTTGGATCCCAATCAATTACCACTGTATGCGGTCCAAGAACCCTATATCCCTAAGATTTCCTAATGTATCAATTGACCTGTTCACCATATATAAAAGACACAAAACATGTTTGGAAAACCCAATGTTGGGGTGAGTATATATATACCAAGTAGAACACCCCAAAAATGGAGAAATGGGAGCAGTACGGGATAAAACTGAAGATGAGAGCAGTAGATCGAAGAAGGTAAAGTAGAGAGTACATTTTCAAGGAGATTGACACGATGAGAGGATAAACATATCATTGAGTATTAGCTAACTATAATATGAGAGTGGCCTTATCCAACCACAAGAATCTTCACATGTAAATCCCATGGCTAACATAATACATTTTCAACTCTCTCGGAGGGAGAATTACTATACACAATGATTGGATACTGAAGTAGGATATATATATATATATATATATTCTTAGTTAATGAATCCCAAATTAGAGAGTAAGGGGATCTCTATCTCATAGATCATCCCAAGAATAAGAGTATCTAACATTTCCTAGGTAAGTCCATCTATGATGCCTAGAACATCATGGATCTACCCAGAACACACAAGTCCATGTGAACCAGTCACCAATCCTTGATAAAATCCACTTTTTGTGGCACTGACTAACCCACATATTTTTTATATAATGCTAAAAGGATGTGTCTTACTAGGTAAAGCATCCCTATTTCTCTTGAGTCTGAAGGCATGTCAAACCACATCTCATCATTATTCCATACAGTTGAGGGGTCACTAGTTTTAGGAAAGGCTCCAACGCCCTGATATAATAGGAGGGTCCTAATAATGTAGTCATTAAAGAACTCCACTCCCAGTCCTACTATAGGGTACCAATTGGGAATTTTTCATCAGTGAATTCAACTACCCATACAAAATGTATGGTAATCCGAGTGAGTCATTAGAGAACTCCACTACTCATCCCTACTAGTGGGATATGCTTGGAAGATGTCATCTGGGAATTCCACTACCCAGAACAGCTAGATGGTATGCCTGGAACTATCATCGAGGAATTCTATAGCCCAGCCCTACTAGAGGGTAAGCCCAAAACATATAAAAGCATCACTAACCATCACAGTTTTGAGGGTAACTCCAAAAGATCATTGAGGAACTCCAATACACCACCCAGATAGAGGGTAACTCAAAAAGATCAACGGGGAATGACACTACCTTGTACTATTGAAGGGTAATCCCAAAACATTAAGGAGCTCCACTAACTAGTACTATTGGTGGGTAAATCAGAAGAATCATTGGGGAATGCCACTGCCCAGCCCTACTAGAGCGTAAGCACATAATTCGTCACATAAAATCTATAAATCATCTTTCAATGGGACCATCATGTTATATGAAGACAAAATATCAAGATACGATGCTCATGGTCCAAAATAAAAGTTCAAACAAAGGTGATATAAATGTTTTATGTTCTATTGGAATTGCTCAAGGGGAACATGGCATGTGGGGGACCCACATGGCATGTTGTTCCACTCTACAGCCTTGCAGTGTCCCTAGCTGGTACAATGCTCCACCATATATAGTATAATACTCTTTTTAGGTAGAAAACACAACCAGACCTTACTAAATAGGACTGGGGTGGTGTCCTGTGGCTGTGTCCATGTACATGGACCCCATGACTATATAGCCATGCCCTATGTTTCTGTAATTCAATACACGACATGTTTGGTCCACATGAGATTCTGCCATTGTGGACAACCCATTTCAATGTTTTCTTATAAGAATTCCCTGCCTATGTGACCCAGCACATGCATTATCCAACTAGGTAAGGAATACAAGGTGTGTGTGGAAGGTATACATGCCATTTCATCCTTATTATTTCCCAAACCCTAGAGTTCCTCTAAAGGAGACTAAACACCATGTGTTCAGTATTGAACATGGAATATAGTCAGGATTATTGTAGAATATCTTAAATTTATGTTTCGGTCTGCATGATTCAAATTTGACCAAATCACCTTGGATTCCACCATAAATCTTCTTGTAAACTCTGGATCTCGTAGAACCTTACACTCATTGGCCATCGTTCTCCTAAAAATTACTCTAGTAAAAAATGAGGGTTTCATTATTCTTTCCCCAATCCACCATCGGTTCAACCATTGATATATTGTAAAAAACACTAGATCATCCATCCTCATACCATGATGAATCATGATTTGTGCTTCACTCTCAAAATTCATTCCCTTTCTTTGACCCGCTACAGATCCAGGTACCCGATCGAGCTCAAGTAGCTCAAAAATTATCAAACCAGGAACAACAAGCTTCCATTAGAAAAGAACACAAAGAACAAGAGGGATAAAAATAAAAAAAAATTAATCATTACTTTACAAGAATTATGGGCTGGTGATCAAGAACAGGGCACCGAGGTTAGATGAACAGAGGGAAAATTAATTAAATTTTAGTTTTCGGGAACATAAAAAGGTTATAAAAGGCACAGAATGAAGGAAGATTAATGATCTACTCAATTGTTTAATTATATGGGATAAAAAACACAAATAATAAGTCCAACATATATTTGGATAGATAATTGGTGAATAACACACTCACACAATTATTATATGAAAACGGTGTCTCTTTTATGCATTGATCCTCCTTGATCTAGATGTTTTTCTTTCATTTCCAACAAAGGAGGGGAGGATCCTTCACCAGTGTATGGGAGAATTGTGATCCAACCATTTACAATTCACCATAATGACCTATTTATATCGATTTTTTGGGTAATGGAAAATTAATCAATCAATTAATCAAATGTTTAATTTACTTAAACATAACACAAATGAGCTAGGGGTCCGAACATCTTATTCTAGCTTATTTTATGTCTCCCCTATGGTAAAAAACGAGTTCTAGACCCAACCATAGTCTCATATTTTGTATCTGATAAACTATTTAATAATTATACAATTTTCTTCAATTAAGAACAACTGCGCAATCTAAAATATGTTTTATATTTGTATAATGTTAATTCTGGGCACACCAGGCCTCGAAATCACACACCATGTCAGTGCCCAAATATATGAATATATTTATAAATATTTATACATATTATAAGGATAACAATAGGTCTATACATCATTCCTTCCTTCAATATTTTCAACCTAGTATATAAAAAGTAAGAAAAAAACTCAGGATACTGGGTACGTATTTAGCTCTCCAACTCTTATGAAAACTCCAACACATTTTCGTGCTACCACAACATGTGAACCAAAGGGATGATCCATTCTTCCAATGTACAGTCCTGTCAATCCTCGATCACCACTGAGTGATCTGTAAAGGTGGCTCTATCCTCAATGTCCAGCGTACCCAAATAAATGATATGCATAGGGTTATACGGTTATTTCCTCTGTAGTGACACATGGAATATGTTGTGAACCTTCTCTATCTCAGATGGTAGGGTGAGTCGATAAGAAACCTCATAAACAATTTGCATGATCTCAAATAGCCCGATTAACCTCAAGGATAGCTTACCCCCCCTATAAAAACCATTGCATTACTCATTGATGGGGGACTCTCAAGAAGACACAATCTCACTGCTCAAACTCAAAGGTCCTTCGATGGATATCTACATATGATTTCTATCCAATCTAGGCCATCCTCATCCTTTGAAAGATGACGTTCACTTTTTTTTGTCACCTGCACCAACTCTGGGACCAAAAGAGATGAGACTCTCTAATCTATGTCCAGCATAAGTTTACCTATAGGTTATCCTATATAGGGTCTCAAAATGATACATGATGATGGTATAGTGTTAGTTATTGTTGTATAAAGACTCTATCAAGGCAGATGATCCTCCCATCATTGACCAATGTCCAACACACAATCGGTTAGTATATCCTCTAGCACCTGGATTGTGCACTCTGTCTACCCATCATTATGGAGGTGGAAGGTTGTAATCATAAACACAGAGGTCCCTAATGCCTCCAATAGGCCTATACACAATCAGGATATAAACGAAATATCATGATCGAGGACAATCGTCAAGGGAAACCTTTGAAATAAGATGATCTACCATACATAAATCTACCTTAAACTCTCCACCACACTCTGCTCCCAGATGGAACGGAAGTGTTTCAACATCATGATTTAGTCAACTATAAATTAAATGGAATCATGGATCTTCATTGTGTGCTGAATCCCTATGAAAAATTCCATGGATATTCTATCCAACATCCACTCTGAGATCTCAAGGTGGTGTAACAAACCTACCAAAATGTGGTTCTCAACATTCACTTATAAATAGGTGAGTAACTGTGAGGAAAACTCAGATATGCTTCATCTCAAGTTGGAACGCCCAAATTATCATTAAGGGTCTCTATACATATTCCCCTAACCGGGATGTATATCTAGGGGAGATGTGTAGAACTCCCACATCACCTCCTCCCACATCGTGACTTGAACCACTGTTCACCCCTGGAATAATATTTCCTGATTCCCTACATCATAATATCCATCTAGTAAATTTCATGTGGACATATAATAACAAAATACCACACAGTCAATTTCCCCTAGCTAGGACTCTCCCACATGCTTAAGGAGTGAAGGAGTCAACACCATCAACAGAAGAAAAGTTGTACCCTTTGGCTCCACCAAGGTTAGCCACCAGGAATCTAACTACATTGAATCTTTTGGCACTAAATGAGGTTAGGACATCCTACTAAGGGAATATGATACAATGTTCCCATTCTCTGAATATGAATAGTCTTGATGTTGTATCCTTATAGGAACTCTGACTAGTGTCCCGGACTCAGGTTCAAGTATTTCTGTGTGAGGACATGCCTGAGGATTTTGTGGCCTATGTAAACCATAAATCACTCTCCCAGGAGATTTTTCCTCTACATACATAATGATAATACAATCACTTCCAACTCTTGGTCTTGAAACACATACATCTTATCAAAAGGTCTCAAATGCATCGACCCATATGAAATGATCGTCTAATGTTGCATCAATACACAACCAATCCCAACATTCAAGGCATAACAATACACTATGAACTCAAGCCATTAATCTGGTAGTCTCAACAATGGAGTGCTCATCAGCCTATACCTAAACTACTCAAATTCCTTCTTGCACTTCTCAGACTAGGTAAAATATTATCCCTTCCACATTAGTGTCATCAAATTTGTTTTTATTCTTGATAATTCTTCAACATATCTCTTATAGTACACTAAAACGTCAAGAAAAACTCCACACCTATGACACATTCTCATGTGGATCCTAAGAAATCACTACATTGATCCTTTTTGGGTCCATTGATAAACCTAGTTGAGATATTACATTCCCTAGAGTGTGAACTTCTCATATCAATAACTAGAACATCAATAGATTTCTATAATGATGGTTCCATCAAAGAAAATTATGAACCATCCTCTAGTTATTTGCATTATCCTCCATTTATACATAGTATATGACTATTTCATCAGTGATGATAACATGAAACTGGTCCATGTATGACTGGAATACCTGATTAATCAATTCCCTAAAAACAGTGGGGGCAATTTTCACACCAAAGGGCATCACTAAGATCTCATAGTGTCCATAGTGACATTATAAAGACATCATTGGAATATCATCCTCAAGAAAGTGCAACAAGTGGTAGCCCGACCTAAGATAGATCTTGGAGAACCATATCACACCTCACAACTAATCAAAGATTTCATCAATCCTCACTAAGGGGTACTTTTTCTTTATCATTTCCTGGTTTAGGTGAAGATAATCCGTGAAAATCTAGAAGATTATATCTTCCTTTTTCTTGAATGGAACCAGATCTATCCAGTGGCACACACTGGGATTGATGAAAGCTTAATCATGAAGGTCCTCCAACATCAACCATAGCTCCCAGATCTTGGAAGGTTCTATATGATATGATGTAGAAGATATTGTGGTAGTCTTATGATGAATGTCTATGAAAAACTCTATCACTCACCTTAGAGGTAGTCCCAGAATGTCTTCGGGGAAGAAATTTATGTTTTCCTACAAAACTGAAGGAACCCAGATGCATAAAGAGTGTACTACACAAATGTTTACACTTGATAACTAATGGGATATAGCTGAAACCTCATTCTCATAGAATACAATAGTCATTCAATGAGGAATGTCTCACTAGAAAAGTAGAAGCTCATCACATCCTCACGTAGGCATCTAAATAGTCTATGGTGAATGTAGATATTGAATAAAACCATAGATATCCAATCCATACCCAAGATTATGTCATATGGTTCCATCATTAAGACCAAAAGTTCCCATGTGATCCTCTCTCCACCAATTCACAAGTCAAACTATTGGGAGATGAAAGACACAAAAGAAGCATTCCCTATAAGAACCTCATGAAAAAAGTTCTTGTGATATCACATCCACTTGAAGATCCACACACATACCAAGAGTATCAAGATAAAATAATGTATGGAACCCATATCTACTAATGAATAATAAACTGTATAATAAACAAGGATTTCAACTTGAATCATCTAATTCACAACATGATCAAAGATGTTCAAGGATTCAAGGTGTTTGTAGCCCCATATGCCTGCTCCTAGAGATTGACATGGGCCACCTGGTGGTGGTGGTGGAAGGATATCATACCTCCATCCTCCACATAATACTATTCCTAACCCTGTTGTAGTTTCACCTCCCTTGGGACCACCCTATCCATACCTGGGAGATCACTGATCATGACGTTGTCTCTAATGTGGTTTCCCATCAACTTCCTGCCTGGAATTCTTAACACATACGGTTAGGAAGTCCCATTACATGTGACCACACTCATCACAAGAATAGAACTAGACCTCTCTGGGATGCACTGGTACTCTATGCTACCCAGCACTATACGACCACATCCCTGAGCTGGATCATGGAACAATCTCCTATTCTGAGAAGTTTGGAACCTACCAGCTGATGTAGATGACTCATCCCTATTGCACCCAATGCCATCTCTAGATATCTAAAATCCTTCGGAAAAAACAATATTTCTCACATGTTCCCTCTCCATCATATCAATATAGGTGCGGATTCACAAGGGAACTACTTTCTCTCAGATCTCTCTACGGAGTCTGTGTTCAAACTTCTTGGATTGGTAGTATCCATCACAGATCTTGTTGAGAGAGTATGGTGTAAGGTCTTTAAACCTAGATGCATACTAATACACTATCATACCTCCATTCTGAAGCATCAGAAGCTACTAGATCCTAATTGATCATAATTAGGAGGTGTAATACTACTCACAAAATAGCTTCTACAATTCATCCCATGAGAGAGTTGACTCATCGTGCATCAGAGTAACCCATATCCACCAACAAACAATTACTAAATTGAATATAATGGCTTCCAATTCAACCATATGATACATAAATTTCCAAATAAACATGAAGACATGAGCCACAAACTCCATACAATCCTCTTCCACTAAGGGATCTGGCTCACTATGGAAACTTATCAGTATGTGACACTAGAACTCATGGAATGTGTTCAACCTACGCACATCCTCATCCTGCTCCTATGGGAAATTATTATACTCAATAGGAATAGGTGCTACAACCTACCCACCTGGAGGAAGGGGATCATAGGATGTACCCCAAACAAAGGCCTTTTCACTCATAGGGTTTCCCTTATGAACTGGAGATGGTATCCATGTAGGTCGGCATCGTAGAAGCATCCTGAATGTTATTAAGAAGAACCACAATAAAATGGGTATATATAAAAATATATATCTACAATGATTGGGAGTAGATATAAGAAGGAAATTAAAATACTTAATAACATATGATTCATGTACCATTTATCCCTTCAAAAAATGTCTCGGCTTGCCGAGTCGAAAAGAAGGTAGTCACAGTTCTAGGGAAGGGATACGTCAGCCACCACACCATCCCTGGATTCCCTATCCTATGATACACAATCGAGAAACTTTGACCTTATTTCTTTAATCCCAAAAAAATCCATTTTAGATAACATCTAAATAATGTCCCACAGATCGAGAAACATTTGATACCAATCTTTCATGACCTGACCGAAGCCAGGGCTCGAGCCATGACTACCCCAAGCACACCTCTATAGGCCATGGAGTGAAGATAAGCATCTAAGGCATAACTAATTCGATAAGGCCTTTCCATAAGTACCGGTATGGACATAGAAAACCTTTATAATGAAAAAGAGTAGATGGAAATAATGAAAACAATCAACACTACTATAATGTAAATCAAGCATGCATGAACCGCTTGAAAATACAAAGACCAATAGTGTAATCTAAAAGGAAAAGGAAAAAATACACACCAAACTATAAATGTGTCCCAAATTGATAGAAAACTGGAAACGTAAAATAGCTAGGAGAGACCAGCTCCTAGATCCTATGATACGACCACTATACATGGTCCATGCACCCAGTATCAATAAGTTCCCCTAATGGTCCAGTCAATATATCCTCCATTTTCAAAAGACATGACATGTTTTGGGGAAATACCATGTAGGGGTGAGTATATACATACCCATTAGACTGCCCCAATATCATTTTAGGGGGAGCAGTAAGATATAAAAATGAAGTGTAAAGCATTATATAGGACAAGGTATAATAAGGGAGTACAACTCAACCCAAAAGAGAGTGAAAGTGAACTCATCAAAACACAATGATCTCAACACGGTGAGAATTTGAACTTCTCATCAAGTATTTTCTACCTATATCTAGAGAGTGGAATTATCCAACCAGTAGTATCTATACAAATAAATCACATGGCATAACCCACATGTCTTTACCTCTCCTGGAAGTAGAGTATCTATACCCAAGGAGTGGGTACAGAAGTTGGATATAGAGATATAAATTATTTGTGAAATATTCTAAAATGAGAGAGTAATGGGATGACCATCTCGCGGATGAGTCTATAAAGAAGAGTAGAAAAGAGTTCCAAGGTAATTCTATCTACAATAACCATCACCTCATGCATCTACCAAGAACACACAAGTCCAAGGGAATAAATAACCAATCCACCATAAAATCCACATTGGGTTGCACAGACCCGCTTATATGGTTTTTAGGTCATGTCACAAGAATACATCTCAGTGGGGAATGTGTCCTTCCTTCTCCTGAGTCCAAAGGTTTGTCAAACCATCTCTCATCACTATGATATATAGTCATTGGTTCACTAGTTTTAGGAATGGATCCCAAGAAATGGTATTATAGGAGGGTCCTACTCTAGTAGTCACTAAGGGACTCCACTTCCTAGTCCTAGTATAGGGTACCACTTAGGAATTTATCATCGAGAAATGCCTTTGGCCAGTCCCACTGGAGGGTAATCCTGGTGAGTAGTCAAAAAACTAAAATGCTAAACCATGATGGAGGGTCATCCATATAACATATCATTAGGTAATTCCCATACCCAACCCAACAAGTGGGTAAGCCTATATATATAATCAGGGAATAACACTAACCATCTCAGCTAGAGTGTAATCCAGAATCATCGAGTAACTCAGCAATCTAGCCCAGTTGGATGGTAACTCAGATTGTTCATTTGGGAACTACACTTACCATCATATCTAGATGGTAACTATGAATGATCATTGTGGAATTACAATAACAATTCCTACTGGAGGGTAATCCCAGAACATCAAAGAACTTCGTTGACCAGTCCAATTGGAGGGTAACTCAGAATGATCACTAGGGAATTCCACTACTCATCTATGCTTGATGGTAATCCCATAATTTTTCACATGATATATAAAAAAACATAAATTGGAACCATTGCTTAATACACAAAAAAAACTCAAGATAGGATACTCATAGTCCAATATTCGAGATCGAGTGATGTAGATACGAATGATTTAAGTTCTATTAGAATATATCAAGGGTAAAATGATGTGGAAGGTGACCCCCACAATGTGTGGTCTTGTTATATAGCATGTTTATATCCCAGGATAGTACAATGCTCCACCCATGGTAGTAGAACACACCATTTATGTGCACTACATGTTGTTTACTAATAAATTGAGTCTGTTGCTCTGTCATGTGGCCCTATCCATGTACTCGAACCCCATGTTTGTGTATTTGGACATCGTTTATAAGAACTTCATTACATGATGTATTTTTTCTACACAGGATACAACCCATGTGGCCAACCTTTGTCCGGATTTCTTACACAAATTCCATACCTGTGTTACCCATCACACAGTTTATCCATCCATGGAAGGAATACACAGTATATGGGGAAGTTATACATGCCATGTCATCATTATGATTTCCCAATCCCTAGCGCCACTACTGAGGGAGACTACCCACCATGTGTTATTCATTGAATGCAGTGTGTAGTCTAGATTTTCCCGGAATCTCTAAATTTTTAGATTCAGACTCTGTTCTTTGAATATGGTCAAATCAACTTGGATTTAGCAATGAATTTGTCCCAAAAATATGGATATAGTCTAACCTCATGCTTACAGGTAGCTATTCTCTATAAAATGACTCTAGTATTCAATGAGGGTTTTGTTCTATATTGTCCACATAACCATGGATTCATTATTTGATATCTTGAAAAAATAACACTGGATAAACCATCCCCAAACGATGGAAATTCAAGATCTACGCTACACACGCAAAACTATCACCTTTTCATTGATCTTCTAGAGATCTAGGTAATCGACCGAGCTTGATTCTCCCGACTAATATCGAACCGGGAATCATTGGGTTCCATTGGTGAAGAATGTGAAAAAATATAGGTATCCATAGCACAATAACAAGGGTTTAAGTATCACTGGATAATCATTCTTAGTATGCAATTAATAATAGGTAATTGAGGTTAGATAAAGAAATAGGAATATAATTTAATTTCAACACCGTAGGACATGAAAAGGTAATCAAAGGCAATGATCAATGGAATATTAATGATATAATTAATATTATAATTATAAGTTAAAAACCAAAAAATAAGGATTCATACCTCTATTTTGATCAATTTTCCATGATGAACGCACTCACACAATGATGAAAAGAAGCTGGGGAGTTCATTGTGCGTCGATCTTCCTTGACCTAGAGATTTTTCATTCATCACTAGTGGGGGTGGGGAAGAGATCTTACTAGAGGATGGTGGAATTATGATTTAACTTTGAAAATTCACCATATGTACCTATTTATATACCTTCATTTGGTTTAAATAAAATTAATCAATAATTGGTAAATTTACTTAAACGTAAAACCAATGAGCGAGGGGTCTGAAAATCACATGAAGATTCATTTTAGGATGCTCTTTGGTTAAAAACCATGTTTCGGACCCAACCATGGCCTCATATTTCTGATCTAATCAATCATTTAAGATTTATCACATTTTGTTTAATTAATCATGTGCACCCAATATAAAATTTATTTTTTATTTTTATAAAATTAATTCCAGGCACACCATTCCTTAGAATCACAATCAGTCGTAGCTCCAGGATAAAGAATATATTTAGAATTTTTATAAATTATTCCATGAAAAATGGGTCTCTATAGATCAAGGATAGAAAATATATATATCATAAGAAGACTAAGTGTGAGGATAAATAATGTCTTGTTATATGGCCATAGTAGTTAAAGTTGGATTGGAAATTTGAACTCGTATAAAGAGAGTAGTTATTTGCAAGAATTTATCAAAGGGTTAGTCCACTCGGATAAACTACAATCCTCATCTTGAGGATTCTAGATTTACCCATGTACCTACGTGTTATGTGGTTTTCATATATTACTAGTATGTCTGTAGGAATAAGGTGGAGATATAGTCTATGGGGAGTGTGTAGTGAAAGGGAATAGGTGCATATGTTTTAATGTTGAAACATAAAACAAATATAAAACAAACACTTTAAATCCACATATTTTATAAGATTCAAGAAATGGTGTTACAAAAAAAATCTATTTTTTAAAATTGTATCTGAATGTTTTGTATTCTGGAAAAATGATATTATATGATATAGAATATTATATGAAACTAAAGAGTTTTAAAAACTATACTTGAATGATCTAGTGGTTCCACGTCACATTGAATATTCAACCACTAGTATCATTCCTTATTTCAAGTGTTATTTTCCCACTAAGAGACGACTGATTGTGGGAGAAGCATTAATATTCACATATTTAATGAATGTATATTTCTTTCAAATAATACATTATCAACTCACTATTTTCTGGATACCAGGAATTTTTAATTGAAGTTCAAAAAAAATATGCGAAAGGTTTTATAAAGTAATTATGTTATTGAGGTAACAATGAGTAGAATATTCAGTAAATACATGGACTATATCAAGGGGATAATGGTGAAGAGATAAAAAGATCAGGGGGAGTTATAGTACCATAGTAATATTTAGAAAAAGTTTTATATAATAAAAAAATAGGAGTATAAACCTATATCTACATAGAAATTGAAGAGTTAAGAAGAAATTGACAGTTTATACATTTTCAGAGATCATACAATTCCAATGTAGATAAGGAAGATGAAGACTTTATACTATGAATTTTTCTTATCGTAGGCAGATTGAATGTGTTTTGAAGAAGAATCAAAATATGAGTATCAGGCTCTGACTATGAATGAAGAGCTTGACAAAATTGATAAGGATCATACATGAGATATTTTTTTGATACCAACATATAAAAATGTCATTGTGACCAAATGGGCCTTTAACAAAAATAAGAATAAATATGTCACAGTGATTCATAAGAATGAATGATTACTGTGTAATGGTTACTCCAAGATATAGATTATTGATTAAAATGAAACATTTCCACCTATTGTGATGCTATATATAATCATATTATTCTGGGAAATTATAATGAAATGAAGGTTCAATGTTTTCTAGATGGATGTCAAGTCAGCATTTCTAAACAGGGTTATGGAAGAATACATTTTTATTAAGCAGTCAAATCGTTCTCTCATTCATGAATATGAAAACACATTTTTCATTTTAAGAAGGTTCTATGTGGGTGGAAGCAAGCAGCAAGATCACTGTTTTTAAAACTACATCAATTTTTGAAGAATCTTAGTATTTAGTATGGCGTAGTTGATTACAATCTCTATGTAAATAATGGTTGAAATAAAAGGATGATGGTGACGTTTTATGTTGATATCCTAATATTTGGTAGATTATATTATGAAAAATGAAAATATTTTGAATAGTTCATGAAAAGTGAATTCAATAATTCAATTATGGATGGACTAATTATTTTACATTTTTTATAGGTGAAAAAAGGAAAGAATAAAAATTCATTTCCCAACTTAATTATTCAAAGGTGGTTTTGAAAATACTTGAAATGGGTAATTAAAAGGATACTAAGAATACAATTGATACCCAGATGAAACTATGAAATGATGATGAAGGTAATTCCATTAATGTCATAGAATATAGGCAAGTCATTGGTATTCTATTGTATTTGATTGTGAAAATATCTGATTGTATTTTCCCCTGAAAAATAAAAATATATTGAAGCAATACAAAAAAACCTATTAATATTAATAAAAATACTTCAGTATATCAAGGGGATGCTAGATTTCAGTTTTCTGTACAATTACAAATCTCAACATGTTTTATTGGGATATATAGATGCAGATTGGGTCAGATCAGAAGATAATAGAAAATCAACATTTGGGGGTGCATTATATCTTGGAGGATTATGTATTTTCTTCCTAGTCAAGAATCAAGATTGTATTTCATTGAAAAATATATAATATAAATATATTGAGGCTACTTATGCTTTCATATAGTTATTGTGGATGAAGTAAAAACATGATGATATGGGAGATTAAGTGAGGTATCTGATCTGAATCCATTGCAATAATTCGTGTTCTACAAATCCTTGAAAAAATATAAACCATCTCTAAACGATAATGAAATTAAAAATAAAGTATAAGTTTATTAAGTAGAAGGTGGGGCATCGTCTTGTGAAGTTGGAATATGTGCCTATAGAACGATAGGTTTAGACATTCTGATGAATGCCATACCGAAAATGGAATTTGAGAGGAATTGATTGGCTCTTAGAGTTTATTCAACTCCCCACATTTAAAAATGTGTGGATGTGGGACCCCCTCTCTAAGAGGTGTGATGTGTTTTTCCCAAATTTTTGGATCAGTATTTTTTACCCTATTGCAAACTACAATGAAGTGACCTTTAGGTTTATCGAAAAAGGGGGATGATTTATGGATATAAAAGGGGTGAAGAGGCCTTAATATTGATAGGGGACAAGTTGATAGGGTGAGATGTGAATGAAGGTTTTTTTAATCTAACGATGCTAAATATGATTGATCAAAGGTTATATATAATGACGAATTAGGTTCGTGATGAAATTATTTGAGTGGATTTATAAGGAAGTGTTTCATTAATAAATATCGCATGATACTATTTTTTGTCATGCTGATCCTAGATCATGTGGGATTTAGATTTTGTGTTGAGTAAATTTTTTATCATTATTTGAATAACTAGAAGTTAATTGTGGAAGAAGTTCGATGAATATTTAACAGGGTATGAAAATGGTATGAGTTGTCAAGAAACCAAAACGGGTATATTTTTGGTAAAAATCACTCAAGGTAGCATTATTGCGGTTTTGGTTTGGTTGGGATTGATCAAAAATATAGTTTCCAATTATAGTTGTGGAGTTATAGATAGCTTTTTATCACAATATTTTTAAAAATATCCAATAAGAAGTAATTGATTCCCAAGAAGTAATACAAAAATTTAGATATACAATGTTGTGTTCTTTTCTAATGTTTGCCAAATTTTTGTGGTCCAATATTTAGTTGATGGATAGATCATGTTGAAATTTTGATTTCCATGAATTCCTTATAAAAATATGGAAAATTCATAAGTTTCATGAATATTGGAATTTTGTGAATATATTGATCTTCAGGGAAGCAGCTGGTGTCACAAAGGATTGATGGTTCACAAATGCCAGATGAAAAATGGTAAAACAATGTGACTATGAGAATCTTCATGAATGATAAATTTTCCTGGTGCTTCATAAAATTAGGAATATTCACAAATTATATTGGAGAGCATCTCAATAAGGTGATTTTGAGGATGGATGCTTTTGGAATGGGATGTGACACCTATAAATATCCCTAATCCCTCCTCAGAAATATAGAGCAAGAATTAACAAAAAATCAAAGGCTAAGATTTCAAAAATGTGATTCATGAAGGTTGTTCTTTTAATTTAATTTTGAATAAAATATGTCCATGAAGGATATTAAATATTACTAAAATTAGTAACCATCTCCAAATTATTTATGTTTAAGAATTCTATAAAAATCTTACCAAAAATTCTAAGAATCACAAAGGCTATGTGATCTTCACAAAAGTGTTTGAGCATTGAGAAATAATATTTATTAATGAAGGATCGTTAAATTTCAAAAAATAGGTGATTTTCAAGAATTTTTTCGGGTTCATGAAGGAAGTATATACTTTTGAAAATTGGTATGTTTCTCAAACTATGCATAAGATTCACAAAGGAAGTGAGCATTTTGAATGTATTTAAATGGGATTGCATAGTCAATATGTGGAAAATATGTAGTCATATAGTGGATTAAATTTGAACATTACCATATAATATAACAAAAAATAAAGATGTATTCAATATTTCTAATGAAGATACCAACATGTACTTAAACTGTGTGTGGATCATTTTTAGAGAAGTGATCAAAGGAAGGAGAAGAAGGCAATTAGTTTCCACCAGCAGTGAGCCATCGAAGGAATGATTGGGGGAGTAACCCCTGGGAATAATTGAACATTCTATAAACATAGTAAAGGTAGTGATCATAGTCATAGATGTGATCTATCTGAAACCTTGAATTTGGGAGTGAGCTTTAATGGATTTGGTACATCAACATATTTCCATTGTATCCTCCATATACATAGCTCAATGATGGTGAAAAAATTAAAAATATGTTCTCTCTTACGATTTTTCCTATACTTCAATTTTAAGGAATCATCATTAGATAAATAAGGAAAGAATATTGTCATCATAAACACTTAAAAGAAAATAAGGTGACCCTTATAATAAATAGTTCAAGATCTAGCGGGGCATTAATAATATTGAAAAGAATATCCATACCATGATTAACCCCCTATTAGAGTATCTAAGCCCCTTTTAGACACAATAGTTGGTATCAAATTAATGGTTTCTTTTATCAGATTTCTGTTCTATGTATTGGTTCATTTTATTTTTGAAATTAATGTTTCAGAATTATCTTATCTCTTTGGTTAATGGAAAAGGGAATAACATCAAAGAAGAAGGAGAAGTCCGGTTGAATATCTCAGTGTTTAAGTATATATTAAAAGAATGTAATTCAGCTCACGGAAAATAATAAATTATCATATTGTTAGACTATTTATTCATTGAATAATACTAATGGAATAAATGATGAACCCAACATGCCTATTAATGTTGGAACTATTGATGATGAAGAAATTTAGATAAGGCTAGTCTTTGATGTTGTCGACAAGATAGTGGAATTGGATAGTAAATGAAAAGTGAAAAATAATTCCCCTGATACATGGATCCAATTATAGTAAATTTATGTCAATTAGATAAATGGTTTAAATAAAAGGCTTATTGATGTGACTACAGATCTGAGGGAGAGGGGTGATTCCCATGATGAAGAATAAAAAAAATTGTCCACAAAGACAGAATCAATCAAATGTGATGAGAAGGGAAATAATATGAATTGTGGAGAAATACATAATCTAGAATCCAGAAATAATGATCATGCTCATAGATATCTGAACTAGTTTAGGATAAAATAAAGGGTACAGTAAGAAAATACATGATGTAATGATTCTATTGTAAAAAAAACACTAAAATAAATAAGAAATTTTACATGATAGAAAAAATATCCTTTGTAATGTAAGAAGAGATAAGTTGTTTTAATAATATCATAATTGAAAATAATGCATAACTACAATCTAGGGATATAAAGATTCATCAATTAGGAAGATATACAATTATTCAAGAAAGAAGTGGATAAATTTGATGCCAATAGAAAGACCAAATTGAAAATTGACTTTAATTTACTATTGGACTATCCTTTAGAAGATAAAAATGAAATGAAAAGAGAATATAATATTTTAAAGGAAAAACATGATAGAATTGACTCATTCCAAAGGTCATGTAGTTTAAGAAAATATAGTATTGGATATGATTAACCATATCCTATACATGAGATGTAAAGATCAATAAATAGTTCCAACAAAATGAAAAATCATATAGGAGATGTAAACATACTTTAAAATTATTATAAAAAATAGATGATAGGAGGTATGATTTATGTCGAATGGATGGTCCTATTTCATGTTTTAGGTTTTGAAGATTTAGAATTTATTTCATATTATAAAGACAAAAATATTTCTATATATGAGAATAAGTATACTATTCTACAAATTTTGAATGGAACGTCTCTCAAAAGTATGTATCCATCAGGTGATATTATTGTGGAAGATAGGGAAACACTATGAGTATATTCCAATAATCCTGAGAGATCAATGTCAGAATAAGAAGAACTATGGATGCATCAATATCTCGTGTGGGAAATGAAGACATGGGGTATTTTTTTAATGGTAGATTCTTTATATGTTCTAATCATGGGAATTTAAAATGATATTATAGCTAGAAAAAAGTAGTGAAGAAAAATGAACTCAAAAGGTGATCCCTAACTTTTGTAGTGTATATCATGATATATTATACTAGAATAAAAAAATTTCTAAATCAAAATATAGGTTTAAATTATCTATGGAAACATAAGGATCTCAATGAAAGGTGTATCAAGAACCTCCTCTACTATGCTCAAAATAGATACCATGGAAATAATTTTAATGAAACCAGAAGATAAATGGATGAGCTACTCTTGTGGTGGGTAATAATAATGTATGTTTAGTGAAGGACTAACCACTAGTTATAAATAGTATGGCGACTCAGATAACTGATAAAATAAAAATTAATAATGAATGTCTTAAAAAAACTCACATGCCATTCCACAATATGATAAGTTAATGTAAGAGGAATTTAAATTTATTATAGGAAGAAGTAAGAAAAAATTAAAGTGGAGATATTATTTCTTAGATAAGTAATCATGAAAAATGGAGTTTTGATGGAGAATCAAAGAAGGATATTTTTACTACTGGTTTTAAATGTAAAATTTCGAAAATCACTAATCCTATTGAATGTACATAATTGAAAGAGAATGAAAATTTAGGTAAAGAATTTATAGTTATATAGAAATAGTAATTGAGGTTTTCTAGGAAAAAGGAACAATTAGAAAAATAGAATAGTGCTTTTCATGAATGTATCAAAGTGTGGGTCCATCAGGATCAATTACAATCCTCATATTTAGGATTCCAAATTTACCCATATCCCTTTATGTTAAATGGTTATAATATCTGCTGGTAGCTGTGCATGAATAAGTGGGAGATATTGTCTTTGAGTTGTGTTTGATGATAACGAATAGGTCCATAAATTTTAATGGGGATACATGCAATAAGAAGAATCCAACCCTTTAAATTCACATATGGAATTAGATTCAATAAGTGGTGTTACAAAAAACACTATTTTTAAAACGCCTATCAGATAGTTTTGTGTTGTGGAAAAGAGAGATTATTTCATGAAGTGTATTATTTGAAATCAAATATATTCCAAATCTATACTTTAAAGATTTAGTGGTTCTACGTCACATTGAATATTCAACCACTAGTGCCATGCCTCCATTTAAGTGTTATTTGTCCACCAAGAGAAAACCGATTGGGGTAGAAGTAGAAGAATTAATGTATTTCATGACTATATATTTGTTTCTAACAATACAGTATCAAGTTATTATTTTCAGGATGCCATGAATCTATTATAGAAGGTTAAAATGTGGTCGGGAAATTTTTTAGAAGCAATGATGTGGTTTTGATAGAAAATGAGAAGAATCCTCAGTAATACATGAATAATATAAAGAGGATAGTGATGAAGAGATATTCATATCATGTGGATTTCTAGTACTATATGAGGATTCAGAATAATATTTAGATAATAAAGAAATGGATGAATATAAACCTCTATATGTATTGATACTTATGATTAGAGATGAAATTGAAAAATATAACATAATTTGAGATCAAATGGAACTAGTGCAGACATGGAAGATGCAGAATCTACAATAATAATGTTTCTTATCATAGGTAGTGTAAAGGTGTTTTTAATAAGCATCAAGATATGGGAAATATTTCAAGCTATTAATGAAGACATTAGCCAAATTGAGAAGAATCAGATATGGTGGATTTTTTTAGGCCCAAAAAAAGAATTTCATTGGGAACAAATGGATATTTTACAAACAGACGAATGAAGATGGGATTGTGATTCAAAACAGAGCACAATTAGTCTGAAAAATGTACTATTGGATAGAGGGTATTGATTTTTATGAATAATTTTCACATATTTAGAGGCTATATGCAATTATATTATTCTTGTCCAAAGTTGTGAAAAAAATGTTTAAAGTTTTCTAGATGGATGTCAAGTAAGTGTTTTTGAATGGGATTTTGGAAGGAGGATTTAATATCAAAACACTAGATAGGATTATCATTAATGAATCTAATAAAACAATATCAACTTAATAAATCTCTATATGGGTTAAATCAAGCCCAATGAGCATGGTATTCATGACTTGAACATTTTTTGAAGAATCTCAATTTTTAGCATAGTGGAGTTGATTACAATATCAATGTTAAAAATTAAAATAATAAAAGGATAGTGGTTATGGTGTATATAGATGACATGATAATTGACAGATTAGTGAAATCACATTGAAAAAAATTAACAAAATTCATGAAAAGTTAATTATAAATGAAAATTATGGGTGAACTAAAATTTTTACTTGGTTTGTAGGAGACTCAAGGAAATAATGGTACATTCATTTCGCAATATAAATATTCCATGGAGATTCTAAGAAGATTTTTAATCAATAATTATAAGTATATGGGCACTCAATGGGCTACCCAGATGAAACTATTATAGGATTATGGAGAAAATGCAATTAATGTCACATAATATTGGAAAATCGTTGGAAATATATTATACTTGACAGTGACATGACCTAATATTGTTTTTTCGACATGAAAAAATATATGATATCAAATAAATCAACATAGTTTTTAAAAAAATACTTCAGTATATCAAGGGGACAGTGGATTTCAGTTTTCTATACAATGAATAATCATAGAAGGATTTATTAGGCTATACAGATACAGATTGGTCCATATCAGAAGATGATAAAAAATCAACATTATGTGGTGCATTATATATTGGAAGATTGTGTATTTCTTTTCTAAAAAGATTAAAGACTACATTTCATTAAACAATGTATAAGATGAATAAATGGTGGACACTCAAGCTAGTATAAAGTTATTATGGATAAAGCTGTAACATGATGATATGTGAGTTTAAGAAAACTCTCTAATCAGAATAATTTATGATAAATCATATTCTATATATCTTATGAAAAAATATTATATTAGTCAAGAATAATGAATATTAAAATAGAGTATCATTTTATTAACGAGAAGGTCGATCATGGTCTTGTGAAGTTAAATTATGGGCCTATAGAACTACAGGTAGCATAAATTCTAATAAAGGGTTCAAAAAATATATAATTTGAGAGGCATTGAATTTCCCTTGGAGTTCAGTTGACTCCCCTCACATGAAAAAGTGTGGATATGGGACCCCTTCTCCCTAAGGGATGATTTTCATTTCCCAAATGTGCGGATTTGTGTTCATTAACTTGTTGTAGACAAACATGAAGTGACCTTAAGGGTATTTGATAAAAGGGGGATAAATTGTGGATATAAAAGGGGATACAATGTCTTAATCAATATAAGGGGAGAATCTGATAGAGGGATTAATGAATAAGGGGGAGTTTTAATTATGAAAATGCTAAATATGGTTGATCAATGGTAATATATCCTGATAGATGAGGTTCCTGATGTAATCAGGTAAGTGATTTTTGAATGAAGTGTGTCATTGATAACAATTGCATGACACTCTTATTTATCATCTTAAACAAGGATCATGTGGGATTATAGTATGTCTTGAGAAAATATTTGATCGTTATTTGAACCGTAAAAATTGAATAGAGGAAGAATATGGAAGAATATTTTATAAGGAATCAATGTGGGATGAGTTTTCAACAAACCCTATGTGGGTTATTTTTAGGAAAAAATACATTAAGGTAACATTGTAGAATTTTTAGATTGATTTTTTTTAGAAAAGAAGTTTTCCAAGTCCATTTTTTGATTTCCAGAGTGATTATTGACATTATATGTTGAAAAATATATTAGAATAAGGAATGGATACCCTGGAAGCGCTATAAAAAATTAAATTTACAAGGTGGAATCATTTCCAAGTGTTTGCAAAATTTTTGGGTTCCAAAATTTAACAGATGGATCAGTAATTATGAATGTTATATTTCCCTTAATTCATCATAAAAATAATTAAAATAAACATGTTTAATGAATATTATAGTTTCATGAAGATATTTATGTTCAAAAAGGAAGTCGGTGTTGTGAAGGATGGAATTTTTGTGAATGTGTGATGAAAGATGGTAAACATCAACGATTATGGGAATCATTTAAAATAGGAAATTTCTCCATTTATTGACTAAAATAGGGAACTTAGTGATGAGGATTTGAGATATTCTCATAAATGTGAGGATGAGGATGATGAAAGCTTTGAGAATTGGAGGAAACGCCTATAAAAAGGCCTCTACCCCTGCAGAAAAGTAAGTCAAGACTTAACAAATATTTAAAGGATACAAATTCAAAGAGTTATTTGTGAAGAATCCTCTTGGAAAAAATCACAAAAAAACGATGTCTTTGACGAATATTAATGATGACTGGTAGTTTTAATTGTCACCAAATTATTGAAGTTTTCAATTGTTATAAAAATATGGCCGAAAATTATGATCTTCTTGAAGGCTAATTGAGCATCAAAAATGTGTTTGATCATTAAAAAATGGTTTTTTGCAAAGGTAGGTATAATTTCATGAAATATATGAGCATTCCAAAAATTGTGGGGTATTCTATGGTTTTATATACCTGTGAAGAATTAGTATGTTTCGAAATGGCGGTTTGAGCATTGGAATGGTAGTGAGCATCGTGAAAGTATTAAGAATGGATTTCGTGGTAAATCTATGGTAAATTGGTATTCATCATGTGGATGAAAGTAGAACATCAATATATCATCTACCTATAACCAGTGATTTATTAATTATTTTTATGAATGGACCTACATGTCCACAAATTGTGTGTTGATACATTATAGAGAAATGGGCAATGACGAAGAAGGAAATAATTTCCACCAAAAGTGATCCATTGAAGGATAAATTGAGGGAGTGAACCTTGGAAAGTTGTGAGCTATACCTAAACATTATAGAGGTTGTGATCCTAGGCATAGAAGTGATCTATCCCGAACCTTGAATTTTACAGTGTTTCTTATTATATTTGGTACATCAGCACATTTCCATTGTATGCTAATTGGATGTATCCTTGTTTGGATGAACCATGTAAAAATTTGTGTTATTGTATTATTTATCTTCTTGTCTACTTTCAATGCATCATCATCAGTGAGTGAATGAAATAATAAGATCATCATAAATTCTTTAGAGAAAATAGGTCTATCCTTATAATTAGAAGTCCAATTTCTATGGTGGTAAGAAGAATTTTGAAAAGAATATCCCTTCCTATATTCACCAACTATCATGTTATATAAGTCCCTTTTGGGCCTAAAATTGTTAATGATTGGATTATTTTACAACAACTTTTTTGGAACACATGGGTGAGATCCTACTGGTCTTACTAACTCACACCCTGCGCACCCCTTTGGTTTTGTGTAGAACTTGTTATATATTTCGAGGTAGGTAATGTCTAGGTTTGGTAGTATGGAAGTGTGGTTTTCAATCATCTTAGTTTTGGGTAGATGGTGTTGAGATGGTGGGAGTATACCCACACTTTTATCTGGAGTTATTGTAGTAGTAGTTTCAGCTTTGTCATCCATTACAGTTCGAAATGTCTATTGGATATATATTTTTACCTTTTATGTTGAATAAATTACATTATTATCCTTTTATTCAGAAATATAATTATATATTCCACGTGTTCTATCTAATTTGTGTATATATTATATGTTGTTTCATCCGGTTGGGAAAATTCATTCCTACTGGTTATTATTTGATGTCCAAGTTCAACTTGTGAGCCCATGGGGATCTAGAATGCCCTTCAGTCATGTGATGAATCGGGTCAGGTACCAGTATTGAGAGTGTATTAGGTTTAGTTTGTTATATATTCTACCATCCATTGGATAACTATGATTATATGGATTTTGGATATAATGGATGATATGGATGAGTGAAACCGTACTCTAGTTGAGTTTTCACCCTAGTTAAAGTGGATTTGGGCTTGTGAGGTGCTAAGGCACTCATAGAGTGGGTTTTGCGTACTGTGGATAAAAAGTGCTCTTAGGGTTTTGGATGATGTGTTCTCTCAAGTTACATATGAAACCTACCTATTGTTGGGTCCATAGATGGTGCTCGATTCATTCTGTGGGATCTTCCATATTGATAGTTTATGTAGTTGTGTTGACTGAGATTTTTTTGTCCCCAATTCAGATCGTGCTATTTGAATCCAAGATCATGATTGATGTGATATGTCACATGGAATCTGATGGTTATGGACTATGGTATGAAATTCATTACTTTTCATTTAGAAATCATAGAGTTCATTTGTAGTTCTGGAAAGTATTCCTGCAGTCCACTAGCTTGGTGATCCACATGTTGTAAATACTTTGGAATGGGGTAGAGTGGAGGTATATTTACCTCGGGTGTCAGCCTAAGACCCATGGTAGACTATTTTACTTATTTTTACCCTTTATTTTATAAACATATTATTTTTATTCTAGTTAATCTTAGTTTCATCAATGATAGACAAATCATGTCTTCCTGAACTTGTTGTGATAGTAGATCATCTGTTCACATTTGGGGGTGGTATAGTGAGAATTATTTGTCGACACCTATATGTAAACCACAATGTGTGTGAAGATCTAATTGCTACATTCTGGTTAGAGCATTGGTTGTATGATCCCTTGGGCTAAGGCTCAAGGGTTTATTGATCAAGTGAAGCTTCCCATCTAGAGTCTTCTGGTTAGGATTGTGCAGCTTGAGAATCAAAGAGATTGGGTACGTCATTCAAATCAGAGTTAATTACAGTGCTAGATGTATTTTATTTGTAGTTATTTATTTTGAACATGTGGTCAGACGAGTGGGTGGCCTATTGTTTTTTTTTTCTCGGATTCCTTTGAGTCTATATGATTGTGTGATGTATTTCATTTATTATAGAATGTTTTTCCTTTAGTTATTTATTATGCATACGCTGATTTTTATACTTATGGATTTTTTTAGTTAATTTTTTATGTTCATTCGCTCTGAATATAGGGTATAGTCTACCCACTGTATGTGTTATACCCACAATGATATCTAAAAACCTCTACTATTAATGGAGGAGAACATGAGGCCTTATTTTGAGCTTGATCGGGTGATGTGTTAGGTCGACCCGAGATGCTTTCTCATAAAATAGAACCAGATCGTTTGGTTTTATTATTTGGGGAGTTGGAAGAAATTTGGTCTAGGAAGATGTCAGAATATGTGAGGGATATGTTACTGGTGTTTCTTGATCACATTTTCCAATATGTTTTCCAAGTATCTAGGGCATGGGATTTCTGTTCTTGGATTCTATTTTTATGGTCATGTGATTTCACCAATTTCGATGAAAATGAGTATGTGGATTTATGGATTATTCTAGATTTTGGATCTTGTTCCATGAGAAATAGGCCAGTCTTAGTGCATCATTCTAGGAACATAGGATTCACATGATGTAAGACTACATGTGATGTTTTACTGATGATAGGTTCCCAATTGATTGAAATTTCAACATCTTCGTATATAGTGTTTTATTATATAACTACATGGTGGATTTATAATCAAATGTTATCCACATATATATTTTCTTCTAATGAATGTTCATTTAAAGCAAGTAGATATAGGTTCTTTAATGCCAAAGATGCAGTCCCTTTTGTTGAGGGATGCATAGGGACCCTTATGGCACTACCACAGATCAAGGCAAGACATGTGCCTACTTTTATCAACACTATGTAGACATCACTAATAAAAACCTAACCTTTATCAGGGCTTGCTAAAAGCATTGATAAAGGTGTATCCTTTAGCATTTCTTTTTTAGGATTGATAAAAGTTATATTTATCAACGATATTCTTACTGTTGCTAAAATATTTAAATAATAAATATTATTAATATATATAAAAGTATTATAATTATATAGAAAATTATTTTTACTTATATACGTTAATTAAAGAATACATGTTTATAATTATTATAAATATGATATATTAATACATATTATTTAATAATTCATATATATATATAAAATTTTAAAAAATTATTTACAATTTTATTAATAAATATATTTAAATTTAAATATATATAAAATTATAATAATTTTTTAAAATAGTAAATATATTTATTGTATTTATAATTATATATTTATAATTATATATATAAAAACATTTTAAATATATTTATTTATAATTATAATTAAGAATATGTATATATATATTTAAATAAATATTTGTTTCCAATTAATTGAGTCTATATATATATATATCTTGATATAATGATGATATTTGGGGACATGTTTATGTTCATATATTGATATGTGTGAGTATAATTGAAACTAGCTACGATCATAAGTTTATTTTTGGGCATGATTGAGTAGGTATATATGTTTTCAATATCAGATTACCTATTCTCACGATGACACATGCATATGTTATGTATTCATGTCTCATGAAATGCTCATTTATACATTGACTTGTTTAATATCCATGCTTTTATGTATGTGATGACTCGTTTTTTATGATTTACACTTTTTATTCATTTTATACCCATGAAATTATTCATGTTCTCATAAATAATTATTAAATAACCATAAATATATTTAAATAATAAATATATTTGTTAAATTTTTAATTATAAATATATTATTATATATAAATAATTTTAAAAGATATTTATTTATATTTATAATTATAAATAAATTATTATATTTTTAAATAATTAAAAAATTACAATAAATACACTTATTATAATTTTATAAATAAATAAATATATATATATATATATATATATATATATTAATTATAATTATAAATAAATATTTATAAATATATATGTTTATAATTATAATTATAAATTTATAAATATATATATAAATTTATAATAAATATATTTTTTATATTATAATTTTATAAATATATATAATTATATTAATATACTTATAAATATATAAAATATATATATATATATAATATTTATAAATATATAAAAATATTTATATATATATAAATATATATTTAAAAATATATTTATTATATATATATATATATAATTATAAATAAATTTGTATATATATTTAAATAATTATAAAATTATAATATGTACATTTATTATAATTTTATAAATATATATAATCATAAAAAATAAATGTATGAATATTTGAAAATATTTATATACAAAGAAATATATAAATATATAAAGATATTTATTTTTATTTATAAATATTTATAAATATATTTATTATAAATATATTTGAAAATATATTAATATATATTAAAATACAATACATAAATTAATTATAATTTTATAAATATATATTTTTATAAATTAAGAAATAGATTGATAAATATAAATATATTTATATTAATATAAAAATAATAATAAAAATATTTTTTATAATTATAATTATAAATATATTTGTTAATTCATTTTATATATAATTTTATAAATATATATAATGATATGAAGAAATTATTAAGATTTTTCTTTTATCAATTCATCTTAAGCGCAGATAATGATACCCCTTTATTAGTGATAAAGATGTGTTTGAAAAACATATCTTTATCTGTGTTATAATTTCATCACTGATAAAGTCAAATTTTTAAGCATTGATAATGGTCTATATTATCAGTTATTTCTATTTTAGTGCTAAAAATGACCTTTATTAGTGTTTTTGGTATAGGGCTAATAAAATCCTTACACAATTTTATAAAAGAACCCTAACATGAGGCTTTTCCCTTTTACGACATCATGATTTTTTCGACCCATAATTATATTGCATCACCACTCTCATCACTTCTCTCACTACTGCACTCTCTAATGCTCTCACAGCCGCTCTTTCCACCTCTCTCACTATTTCCTCTCTTGGTGCACCCTCTCTCGTGACCACCGCTCTCGACGTCTCTCTCACCACCACTATCACTGCCTCTTTCATTGTTTCTGCTCTCACCGCATCCTCTCTAGCTACCTCTCTCTTCACCACTACTCTCACCACTCCTCACTCCACCGCCGCTCTCGCAACCCCTCCCACTACGACCTCTCTCACCACTGTTCTCACCGCTACTCTTATCGCTACAACCCTTTCTACCGCATGTCTCCAAATTTAAGGAATGCGTGGAGATTAATTTCTTATGATTTTTTATTTTCTCATTATATTATTAATAAATGGTTTTCCTGATGATTAATAACTTTTTGTAATTCCTCATTTTCTGTTTCAATGTTATGATTTAAATACTTTACTTGTTGGTCTTCTATGATCATTGATCATAAAATATTAATTACTCATATATGGATAATTAATTTATTTCTTATGTAAATCATGAATTTTGTAAATACATCCCTGAAATAATATAAATTTCAATTTAATTGAACAACATGTTATTTCTATTATTTATAAATGTTTAATTATCTATTATGATTATTCTTGTGCTTGTTTAATTTCCTTATGTTTTGTGTGGTGAAATTATAATGTGAGTACAAAAATAATTATGAAACAATTAGATGTGGAATGTGTTGGTGGGAGAATCTATGTACTTTTGGAATGAGTTATGATTAGAACAGATTTATGGTGGTTAAATTATAATGATTTTTGAGATTGGTTTGTCATAGTCATGAGATCTGATGATTTCCTTTATGATTTGGATTGCATGTCGAGTGGTGTGTTTTATTTTTTCATGATAGTGATTCAATGATGTGATAATGACGAAATTTGATAAGTAATGGGTTGAATATTTAATTTGTGTGTGTTGTAATTCACATATGGAAGTTGATGTAATGGGTTGAATGATAAAAAATATGTTAAAAATGTCTTAATATGTCTAGGATGTATTATAATAATTAAATCAAGGAATTTAAAACATGTAAATAAAGGTAAGTTTTGAATTTCTTTATTGATTTTGGGTGTTTTTTGATTCCATAGTGTTGTAAGCATTTGACCTAACCACTTTATAGTCAATTTATGAGTCATCCCTTACTATGAATTTGATATCCATGATCCTTTTTCCCCATTTACGTAGGAAATCATATATAAGATTTTTTTAGAAGGAATACTTATCTTGAGACATATTTTGGAGATATTATTGATTATTAAACATGATTCAATTTTTGTTTTATTAAGGGATAGATCTAGGAGAAACTAATTTAACAATGGGTGTGATGGATAATGAGGAGATTGTCCCAATAGAAAACAAAATGGTAAGATATCTAGAGTGTAAAATATCATGACAATAATTACTCAATATTATAAAAAAATGAATATTAATATGAACCACTTCAAACTCAAAAATATGTTAAGGATGAAGAAAATAACTAAGGATTCTTTCTTGCATTAATAACCTCTAACCATTTGGTATCCTTTGATCAACTAGTTTTTATGAAATGGATAACCATTTAGAATTTCGATGGTTAAAATAATAGATAATGGGTGAAGATTATGTATACGAGGAAAAATGGAGAATTTCGTAGTATGAAATGGGAGGTGTTTAAGGAAATATTATTCCCTAAAATTTGTTCCTGAACTTCTCACACCAAAATGTAGAGTGATATCTTTAAAATATATATTCTTTCATGAATTATATATAATTTTTTACTTATATATACATCTATAATTTTATATACTAATATAAATATATATACATTTTTAATTTATTCTTTTATACCTTTATATATTTTCAATTTATCAATTATTTAATACTTTCATACTTCCTCAAATTCAATGTGAATATTGACAATATTTTAAAAAATTTAATAATTTCTTTTTTTAATTTGTGAGACCATTATTATATTAAATAGGCATATTTTATATTATAAAAAGGGTTTTTAAATAATATATATTTTTTATTTCCATTATTATATTCAATGTCTGTATTTCATCAGCTTTTTATAATGTAAATATTATTTTATATATCCTTTATACTTATACAAAAATAGTTTTCTTTCATGAAATTAATGATATTTATCTTCAGTTGGACATATTTTGTGTATTTATTTTTTTTGAATATAAATAATACCAAATAAAATAGGATTAATATAAATAGATAATGGATGGATTCCAGTTGTATGGATATATATTATGAAGATGGGGTGAAATACTTCATCATGTTTGTAAAAGATCATGCATATGACTCTTCTCAAATCCATTGTATGTGTTTATGTTGTTGTTATTCAAGACTAATTAGTCCAGAGGAGTTGAACGAACATTTGATTTGTCAAGGAATTTATCGAATTCATAATTGTTGGAATAAACATGGGGAAAATCAAATATATCTAGTTATTGGGATAACACTAAATTTTATGTTCCATTGATATAATTACAAGTGTGGAAAATAAATAAGGTTATATCGAGGATGTGATTACAGTTGTGAATGATGATTAAGATCGTATTGATAAAATGACAATGATAGTTGAAGGCGAACTTCATGATTGTCAAAAATTGTATGAGAATTAAAATGGGTTTTCAAAGACACAATTATATGATGATGGCACTAAATAAACAACTTTATCATCCATACTAATGTTTTATGAATTAATAATTGGAACCAGATGGACCAATGCCAATTTTATTGAACTACATTATCTCTTGAATTATATGCCACTAGATTATAATGAGATCCTTATCCAAAAAAACATGATTCTAAGCTAATAAGACACTAAATGTGTATGATATCTGAAGGAATACTATCCAATCCAAATGAATTTATACTATTTTACAAGGACAAAAATCACTTATAGAATGCCCGCGTTGTGGGGATTTTTGACATAAGAAAGATGAATCGGGTCCTACGAAATTTGTATGGTACTTTCCAACCATTTCTAGGTTTAGTTTCTTATATGGAAGTGAGGTTACTTCAAGTCCATTGACATGGAAGACATATACAACAAATATAGTTGATAAAATTTATCACCCAATAGACCATCCTCAGTGGAAGGAAATTGATCATGAGTATCCTGAATTTGGAAATGAGTTGAGAAACCCTTGCCATGCTTTATATACAGATGGAGTGAATCCTTTGGGTTTTCAAAAAACTCTCACTATAAATTTCCGGTTATGTTGGTAAATTATATCATACCACCATGGTTACACAAGAAATGAAAATAAATTATGTTATCTATGCTTACATTAGTTCCAAAATAATTGGGTAATGATATTGAAGTTTATTTGGCACTATTGATCGATGTTTTGAAATTATTGTGGGATGTAGGTGTGATGTTGTTTGATGATAATAGAAATGAAGGTTTCACATTAAGAGACATTTTTTATGTGATCATAACTATCCTTCCTACTTAATAAAAATTTTCAAGATATTTTAATAAACTAAATCAAGGGTGTCTCATTTGCAAATAAGGCACATAGTCTATTAGGTTTAAACATTCATTGATTAATGTGTTTCAAGGACATCACAGATTTCTATACTCATGAATTAATTACCAATACTGGCTGAAATCATTCAACATATGTTTAAAATAATTTATAACACTGTCACCACTAAAAGGTGATCAACAATTTGAGAATGTAAAAGATGCAGACACTAATTTAGGTAAACCATTTTCGAAAATCCTAAGAAAAAATTGTTGGAAGAGGATATTTGATTTTTTTTAATTACTATATTATAATTTTCTATTAATAAGACATTTTATTGAACTTATTAATGTTGAAAAAATGTATGTGATAGTGCAATTGAATCATTGATAAATTCACATGAAAAAGGATGGAATTAATGATAGGTTGGAGACGATTGAAACGTGAATACATGAAGAGTTAGAGCAGATGAAGTGTGAAAATAAAAATTTCATCCCCTAGATAATTACACTCCATAAAGGTAGGAGATATATTTATTTTTTTACTTCTTGAATGATGTAAAGGTTCTATAAGGGTATTCATGGAAAATCAATAATATAATGTCAATGAATTATTTAATGTTAAAGGATCTGGAATCACATGAATGTCAGGTTTTGATAGAAGATCTAATTCCTATAGATTTGTGTTTCATTTTTACCATGAATTTCCATCATAAAATAAAAATGATTTATTTTCATTTTCAAAGATAAATGATGAAATTTTATTGACCTAGAAAAATTTCCAACCATGGAAAATGAAATTTCTCTCATATTATATGAATTCGTAATAGTCTTCCTACTATCATTATTTGACATGATACATCACGTGATTAATCACTTGGTTAGAGAGATTAAACTATATGGTCCTATATATTATAGATATATGTACCCCATTGAATGGTATATGAAGAGTTATAAAAGGTATATCAAAAATCAAAGTTGACCAGAGGGTTGTTTCGTAGAGAGTTATATTGTTGTTGAAGCCGTAGAAATCTATATCAACTTACAGTTTGGTGTGGGAAGCATTAGTCTAATAAAATACCATAACATAAGGTGGTCGGTTAGTGAAGGAATTTCTAGAATATATGTCATCAGAATCAATATTATATATTAAGAGTAGGATATCCATTATGTTTTTTATGACGGTTTGGAGGTTTCAACATATATTGAAATCAACAAAGAAATTTATATCCATTTGAAAATATCAAGGGTTAAAATATGGATATCCAATATACATAATCAATAGTTTATAGGATGGTTTTGAGGCCATTTTTTTAAGAAGTTTGATGAAAATATGGATTCATTTTTAGAATGATGTCGATGGCTACCCAGAGGACTAAGTGTATAAGTTTTATCGTATAATGGTTATTTAATTAATAGTAACACGTTCTATAAAAATGAACATGATGAAGGTAGTACCCTGAAAAATAGTAGAGTTTCACTTGTGGCTAAAGCGATGTATATTTCTGGTTCTAAGGATAGAAATCCAATTTATCTTAATATGTCATACTTTGGCATCATTGAGAAAATATTGGAGCTGAATTATACAACATTCGATGTTCTAATTTTTCAATGAAAGTGGGTTGATAAAAAGTGTGCTGTAAAATTAGTTAAATCAGTATTCATCAAAGTGGATTTCAGTAAATAAGGGTACAAAGATAAAACATTTATAATAGAATCACATATATTTTATATTCCAATCCTTGCAAACTGAAAGTGGTCAATTGTTGAGTCATCAACCAAAACCATTCAAGGTTAAGATGAAAATTGAATTAAAAATGAACCTTTCATTAGATTGTCATAGTCATTTTTCAATGGTCTCAAAATATATAGGGTTTTATATTTCATAGGGGAGACCATAGTAAAGGGATTTTGATAAGCTATGGAGGGGTTAAATCATTTTATCCTATAAAAACGTGAGCTCAATAATTATGTTATATATTTTTAAATACATGTTGGGTTACCTCAGGTTATTCATTTATGTAATATAAAATAAATTTTAATCCACTTATATAGATAATGACTTATTCATGTGATGTTACTTTTAATGCTAAGGAATAATAGGTTTATCAACCAGATGCTACTCCCACTATAGAGGAAAAATGAACTTCTAAATGTGATGGTTCATCCAATCCTAAGGAACAATTGGTTTGTCAACCTATTGTTATTCCAAGTATAGAGGAACAATGAATATTTACACATGACAATGATACAAATATATAGGAACAACATATTGATGATGTTGAATCTAAGGAAATGGTAGGTGATGAAGAAATGATGATGCAGAAAAAATAGGAGCGATGTAGTGTGATGGTGTTAGAAATGATTATTAAGGAAAAATGAAACAACATCAAATTTGATGTCTGATAGAATGTGTGGGGCCAGGCTGTTAATCCCAACAAGTCCATGTTAAGTAGTTACATTGGTCTCATCAAATGAGGGCACTTTCTGATTGATGTGTCATTATGGAAACATATTGTTCCCATGATTAATACACTCATATAGGATGAGATTATAGTAACATTACAATATCTTTTATTTATTTTACTAAAAAATATAATAATAAAACATTGACTTACTCTTCATCATCCAATATAGAGTGAATTTAAATTAGATGACTCCCATAATAAATTTTTATTAATATTTGATGAATATAACCAAAGAGTATTTCCTATAATTCAAATTAGATTTCATATTAAAAATGTTGAATGGAAAATAATCCCACACTTACTTCTTATCAATGCACACCAGATATTCAAAGAAGTGTAGGGTGAGTTTAGTAGCCGATATGCTGAGATGTATTTTATGGTAAATTATTGATGGAAATAAATTGTTTGATAGTACATGTATTCATCACATCAGTGGAGATTTTATTATTTTTGAAATAGAAACAAAGTGATGAAAATGAAGAACATGAAACAAAACCAACATACCCCTAGTGTGAAACTAGTATGGGGTATTCTTTACTTGAAAAAAATTGGTACATATTTTAAAATTACCTTGATAATTTTATGTGATAAGGAACAATAAAATAAATATATTCCTATATTTATATGTAGATTGATGAATCCAAATCCAAAACCACTTTCATACCATGTCATGTGATTTTGAAGGACGAACATATAAATAAATATGGGATAATTATACATTAAAACACACAAAAAGATTGAGAATCATTATTAAGTATAAAATAATAATTTTTTTATTTAAATAACTAATACATATGAAATGTTAATTATGATTCTATATTTGATATCTGATATAGTCATAGGAATCATTAACACCTATACTGGATGAACACCTACTATCAATGACCTTGAAGCGGATAGAACAATATGGTTTCATCAGAGGTGTTGGTTTTAGAGTGACACCCCGAACATATTTCGAGAAAAAAACAACGGGAGGATAAATATGATGAAATATAAGAGATGAAATACAAATTAACTACACCTTAAGAACATCTTCATTGGTAGACTGAATTTATAAAATTATTTATTGGGGTAGCAAAGAGATGAAAAAAATCAAGAAAAACAAGTGTGTGAACATCCCACTCTACCCCCAGCTAATATTAGTTGATCCATCCCCTTCAAAGAGACATATTATTTGAGTTAATAAATATCTAATAATGGTTTATATGAAATCTGAATCATAAAGAAAATGATACCAAATTACAAAATGGTATTATACACATTTTTTAATTTTAAGAAAAATTGTCTAAATAGGAAGGTATTGAACACATTTATTTTACAAATTTAAAGGAAATACTAAACAATGAATGGTTGGGAGACTCAGTTGTAAATGCATACATGAGGTATTTTTTCCTGATTATTTTTCCAAAAGTGGATATACTATTATAATTATGACATAATACATTTCAAATTTTGTTATTTAAAATATATCAATAAAAAATAAAGGGATTTCCCTGTGAACATAAATTTGGAATCATTATTCCTCTCCCACTTCTATAAGAAAAAATGAAATAAATTCAAAAAAAATGGATGAAATAGTGACAAAACTGGCTAAATTGTTTGAAATAAAACTTGAGGATAAAAAAAAATTTAATACCTACAATGCAGGGGTAAAAATATACAATTTAATCATATCAAATATATTTTAATTTTGTTCATTACTTATTCCATTATATGTTTTAGGAATCTTTGGATGCTCATTATAGTCAATTTAGATACTCTGAAGATTTATTTCCCAGATTCACTATATGGATACCCAACAAACCGACAACATGTGATGATGTTTGTCAATTTTTAATACACTAAATATAACATTTTAGTACTAAAATTTAATATATATATTTTATACTATTTTTTATTGAGAATTCTGTTATGATAGGGTAGTGTATAAATATCATGAAAATATTTTCATGAGTTCAACCAATATGCACAAGGAGCCTGAATAGTTCTACAACAAGAAAAGTATCAGGATATATAAAATAAAAATTCACATTACAAACACATATCAAAATAAATTAATTATTTTTATCAATTTTTCATCAATTTATGAAACAAAAATGGGAAATATTATGGTTATTATGTTTTTAAATTTACGAGGGGGATTATACTCCATAAAAAACCCTAATCCCTAAAGAGATATTTTTGGAAAAAAATTGCAATTATATTTAAATATTATTTAATAATTTTTCTATTTATATTTTTTGATTACTATTATGACTTTTGAAAAAAATCATTTCCCCAAGATGACATATATTTATTTAGAAATTAATGGGAAACATACATGATAGTAGAATGTACTCAAGTAGCATGAAGAAGGTTAAATTGGTTTTTAATACACTATGTTTTTCATTATTATATAATCTATTATCTAATGCATCAATATAATATATTATAAATGTTTGAATACTCATATATACAATGTCTTCTGTACAAGTTGATGTTTCCAATCCCATGGAAGAATATACTATAATGAAGAAAAATCTTTGGGACGATGTAATGAAAATGTTATGATATAGTTTATCTATTTTACCAAAAAAATATATAATGAAATATTGATTTAATATTCATTATTCTTGCAAATTTTTATTCATTTAGAATATTTCAATCAATATTTAATTCCATTCCACACCAAATATTCAACAAAATTATTCTCCTTCAAAAACTTTTAACCCCTATAGTGTTGGAATTTATTAATTTCCTTCAATTTCCTTCCACTGATCAATGACATAGGTAATATTGATGTTTTCAAAAAAAAATTGTACATAGTATTAATGTATTATTTCATATTTATGTTTACTTTTTTTTATTATTACTCCTATAATAATTGTTTTCTTATACAATTGGATTATTTTGTTCTTGTTGGTGTGGTTTTTTTTCGCTGCCTATACATGTGAGAATTGGACTTTGAGGTTTCAACTAAGATAAAGAAAAAAAAGGAAATGGGTGAGGAATGAATATAACCATCATGAAAAGTTGAATTACTACTAATTATTTAATTAATTTGGTTATCATTTAATCTACTATTTGTATGTAAATTTCCTTATTATTTTTATTTAATAATTATTTAGTTTTTTTCATAGATCTTTTGAGAAGTAATATTTTGATTTCAACTATCTGCAAAAGCTACAAAAGTGATAAAATGTTACTTTTCCCAATGATACCGTGATTTCTATTAGCATTATTTTTTCGAAGTAGAACATTGAATTTTGATTAATTATTCTTTGAAAAAATGGTTTTTTAGCTGAGAACATCGATTCAATATGAAATATTGGTTTATTTACAAATAAATACAATGTAAAGCAAGGTAAAATTGGATGTTAGGATTTCTTGCAGACTTTTTGATATGTAGGAATTATCCACATCTCAATTTGAGAGAAGGTGTGACCAGTATGACTCAAAGTGTGTCTTTTTATTTAAAATTAACATTTATTATAGTATATAAGATATCCAAAATAATCAAAACCATGAAAAAATATTCAGATTTTTTTGATATTTTATGAAAATGATCCATAAGTTATTTGTGACATGTATGAATCATTCTTAGCTCAATACTATGCATGGTGTGACAAGTATAATTCAAAATGGTTCTATTTATTCTAAATTGACAATATTTTTAGTAAAAATAACCAAAGGAATACTAAAAAACATGTAAGCCCATTCATATTATTTTTATAATTTAGGAAAATAATCAGTATGTCATTTATGATCGGTAGGAATCGACCATGCATCAATATTATGTGCAATATCACTAGTATAACTCAAAATGTGTATTATTATTTAAACTTTACATTAATTTTAGTAAAATAATGATGTCACATGCTAAACACTGGAAAATCACATTCATTTAGGTTTTATAGATTAATAAAATGATTCATATGTCATTTATAACATGTACGTATCATCCACACCTCAATTTGATGCATGGTGTGACCAGTACGACTCTATGTGTGTATTTTTATTTAAAATTGGCATTAATATTATTAAAAATAAATGGTGACATACTGAAACCCAAAAAAATGATTCTTGTTTTTTTCTACTTTCGGAAAAGATTCCATAAGTCATTTATAGAACTTATAATTCAACCACACCATAATCCATAAAACGGTTTGACCGGTGTGACTCAAAGTGTCCGTAATCAATTTAATATTCACATTTTAGTTATAAATGTGTCACTCACTAAATATAAAGAAAAAATACTAAGATTGTGTTGATAATATTTAGAAAATATTAACAAGTCAGTTGTGAAATGTAGGAAGTTGTATCACATAACCCTAATACATGATTTGACTGGTATGACTCAAAGTGTGTGTTTCTAGTTTCAAATGTCATTTAACATACTCAAAATCAAGAAAACACATTCTAATTATTTTTTTGATTTATGAAAATAATACATAAGTCATTTTTTATGTTTAATAATAATTCACACCTCAGTATGACACATAGTGTGACCTGTATAATTCCATGTACGTCTATTTATTTAAAATCGAAAATAATTTTAATAAAAATAACAAATGACATACTAAATACTGATAAACACATTCATAGCATTTTTATACTTTTTAAAAACAATTTATAAGTCATTTATAATGTGTATGAATTACCATCACCTCAATCTTATGCATTGTGTGAAAAATATAACTGAATGTGTATCTTTTTATTTAAAAATAACATTAATTTTAGAAAAAAGGTTAGGTGACATTCTGAAAACTGAGAAAATGAATTCGTATTGTTTTTATACTTTAGGAAAATGATCCATAAGTAATTTTTGACATTTATGAATCAGGATCACCTCAATTTTATTCACGGTGTGACTGGTATAAATCCAGGTGTGTCTACTTATTTAAAATGGACATTAATTTTGTTAAAAAGAATAATTGACATAATAAAAAATGAGAAACAGAATTCATATTGATTTTATAATTTAGTAAAATGACACATATGACATTTGTTATATATATGAATAAAATTAACCCCAATCTGATTCATAATGTGATTGGTATAACTTGAATTGTTTCATTTTATATATAATAGAAATTTATTTTTTTGTGAAAAGAATATGTGACATATGAAAAACCAAGAAAAAACATTGGGATTCATTTATAATTTATTAAAATGATCCATAAGAAATTTGTGATGTGTAGTAATCATATAAACCCCAACCCTACACTTGGTGTGACTGGTAGAATTACAAGTGTGTCTATTTATTAAAAATTGTAATTATTTTTTGTAATGAAAAAATGTGACATACTGAAAACTAAAAAAAACATTCATATAATTTTGATACATTATAAAAATGACCCATGAGAATTTTTTTTGTAAAATAATCATCCACATGTCAATAGGATGAATGGTTTGATCGGTATAACTCAATGTATGCTTTTTTTTTAAATTCACACTATTATTATTTAAAATAAATAGGGACATACTAAAAACTGAGAAAACACATTTTTATTGTTTTTATACATTATAAGAATGATCTATATGTAATTTATGACATGTGGAAATCATCGACACCTCAATCTAATTCATAGTTTGAGCGGTATTTTTCCAACTTTGTCTATTTTTTTAATATTGACATTAATTTTGGTAAAAATAACAAGTGACATATTGAAAACTGAAAAAAAAACATTATAATTGTTTTGATACTTCAATAAAATGATTCATAAGACATTTATAAGATATAGGAATCAACCACACCACAATCCAACATATAGTGTAATAGATATAACTCAAAGTGTGTCTTTTTATTTAAAATTTACATTAATATTAGTAAAAAGTACAAGTGAAATACTGAAAACCATGAAAACACATTCTGATTGGTTCGATAATTTAGAAAAATGATCAATAATTCCTTTTTGGCATGTAGAAATCACCCACATGAATATATGACACACGATGTCACCCGTATGACTCCAACTGTGTCTTTTTAGTACAAATTGAGATTAATTTTAGTAAAAGAAACAAGTAACATATTGAAAACTGAGGAAACACATTCCGATTGTTTGGATATTTTAATCAAATGAACTGTATGACCTTTTTGACATATGGAAATCACTCAAACCTTAAACCAATGCATGATGTGACTTTTATGACTCAAAGTGTCTGTTATTAGTTTAAAATCAACATTTCAGTTCAAAAAATTTGTCACTCACTAAAATCTAGGTAAACGAGGTCCAATTTCCTTGATAATTTAGGAAATATGATAATAATACTTTTTGATTTATAGGAATAATTCTCACATAAAAAAAATGGTGTGATCAGTATGCCTAAAATGTGTGTTTCCATCTTGAAATAACATTTGAAAAAAACACTACTAATATACTAAAATCTAGGAAACATAGTCAGATTATATTAATAATTTAGGAAAATGATCTTTATGTAATTTTTGACATGTAGGAATATAACACACCTCAATCTGACCCACAGTGTAATGGGTATAACTCCAAGTATGTCTTTATTTAAAATTTACATTAATTGTAGTAAAAATAAAAAGGTGACTTTTTGAAAACCCATAAAATGCATTAATATTGTTTTGATACTTTAGGAAAAAAGATCCATAACTTATTTTTGATGTGTATGAATCAATCCCACCTCAATATGATGCATGTTTTGGCATTTCTAACTCAAAATATGTCTTTCTATTTAAAAATGACAATTTTTTTAATGTAATATTTAATATTAATGTTTTATTTATTTATTTATATTATTACTAACATATGATTTTTTCCTTATATAGGTGGATTATTTTTTCAGTTGAGGTGATTTGTTTTGAAACTAATAACATGGACAAACTTTTTTTGAGAGGTGATCAAAGACACCAAAAGATGAAACATTAATGTATTTAAATATATATGGATAATTCTAAATGTAATTTTAAAAAAAATTGATATTTATACAGTAGTGTTTTTTTGTATTAATGATGAAAGTTTTATTTCAATTAAATTTTATATATTTCATATATAGGATTCATGTTTTTTCTTGGTTGTGTTATTATATCAACAACACACTGTTTCATGTCAGGACTTTATCAACATTATTAAAGTGTTGATAAAGGTCCCCATTTATCTGCATTTTTGAAATCACTAATAAATTCCCCCACTTTTTTCAATTCAATTGAAAACACTGATAAATGGTTGACATTACCAGTGCTAAACTAGAAATGATAAAGTGTATCCCCCTTTAATATAACTGAGTACAACAACATTTCTTAGCACAGTTGGAGTCCTTTTTGTGTACTGTTAAAGGGAATATCTGTAGTAGTGTGGTTCGGTAATTAAATTTGATTTCCCTTTTTCTGGATTGATGAAAGAAAGTGTTCTGGATATATTCTTGGATTGGGCTCAAGTTTACGTAAGGTGATGGTTTCTATGAAGTTAGAGGATTGGGTTCCTTTGGAGGGAGTTATTCATCACACGTGTTATCTATTGGGATGTGTAGTGGTTCCCATGTTCCTACTATCACTATTGAATTGAGTGTTAATGTATATTCTTCCATTGTGGGACCATTGAGTTTTTCTTTCACCATTATGTGTTTAGGAATGAGGATCCCAATTCTTTGGTAAGTAGAGCACTAGGAGTGCTCACTACCTCATAGATGGATTAAGAGGGTATGTTTGGTTGGAACCCTCACCCTAATCATTTTCTAGTGATTTAGGTGGAACAAAAAGAGCTTGATTGGCTGCTTGTGGCTTTGGATCAACAACAATGTGGAAGTTAGTCAACTGGTTGAGGATGTAATGATGGATATGCCTTGTTTTACAAGGGGAATGTAGAGGCTTCTATAATATTTTGGAATTGACCTACTTGAGGATCATGCTCAATTAACGTAAGTGTGTTAGCTTTGTTTTTTAGGACTTATCCCATATGAGCATACATTACATTATGTTTTTAGAGTGTTTTATAGAAATATTTAGGATAGAGATTCAATATAGGATGTTTGAGGTCACAATCCCGGTTTAATTGGTTTGTTGAGCATAGAGGTTTTTATTCCTTTTGATTCTGGAAGGATCATGGGTTCTTTTGGTTTTTGTGTTGTTTCTTACGTGTGACTGGTTTGGACACATCTATCCTTTTAATTTGGTGATAGAAATATCATATGTTTTATGTTTTGTAGTTTGGGTAGTAGGAAGAAGGTAAGGATACTCCTTTGAAGGTGACATTAGATCAATCATGGTAGATTGCCTCATGTGTTGGGAGAGAGTTGGGGACACTATATGAAAAATCATTGGATGTTTAATACACCATAGGTTGTTCTGGTTCTTGGGGGAGATCATTGATTTTTGTTAAACACCGAGCCTTATTGGGGGTGAGAAGCATTTATGGAGAGGATTCAATAATGATCCACATCGTCATAGGTTTTGAAAACCATAGAAAATTTAAATTTTTATTTTTGGAAGTGTTTCAAGGGTAATTGGTAAAATTATCTTGTAATATGATCTCATATAATTTTTCTGATCACTCTGTTGGTCCTAGAATAGGGTATTTATCATAGGACAAGAGTTCGGTGGAAATCTAATCCATTTGAATATTCATAGAATATTTAATATTTAATAAATTAAATATTATTTTACACATGCATTTTTTTAAATATATTTTAATTGGAGTATTAAGTTTAGATTCTACCTCCGTTATCAAGTCCATAATGGGGGTTTTTACCTAGGTGATGCATAAACCCATCATAAGCACAGTTCCAAGGCCCCTTTTATTTATTTTTTGTTTTTTTCTTCCCTCTTATTTTGTATTTTTACTTTTCCCTATTTTCTATTTATCTTCCCATGCATGTCAATTAGAGACTATGTCATAGAATGGATTAGATAGGTAGATGGAGAGAAGATAGAGTGGGAGGATTAGGTGCCACTATAGGAACTCTTCTGAAGGTAGATTGAGGATCGATGGGTGTGTGGAATAGATCTGGTGCAAATATTTGATGTTTTTTCCTGTTGGTAGGACTTGTTTTAGGATTCCACTATATATCACCATATATTAGTTGTTTTTTAGTTTTTAATGATTTTTTTTGTGTTTTTATAGACCCTGAGTGGGTTGATTTAATGGTTTTGTGGGGAAATCAGGGGCTTCAGGCTATTTGGGGGGGGGGTTATTTTGGAATATCCATTTACACTGTGTGTAGTTCAATGAACACAAACTATGTGTTCTTATAATTCTTCGGAAAAGTGTTTTTGGGACATGGTTCCATATATTTGGGAATACACACTGCGTAGTGGTGATTTATGGTGGTTCGGGAGAACATTGTTAGGTATGGTACACGACCAAACCCTAAGCATGGTATGTAGCCACTAGCCACATACTATGATTCTATAGACCCCATGTGGGGTTACATAATGAGGTAACTTTCAGGGGAACTTTTGTGGGGAACACATCATGTACGTTGCAGTACACACAGTGTAGTCTGGTGGTGTACATGCTGAGTGGGGGTTAGGGTACATAGGGAGGTACCCATCTAGTGGAAAATTCCATGTACAGGGTCCACCCACTATGTAATTTGGAAAAGTTAATGATGAGTAGCCAAAGGAACCTAAAAAGTGATTCCCTCTGCAGGTATGCACCGTGTACCTAAAGTACACACAATATAATTTTTCATTCCATGCCCTATTTTTCTTGTTTTCCACCCTGATGTCTGAATTGAAATATTGAGTAGTATATTATTATATAATTTTCATAATATATTACGATGATATGACGTTTACTGCATTTATAGAGCATTTGGATTGTTTTTTGGATGTGTGAGTTTTTACAGCAGGATTTATTTGAGGTTTGGTTTTAGAATCCTCTTAGGGGATGGTTTGTGAGATGTGAGGCCTGGGAGAGGGTTGTGAGCTAAGTGATTGGACTTGAACAAGTGTTCCATGGTAATATTTTTGTTGTTATATTGGATATATTATAGAACGTAAGATTATGCAGTTTATCTAAGGATATATTGGTTCTTCCCTACAAGTCGAGATTATTACTCAATGATAGAGTGGATGAGGATAAGATCTTGGGTTTTAGGATAATATAGCCATCAGAGCCATATGTATTGGTTGGATCCATGTTCTAGTAGTTATATATAGGTTTTTTTGAGCAATTGTTATGATTCTAAGGGACTCTGGAGGATTCCTTTGTAGACTGGTTATTGATCGAGTGATTCTTAGTTTCTTTAGTAAGCTATTTAGGATAAATGAGTGGATTTTATTTTTTTTGGATGCCCTTATAGGTGTGTTGGTACCTATGTTTATGTTATTTACAGTGAAGGAAAGGTATCTTTTTGCTGATGTGGGCCTTTCCATGTGATTTTTCTGGTATAATGATCACTATTTGGTCGTGATTTTGATGTGGTCCTGAGGACCATTGTGAGTTTCATTATAGTAATTGTTTTTGATTAGATGCATGTGGGAAAATTGTTGATTAAGGATTATTTAGAGGTAATTGAGGGATATTAGGTATGTATTCACATGGTTAATATCCCATGATTTGTATGATCTAGAGGAACCCCTTAAAGGGTTTCCTAATTGTGTTATATCCTTTAGTCCATTGGAGGATCTATAGTTAGGAATGGAAAAATAGATTGGGTGTAGTGGGGGATCCCTAGTCAGATATCAATTTATTCTATGACCATGGTGATCATGGGAGCCTTTAGTTTTGGGTTTTAAATTAGGTGGGTCATTTAAAGACAATGGTGAATATTTTATTGGATGCTGAGATCTTGGGTGTTGATAGAGGTCCCATGATTTGTTTGTTGAGAGTAGATAGTGAGTGCTAGTTTAGTTGTTTCTATGGTGGAATCAAGGTCTAATAATCCCATTATTTTTTGGTCTTTGGACGTTTTGTTTGAGGAAGTTTCTACTCAGGACATTGGTTTGTGGTGGAGACCATTGGGATATCTAGGATTGTGTGTTGGTCGTGAGTTTTGATCTAGTCCTCTCCTCTATCGAATAGATGTGGTTATATTAGATTTATAACAACCTTATTCTTTATTTCACACATAAACATATCTTATTACATAAAATCATCACTTTTTAAAACATTTTTGATTGATAGTTCTAATGTCATAGGGGATTAGGAACATTACATAACAACTTAAAACATGAAATACACATCTTTATTGAAAACTTATTTTACATGACCACACACATTACATCATACTAAGAATTGCATGCGATAACCTGAGGACATAAATTAGTAAAGGGTGAGCAGTAATTCCTATTAAGGGGTTAAAAAATGAATAAAATGATGAATAAAGTTCATTTTAGGCAATAGGATTGTTAATGGATCATAAGATAAACATGAAGATAAAGGCATGGTATAAAATGATTATCATAACATGGAAATGTGGCATCAAAATTTAACATGATATTTGGATGATCTGAGGCTCATTGCACATGGAGGATGAGTAGACCCACATTTCACTAGAATTATCATGAGTTAACCCTCATTTCAGTTGATGTATCATGATACTGTTCATTACCCAATGTATTGAAGCGCTATTTGGGCACACCCTTCTTAATCATTTCATTTCTTGCAATAGTGTGCCACATATATCATACAACATGAATTCATTAAACATAATCATTTATTCCATGATATAGGAATGTGTAATTAATACATTAAACTCTAAAATCAATATGTAAATGTTCGTAAAGGTGAATACCCTTGATAGAGAAATGGGCATTGTGTTCACTGCACAATTACTTTGGCTTGGAAAATCGCGGTGCAATTTCTGAAGCATACCAGTGTGACATAAGAATTCATAAAAATGGATGATGAGAGATAAAGGGGTATCTCATCATATATACCAGAAATGAACCTCTTTGGGTCATATATATACATTTCCCATAAAAATTAATTGAATTTATAGGCATAATATAAAAGTGTTTCTTGAATGCAAATGAGAGAGAGAAATTCCTTACAGAATTTCCGCATGGTAATGGGAGTAAATGGAAGGAATTAATGGGAGAGAAAGAGGTATATCATCATTAAAACATTTTGAGATCAGTATGGAGGAGGTTAGAAATCATACCCCAACATTTTTAATTGAAAATAAAAGTCCATAACAATATAAATAAATTTTGATGAAATAGAGAATGTATTAAATCACTTAAATGGAAATGTGATCCCAATGGATTAGGAGGGGATTGAGAGAGGCTTCTTGGGATCTTGGGGCACCATGGGAGGATTATATAGAGTGCTTTTCAGGGTTTCATTGAGATTCAAAGGTTTTAAGTGATGATAAGTGGTACATGGGTGTGTTTATATAGGAAAAAGGAGAAAATTAATTATTATTTAGGTTTTGGACACCACACATTAAACTAATCAAAACCACAAACCAAACCATGTTTTTGGCCCATGCATTTTCCAAAGGGGAGTGAAAAATATTATTTTAAAGGGCCAATGTCCTATATTTTTAAAATATTAGGCTTTCTTATGCGGAGGTGAGTTACACTCTCAAGGAAATAATTTTAAAAGTTAAAATGTTTTATAAGTCTTGGTGGGTCCACTAGGGCACCATAAAATTAATAAAAAAATATAAAATAACATTATATTAAAGGTATATTATATATTTGGCGAAAATGACTTTTATAGTATTTTATTACATCACTATTGGGTCATTATTTTGTCATAAAACACACAATATAATTAAGTGGTATTTAATTTTTACCAAACAATTTGACTATCACAGAAAATTATGAAAAATTCACTGTTAGATAATTTCATCATATTGAATCCAAAAATGCTATTAATTTGTTATAATGGATTTTATAAATATGTGAATTTTTACTTCTAAAATAAAAACTAACATGTATCCAAAATTCATTGGTTTGGACAAAAACTGTTTTTAAACCTTAATAAAAATTACAATAGTATTAATAAAAAATATATTATAATTTAAATTTAATAAAAAATAATTTAGTAATAATATTTTACTAAAATATTATTTAATTTAAAAAACCATTAGGTTATCAAAATACATTTCATAATTGAATATTATCTCAAAATTCTTTTTTTTTCTTAAAAAACTGTTTACAGAGAATCATTAATAAAATGAATGTATATTATCTATAAAAAGATAATGCACATAATCATAGTGCTAGGGTTTGTTGAATAACCCCATATAACACCTGTATAGGACCGAAGGGTATGTTGTATGATGGTGACATACTCTTGGGGTGGCTTATATAACATCGCTCGGGTGGTAATCTTTTTCAACATGAACTTCTCTCGTAGGCGGTTTTGTTCAAGATTAACATGTTGAATCTCCTATTAGGCTTGGTCAATAGACAATCCCAATGATTCTACCTCCATTCTATGCTCTGAAATAATAGGCCTCATATAGAGCAATTCATCCAGATGAGTCCATCAATTCCTTTGTTTGAGTAAATTGGATTTGTTAAAGCCATATATTTATACTAATCAATTGGTCATTGTTCACCGGCTATATTAGCAATGGTAAAAATTCATAACAGTATATTGAAATCCTAAAAAACTAGTAAGTTCATATTTTACATAACCATTTTAAATAATAAGGCATTTAATTAGATCAATATTAATTTCCATTAATAAAAGTTTGGGTTGTTACAATCTTCCCTCCTTAAGAAATTTCACCCATAAAGTTTCATTTTTCCCATACTAAAACAGATGTGTGTAACTCTTCTTCACCACTTTCTATAATTCTAACATTTCCTCTTCAAACATGTGGTTTCTCCACAACACCTTGATGAGGGGCATTGTCTTATTTTTTTAGAACCATTTATCTATGATGTAAGATCTCTACTAGCTTTTCTTATTAAGTGTGGTCATTATCTAGTGGTACCCCTAATGGATTGAGTACATGAAATGGGTTAGGTATGTACATCCTCAAGAGTGATACATGGAATACATCATGTACTTGAGATCAGTTCAGTGGGAGTTCTAGTCGATAAGACACTGCTCCAATGTGATTAAGGATCTCAATAGGGACAATGTACCATGGACTAATCTTCCCCTTCTTCGCAAATCTTATAATTATCTTCCACAAAAATATGTGTAGGAATACGATGTCTCTAATATCAAACTCTTAGTCTCATTGAAAATTATCTACCTATCCCTTTTTTCGACTCCGATTAGCATTAATGTGCTACTGGATGGTCTTAACCTTCTCCACCATTTATTCTACAATTTCATAACCTAGGATTTTATGCTCCCCAACTTCATCCCAAAATGCATGTGTTCTACACCTAATCCCATAAAGGGATTTATAAGGGGAAATTTGGATACATAAGCAGAACTATTATTGTAAGAAAACTATACCGGAGGAAGATATTGATATCATCCTCCTTTGAGGTCTATTGAAAATTCTCTCAACATGTCCTCATGTGTTTGAATATTCTGTTAGATTGGCCATCGGTTTGAGGATGGTAAGCTGTATTAATGTTCCGCTCAGTATTTAGAGAATGTTGAAAAGACTTTCAAAACATATAGGTGAATCATTGATCTCAATAAGAAACAATCAATAGTGGTACTCTTTTATGGCTTACCACATATATGATGTCTATCTGTGTAGGTTTATCCAATGAGAAATCCTCATGAATTGAAATTAATTATGCAGTCATTGTAAAAAGATCCACACAAACCCAGATAGCATTGTTTCCTTTGGATTTATTCAGATGTCTGTTGAAAATTTCTATGGTGCTATTCTCCCATTTCCAAGATGGTATGGGTAATGGTTGCATCATCCCCTTAGACTTCTACCTCTCACCCTTCACTTTTTGAAATAATATTGACATTGATGTATACAAAACAATATACTTCATCATGTTATCCCACCAATAAATCTCTTGGAGATCTCAATACATCTTTGTGTTCTTTAAGTGAATATATAAATTCAAACTATGTACATCATCCAAAAGATCATTCTTTAACTCCAGATTTGATGGAAAAAATAGTGTTGTCCCAAATCTCACAATTCAATCTTAATTAACATTGAACTCCAAGGATTTCACATTTCCTATAGTTTCTAGTTTCTTGTGAATTCTTACATCATCCTTATGAGCCTCATTTATCCTTTACAATAGAGATGGTTGATAAATCATTTTTGAAATTATTGGTGATGTTCCCTTCATTATAATTCCCATTTACATCATCACAAAATCTAAGAAGACTGGATCCTTTTCAGTTCTCATCACATAGAGAATTGTTGGTTCCTCTTTAATTAAAGCATTCTCCACCTTGTTCTCTTACCCAGGGTGGTAATGGATTGAGTAGTCATAGTATTTGATCAGCTATATCCATCTTTGTGGGCGCATATTCCACTCTTTCTATGTGAATATGTACTTAAGGATTTTTTGGTATTTATATATTTCACACTTCTCCCCAACGAGGTAATGTTTCCTAGTTTTCTATTAAAAGATTACTACAGCCAACTCCAAGATATGTGTTAGATAATTTTTCTCATGAAAATTCAATTTAATTGAAGCATAGAAAATGGATTTTTCTTTTTTCATTAACACACAACCCAATCCATTCATCAAAGTATCACTAAATACCAAAAAACATTATCCAGTTGTGGGTAGTGTAAGCACGAGTGCATTAATAAGCCCCCTTTTCCACTCCATGAATCTATCTTCGCATTCATCAATACAAGAAAACTTTAGACACTTTAATGTTTTCTTGGTAAGAGTGTTTGAAAATCATTAGAAATTTCTCACAAATTAGTGATAATATATTGATAAACCTAAGAAGCTATAGATATCTGTTACCGATGCTGGCCTCTTCCATCCCACAATTGAATCTATCTTGGAGGGATCCATAGATATCTCATTTCTTGTAATGATATGACCCTATAATGATACCTCCTTCAACAATAATTCTCACTTGATGTACCTTTCATAGAGATTATCCTTTCACAAGGTCACTAGTATAGTGATTAGATATTCCTCATCCTCTCCTTAGTTTTTTTATTATATAAGAATATCATCTATAAAGACATCCAAAAATTTGTCCATGTAATCTCTAATGACTCTATTCGTCATGACCATGAATATTTATGGAGCCTTAGTGATTTAGAAATGCATTACTAGGAATTAATTGTTCTCGTACCTTATACAAAAAGAAATCTTGGGGATATCCACCTTCTCCACCCTTACTTGGTAATATCCCAACCCAAACTCCAACTTGGAGAAGTATTGTTCTCCATGTAGCTGATCAAACAATTAATAAATTTGAGGATGAGGATACTTTTTCTTTATCAAAATTTTTTATGCTTTTTTAATCAATGCAAAGGTACATTGACTCATCATTTTTATTGATGAAGAGGACTGGTGCACCCCATGGTGAAGCACATGGGCATATAAAACCATTATTTAGATTCTCCTGTAGTTGTTTTTTCAGCTCCTTAATCACCAGAACAGAAATTCTATATGGATTCTTGGATATTGGAATCACCCTAGATATAATATCAATTAATAATTCAACATCTATTCTAGTTGGAAGACCAAAAAATTTCTCGGGAAACACATCAGTGAATTCCCTCTCAATAAGCATGTCTTTGAGGATGGATTCTTCCTTATACTCCATAATCTGAGCAAGATATGCATGCTCATAAGGCAGTAATATCAACATGTAAGATAATGGTACTAATGAATATTAATCCTCCTCCTTGCACTTTTACTCAATCAGGGGTCAATTCCCCCATATAAAGAGTGATTTCCCTCTCTCAGCAATTTATGTTGGCTCTATTTAAGTAAAGCCAATCCAATCTTATAATTGCATAAAATTCCTCCAAAGTAAGTATGATGAGGTTTTATGAGATGATCAATCCACAGATGGTGAAGGGGAGTAGTAATATTCATGGGATGAAATGATTTCCCATGTTTTGGTTCTCACCGACATCTTTACATCCATTATTTGTGGTGGTGTTGGAGTTGTTCTACTAAAATTTCAGTATATAAAATAATGAGTAGAACCATTATCAAAATGAATGTTCACTTTTATTGAATGAATAACTACCATACCTATCACAACCTCATTTTTATGGTTCACTTCAGTAGTAGTGATGGAAAAAGATCACCCTTCCTGCCTTGGAGTTGTTGGTTGCCGAAAAAACCCATGGATTAGGGAACTAGTTTTCAAAGCGCCATGGTTATTTGTAGTGGAAGCAATGAACAACTCATATAGGGTAGAACAGAGTGTTATTCTCCTCTATTGCAACAACATGTTTTTCCTATTGGTATTTAATGGCCATGTTCCCATCTCTTCCACACTTGAAGCATTTTCTCATCCCCTTCTGGAAAATTTTAGCATGCTTCTTTCCTCGCCTTTGGACATAGGGGTGATTTATTTTCATATAGTTGTTGGATTTATCCACTGAATGGAACGAAATAATTTCCAAATTTCTATATGTATCCCCATGATACCCCTGATATTCGCAGTTCCATATTGACTTTGAGGTCACATTGGACAATTTTCTCATAGCTCTTGAAGTCACAGATCGCTAGGGATTTCTGAAGGCTAGGTTTTATCCCTCCAAATAAGTGGTCTACCTTTCAATCAAGGTAACGAAAAATGCATATTTATATCGTGCAATCCTTGTGACATTTTCCTCAAACGCTTCGATAGATTTTTCATCTTTTTTTTCTAGAGGTCTAGGAATTATCTATCCATCTTAAGTTGGAGGGTGCATGGAAAATATTTACCAAAAAACATTTCTCAGAAATCCATCCATTCCAACACCTCGATCACCTCCTCAAGATTTGTATTTTTGATCAATTTCCACCATTGATCAGCTTCACCCACTATATGAAAAGTTGATAGAAGAACTGTCTCTTGTTTTGATCATTAAAGTATGGTGAAGATATTTTCAAAGGATTTGATCCATTGTTTAGTAATTTGGGGATCATAACATCCATTAAAAGTTTGAGGTCATTGTCTCCTAAAACTCTCAAATGAGACTTGTTATTTCTTGGGGGGGTTGAACGTTCCTATTGACCCATGTTTCTATTAAAAACATGAGTTTACTAAGAGAGTATTGTGAAAATTTTTTTGATTCCCCCTCCCATTGGATTGGGGATCTCATTAGAATAGTCATCACATTGATCATCACATCAGTTGTTAGCCAGATTCCTCCTATAATAGTATATTGGAAGGAATACAAGGAATGCTAGTGGTAACACATAAAAGGGTGATCCAATGAAAAAAGGTATAACATATAAATTTCTTTCATTTCCTTAAATTATGAATTTATAGGGTTCAATATATTTTATCCATGATCTAATTCCAAAAAAATATTCCTAGTAGAAAATTTTAAATTCCCTTAATAATGGTTTATAATTATATTATGTATTTAACAAATCATATCCCTGGGGAGTGTCGTAACCAAGAGTGTATCATGTTCCCTTATCATGCACTTGTTCCCATTTGAGTCTAGCTCAAAGCTATGTTTTTGGCTTTTAAAACTAGATACATTTGTGACATAGAAACCTCTACTGACTCGTATCTAGCCAAGGATTCACTAGTGGGAAAAATATTTAACACGTCAGTATTTTTCACATTGGTTCTATACAACCGACGTGCAAAGCTATAAAAATTGATTTAACAGAGTGTTTATTTTATAACTGATGTGATATATCGATGATAAGAAATTTTTTATGTGGGTTATTTTATAACAGACATAATAAAAACTAAGATTTTTTTATTACATATGTTATTTTATAACCAATGTGATATATCAAATCATGGCGCTTTATCATGTCGGTTATCAAATAACCAACATGATAGAGCTTTTAAATAATTTATTTCACCCCATAGTTAGTCATTCTTTTTTCTCTGATCAAGCAACCTGCAACACGTCTCTCTCACTTGGAAAACCTTGAAACGATTCTACAAAGTCGTTCCCTCCGGCCTCATTTTTCCAAAATCATTATTTATATTTATCATCATCAGATCTATTAGGTCGACTCAAAAAAATCAATTAATCCTTACAAAGCTCAATTATAGTTTTTATTTTCCGCAATTCCCTAAACTGATTTTCTGAGATGTTTTTTTCTTCATTCTTGAAATCATGGTATGTTTCATAGTGTTCATTTAAACCATGCTAAATTATATTTCGGTAAAATAACCCTATGGTAGTGATATCATGGAAGTTTAAAAATTTTTGTGTGCAATCATATGTGTGTGCGCGTACAGGGGGTTTCCAAGGGGGCGGGGGTTGTGAAAGTTGGTGTGGTGTCCAGGGGTGGGGGGTTGTCCTAAGGATTGGGGTTGTCCAGGGGTGTCAAAGGGGGTGGGGGTGGTGTTTAGTGGGGTGTGGGTGCTGTCCAAGGGGGTTGGGGGTGTCAAATGGAGTGGGGTGTCTAAGAGGGTGAGGGGGGGTAATCTAAGGGGGCAGGGGTGTCCAGGGGTGTGGGTGTGGTGGTGTCCAGTGGGGTGAGTGGGCATTCCAAGTGGTTAGGGGTGTCCATGGGGGGTGGGGGGTGATTTCTAGAGGGATGGGGGCGGTCCAGGGGTGGGGGCTGTTAAGAGGGTTGGGTTTCTGTACAGTGGGTGGGGGATGTCTAGAGGGGTGGGGGCTGTCCAAGGGTGTGGTTGTGTCTAGGGGTGTCCAAGGGGTGGGAGAGGGGGTGAGGTGGTGTCAGAGGGTGGGGGTGAGGGGGAAATCAAAGTGGTAAAGATGTCCATGGGTGTGTAGGGGTGGTGTCCAAGGGGTTAATGGGATGTCCAAGAGGGTGTGGGTGTTCTAGGGGGTGTGAGTGTCCATTGGGGTGGTGTCCAGAGGGATGGGGGATGTCCAGGGGGTGGGGGGATGTACAGAGGGTTGGGGGGTTTTCCTGGGGGTGGGGGATGTCCAGAGGGGTGGGGTGTTATCCAGGGGGTGGTGATTTCCAAGGGGTGTCCATGGAGGTGGGGGTGGGGGTGGGGGTCCTGGGGGGTAAGGGGGCTTCCAATGGGGTGGGGTGTACAGGGGGTGGGGGTGGTGTCAAGGGGGTGAGGGGTCTACCCAGGGGTGTTAGGGTGTCCAAGGGGTGTTCAAGGGGGTAGGGGTGGTGGTGGGGTCCTAGGGGTGGGGTTTCTAGGGGGTGGTGGTGTCCAGAGGGTGGTGTCCAGGGCCGTGAGTGGGCTATCAAGAGTGGGTATGGGGTGTCCAGGGGGGTGGGGGCGTTTGGGGCGGGGGGGGTCTAGAGGGGTTGGGGGTTGTCCAGGGGATGGGGCTGTCAAAGGGGGTGGTGGTGTCCATGGGGTGACTAAGAGGGTAGAGGTGGTGTCCTGGGGGGGTAAGGGTACTTTCCAAGGGGTTTGGTGTGTCCAAGGGGTGAAGGGTGGTGTCCAGGGGGTGAAGGGGCTGTCCAGGGGGTGGGGGTGTCCAGGGGGTATGGGGGTGTCCTGGGGGTGTCCAATATGGTAGGGAGTGGGGGTGATGTCCAGGGGTGAGGGGGATTTCCTACGGGGTAGGGGTGTCCAGGGCGTGGAGGTGGTGTCAAGGTGGGGTGATGTGTCTGTCCAGGGGGTGGGGCTATCCAAGGGTGTCCATGTGGGTAGGCGGTGGGGGTGGTTTCCAGGGGAAGCATGGGGTGTCTAGGTGTTGGGGTGGTGTCCAGGGGGAGAGTGGATTTTCCAAGGGGGTATGGGGTATTAATGGGATGGGGGTATCAAGGGGGGTTGGGGTGTCCATATGGGGTTAGGGTGCTGTTTAGGGGATTGGGGGTGTCTAGGGGGTGCTTCCTAACCGTGCTCAATGTCTTAGTTCTTTAAAAAAAATATTGTTTACTATTTACCCTATTGATTGTTTGATACTCCTAGAGTCACCCACAATTTAGACATAAATGGTAACCTATACATGGTAGATTATTATTAGGTAATGCATGTTGCACTAGTTGGATATTATGCTCTGGATAATTGACCCTTAATATAAACATGCCCTGCTTTGGGGACGGTTGACCTCCTACATTAGGGTTGTTTGATTGCATCAACCACACCAAAAGGATGGAATATGTAACATTTTTTTCTATGTTTTCCATAATCTCCTAGGTATTACCATGTTCTATGACACTTTTATATCAATGGATGATAATCTAGGTGCCTCATCTTTTATGGTTACTTGAATACTGCTTACCCATTTCCCACATTATGTCATTATTGATTATGCTCCCCAATTGTGGTGTGTCTACTTGGTAAAATTTAATGCTTGGTTTTAAATTTTTTCCTGAGGATTATTTTTCGAAAAACAAAGTTTATTTTCCAGTATTTCAAATTATAAAAAAATGAATCATTTATTTAAATGAAACACATAGGGACAACCCCTTCCCATGGACACCCCTACCCCCTAGGGCACCCTGGAAAACCCAACACTCATGGACAGTCCTACCCCACTTGGACTACCCCCACCACCCCTGGATATCCCCTTACCCCCTTGTACACAGCCTTTGTATATATATATATATATATATATATCCCAATTGTTTCATTGAAAATGTTTGAATATTTTAACTTCAGGTAGTCTATAGAAACAGTTCTGATAGAACTATTGGAATAGTGCTATTACAATGACAATCGTGCCAATGGTGTGTGAAACCATCTGGGTATTGTATCCCAATGGTTTTAGGGGCTATCCCAATGGTTACAAATCATTGGGATATGTGTAATTTTCAGTAGTGAATGTATACATATTTTAATATTTACAATTCTAATATGTTTTTTACAAAAAGGTAAATTTTGTATCCAGTTGCATACGAATGTATTATTTGTGTACCTTAAGAAGAAAGGATCCAACATGAATTTAAAATAGATATGTCTAACTATATTTTCTTTTTAAAATCATTTCCATACATTTTTTTTCAAATATGCATAGATCTGTTTTATATTTCAAAATTGTTTTACATTCAAATTGTGAAATTTTTTATATAAATATTTATTTGTCTTATCTTAACAAGATGCATATTATTGATATCTTTAATAGGTAATTATGAGTCGATGTTCGATTACATAACATCAAATGAGTATTGAATATGAAGAAGGTCTAGATTACTTTTTGGAATTTTCAAAATGAAATGTTCCATGTAGTGTCATTTTATTCAATCCATGCCTAAAATATTTGAATATTGAGAAGTTGAAAAGTAAATAGATCAAGGATCATATGATTTGTAATGGTTTTAATCTATGTTACAGACCTTATATTTGGCATGGTTAAACTATACATAATTTCAGATCTACTAATAATGATGATTTGAATGATGGTAACTCCGATGGAATTTAATAAATGATCCGTGATATTGCATAAGAACAAATTGAGATAGAAAAGATAGTTGTGCATCTATATGGTGATTCTGAAAACCCATCGTATCATGGTTGTACAGTTTTTACGGCTTTTTTGGTGGTATTTAGATTGATTAACTGGAAAGAAAAAACATGGATGGAGTGACAGATGTTTAACAGAGTAGCTAAAATTGTTGAAATACATTCATCCAAAAAACAATGTTCTTCTAGATTCAAATTATACGGCCATGGATATATTCTTCCTGATGGGATGGGGAAACATGAAAATACATGCATGTCCGAATGACTGTATGATATATAAGAAGGAATATGAATTTTTGTCTCAGTGTCCTAAATGCGGGACATCACGATATAAGTTGAAAGAAAAATCATAGTCTGATGTAGATATTACAATGAGGCCTTCCATGGTATTTTGGTATCTTCCTATAATTCATCATTTGAATCATTTATTTTCTAATTCTCATGATGCAGAATGGTTAAGATGGCATGCTGATGAGAAGATATGTGATGGAAAAATACGTCATCTTGTTGATTTTCCACAATTTAAGAAAATTTATGAGCAGTATTATTCATTTGGAAATGAAATTAGAAATATCAAACGTGGGTTGTGCATAGAGGGAATGGATCCATTCTGAACCCTCAGTAGCACACATAGTTCATGGCCGATTTTATTGGTAATTTACAACCTCTCTCATGATGTTTTTATGAAGTGAAAATATGTCATGTTGAGTATAATGATTGCTGGTCTGAAGCAACTAGGAAATGATATTGATGTTTTCTTATCACCATTGATTGATGATTTGAAACATTTATGGGAAGATGGTGTTAGGGTGTATGATTCTTATAAAATAGAATATTTTCAACTGTATATAGTGGTTATGTTCATTATAAATGACTTCCCAGCTAATGGAAATTTTTCTGGAAAAAGTGTTAAGGGGCATAAAGCATGTCCAATTTGTGAACAACAAACTTCCTAATGTCAATTGCATCATGGGAGGAAACCAATTTACTTTGGTGATCGAATGTTTTTTCCTATGTATCACTCTTATATAAGAGTAAAAATGGAATTCAATGGCTCACATGAATTTGATATTACTCCAAAACTTTTATCCCCGTATTAGTATTTTAGATGGTGGAAAACCTTGATGTCACATTAGGAACGACACAGTAATCAAGTAAGGATAGAAATATTTGGAATAAGAGATCAATGTTTTTTGAGCTTCCATATTGGAGATATCATGGAGTGAAACATAATATTGATATCATGCACATGGAGAAGAATATTTGTGAGAGTTTGAATTGTACATTTCTATATATTAAAGGAAAGAAAAAATATCGGTTAAAAGCAAGATTAGACTTACTATCAATGGGAATACATTTGGAGTCAACTCCCACTCTTAATGAAAGACAAAAATTTCTTCCCCTGACTTGTCATACATTATCCAAGAGGGAGATAAATAGACTTTTTCTGTGTCTTCATGATATCTAAGTTCCTCAATGTTATTGTTCAAATGTAAAATATTTTAACTGTTTGATGGATTTGAAGTCGATGGGTAATAAATCTCATGATTGTCACATCATGATGCAACAAATTCTACAAGTTCCATTGTGTGGACTATTTCCCATCCATTTTAGAAAGACTATAATGATGGTGTGTTATTTTTTCAATTAAATTGTTATTAAGGTGATTGATGTGAATGCTTTGTAAAATTTGTAAAAGGACGAAGATTCTATACTTTTTCAATTGGAAATGTATTTTCCTACATCTTTTTTTTGATATAATGGTACACATAATGATTCATCTGGTTCAAGAAATAATGCTTTGTGTACCTATATATCATTATTGGATGTATCCTTTTGAATGGTATTTGAAAATATTTAAGGGTTATCTTAAGAATCCATATCGACTTGAAGCATCCATTATTGAAAAGTATATTTCTGAGGAGGTTTATAGTTTTGTATAAGCTACGTGGCTATGGAGGAGCACATAGCTTTGCCTCCATCTCACCATTAATGTGTTAATAATGAGGGAATGTGGATTCTTGGATTGAAAGTCAAATCATTGTAAGCTGGATAGATGGTGAAATTAGAATTATACTTCTAGAATGAAATAGATGATGTTCAACCATTTATCACAGTGCATATTAATGTGTTGATGCAAAGTCATACAAAGAAAAAAGAAATTTGGATTTCGAATGAGCACAACAAAACATTTTTATCATAGTTTAAAAAGACCTTTCATTGTAGATCTTATGTATCAGATTCATTAAGATGGTTAGTTGATGGTCCATGTTAAAATGTGATAAGATGGTCCGGTTATGACATTAATGGCTATACATTTCATACGAATGCTCAGGACAATAAAAGTGATGTTCATAATAGTTTTGTATTGGTGTTTGTAGAAGTTATGAAATTTTTTATTTCTAAATTGAAAAGCCCAATTTCTGCATCTAATGTATATTATAAAGTCATTGAAGAAATATGGTAGGTTGATTACATTAAAATTAATGTTCTGATTTTTAACTACAAATGATTTATCGGTAACAATAGTGTCAGACACAATGAATTTGGAATGACAGTTTTTAATCTGAATAGATTGGAAGACACAATATATTCTTATAATGGAACACATGAAAAACATATTTTCATTGTAGTTGATCAATCAGATATGCAGTGGTCAGTTGTTTTACTAGGTAAAAAACAATATTTTGGTGAGGATCAAATTGATGAAGATGATGATTTATTTGAGATACCTACTTCCATGGAATGATTAGTAGAACATAATTAAGAGCATGTTCAAGATATGGTTTGTTCCATATGGAATGATCATGACGAAGAAATTTCGAAAAATAATCCATATGCACTTTCCTAATATTACAGGTAACATATGTTTATTTCTTGTTTACATTTATTATTTTCATAAAATGTTAGATATTTTAATTTTATTTCTTTTATTGATACACAAATTAAAACAATTAAGATGTATTTTTTGTTCATTTTATTTATGTTTATTTTAGTTTATCATGTTTATCATTACGTAAATTATATATATATTATTTTTTTAATGATAATTACATTACAATGTTAACAATGTTTACCATATTTACCATGTCTACCAAGTCTACCATGTCTACCATGTCTACCATGTTTACCATGTTTACCATGTTTACCATAGTTTACCATAGGTTACATTTACCAAACATATATATTAATTAATTTTTTTGAATAAAAATTTAACTATCGTGTTTACCATTGTTTAACAATCATACCATATTAACCATGTTCAATATTACATAACATAGTTCAATTTCCAATTTTATGTTTACATTAGTATTTTAGTATACGAATTTATATATTTATTAACTAATTTTGATTTTTTTGATTTGAAGGATAATGACAGAAAAATCAGTTGATCAGCCACATGATTCTAGAGATGAGGATAATAACCATAACTCTTGGGAAGAATACTCACATGCTCATCCTGATGGTCCCAAATCATCTTCAAGTGCTCCCATAACGACAATGAAGTGTTCATGAGTTAGTAAATGTGGATGCACACATTTACCAAAATTATCACATGCTCGTATGGAGGACCAGAAGATACTCGTTCAGTTTGCTGAGAGTGATATTCCTAGAGGTCCAAATGCAAAAAAATTAAGGGTTTTGTATCAACTCAGGGTAAGAGAAATGTAAGAATTTTGTATAATGATTGAATAAGTGTGGAGAAAATGATAATATCTCAGTTGTGGGAGACGATTTTGGTAAGATATTTTTCTATTATTTTCCTATTCATTATATGTTTCTAGTATAATATGATTTATATCTTCTTTATCGGATGACATTTGATATTCCTGACACCGGGGGAGTTAAGAAGAAAATCTTATCGATGGCTGCTAGGATATGGAGGGATTTAAAATCAAACCTCGCATCTCATTTCATTTTTTTTCATAAGATTCATGAAAGTCCATGTGACATATATCCTTTCACATATTAAGTGACATGAAACCAGTTTGTTGAAAGTAGAAGAAAAGATTCATTTTTGGTAAGTGAAATGTAAAATTTTATATGATTTCTAATCTAAATGATCTTATAAATGTTTTGTTGATGTTTTCTTATTCTTAATTTATAGAAAACAAGGACATCTCATCAGGAGATCCAATCCAAAAAAGTATACCCTCATTGTTTATCTTGGGGAGTGTATAAATTATTTGAAAAACAAATGATGGCGAAAATTACAACAACTAAGAGTTGAGTCTTAAAGCACTAGATAGGTTTTCCCACCATCCCCTCCATCTGTACATGAAAAATGGAAGAGAGATCAGATGGGAAAAGGGGGCAATATAATTCAGATGATTCAGGAATCGTATGTTAGAGGATTGTGATATATTTATTATATTAATTTAAGTTAACTAAATACATTATATAATTTTAATCATTAAAAAAATGTAAAATTAATTATTATAGGATTCTCTTGAGGATCTGAGCTCATAGGGGGCATTTACATCTATTGAGAGGAAAGATATTTTATCTGCAACATTGGGAATTCTTGAACATCCGAGTCTTGTACAAGGATATCTGACTGGTGTATCGTTAAGAAAAGTGCTTCCACGTTCTTAAAATTCTTATATTGAGGGTGTTTATAAAAAATAGAATCCTTGTAGGTTGAAGTTCATAATTTTAATGTCATGATTGAGGAATAGATTAGAGTGTCAGTACAGTCTATGTTTGCATACATGCAATGATAATTTCCGACAACAGATCCCAGTCCCCCACCTCCCCCTGCAGACCCCATTATAAATCCTCCACCTCTTTCGGTAGCTCCCACTACCCCACCTTAGTTTGTGGAACCCATTTGTTATCATACTCCTCTAGCACACCTTTCTATTTATTGAGAGTTCTATGTTGATAATCCACAACATAATATATTTACATATTTGATTTTATATTATATAGGAGATATAGTTTATCATCAATTGTTAGAGTTAGAGAATCATAGGGTCACTATACATGATATTATAGATATATCATCTCTAAAACCATTACCTATAGATTAGGTGACGATCGTTGGACGTAGTATCAGCCATTTTTTAATTTGGCCATCGAGACTTCTGTGACTCATTACCATAGAGGAATGTATGTTATTCTTCTATTTTATTTTTTGTTAAAGTTGTTTTAACATTTGAAAACTAATATATTTTTCTATTTATTTTTACAGGAATACATCAATTGTAAAGAAATATTGTACTGACAACAACAAAGACAAACTGACATTATATTCAGATTCTAGTATTCTTGATAGATTTTCAAGATATTCAAATTTTTTGGTGGATCATTATGAGTTTCCATTGGAATATAATGTTTTTGGATGTGCAATAAATGTGGGGATTCTAAAAAATGATATCATTGAGATTGTTACTGGAGATAAGTTGGGCATCAATGTGGTGAAATTTTTTTCTATCTACGTCTTAAAACATTTTCAATGCGTTATATTTATTAAAAATGTATACTTATTCCTATTATATATTGGGTATCTTTATTACATGTGTGAGAAGATTGAGCATGAAAAATGTATATGGATTCATGGACCCACATTTGATTTCCACTAAAGCACATGAATTAGATGAGGAAAAAAGAATGCTTTATTTTGCTGAAAGATTTGAATAGAATATAATCACATAGTATTGGATGATGCCTTTTTGTGAGAGGTATGAAACATATCTCTATCAAATAGTTCATTATCATTTATCATAAAAAACCGCTAACCTTAAATTTTAATTTATTAGTGATAATTGGATGTAACCGGTTTTTTATCCCAAGAGAGAAAAAACTTTATTGGATATGCTCTATCCATGGTGATGTATATGAATGTTTTAAGAATATTTTGGAAAATTATATTTCAATTTCTTAATAGTTTTACATATTATAATTCATTTTATGTTTAACCCATTTTTATTATTTTCTAATAGGGGATTGGTCTACTTACGAAAAAACAGAAAGAAAATGAGTGCAAAGATCATATATGTTAAAGTAAAGGTAAATATCCATTAATAATTTTTAATTTTTGATGTTTTACATAAAAATAATAATTTCAATTTACAATCATTTAAATATAATTTTCATCAACAACAAGGCATCATCAAATGAGGATATTATAGGTTAAGATTTATGTATGATATAATTACAACTGGAACACTTGTGCACATTGACCTGGTATGATTTCTTTTTGATCATTGCCATAATATTTCATTTGAGTTTTTCATTATACATGATAACTACTCCTCATTTACTTTGTAGATATTTGATGAACCTCAACCCTATACCGCTCATGATTTCAAACACTTACATGTGGAATGGTCAAATTATTTTACATGTTTGATTAGATTTTAGTTTGTTTGTAGTATAAAATGTAATTTTGAATATTGTCATTATAATTGTGTTTTTGGTAGTATTTTAGGTTAGATTTAGTATTTTTTTAGTTGAAATTGTATGTTTTTAATTTTATATATGTAAATTTTTAATTTTGGTCAACTTGTTATGTGGGTTTAATTCTGATGGTTTCTCTGGTATGGATACCTGTCTTGTGGGGAGGGTGTCTAGGGTTGTGGGGGTGTCCAGTGGGGTGGGGGTGTTGAGGGTGTCCCAGGGGTTGTGAGGGTGTCTATGAGGGTGGGAGGGATGTCTAGGGGAGTGGGGGTAGCCCATGTTGGGGGGGGGGGGGGTTGTCCATGGGTATCCAGGGGTGTGAGGGGTGTCTAGTGGGGGGTCCTAGGGGTGTGGAGGGGTTTCATGTGGGGTGGGGTGTTCGAGGAGTCCAGGGGGGTGGTAGGGTGTCCAGTAGGGTTAGGGGCTATCAATGAGTGAGGGGGGGGGGGTGTCCAGGGGGTTTTGAGGGTGGGGGATATCCCAGGGGAGGCTGTCCAGGGGGTTTCCAGGGATGTGGGGAGGTTTCTAGTGGGGTGGGGGTTTCTAGGGGGTGGGAGGGTTGTCCATTGGGGGTGGAAGGGTTTCCAAGAGGGTGTGAGGGTTTTCCAGGGGTGTCTAGTGGGGTTAGGGGGTTTCCAGGGGTGTTGGAGGAGTGTCTAGTGGGGTGGGGGTGTACGTCGTGTCCATGGTGTGGGAGGGTATCCATGATGGTCTGGGGGATCTTTGAAGTTGGGGAGGGGCTTTCCAGGGGGTGTCCTGGGGTAGAGGGTGTCCATTGGGGTGGGTACATATCTATGGGTGTGGGAGGGCTATCCAGTTGGGTGGGGGTGTATAGGGTTTCCATGGGGTGGGAGGGTTTCTAGGATGGTGGGGGCTGTCTAGGGGTGGGGCATGTCTAGAGGGTGTTCGGGGGTGCATGGAGGTGTCCAGTGGGGTGGGGGTCTCAGGGGTGTTGGAGGGCTATCCAGTGGGGTGAGGTGTCCAGGGTATCCATGGGGGTGGGAGGGTGTCTAGGAGGGTGGGAGAGCTGTACAATGGTTTGGGGGGATATCCGTGGGAGGGTGGGGTTGTTCAGGGGTATCCAAGGGTGTGGGGGTGTCCACTGGGGGGGCCAGGGGGTTGGAGGGTTTTCCCATGGGGTGGGGGTTTACGGGGTGTCCATGGGGGTGGGAGGGAGTCTAGGAGGGTGGAGGCTCTCCAGGAGGGTGGGGGTGATTTCCATGGGGTGTCCAATGGTGGGGGGGTTTCCAGTGGTGTCGGGGTATTTAGTGATGTGGGAGGGTTGTCCAGTGTGGTAGGGGTTTCCAGAGTGTCCATAGAGGTGGGAGGCTTCGAGGAGGGTGGGAGGGTTGTCATGGGGAGTGGGGGCTGTCTAAGATTGGTGGGGGTGGGGTTGTCTTTGAGGTATCATGGTGTGTGTGTGGTGTCTAGTGGGGTGGGGGTTTTAAGGGGTGTTGGAGGGATGTCTAGTGAGGTGGGGGTGTCCTGGGTGTCCATGGGGGTGGGAGGGTGTCCAGGAGGGTGGGAGTTGTCCAGGGGGTGGGGGCTGTCCAGCGGGTGTCCAGGGGTGGGGCATGGGGGTGTCTAGATATGTGTGGTGTCCAGGGTTTCCATGGGGGTGGCAGGGTGTCCATGGGGGTGGGAGGCTCTCCCAGTGTGTGGGGGTTGTCCAAGGGGTGGGGGCTGTCTAGGGGGTGTCCAGTGGCGTGGGGGGATTCCAAGGGTGTGGTGGGGGTGTCCAGGGTGAACAAGGGGGTGGGAGGATGTCATTGATGGTGATAGGGTATTCCGGGGGAGTGGGGGATATCCAAGAGGTTTGGGGGGGGCTCTCCAGGGGGGTCTCCAAGGGTGTGAGGGTGTCTAGTGGGGTGGTGGTTTCCAGGGGTGTGGGAGGGTTGTCTAGTTGGGTGTGGGTGTCCAGGGTGTCCGGGGGAGTGGGAGGCGATCCATGTGGGTGGGGGTATCTCTCGAAGGGCGATGGATATCCAGGGGGTATCTAGGGGTGTGGGGGGTTTCTAGTTTGGTGGGGGGTTTCCATGGGTGTGGGAGGGCTATCCAGTGGTGTGGGGGGGTGTCCAGTGTGTCCATAGGTGATAAGAGAGTGTCTAGGAAGGTATGAGTGCAGTCTAGGGGAGTGGGGCTATCGAGGAGAGAGGTTTTCTATGTGGTATCCAAGCATGTGGCAGTTGTGCAGTGGTTTGGGTGGGTTTACCGGGGTGTGGGAGGGTTGTCCAGTGGGGTGGGTGCTATCTAGGTGGGTGGGGTTGTCTAGGGGTGAGGGGTAGGTGGCCAATGGGGTTGTATGGTTTTGGTTTGGTTTGGTTCTGTCTTTTGGTTTGTTTTAGGTTTTATTGAGCATATCATAGTTATGCTTGAACAATTTTTTATAAAAAAAATTATTTTTTACTTTGGTTATTTTAGAAACATTGTAAAAAATGCATGTTTAAGGGTTTTAGTGTCAGTTATTTGAAAACCGACGTAACAAATGAATGTGAATGTGTTTTTACATCTTTTATTTCATAACTAATGATGTAAATGGAGAAAAAATATTTTTTTACGTCGGTTATTTGATATCCTATGTAAAACATGTAATGAAATTGGTTTTTATCATCAGTTATTTAATAACTGCTGTAGTATATATTTATTCACATCGGTTGTCATTTAACAGACATAAAAACCCCTAGGAAGTATTCTTTATCATGTCGGTTATGACCACAACTAACGTGATAAACTCTTCAGAGGTGCTATTTATTACATTGGTTATTCTATAACAGACGTGAAAAAGTAGACACCACATCAGTTATATAAAAAATATTGTAATGAATCGCGACATCTAATCATTTTCCACATTGTTTTTTTGATGAAACAACATGAAAAACACTTTAGATTATTGGTTTTTACATCAATTTTAGAATAACGACCATAAAAAATAATATTTATAATGTCTCCTATAATAAAATCAGTCAAAAGCTGACGTACAAAATAAAAAATAACCTTTGTAAAAAATGTTTTCTGCACTTGTGATGTATTTACATGATAAACCACATACTTATTAATCATCAAAATTTATGGATGTATTTAGTATACATAGTCTTATATATAATGGTTTCACTAGGTTTTTCTAATACTAATCCCAAAAATAACTAAACCTATCATATGATACCAACTATAACAATACTGCTCTTATTTTCAAACTTAAACATAACTTACTAAATTAAATATTAACTTGTTAAAACATATAAGATCGATAGGTCTAGTGTCGTGGTTGCTTAGGAATATTTCATAACAACATAAAACATGAAATGAACATCTTTAATGAAAACTTCTTTTACATGACCAGAGACATTCCTTTGTACTTAGCATTACATGAGATAACCTGAGGACTTACATTAGAAAAGGGTGAGATATAAAGCCCAGTAAAAAAGTAAACAACCCATAACATGAAGAATACAATATATGTTATGAAATAGGCATATAAATGAAGCGTAATATAACCATGAACAAAAAATCATGGTATACCATGATTATCATAACAAGTAAATGTGGAAACAATATTTAACTTGATATTAGCATGAGCCAAGGATAAATGCACATGGAGCATGATTAAACTATAATTTCACTAGAATTATCATGAGTATACCCTCATTTAACTTGACGTATCATGATACTAATATTTACCAAATGCATTGGAGCGCAATCAGGGAACACCCTTCTTAATCTTTTCATTTCATGCATAAGTGTGCCACACAGATCATATAACATAGATTCATTAAACATCATCATTTATTCCAAGATAAATGAATGTGTAATTAATACATGAAACTCTTTAATCAATAAATAAATGTCCATAAAGTTTAATACACATGATAGAGAAATGTGTATGGTATTCACTACATAATGACTTTGTATCTGAAAATCATGGTGCAATTTTGGCAGCATAACGGTGTGACATAAGAATTAATAAAAATGGTTGATGAGAGAGAAAGGTGTATCCAATCATATGTACATGAAATTTATTATATGGGGGTCATATGGATACATTTACCAACATAGTTAATGTAATTTAGATGGATAATATAAAATAATTGTTTGAATGAAAATAAAAAAAGAGAAATTATTTATATAATATCTACATGGTAACAGGTGTACATGGGATTCATTAATGGTATATAAAGAGGTATATCGTCATTCAACAATAAAGATTGAATTATGTGGGAGTTTATAAATCACACCAAGAAATTTGTAATTGAAAATAATATGGTATAAAAACATAAAGTAATTTGGAAAAAAATAAAAAAATGTATACATTTCTTGGAAGTGTGATCCCAACCGCTTGGAAGGGGATTGAGAGAAGCATATGGAGAGCTTGGGGAGCCTTGAGAGGATACTATAAAAAGTATGTTAGGGTTTTTTTGATATCCAAAGGTTTGTATTGAAGATAAGTGGGAGCTTGGGTGGGTTTATATGGTAATGGTGAGGGAATTCATTATTATTTATTTTTTGGACACCATACACTAAACTAATCAAAACCACAAATCAACCAATGGTTTTTTTCCATGTTTTTTTTCCAAAGGGGTGTGGAAAACATTATTTTATAAGGAAAATGTCTGAAATTATTAAAATATTAGGATTGATTATGCGGAGGTAAGCCACACTCTCAAGGAAATTTTTTTAAAATATAAAATATTTTATAAGTCTTCGAGGGTCAACTAACGCCCCATAAAATTAATTAAAAAATCTAAAATTACATTACATTAAATTTAATTCATATATTGGCAGAATATCCAATTTATATGATTTTTTTGATCATTATTGGGTCATTAGGATGTCATAAAACACATTATACAATTAAAGGATATTTAATTTTTACCACAAAATTAGACATTCTCAGAAAATTATGAAAAATTTATTTTCAGATAAATTTGAAATTCCAAATCTAAAAATGACATTAATTTTTTATAAATAATTTTATAAATATGAGAATTTTTACTTTTAAAATAAAAAGTGACATTTAACCAAAATTCATGGGTTTTGATGAAAACAGCTTTCAAACCTTAATAAAAATTACTATTGTATTCATAAAAAGTATATAATCATTTATATTTAAAAAATAATAATTTACTAATAATATATCGTTTAAATATTATTTAATAAATAATACATTAATTCATAAAAATGTATTTTTTAATATATTGTTAACTAAAAATATTATTTTTTATTTAAAAACTACTTACCAAGTAAGAATAAAAAATGAATGTATATTATCTATAAAAAAATAATGTACATAGTCATAGTGTTTGGGTCTTATTACCTAACCCCTTGAAACACACACATATGACTGATGTGTAAGGTTTGTGACAGTGACAGACTCTTAGGGTGGCTCAGATAACATTTCCCTGGTTGAAATCCCTATCAAATTTTGCTTCTCCTATATGTGGTTCCATTCAAGCTTAAACAATTTAAGCTTGGATTGGGCTTGGTCAAGAGCGATGACCAGTGACAGTACCTCCTTTCAGAGCTCTGAAAAATGGGCTTCATACGGTGCAATTCTACTAGATGAGGCCATCTGTTCCTTTTTATGAGTAAATAGGATTTGTTGAAACACGATATTTATAATACTCAACTGGTCACTCTTCAATGGCTATATTAGCAATGGTAACAAGTCAAAATGTTATTTTGAAATCCAAAAAACCAAGGATGTTCATATTTTATATAACCACATTACATAATAAGACATTTAATTTGATCAAGAAGAATTTTCATTAATAATAGTTTGGGTTGTTACAAGATTATAGAGATAATGGATGATCTGAATTAGTATAAACCCCCTCTAGTTTAATGTGTCTTGTACTGTCCTGACCCAATTTTCCACCAGAACAGTGCTCTAGGGTGGGTAACCACTAGGCCTTATAGAACCTCCCTATACACCAAAGACTTCAAACTAGCCATGAGAATATGATACATTGACCGTTGAGAGACTATACCCTCAATTAGTGATAATACTAATGTTCCATATGTCTGTATCATATAGGAAGAAGGACCATAATTCAATGAAATAAATAATTAACTCATAGGAAACATAATAAGTAGATAATAATTATAATAAGTTCAAAGAAAGATACCATTTTAAAATAATAAAATGTCATAAAAGTATTTACAAAATAAACACTCATGGTCACCCATGACTTACCATAGAGGTATGTATAATAAGAATTTTAAGACTCAAAGGAAATATCAATAATGACGTAGAGGATCCGTCTAGTCAACTACCATCCATCCGATGAAAATTAGTTAGACTACGTTCATTAAGGTCCAGCTGCTTAGCATGACCCATTACCTAATTTTAGATACATAAAGTCTGCATGGGCCTTGATGGGTCTATGTAGGGTGTGTGTATGAACATAATAGGACCCTACTAACATATTACTGTCTTACATCCATAATTTTGTAGCAGTATTCTAAATATAAATACAAAATTGCAGCACACACATTTATTAATTAAATATTTCCCATGTTCTCAACATCGATAGGGAAGCATTATCTACTTCAGTCATTACTGGTATAATTATGAATACATTCCCAAAAATATATATATATAATGAAACACTTTTCTGCACATATATATTTTCAATGGTGAGGACCCATGGCTTAGTTCCCAAAGTATCTCTTGATGAAAGATCCTATCTATCAAACAATCATGTTCAACCAATAACTTTTCATCATAACCTTGTACTATCATTCTATTATATAGTATCCTAATGGAATTCCCAAGAAATATATATTAGTTACCTTGTACCTCCACTCTAATGTAATTTCTGGGTAAATATATCAACATCCCATGGCTGAAAAACTTCCATCTTCCAATAAAAGTAATCATTATCGGTTCAACTATCGATGTACCAAGGCACAATGATGGCCATCCCCCATGGATCACATCCCATCGGGCCCAATAATAATAGCAAGCCTCAACCCCCTACAAATGGTCTAAACACCATCACCATCCATGTAGGTCTCTATGGTGAGTACCCTAAAGAGATCTAATGGTCAATACTATTTCCTAAGCCACAAAATCTTTGGGGACAAGGAATAGTTAAACCACATCAACTGAGCCCTATTTGTGTTCACATGACTCCAATATAATTTAAACCAACAATAGAGAGAATAAATCAACAAACAACCTAAGAAACATCATCCTAAAACTCATTTCCCTATGACCATGTTGTTAAATCATAAGGTCCAAAACCATCTCAAGTTACATGGGTCATTCCTACATCTTGATGACCTTGTCACCTCTATTCGATGACCAAGCCACCTCAACCTAGTAATCAACACACCTCAGGTATCTCATACCTCTCCCTATACCAAATTAACAAGTCACCTTTGTCGAGGTGATTAACATAACATCAATCCTCAGGTTGTGCCCATCATGTTCCCATTGACCCAATCACATCACATCATATTTAATATAATTAAAATAAACCAAACAGCATAATCCTCTTAGTTGGTCAAAATCCCCTTATCTAACATAGAAGATTTGTTCAAATGCTTGGTCAGACTTATAGGAATCCCACAACATCATTTTAACTTATCAGGATACTATAATTATTTCATTAGTGGTCTCACTTGGTCTACCAACATCGGAGAATATGTAAATCACCCTATGACGTCTATAAAGTTATGAAGAAATCTTGGAAGCACCTAACAAATACTCGTAAGCACTCGCTCATCAAATATTTTCCACTAACACAGTCCGAAATGAGGGAAATAAGATATTCCAACAAAAACCCTAAAAATACAGAAAAAGAGCTTGCCCAAATTTAACATTCTGTATGGGGAGATAAAATAAAAAGAGAAGTAAGGGGTTAGAATTCTTTAATATTACACTTCCAATTACACCAATAGTGCTCAGACAACAATGGTCGTCTAAATCCAAGGTGGAGAAGAAAAGGTGAGATCCCCCTATTCTATGTAAGAAATGGTGGGGAAATAAGGCGGAGGAGAGGAAATATATGGGGGATACAAAATGTAATTATACACTATTTAATGATGTACATGGTTTTGATAACCATGTAGTGAGCACTCTCTTAGAACCATACTCGCACAGCCTAGGTGCATAGTTTTCCAAACAACCTACATACGATGTGATAACCCTATGTTAACAATAGAAAAGGTATTACAAGACCGTTCATGACTACATTCATGGTTTCAAAAACTCTATCTAGGGCATATGGTGGGTTAAACGGTTTATCCTAGGAGGCCACACCATTAAATCTAACTATGTATCTTTATATTAACTTCCCCAAAATTGAGTTTTTGTGTCTCACGATTCATGAAACACATATGAAACCCATAGAATCATTATGGACCTTTAACACCATCTATGAATAAGGCCTTGGGTCAATCAAACTCTTATAATTTGGTTCTGATGATCGAAAAAAAGATTATTCCACTCACCAAACGAAAAATTTAAAATGGTTTTTGAAATTTAACCCTCTCCAAAACCCAATAGGTTATACTATTCCCATGCTATAATGTATCAGATCAATATGGAACTAAACATACCCTTCTCATAATAATCAACTCGGTCTTCCCATGTGATTTTTCATAGAAAATTTATTTTGTGGCACTCTTCACCATAGGAATTACCTTCCCTATCACTTTTCTACTCAAAACTGGACATTTTTTATTGTCCACTAACCATACCTAAACATAAAATTCTTCCCATAATGCATCATCATTCCTTGGCATCATCAGGTGATGAAATCATGCCTGTATCATACATGAAACTCATCAAACCCCGCATCTCATCAGATTTCCATAAGACATGCACCTTAATATATGATCAAAATAAACGCACATCATATATATATATATAGGTGCGTATGAATGCCAATAATATTCCCAAAGCCTACGAACCTCATAAAAATTGATATCACATTGACGCCCCAAATAATTCCGAGTTCCCACACACCTCATATATTTTTAAATCATACATCATAAATAATTTAAATATACTAAATATTTCCTGGTCAGTCCAAAAACAACATTGGTACAAATCATTCACCAAAACTAGCTATATAAAAATGAATTGAAAAATTGATCACACTAAATACGTACCTCAAACTATCATGGTATACTCGACCTTCTCTATACATGGTAGCTCAAAATGCATACACCTAGCCCGATGCATGACTTATTGAGGACTGGCCTCCCAATGGAGTTGCACCAGCTATTGGCCACTGACCCCACTCTTGGGTCTCACTATCTCCACCACAACCTCCGTGTGCACCTGAAACCCAAATATCAAATCCTAGTATTACTCTATGTCCTAGATTACATCCCTATGATTGACCTAGACCATGGGACCCAACTATCCAAGAAGGCATCCTATATAACTTCTCTAAATGTAACATCTTGCCACATGCCTGAAACTTCTTCAAAAACCAATCACCCATGGTCTGAACATGCCCCGACAACCCACACTAGAAGCACACTATTGAATACCCACTCCTTTGTGGCCTTCCCAAATCACTAGAATGACTTCCCTATTGTGACCCCTTACGATCATACTTGTTTCTACCTAACTCACCACCACTTAGCTCACTAGAGACCATCACCCAAGTTGTATAAGACTAGTTTTTCTTGTTTCTCATTGCTATTAGCACTTGATCGACTAACTTATATAAGGGATTGAAACTAAAGATGTTCACCTACACCGTGATTATTTTCCACAATCCATCATCAAAATGTCTCACCCTAACGCTATCATCACCTACTATAGAAGGTTCAAAATGTGGAAGGTATGTGAAATTAGATGCATAATCCATGATATATGTATCCCATATTGGAGATTTATAAACTTGCAGACTCTATCTTCTATCAGTATCTTAAAAAATATGTTCATGAGGAACCTATCCTCAAATTATTCCAAGGTTAGTACCTCAGGTATTCCTGCCTAAACCATACATCCCACCATTGTTTTTTAGTCCTTTGAACATGTACATCTCAAGATTCAAACTTCAATCTGGGGTTGTCTCAAGCTGATCAATGATAGTCTAAGACAACTCAATCCAGTTCTCTACGTCTAGTGGTCCACTCTCATTCTGAAATAAAGGTGGGTGATTAGAATAGAACTCTCATGTTAGATACTCTATAGATGTCTTGAATCCCTGATCTTCCCGATAGAGACCATGTATGACCCAAACAATTCTTTCTCTGAGCATCCAATCTAGAAATTTACAAAAATCATCCATCCTCTTCAATTTCCCTGCCTAAAATTGATTATGTTCATATGGTTCATGATAATCCAGACCCTCAGGGGCCTCATCTTGACCCTCAAGGGACTCATCCCATGCATTCTCATACGACATCATATCACCAACCTCCAATCACTCCACCAGAAGCTGACTATGTGGCATCATGATGAGACCAAATACCAAGGTTATAAATACATAACAGTACATATATATTGAAAATTGGGAATTTTGTAACAATATTTTCATATCACCACCCTTACACTCTCCTACCGTATAATTTCACATTACATCTAGCCTCATGGTCCCTTACCAACCAATATTAGGGTTAGGTATTAAGTATAATCTGACCTCATGAACCCTTCCTCCTCATAACAGATTTCGAAATCGCTTATAATATATCCTCATGGACTCTTTCCTACCCACACCATAGTCAAGCATCACATATCATATATCTTCAATCTGGGGTAGCTGAGTATAATTCACCCAAAGAGGCTATGAAAGAAAAAACTATTTAGCTTCATTGTTGACACATTAAACAAATCACCCCCATTTAACATCTATTACGACTCATAATAGGGTCAGGACTATATATCACATATCAGTCTCCCTAGTAACCACACGACTATGTCGGCTGAGTATAATTCCACCAAATATAGTTTACAAGAAAACACTATTTAGATTCTTTTTTTAAATATAAATAACTCAACCCCTCTTAGCACATTTCGTATTCCAATAAATTTCATGAGGGAACATATATATATTATGTCACCATATGTTCCTATCGTAATGCATAAATAATTCCCCCTAATCATACCGAGCCATGGGTAAAACCACACAACAGATAACCATCACACCCAAGTTTTCCACTCGAGGTGGATGTAAAATCAAGTATTAATGAACATAGTAGAACATAAATTTACCACACATGGAAACTTGGTATATCCCCCATGCATGGGGGTGAAGGCCCCCATACATGATCTCTTTACCTAATCCTGACTACATCCAAGTCTCTGGTCTACCATATCCCAAAAAGTAGGGAAAAAAGAAAATAAAAAACCTATAATATCATTTCTAGCATCTTGACCCAGTTTTACAACCAAAAAATGATCTTGGATGATTGGCCACTAGGCCATAGGCATTCCTCCTTATACAGTAAAGCGTGTCAACTACTTGCAAGAGTCTAATGAGGTGATTCTGAGGATAACACCCCCTTAGGTGGTGATAATAATAATAGTACACACACACACATATATATATATATATATAACATAGAGGAATAAGGACCATAAGTAAGTGGATGGAACAATAAAATCAGTGGAAGCACAATCAGTAGTAGTAAATAATAATAAGTCAATGTAGGATACCATTTATAGATAATAAACATGTCATAGATGGTCATAGAAAAATGATACTCGAGGTCACCCATGGCCAACCATAGAGGTACATATAATAAGAATTCTATAACTCAAAAGGAAAGATCCAACAAGATAAATAATATGCATCTAGTCCATTTCCATCCATCCAATGGAAAATCAGCACAACTATATTCACAAAGGTCCAGATTCTAATCCAAATCCTATACATGATCTTAAAGGTATAAAATCTACATGTGGCCCAAGCGGCACATGTAGTGTGTGAGTATAAAATCAGTATGCCACCACCAACATGTTCTTGTCTTGCATCCATAATTATATAGGGTAATCTAAATATAAATAAAATGGTAAGGCCCACAATTTTTTTTAATAAAACCATGTCCCTTATGATCAACTTTTATAAGGGAGAGATACCTACATTTTCCATTGCTGGTAAAAATTTGAATACGTTCCAGAAATATATATATATATATATATATATGGAATTAAAAAGTTTCTTTTTATATATATATATATTGTGTAAAGAACCAAAGGATTTGTGCCCATGGAATCCCCTGAATGAAAAATCATATTCAGTAAACCCTCAGGTTCCACCCATAACATGTCACTGACACCTCATACCATCATTCAAGTATCCATCATCCAAATGGTACACCTAAGAAGTATGTCCAGGTACTTTGTACCACTTCTATGAAGTCCCCATTGACTCAACAACACAACCTCCAAAGTCCCTGTCATGTACGACCTATAATAATAATAATCAATGTTGGTTAAATGGCTAACGTCCTAAGGCATGACATTGAATGTAATCTAATTATCATGTCCCATCAGTCCCATGTGTAACAGAATGCCTCATCCCCTAATTGATGGTATCAACACCATCACTCGATGGTCCATCAACATCCCCATGGATTTCTATAGTAATCACCCCCCAAAATATCTAATGGTCAACAACAACCCCTAAGATGCATAATCTATGGGAACCTCCAACCACAATGAGTTGTCAACACCACCTCAACGGTGTCCTATCTATGTGCACATGGCTCCAATGGTGCATCAAAAAACCATGTTAGTGGAAATATGCAAGCAGCCTAAACCACATCATATTTGTAACATCTTGTCCCTATTCATTGGCTTGAGTTGAGGAAGCATTGCTACTTTTCCATAAACAACATCCCCACAGTTCCAAAGGCTGGCGATAAATTCCAAAGGACTAAATATAATTGGTGAATGATCTTACATTTTATAAAAAACCAACCCAACCAAAATCATTACACTATGCATGCTAACAATGTAAAAAAACTCAAATTAATTACATTTATTTCAAAACCAATATACCAAAACGTATCACATCAGAAGATAACTAATATCAATGTACAATGAAGAATAAAAAACCAACAATATACAAGGACTATTAAGACATTACTCCACATGAATAAACATAATCCCTGATAAAAATCCACTATACAACCAATGTATCATGATACAACACTAAATATATACAACACATTAACTTTTTTGGTGTCCCAATAAATTATATCAACAAAATAACCAATGTGAAAAATCTAGGGTGAGTAATAAAACTAAAAAGGTTTCCCCAAATGACTCCCCTACTAATGCCACTAGGATATATCAATTTATCACCATTATATAAAAAAATTTATATAATCAATTGGAAATAGTTTATATCAAATCCAATAAGCTTACCACCAAAATAATTTTCCATACAAAAAAAGTTTCCATGGAAAAGAAACCAAAAAAATACATTCATCAATTTCCCAACCATTTTTGGAATACCCATTCCATGATTCCCAAACACACCCACCAATGAATGATTTATTGATAGTTATATACTCATGAGTGGTTTACTGCCAATCCACTAAGTCATCACAATGTGGTCAAATTCCATATACCCTATTGAAACATTCCCCTTATATGGGTTCACATATATTTGTACCCCAGTGGTTCATGCCCCTTATTTAAGGTCATGTTGAAAACATAAAATCACATAAACCATGTATTCCAAAACCATTTCCAATCAACCATTTCACTCCATTTTAATAAAAAAATTATGTTAATGAAAACCATTCTAAAAAAAATTTCGACCAATATAGCCATTCCATATTTAAAATAAGCATTATAAAATCATGAAAACAAATCTCTTTGAATAGCTAATTCCAAAAAATACAAGAATCCACAAAATAATCAAACCACCAATAAAGAAGGTTTATTACAAGCTTTAAAAACCAATTTAACAACCAAATTCGTGAAATTTAAAAAATTTGAAACTAAGACATTATGTTCATTGAAGAGGAGTCTAGTGTGAAGCCACATACCGTAGTAATTAGTTCCAATACAAATAACAGCATGAAAACTCCAATAAAAACGGGTTGAATCTCTAAAAACCCACCATAGATCTCATTCCATTGAATCAATAAATCCAAATATCATAATGATTGTCATAAACAACTATAAATCTATCAACAATGGACTAGATATAGTATTTTTAGAGAGGGAAAAATTATATCTATGAAAAACTATGAAAAACTACCACAAACGATGGCATACCCTAGAAATTAGGCTTTAACACACAAAGAAAAGTCTATGGATTGCTTCTAATTTGAAGTGGGAATTATCTACAACCTTTGTATGGAAGAAATATTGAGTTATTTCCAAAATGGCTTAAAAATGAGTGTTTAAAAGATAATCTTGACCCAGATCCACATTTTTAGGATATGGTTTTAAAAATGGGCATGGTTAGTCACACAATTAAAAAAACCATACTCTAGCCTTTGCCTCAAGGATCACCTCACATGGTCTTCCTTAATTGTTAGAAAAAAAGTTCACCCACTATGCTAATTATCTCTATCCCAATTTATATTGTTTCTCCTGGGTTTCCACATGGTTTTGAAAAATCGTATGCCCTATCGCGCACCTTCCCATGAGCTCCTATCCCACAATGTATGATTTCCTATAACAGTTTCATGGTTTCCAAAAACTTTACTCAAACAGTGAACCTTAATAAAATCCCTAGAAGCATTCCAAAGTCTTCCAAACCCTCACAAAATTCATCTAAAAACATTATATACATGAAAGGAATAAAAACCGGGGAACTTATCTATATCTAGGTGGTGTTAAACTCTCCCCACCATTGGCCTTTATATCCAAGGAAATAAGAAAACCACAAATATCCTGTTAGAGATTGTGAAATTTTTCATCCCTTTATTACTAATCTTTACAGTATCCTACTATATCTGACCTTGTTTCCACAAAACCTACACTAGACCAATGCTTTTCCTATGCGAGACTTTCTCCTTCATAAACACAATCCATACTCAAACATGCTCTTATGAATCATCTGACTATAGATCAATGTGATCCCATCGAATATCATGGACATGATTACTCTAATATGTTTTCAACTGGGATACATGAAACACATTATTCACCACACTGATCCATGGTGTCATAGACAATCGATATTCCACTTCAATAACCCATTGAAATATCTCAAAAAGGACTATGTATTAAAGATATAACTTTCCCTATTTTCCAAAACTATAATTCCCAAGACTTGGAGAGATTCTGAAAACTCATGGTCACTCACCTAAAATGACTATGACTATCGATGATGATTAAAATATTATTTCTGATGACTTCGAACCATCTTTATCCATTTCCTGATTAACTATGTCTTATTTGTTGTTTCTTGGACAATAATCATCCGAACCTGTGAATTCTCACCTATTTCCACCCAAAAAAGTTGAGAAAAATAATGAAACCTATTCAATGCTTCAAAAGGATTAATATTTATTCATGTTTGATAACTGTTGTTAGATGAAAACTCTACCAATGGTATGTGCCCCTCTCAGGAGACAAAAAAATACACTACACAAGACCACTAAAGGTCTTTCAATGTTTGTATCGTTTTTTATATTTTGTATCATTCTGAGGATGATATGTTGTAATCATAGTCAACTGAGACCCAAGGTATTTCTGTATGGATTTCCAAAAATGAGTTATAAACATCATATATTTTTTTTGACACTATATACACAGGTACGTAATGTATCTTTACCAATTCTCAAATATAAATTTTGGACAAGTCCTCCACAATATCTGATTTAGGAATATGGATGATATGGACTAACTTTTTTATCATATTCACTATCATAAAAATTATAGGGTACTTATGCACCTATATTGGGAGAACTCTTACAAAATACAAGGCTATCTGCTCCCATTTACAAACAAGGATATGTAAATACTGTATCTTACCTACTAGTCACTGATGATCTTCCTTAAATTATATAAAAGTTATCCATATCGAAACCACTCATCCTCCTTTATTTTCATACCAACCCCACAAAAATATTATTTCAAAGAATTTTACGTCTTATGTATTCAAGGACGAACGACCCACCTTGAATAACGGTAATATTGAATAAGGTGTTCCTTACAATTCATAGGTACATGAATCCAAATTTTAAGCCACAAAACTGAACAACCATCCTACATTCATCCCTTAACAGTAAACCCACCATTGAGTTATTACTTGATCATAACAAATTATTTATTATATGTTTTAACCTCTTTAACTATTTCAACCAAATCAGGAACTAAAAAATTGGAAATAAAGCAAAAATTTCACCTTAACCTTCACATTCTAGGTACATGTCGACTATCACCAACATCAAGTCCAAAAGTTTTAAAGCCTCTTTTTTCAATTGAGTATAAAAATTTATACTTAATGAATCTTCTAACAAATTATATTTACCAGATGTATATGGCATGAAAAAGTTGAAAATTTGGAGACACGCAATCTATATTATATATCTTTGGTCCAAATCACTTGATGAGAAAATATGTTTTATATTTTTATATTTTATAAACTTCGTAAATTTCTCAGTAAATAGGTAATGATTCCATGTCTTCAATGCATGGACAGAAAAACCTAACTCCAAATCATGTGTTGGGTATTTCTTCACATGGAATAATAATTCTCTTGGTCCATAAGAAACAAAATTGTATCTCTTCATGAGAAAACTTCCCATCCATGATCATAATATATCATTATAAACAACATACCCTTGTTCGGATTCCAGAATGATCAAGATTGTTGATGATGTAATGAAAACTTTAATCTCTTGAAAAGACATTTGACATAATTCTTTCTATTATAAGGGAACATTTTTCCTTATTAATCATGTTATAAGTTAGGATAGTCATGAAAAATCATGAACAAAGGATCTGAAACAACAAGCTAGTCTAAGGAAACTACATATCTAAAAATAATTATTTGGTGGTTTCCATGAGATTACATGTAACATATTTTCTGGATCCACAAAAACCCATCTTTCAAATATTAAATGAAAAAGGAATCATACTTCTTGTATTGAAAAATCAGACGTTGATAATTTGGTATACAAGTGATGATGCTGTAATATTCCCAACACTATTTCCATGTCTTTCTCATGATCAACCATTGTATTTTAATATACCAATATGTAATCCACAAACACCACCACTAATGAATCCATATACCTATGAAATATCAAATTCATAAATTCCATAAAGGCCACAGGTGCATTCAAAATCCCTAAAGTCATTACCACATATTGATAATGGCCATATTTACTCTTGAAGGCTATCTTTAGAACATCCTCCTACCGAACTCGTAATTGGTGATATCGTAATTTTATGTAAATTTTAATGAACCATTGATCTCCAATTAATTGATTGAATAAATCATCAATGAATATAAGTGTATGAAAATTCAATATCATTACATGGATAATATTATGATAACCCACACATAACTGAAGAGTTCCATCCGCATTTTCTTAAAACAAGAACGATACTTCCCACAGAGACGTGCTAGTTCAAATGAACCTTTTCCATTCTAGATCATAAAACTGTTATTTCTATTCCATTAATTTTATTTTCTCTATCAAATAATACAGATGTGAAATAGGTTTGGTCCCCAAATGACATAAATTGTAAACCCCACTTCTATTATGGGAGGAAACCCTAAGAAATTATTAGTAAATACATTGCAAAATTGATCAACAACCGTAGAAAAAATTATATTCTTGATCTCTTCCATAGATTTTAATGTCAATTACGCCCACTGGCATAATATGATTCTAACTTTTGGTGCCAACAAGCCCATTTGACCTGCCATTACACTCAAGTATCCTATAAAGAAATTCTTGATTCCACATCCAATCATAAAACATACCCTTCATGTATAAAAATAAAAGCATTCCTTAAATGATGTCAACTAATCCAAACCCATGGTTATATCATATACATCTATCTCAAACACTGATAAATTCCATATCATATCAGCTCTATCAACAGTTATAGAACATTCTATACACATAAAGGCTAAACATTCACTTTAAATAATAAGAGTTTGTTGTTTCAACATAGGAGGACTCAACACAACATTTAACTCAGAAAATCAATAGTACAAGAATTAATAAGTGTATCGGATGAACCCTTATAAATTAAATATTTTTTTAAATGGTTGAGGTGATGGCCTCTTTATTGAAAAGAAAAAAGAAAAGTCAAATGTCGAGGCTACAAAATAGAACCATAAAGGAACATCAGAAAATAGAAAAAGAATTCACCCGGGTCTCGAGCGGGTACTCATGCTGTGATAAGGCAATCTCCCACCCTTTCCACAAGGATGCCCACCTCTCTTCCCAATCCGTTCTTGCATCCATGCACCACCTTCATCACCCTCCACAGCAATGGGAGTAGATGCAGAGGGATCATCATTCTTTGATCCATCTTTTTCAAAATTTGTAGTGAGCACATCAAAAGTTTTAGTAATGTTAACATTATAAAGTACCTTCTCACATGGGGATGCAATGTTCTACATTTCCATTAGTCCTTTCTCATCGGGCCTATCCAGCTTCATCATGGAAGAGGACTCAGCCACCTTTTCTTTGTTGATGGAGTCGTTCCTAGTTTCCGTTGCATGGCTGGTAGCCTTATCAGGCTTCATAACATCACTATCCAGTAGCCCCACAAGGGGGGTGGGAAGTATGGTATAAATCTGAATGGGAGAGGATATTGCATAAGTGTAGAATTCACGAGAATCATAACTCTCATGGTTAATGGTATACACTGATCATCTAAAATAACTTCCTCATATCCATATAATTTATTTCTTGTGACACTTTTTTATATATTGACCTATTGAGATTTTCCTTTCTAAGGAGTCATGGTATTCCTAGAATCACCATGGATTGATAATTTTTGCCGAAGAGGATTTTTCTGCTTCCCTCATCCTGTCAAATAATATGACATCTGTGACATCAAAGAACTACCCTAAACACCAGACCTTAGTTCACTAAGACAGTAGCATTGAAGATGTGTCATACTGTTTTAATTACGGAATTCTATTAGTGATTCCATACACTTTCACTTCATGTGGTTGAATGAACAACATTGGAAACATTAAGCTTTTCTATTGGGTCTTGGAGGAAGATTTATCAATTCATCTATATGATTCTGAGCCACTCTCCCACCTTGGAAATTGGTATCCCTCTTTCTCTTGCTCCTAATATTAGTGTTCCTACCATTTCCAAAAGGTATCATCTTGATCCATCCACCCATATCTCCAGATATTTCCCTTTATTCTACTTTATCTCTATTGACCATTTCTATGTAGTCCATTATACAGAGCACCAAATTCTTTGAGTGAATCTCCCACCTCAGCCTTGATTCAAAAATGTGTGATTTCAAGGATACACTACCAATAAATTCATGTGAAATATGGAGTAAATTCATAAATTTATTCTCATTCTCATTCACTATAAGGCTCAACAATTTCAAGCTGATGAAATATATTTTTCTTAAAACCCTAAATGTTTGAGGATTGATTTTTTTAACAAATCTTCAAAATACCCCTAGCTAATTCCTTGGTCTACATTATCCTAAACTACTAAATCACACCATTTGAATGAAATATCATCCATTATATATGTTTTCAGTATTACTTTCATCTTTTCTTGTGTGCCAAGGAAATAAAAGATCCAATTCATCCTATTCAACCACACAACTGCCTTCTATTGTTAAAAATCACCCTGATAGATTTGTGGATTATACTTCTATAATTGGATGAAATGATCCACATGCCTTGGTTCATCCCTCCTGTTCCCTCTATCCATAGTCTGAAAATCATAGACTATACTTTGATCCATCTTCTGGTTCACATGTAGCTCAGGTGAAACCATGTTCTTAGAAACTTTCTTTAGATGGTTTCAATAATTAATATTGGGTGTGTTTTTCTATACAAATGACAAACTCCATAAGTCTCACTCACTAGAAACTAAATACATAACAATTTCAAATTATAACGCATCACAACTAGAACACCATTTCATTCCAAAATTAAAAAATTTTCTTCTTCAAACTATTTTTTAAAATTTCACCATGATTTTAAAAATCAATCCATTTTCAAAATAATAATTTCATGCCATTTCAAAATATCACATTTGAAAACAACCTTAACAAATATAAAAAAAATTTGTACCAAATTATTTATCACTACTCCAAATGAAATATGCGCTTCTAGTGGGAATTAATTTTTAAAATGAATTTCATGCTCATATCGTTGGCTAAACCAATAAAAATGTGATTCTAAATCCAATAAGTGTCTCCAAAATAGTTATGTAACCAACTCCCTGGTAACATTAAGTTCAACATAAAGAGGTTATAATATCTTTTTATGATCTACATTTCTAGTACAAAAAATCATACTTCTTTTTACCAACCCAACATGAATAATAGACCAGAATGAATTTCAACACCAATAACGAGAAAATATAAGCTGTTTAAATACCAGCAATGAATAATACAACTTTCTAGTATAAAACCGAACAAGATGATACCACTGGTAACATGCTACCCCTCCTCATTTTTTAATTCAATGTAGAATTTCTACTTGGACTTCAGGGATAACCCTATGGTTCCAAAACCTAGAAATAAATTCCAAGGGATTCAATACAATCAGGGAATTATTTTACCTTTAAGAAATAAAAAAACAAAAAAATGTCATAGCCACAACCACTACATGATGATTTATAACAATGTCAATCAACTCAATTTAATGAAATTGATATCAAAATCAAACTACAACAGAGTACCACAACGGAAGAAATATAATATAATTCTATAAAGCAAAAGACAAACCTACAAAAGCTATGGAATCTAAAGACATAACTCCATAGCTCCAAATATGCTCCATGCTCCAACACCACAATAAAACCCAAGTATCCTGATTCACCACTAAATACGTGTGTTATTTTAACTATTACTATGTCTTGATAAATGATATCAATAAAAGAAAAAAATTACTAAATAAATAGTGAGTAATCAAAATTAGTAGGTTTTACCAAAATTAATTCCCAACTCATTCCACTAGGACATAACATGTAATCACATTTATATAATTATATTTATATAAAAAAATATATTTTATTTCAATTTCAAGAAGTTTAACTCCAAAACAGTTTTCCAAACAACAAATAGAATCCAAGGAAAAGAAACCAAGAAATGCATTAAACCATTTAACATTCCTTTTTGGAATACCCATTCCATGATTTCAAAACACACCCACACATGCATGGTTCACTAACACGTCCATACTCATGAGATATTTCTCATCCATCCATTAAGTCTTAAAAATGTGTCCAATATCCTTGTTCCCCAATAACACTTCCCTTTTATCCAATGTAACATCACTTTGTACCACAGTGGTACACACCCCTTATTCATGATCACATTGAAATAATGAAATCACATAACCCATTCATGCCAACACCATTTCAAGACAACCATTCCAACCGAATTTAATAAAAACTTTATTTTATTGAAAAACATTAATACTATCCATTTACTTAAATTCAACCAATATATATCTTAAAATCAACATTTTCAAATCCAGAAAATAAATCACTTTGAAAAATAAATTTCCAAAAATCCATTAATCCAAAAAACACTCAAAACATCACTAATGTGGCTTTGTTCCTTGTTTTTACATAGATTTCACGGTCAAGTTCATGAAATTGAAACAACTTGAAAGAAATGCTCCATGTTCTATGAAGTGTACTTGATAGTGAGTCCACCTTCCTTTGTAATTATGGAAAAAATGATGAATGAAAAGAAAACTCCAAAAAAATCCATCTAAATATCGAAAAAAACCACCATATATTTCATTCCATATCATCAAAAAATCAAAATATAATAATGATTATTATAAAAAACCATATATCTATCCACAATAGACTATGTCTAGGATTTTAATTGAAGGAAGAATGAATATCTAATAAAAAATATGAAAATCTATAACATATGTGAACGTACCAAGGGAATTATGATTCAACGCACTAGGAAAAGCCTCCAGATTGCTTTTGATTCGATGGGTAAATCTTCCAAATCCTTTGGGAGGAAGAAATATCAATTTAGGTCCGAAATGGAGAAAAATAGAGGGGTTAAAATTTAATCCCAAAGTAGATCCACTTTTTTAGGATCCTTTTTTTAAACCGTTCATGGTTAGTCATGTTGTTAGACAAACTATATGTTAACCATGTGATAGTAATTTCCTCAAGGAGAACCTTGCACTATCTACAAGTACAGTTAAACAAAGTATATTCCAAATGTGAAAAATAAGTTTTTTCCCACATTTCAGGGTTTGTTCTATATTTCTATATCGTTTTTCCAAACCGTTTGCCTTCCCATTAGGCCTTGTTTCATTGTACACAATTTCTTGTAAGAGATTCATGGTTTCCACAAACTATTCTCAAAACATTCACCATTATAAAATACCCATGGACATTCCTAAATTCTTACAAACCCACTAAAACTAAAAAAACACCTTAGATTCTTAAAAAGCATAAATATAGGGTTACATAATTGAAACCAATGGTGTTACCATTCTACACCTCATTCCACAGCTACAATGTTGCTAAATCCGAAAGGTCAACACTATCTCAACTCACACAAGCCAAGACATCATCCTGATAACCTCATCGCCTCAATCCTATTACCAAGTCACCTCAAAATTGTGATCATCACCTCCCCTTGTATCTTGGACCTCACCCTCTGCCTGAAAATCATGTACCTCAATTCAGGTGATCAACATCCCCTCAATCCTTGGGTCATGCTTGTCAAGTTCCTATGGAACCAATCACATCATTTCACATTTATTTTAATTAAAATAATAAAACTAGACTAATATGACTATTTGGTTAAATCCCTTGTCCGAAATTATCACACTCAATAATAGTCCAAGGACTTATAATAGGAATCCAACAACAACAATTTATTCAATTAGATTTCTTGAATTCATTTATTTGGGGTCTCTCTTGAACTACCAACATTAGTGTATATGGAATTCACCCTATAAAACCCCGAAGTTAATAATATATCTATTAACCACCTATAATATACTCTTAGGTTCTCTCTTATCAAATATTGTCCTCTAAGTCAATCCTAAACATGATTAAAAAGATATTTAAACAAACAATTAAAAAATATGAAAAAAATGTTATCAAAAATTTAACATTCTATTTAGAGGGATAAAAGATAAAGAGAAGTATGTGTATTTAATTAATTACAGAACCATTTCCAATGAGATGAATAGTGCTCATATTAGAAGATTAGATATTGGATGAAGAAGGTAGGACAAAGTCTTTGTAGAGAGAAAAAAAATTTCTACACCCTATGTTGTTCAAGAAGTTGTGGAGAAACTGAGAGGAGGATTAGAACTAGGAGAGATGGAAAAAATGTAATTTTACACTTTTTAAAGACCCATATGGTTTGGTCGCATGGTTTGGATAGTCGTGCATCAACTGTGTGGTGATCACAATCCAATAACCACAATCACATGACCTAGACGCCTGGTTTTTCAAAATATACACATACCATTTGGTTTTACTCTATTAAACACAATAGAGTTCTTACATGTCCATTCACCCCCACATTTATGGTTTCAAAATCCTTGTCCAGTACATAAGTTAGGCCAAATTGTATCTCATGGGAGGTTACACTATAAAATCTAACAATGCAACTCGATATTTTCTTTTGTGAAACTGTGTTTCTAGGGACATAGGCACTCAAAACTCATATAAAACAGTAACAGAACATTATGATTCTTAAACCCTATCTGAAAAAGAAATTCGATTAATATAACTATTAGAATTTGGTTTCAATGACATACAAATAGGTCTTCTCACCAAAATCAAAATTTTAAAAGGTTTCGAAATTTATCCTACTCAAATACCCAAAATGATACATGTTCTCTAGTCAGATTGAATTTAGGCTCATGAGCTACTAAGACACCCCTAATGTGGATTTTTTGTAACATGTATACTGAGTGGTCTCAAGTCCATGGATCTAATGTGATCCTGGGATATATATGGTGACCATATATTGTTGTGACTATAACTGGTGCCATATCCATTATGTAGTACCTTCATGACGGATTGGATATCAAGTTTTATCGACCTAGATATTCATATCTCTAGTTCAGATCATGTGATTAGTGTCCTAGATATAGGTAGAATAGTTTATAATGTGAATGTCTATAGATATTTCTTGGGGTTTGAAATTCATTCCTTCTCATTTATATGACTTGTGTTTCTTTTGAAGATCTAGAGGACATGATACTTTTTTTTCTGGCTTAGTGATCCAATTATTATAAACCCTCTAGTGTGGGCTAGAGTAGGGGTAGATTTACCTCAGGTGCTAGAATAGAATTCAGAGTTGGCAATTTTCATTATTTTTACACAATTATTTTATATAGTTATTAATTTTAATACAACTATTATTAGTTTCGGCTAGGCTAGTCATATAATGTGCATGCAATAGTAATGATTACATATTATAGGTTTACCATTGGGGGTGGTCTGTTGAGAATTATTTCCAACACTTGTACATTCACCTAAGTGTCCATGTGTGCCTGGTATTTTATTTAAAGTTGGAGAACATGTGGTGTGATAGATGGGGATAAGGCGTAGTTTTGGATGATCAAGATAATCCACTCATGTTGAGTCTCAGTATTAGGCTGCTATATTTCGAGAATCATAGAGACTGATTACATGGTTTGAATTGATGTTTCCTGATGTATTTTTTTGCTTTTTTATTTTTTACATGTTTTCAACCCAGGGGGTGTCGAATTTTTTTTTATTTTTCATGCCTAAAAGTCTATGTTATTTTATTTCACATTTTATTTATTATATCATGTTTTATCTTTAATTATTTATTATGAGTACTCTGATGTTTATCCTTGTGAATGTTTTGGTTCCTTCCACTATTAATGAACTCTGACCTGAGGGTATATTCTCCTCACTATATCTATTTGACCTTGGCCACTATACAGTCACCTATAGAGTTCAATGATACACACTTTATGGAATACGGTGAGCTATATTGGGTGTAATTTTAGTTCAACTTAGGTTATTTTATTATATCTCTTGACTCAGTTTTTTTTCACTTCCAAAGGATACATGTTTCAAATGGTTATATATGATATAATGTAGTATCATATTTAGAACTCCATTTAATACATGTTATACATTCCATGAATATTTTTAAAATATTGTTTATGAAAATTTGGGTCTATGGTATTAATTTCGAGTATTTTTTAATTGCCTTGAAAATGGTTTAAATCCATAGAATGGACTTATATCGATTGATAAGTGTTTTTTTAAATGACTGGGTCGATATTATATAGTTATATAAATGGCTTATAAGGGTCCTTGATTCTAATTTTATTTTTAATGTGGGTGAATGATTTTTAATGAATTTTTTTTAAAATAATGGACTGGATCTTCGGTTTCCTAAAATATATTTATGATTATTAGGTCTCTTAGTGGCTGGAAATGTTTAAAAAATGGTATTGATGTTCTATGAAAGGATTTTTAGCATCAACTGATTTACAAATGAAATGGGTTAATTATATTAAAAAACATTTTACAGAAACGATTAGGTTTCCAAATGAGTTTTCATGTTAGGATTGATAAATATTTTTCAATGGATATTTGAAATGTGATATTTAAATCGTTTGAAAAAAAGATAGGCTTCCTAAAAAAATTTATGAAATCCTGGTTGGAACATTATGTGATATTTTTTATACATGTGTGATACACTCAATAGATGAAAAATTATTTATTATGTTGGTTGTGGCTAATAACCCCTTAAGGGGATGGTTGGAAATTTTTTACTTCTTATGGTGAAAATGAATTGATGTTAAATGGTTTTTTATTGTTAGGGATTATGAGGTGAGGTGAGGTTTAATATCAAATGATTGAAATAATATTTTTGTGATGATTTATAGTTTTATTGGGTGATCCCCTCCATTGTTGACCTGTAATGGGAATCCAAGGAGACTTGTATGTATATCGATAAGTGAAATACCTAGTGTTTAGTGTGGTACCTAGCGTATGAATTGAGCGATAAAACAAGATGTTTTACATGGAGATGAGATGTATTAATAGGAACATGGATTTAATTTATACTCCCTGACCATGATGGATTTTAATTAGTTTTACTAGAATATTGTGACATTATAGGTTCAGTAGTGCCATCCCAAGTTCTTGATCGCTAGTTCAGTATCTAGAAATTTGAATCTTCATGTGTTTCAAATGATTCATAGTTCATTCTCAGGACTCTTTAAGGGATTTATTCTCATATATTGTTTTCATTCCTTTAGTTTGTTTGATTAGAGGGAACCATTGTTCAGTTGAACACTCTTATTATGATTCCATGGTTCCTTGGGAACTATTTATTATTTTTATCATCCAAATAATGTTCTAGTTTTCCTTCAAATTTGATTTTGAAATGGTTGGGGATTTGTTTTCTAATGAGAAAATGGTTCGGTTACATCTTAAATAGGATTTAAGAATTGGACTTTAATGAAATAATTTATGTAAAATTAGTTTTTTTGAAATGATTATAAAGAGGGAATTTTTTTTTGGGTTTTTTCCATGATTTTAATTAACATATCTCTAGGGATTGAAATAATTTATTAAAATGTTTAACCATATTTTTATAAAACAAAATTGGTGTTTGTTTAGATATGTTCACATAGATTAATGATTGTATTTTTTTATAAAGAATTTTAAAAACCAACTTATATCTTTTTTTAAAATATTACTTAATAAAATGTATTATAAAGGGATTAAAAAAGACTCTTTATTGAGATCCTATGGGGAACATTTAACTCACACCTTTCATATGCACTCGGTCATGGGTGTGTATGAAGCTCTTTGGCTTCTTTTTATGGTTACAATTATGTTTTAATTCATGAGGTTTATATTTTACATGAAATTTGGATGGAGGTAAGTGATGAGTGGGTGGGGATCATTATTGGTGATGTTTTATCTATTCAAGTTTTGTTACCATTTTAGTTTCTCAGTAGTATATTGTATCATCCTTTCATCATGTGATGTTTTTTACTTATCCACGTAAACATAGAATTTATTTTAGTTTTTATAATTGAATGAATGTTTATTTTTTACTAAACATTTGGGTTTGTATATATTTTTTCAATTTCTTGTTTTTATTGCTAATGACAGAAAAATTGTACCCAATGAGCATTATTAATACACAGACCCTAGTTTCTTGCCCATGGGGATTGGGAACACTCTTCGGGAAAGTAGAGGAATAGGATGGGTGCCAGTGTAGTGGGTATACCTTGTATTGCTCATTATATTATGGTAATGGTATTAGAAATTTCTCCCTCATTTCCATTTAATTGAAAATGGAAGAGTCGCTAATATGTACATGAATACTATCACCTCCAAGAAGTGATATAATTCATCTTTCCTCACCACCTCTAAAAGATTTTTATACAGATTAAAATATTTAATATATATATTATTTTTAATTTAATCATGATACTATAATGAGAAATTATTATTTACCTTTTTTTATTTCCATCTATCAGTGAATGAAGATATTATCCATGTGTACATGTAGACTGCCTCATCTATAAAGTAATGTATTTTATTTTTCATCATCACCTTACATGGAGGATTCTAAAAATATATTTTATGATTTTATGTGATATAAAGGAGTAATATATTTAATGAATATGATTCTAGAAGTATTACAAGTGAATTAACAATTATTATAAAATAACACATTGATTTCCACCAAATACAGAAAAACAAGATTGTTCCTTATTTTAACTTCATGAATTCTAAAAAACACTCAGAAAATGAAATGAAAAAAAATTATTTATAATTATGGAACATATAATCCTTTATTTTTATTAAATTGGTAATGATAAACTTTATATCCAAGAATGGGATTTGATATAACATGTATGAAACATATGTGGAACCATCTATATTACTAACATCCAATAATGAAAATAAAAAATAACTGGATAATGAATTTATAATGAATTATTAAAATTAAAAAGTGTAAAAGATAATAGATATGAATAAGTTTGTAAAATAATTCATTGATATTGTTGGGTATATTATATAGAGTTTAAAATCAATTTCATGGATGTCGAGAGTAATGGTTCGGGTTTGTGATCTTACTTTTATTGTTTTGAGACATATATTCCCCACTTAATTTATATTGTGTGTTGAATTTAATAATATATGTGTTTTTTTCATAATTTCATAAAATTAACGGGATTTAAAAATACATCTAAAGGTATAACACTCATGGGATTTTTGATTTTATTGATAATAAGGTTATAAGTTTTTTCTCATCCCAATTTTTCTTTATTAGGATGCATTATATATTCACCACCTTATTTCATTAGTGTGCTCTACACTACCCAAAAATGTTTTTATAATGGTTTACATGAAAATTATATGGATTTAAAAATCAATATAAGGTTCTTTATTTAACTGAATTTTATTCAAATATTACCAAAACTATATGGATTTATGTTATAATTTAATGTAAATGGTTTTATCCTGTATTTTTATAATTATCTACTTTACCTTTAATTACTTTTCGAACTAATTTTAGCGTTTTAGGTTGTTTTTTTAGTTTTTCATATTTTATATATTTTGATAATTTGTAGGTAATTAATATACTAATGTATTAATGTATTAATTTATTAGTTTATATTAATTTAATATATTATTTTTTACAATATTTTATTACTAGTTTTTAGAATTTTAGTTTTTTATTAGTTTTTGATTATTTTTTAATATTTATATTAATTTTCTATATTATTGTAATATTAATTTTTATCATTTTAATATTAGTATTATTAATAACAATATTATTAATTTTATTAGTTTATTATTATTCTTATATTTTTATTTTATAGTATTAGTAGTAATAGTAGTAGTATTAATTATAATGTTATTATTTTTTATCATTAAATTTGATTTAAATGTAGTATTTATGAATATATATAATTAATATTTATCTTTTGATTATAACTTTATCATTATTGTTTTTTTTGCAGGTGTTATTATTATTATTGTAATTATATAAGATATTTGGATAATTAAATTTGAAATTTAATTTCGAATTTTGGTTTTTTATATGTTTCAATTTTTGTTACTAAAATGGCACTACTTATTCAAGGGATGACTTCATAACCATCATTAATAGGGATAGTAAACCCTTTGAGGCACCTTTCTCTAATTCCCCACGCTACGCCTATACCCCATGTCCAATTTCCCCTCTCTCCCCACTGCCCCACCGCCTTATCTCCCCACTGCCCCCTCCACTCTACCCCTGGTCCCTTTCCCTTGTCTCCTTGCCACCCCTTCCCTCCCCCCTCACTCCCAACCACCAATCCTTATCCCAAATCTCTCCCCTCTACCCCACCCATCCCCCTCTATCCCTTCCACCCCCACCTCCCACCCCTCTCCCCTCCTCCCCCTTCCCGCTCTTCCCCTCGCCTCCCACCCTGCCCCTCCCCAACACATCTAGACACAACAGAAGAACCACATTTCTCCTCCACCCCCCTCTTCGTGACACCAATAGAAGCCACTCACCTCCTCAATCCACATCAATCAAGGTTGTCCTTCATTCAAAAATCACTCAGAGCATTACCCTAGCATATCGACCACCTCTCATGTGCACAGAACCAATGATACATAATCCATTCAAAGCTAGTGCTCACCCTATGATCTTAACTGCAACTCAAATCATGTCACACTAGGCAAAAACCATTATTCTCGAATGGTGTATCCTTTGTTTTTTATTGGTTGGTGGTGGATTCCAACATTGTAAATATTTGATGTGAGCACATTGTCAATGAATTTTGTGATGATTCAGTTTAGCATTACAACAATCAATAGAGGGATGATTATTATTTTACAATCATCAGTAGCTGCATGCACTATCCACTATGATGAAAAGAGCACAATGCTATTTTTTTTTATTATTTCTTGTTTTGTGTCCTCTAAATTGAGAGATAATTCATTGGTGTTGTAGTTTTGGTGAATGTGACAGTAATTTCCTTCCATTATTTGATTCCATATAGGATTTCTAGAAATTAAATATTAATTAGATGTTTATTTAAATAATTATATCAATGATCGAATTAATTATCATTTTGAGTACATGCACAAACATTGTTTCATGTTTTTGTGTTACCTAATAAGTAATAACATGCATGATAACACCTATTAATTTATTTATTTGAAACTCGGTTGTGCGGGTGAGAGAATCAGAAATCAAAGAATAGGGAATTCTGAATAAATGATTATATTAATTGAAAATTAAATATTTTGGGTGTATTATTCTTAAAAAAATTAATGAGTTATTCATAATATGTGACCTCATGCGAGATAACCCAAATGAGATGGATACTTTGACTTTGTGAGAAAAATGTTTTGGTATTTCACCTTGTGATTCAATACTACAATGACATGAAAATTATTTTTTTGGACAACGAATAAAAGAATAGATAATTTTTGTGAAATCTATATTAATGTCTAACATAAGATAATGATACCTAATATTATTTTTATTAAATTTGGAATCAATGATAATTAAATAAAAAAATATTCATACATAGGAATTAAAAAATTGACATTGCATCCACTTGAATAGATGTCACTAATATGAAAAATACAACTCCTCTTATTTCCTTCCATATATTATTATTGATCCCTTAGACAGTTTTAGTTAATTTAAATACTCATTTCAAAATAGTCATTTAGTTTTGATAACTTTTTTTTGTTAATTAAAAAAACAACTCATCTTCATGAACAATCTTCCAAGAGAAATTTCCTATTGTATATTCAGATTCTCTATGTGGTTCGATCCTGCTCGCTGCTTATATAGTATTTTATAGGTTAATAAATTTGTAAATTTTTATGTCATGCGAGGAAAATTTCAAATTTTGGGTTCCATTTTTATGGATAATAGATGCATTATGAGTTCCTTAAAAAGAGTGATATAGGTCAAAAATAAAAAAAATAAAAAACACAAAAAAGAATAGTTTACTACTATGGGAATTGTTCAAAATAGGTAATTTCAAGTCACTCAGAATTTTTAATTAGCATGGTCAGCGCTATAAAACTACAATCAATACCCTCCATATGCCACCAAAACTCAAGTTACAATGTTAATGATTCATCCCACATGAGCTCTCCTGGTAATCCATTTTGTTATAATGATTTTTATTCATGTCTGTGTCATGATCCATATAAGAATACTTCACCATAATATACTTCTAGTTCCTACTCAATATTTGATCATTTTCAAATTCTATTCTTTCTTAAAAATTTCTAAATCATTAATACATGTGAAAAAATGATTCAATAATTGGGTGCATGTTCTTATTTTTCTATCACTTATATAAATTGGATGTTTGAATGTCAAGATGAACAAAATGAAAAGTTTTTTCCACATAAATAGATATATAAAATAAATTAGATAATTTAGGAAAACAAATGACTCATCTGGATAATCTAACTACCTCACTTCTACATGATAGTCTAATTCAGAACAATTATTTTTAGGAGAGTGTAGTATAGGGTCCATTTGAACAACATCCATTTCCCAACTCTGTTAATAAGATTGATCCTATTTAATATCATAATATTAATTAATCCTATCTATCTCAATTTAATTTTTCAAATATAATCATATTTTATGAAAATGAATGCTTGGTATTCCACCCTATTGATCAAAATGGTCCATCAAAAGTTGTGATTTCATGTCCTTAATCTATGAGTTCATAACCCATCCATCCCAAAGTGAAAAAGAGTGCATACAGGGTATATCAAATTAAAACTATTAGGGATGAAGAGGTCATTGAACTAGGATCCTTCATTACTATGATAGTATTACAATTGAACCAATAAAGTATGAATTGCCATAGGAAATCGGATGTCACTTAAAATAAAATAGAGTCACCTCATTATGAAAATCCTTGTGAGTCCATTTTTTTAAATGGTTACTTCTGATACATTTCAAGAGTCAGAAAAGTAGTCTGCATTAGTGGTACAAAACACTCATAATTTTCTAAAAACAATGGAAGAATGTTATTTAATAGAAGATCCTATGTTAATGGGGACAAATTTTTCAATTATTGAAATACGATGAGGAAAGTATAGAATAAAATTTTAAAATATGACATTCTTGAAACAATGCATTCACCTACTCAAATTGAGACCTCCTTGGTTTCTCCATGGATCTAGAATGAATTGAGTTGGATAACAGTGGATTTTCTGTTGCGAGTGGTTGGTGGTGAAAACATAATGGGATATATCATCAACCTAAATACTACATTAAAGGATATGATGGACATAATACGACCAGTTAATGAGTTCGGGTAGGGCATTTCTTCTCATGTGAAAAATAAAAATTATATTGTTGGTGATCTTAATGATAATTACATTTAAACAAACCTCACTTATTTGGTGATTTCTTATTCTAATAAGGTATATTAATTCCATTTGGATTTGGTCTATTTTCATTTCATTCAACAAATCTATTTTAATAAAAAGTTTCCATTGATGTATTGTGTAGATTCTAGGTTATTTTTTTCAATGAATAGATTCCACACTCCCAAGGATAATGAAGTGGATTCTTGGTGTTAATTTTCATTTGATCCCAGTGGAGTTTCAACAACATATGTCTTAATATTAATTAAACATAGCACCCAATAAAATGCAACCAATATTTTTTCCTTTCACTATATTTAATTTCATTTCATTTAGTTTTATTAAATAAAATGGAATGAATTTATCGTAATATATTTTATCCTAGATCTACAGTGGATTCTAATTCATCATAAATTTTTTTCATCCACATAATTTTGATAATCGTGTTAATTATGTGATATGATTTAGGTATGTTATATTAATTTGTAGATTTTTAAGGTATATCATTTTTAGAGATTCATTAGATATATTCATATTTTACACATCTATAAACAATTACCAAGGGAATTGTTTTTTATATCATATTTTATGCATCTAACACCACCATTTAATGTAACATGCAACAAAAAATAATTCGGAAAAATTTAATTTCAAAAAATGGAAAAAACAAACTTTTTGATCATTGATAAAACCACTTAAAGACATTGAATTTTTATCGTAACATAGTCAGGAAAACACCACATATGTCTATAGTTAATATGATCACATGATTCCTGCAAGAATGTTATGATTCATGGTACCCCCATTTAAATTATTGTTGATATTATTTTATGATTTTAAAATGTTTTTCATGAACTAAATTATTTTTTAGACACTAATTTGAAATCATCCTCATTTGTGTTGTCCAACATATTATTCCTATTCCCCTGAGGATTCTGGACAATTTTTTCATAATCTCCTATTACTGGTTTTCTTAATGTAAACTTGACAATGTTTTGTCTTTTAAAACTTGACATGTTTTTTCATCAATATGATTGGAATTTAGAATGGTTCAAAAAATGACCAAGACATATATTTGATTTTCAGAACCATTGACCCACTATTCCACCAATACATATTCCTTATCATGTATCCCTTACAATCCATGAATAATCATTTTTAGAATGATCCAACAACCAATATTCTTCCCTATCTATTTATTGACTATTTTCATGAAAATTTTCAATCCATTTTTGTGGGAGAGATTCTTTTTCACATAGTGGGTTACTAGATGGGAAGTGAGTCATTTGTTGCACATAGATCAACATTATCCTGAAATGTTTAACTGTATTATATTTCATATTAGCCACATTATTTACATGTATTTTTATATGGACTTATATATTATTTTTGGTTCCAATAATGAGTACATATATTGTATTTTAAAAATAATCCTCACCCTAAAGGATACCTATGAATGAGAGGATCCATTACTCTAGGGAATAAAGAGTTTTTATAAGTCATACATTCTCTGATATGCTCTTGTGTACAACATAGATATTTAAATTTCATTGGGATTTTTTATTACATATATTTCTGTGGGACTGGAGTTGATAATCACTAGTTTTTTCTTCCCAACTTATTTGAGTGAGTTGTGTCCATAAAAATGTTGAGAGAGAGAAACAAATAAAATATTTGTTAGAGGAATTAGATTTTCAAATGATTGGCGACAAGAAAAAATTTATGTGAGGGGGAGAGGGAGTTTTAAGGAGACATTTTTATATGCACTACAAGTATTTATTCCAATATTCAATACTCATTTTGTAGAAAAGTAGATAATTTTTTTATGACCCACAAACCAAAATCCTCAGAGACATTTGAACCTAATGTAATGTCCTCATTATTGGTGTTTTCTTTTGATTTCAACTAGGATAGATGTGAAATTCATATAAATCCTATGAAAAGCTTCCATGCATATGGGAATTGAGAAAATCATTATAAAATTGTTTGAGGAGTGAGAGTGATTTAAAGGTTTGTCACATGATTCATGAGTGTTGGTAATTGTTTTCTAAATACTTTATATGGAATGGAAAATAATTTTGAAATATATACTTTTAAATGAGGCATGAAACTTTTTTATAAAAGTTTATATGTTTTTTTGAACTTGTAATTTTGATGATTTGACTTGTTAATGGGTCCTGTTGGGTATTCTTCTAGGTTGTGTTTCCCAGGAGTGAAAAATTTTATGTGTGGGGGATTTGATGTACTTGGTTTTCACTGGTATTTATATAATTTTATAATTTAGTTTTAATTACTTTTCTGAATTCCATTAGCATTTTAAGGTTGTTTTGAAGTTTTATAGTATTTTAGATATTTTGACAATTTTAACTTAATTTATATACTAATATTAGTAATTTAGTATTTTATTAGTTTATATTAATTTTATATAATATATTTAACACTATATTATTTTTATTAGATTAGTTAATTTTAGTTCTTTCATTAGTTTATTAATATTTTTTGTATTTATATTAATTTTTTATATTAGTATTATATTACTGTATATAATTTTTATATTAGTAGTTTTTATAATAATAATATTAATTTTATTAGGTTATTATTATGAATCTATTTTTATATAATATTATTAGTTTTAAGTGTAGTAGTATTTATTATATTATTATTATTTCTAATCATTAAAATAGATTAAAATTTAATATTTATGTATATTTATACCTAATAATTATCTTTTTATACTATTTTTATATTTTAATTTAACATACATAGATAATTTAATTTAAATTTTATTTTTTAATTTTTTTCTATGTTTCCGCTTTTTCCCATCTAGGAGCCACATATTTTAGGGTGAGCTTCATCATCTTCACGTGTAGGGAGAAGAAACCCTAGGTGGTTCCTACATCTGTTACAACACCCTACACCTACACCCCATGCCATCTTTCCTAAATATCCACGTCGCCCCCCCCCCCCCCCGCTCCACACCTACACCCCCTAGCCCCTTTTCCATCGCTCTACGCTGCCCTCATCCCCTTACCCATCTCCCACCCACCACTTCTGCCTCCCCCTCTCCCCCATGCACCAACCCTCCCCCGTTCTCCCATATACCCCCTTCTCCCATATTCCCTCGACTTTCCTCATTCCCTCTCCTCATATCTTACACCCATCACACTAGAACCACGATGCTCCTACCTCCTCTCCACACCAGAAAAAAAAAGCCACTGACCTCCTTTATGTTGCATCAATCTGGACCGACCTCCATTCATAGATAACCAGTTGCAACACCCTAGAACATTGACTGTCTCCATGCACTAAACAAGTGGGACATTATCCATTTTAAGTATGTTGATACCCTCTGATATCCACTGCAACAAAAAGCACATTGTTCCATAAAAACAAAATCATTCTTGCAGGGTGGATACTTTTTTGTTTGTGGTTTTTTGGTGGTGCCTTACCACAATAGTGATAGTTGGTGTACGTACTTTATCAATGAATCCTGTGTTGTTTTTATTCATCATTATAATGATTGGTGTAGGGGAAATTTTATTTTAATATCATCTAAACTGGATTGTGGTAACCACTATTACATCACAAGCATGCTGATATAAGTTTATTATTTTATTTATCGTGTTATCATCATGGACTATAAATTTTTTGGTGTATGAGTTTTTCAGAATGTGATGGTAATTTCATTCGATTATTTGATTCCATATTTGATTGACTCTAATTTACTAGTAATTGGTTTTTTATTTAACTAATTATATAGGTGTTTTAATTAGTTATCATTTGGATTCTGCACACCTATTTTTGGGCCCGTTTGTGTGACACCTAAGAAGTAATTATGGAAGCATATCATCTGAGAATTTATTTATCTATAATTTGGTAGGTGTGTTAGAGAATTATATATAGTACGCATATGAATTACTAATAAAAAATATATCAATATAGAAATTTATATTTTGTGTACATTCTTCTTCAAACATTGATGAATGACACTTAATAAGTGATCTCATGTGAGCGAACCTAACATAGATAGACACTTCTTCTTTGGTAGAAATAAGTTTTGGTATTTTACCATGGGATTCAGTGCTATTATGATGTGAAAATTAATCATTAAGATAGAGATTAAAATGAAAGATAATTTTAGTGAAAATTTGAATACTATCTGACTTTAGAGAACACGTCATGATATGATTTTTATTTAATTTTAGAATTAGCGATAATTAAATAAATTAAAATTTAGATATGGGAATTAAATAATTGTAATTGAATTCCCTTGAACATATGTCAGAACTCTGAAACATCTATCACCTCTAGTTTCATTCCATAGATTATTTTATTTCACATAGATAGTATTAGTTAATTTAATTAGTTGTTCTAAAATAATCATTTAGTTTTTAGAACTTTTTAGATGTTAATCACATTAAGGAATAATATTTGGAAAATATCTCCCAAGAGGATATTCATATTTTCTAAACAAATATTAACTTTGGTTCAACCCTACTCGATGCTTCTATAGTAGTTTTTAGGTTATTAAATTTGAAAATTGTCACATGTATTATCATAGGTTGCATAATCTCACATTTTAACGAGATTTTTTTTGTTTAAAATTAAATTTGGGGAATTTAATATTTTATATATCTTAAAACAAAACCATTTTAATCTCCTCTAGTAATTTCTAGTTTTTTGTTTTCATTTTCTCCCTCATTGGTACTCAAAAATACTGAATGATTGTTTTTAAGAAAATATGACATTATTTCTTATTTTTTAGTCATGAATCAATCCCTTTTATATCCTTTTTATTAAAATTGATTTATAGAATATTTTATATATAGATAAATGATTGACAAATATTTTTTTACAACCTCTGAATTTATTTAAATAATATTAAAAGGAATCTTCTCAAAAAAATTCAATACAACTCAATTTTGACTTTAAAAAATTAATAAAAATGTTTTTAATATTTAATGATCAATTGAATTTTATAATTATTAGGAATTTTAGTCATTTTTAATTTTACTTTACATGTTTATATGGTTTTTAATTTATTATTCTATCCCAACTTTTCGAAGAATTTTTCTATATTAAAAATACCAAAATAAAAGGTAGTTTTCTCTTATTTTTTCAAAGAATATTTCTATTGAATTCATAAAATTATCATTCATATTTTCCAACATCATTTAAGGATTGATAATATTTATAAGAGATATGACATTATTATACCAACCATTTTCTTTCTATGGATGAATTATGATTATGATTCATTAATGATGTTTCATGAAACCTGTTTCATTCTTACAATATAGTTATAATATAATATATTGATGAATGTTTTTATGTTCTCATGGGACACTTATATATAGTATTCAATAAGTGATGTGTGGGGATGAAATTATATAGCTCTATAATTCATTGGGAAATTATTTTTATCTCATTATTTCAATGGATATTCAAGCGATTAACCAAATACTAAGATGGTGCATATTTGATTAGACAAATCCCAATAGGGAACACAAGTGATTAACCCAATCTTAAGAGTGCGTAAAGATAATTAACAAAAGTCCAAGACAGATTATAGGAAGTCTTTCCAAGACCAACAATGTACATGGGTTGTTATCCATGTAATTAATTTCATTGTGAGAATCCATAACTAATGATTTTGATGCTTGTAAATATATAACATTTTAATTCCCCAAACTTTTTGCTTATGGTTATGATAATTTCTCACAACTCATTGATGACTATTGATAATTCAAAAAACGTAGGACCGATGTATTTTATTATAAAAAATACATATTCTATGATTTATTTTTTATGTTTTATGACTTGTTGGGTATGAGTTCAAAAGATGTGTTAATGTTCTCATACCCTTATGTTTATATTATGCTCACTTGTGATCATTGATTGGTAGATCACATATTAACCATTAGTGAGTATCTAAGCTCACCCCGTCTTATGTTTATACATCCTTAGGTTATGAATAAAGGTTTTAGGTTGGGAATAACTATGAAGGGTACTATATAAGAGGGAATTTGTCATATAAGATGAATATATTTCATAAAATAAGGTATTATAACTCTAGTATCTCAATATAATGTGAATCAAGGTTATTTGGATAGTGATATTATTTATGGGAATTAATCATTAAATATATAGAAATATTTGAAATATATCCAAGATTATATTGAGTCATCTCACTTGTTATCAAATATAGTTTATAACGATTTTTTATCCCCAAACGTAGAAGTGAGGGTATGTGGAATCTCATATAATAACATTTTTATCCACGAAAATATATAAAAATTATAATCTCATAAGTTTTTATAGTATTGGATCTAATCCTTTTAAATACATAGTCTACTTCAAATAGAATTTATGTGAATCCAAATTAAATAAGAAATATCCCTTAGAAATCTATTTCTTAAATGCTAAATAATTAAAATTTATTTAAAGGTTAGTGGAGAACATTCTTATCCCCAATAAATAAATATAATTAAACATTGGTTTTTGTATGATTTACAAAAAAACATGATGATTATTAAATATTGTAGTACAAAATAGTTCAAACTATAGAAATTTATTATCCGTGTACTAAGGTGTAAAATTCCATTCATAATAAAGCTTGTGGAAAAATGTAAGATTATAAGATATGACCTTTTCTGGTATATATATATTAAACACATGACCACTATACATATTCAATTACTATAGATCCTTCCATACATATTACATTAATTTAGACGTCAAAATTAGTAATTTATTCCTAGATAATAAAGAAATTTCCCTTCAATGTGATCAAATAGTTTACCATATCCGTTTACAATGGAACCTTACCGGTGATATCATAGATATTTTCACAAGGGAGTGTGACATTGAAAAGTTTTTTTGAAGGTAATTTGACGTTAAAAGTGTGAGGATGTCAGATCATAAGGTATGTAACCATGTTTTCACATCAATTATTGTCCTTAATTTCTTTTTTGAATACTACCACAGTAGACTTGGTTTTGAGTCACCATTATTAATCAGTAATTTGAGATCTATATGGTCAAAGTAAACTAATAGTTTAGTTCCCTGTCAATATTAAAAAATCATATTGTGAAAAAACTAGGGAAAATCACTATCTTTGTTTTTGAGTAGTTAATCTGAGTTGAGTCCAGAGTTTGGGATTTATATGTGATCACTTTTGGGATTATATTAATAATAATGGACAAAACTACACCTAATAATTATTAGAGTCATCATATAATATGATAAAAGGTATTTACTAGGATTATATATTGATGAAAGAAACAATACTTAGGATCCCATTGATATTATCAAAATAATTCCTTCATGATCTGTCACATCTATATTTAATACCATTTTAAAGAAAATTAGGTATAAACAATGATTTTTTTCTAATGTCCCTAATAAACATCCTATAGAACCAAACATGTCCACTAAAGGATTTATCATGTTCGACAGTAATGTAGTATGGTAGGTTTTATGTGAAATTAACCATGTATTTTTCTGATTCAACCCATTATTATGAAATTTTAATGAAATGAATATTCTCAACATCCACCATAAAGTGGAATTTTTTTAAATTTTAAAAAATTATTTTCAATGAACCATTTTAAAATATTGTTTATTTTTTCAGGAAAAAATTTAAAATATATTCATTAAACTATAAATTCATCTAATATTTCTTATAGGAAGATATGAAATAGGTATCAAAATATAAATATCATGTAACATTAGAATGTACTTGGATTATTTTAAAAACTAAGATGCTTCCTCCAATTTTTAAATATACCATTAAAACATGTTTATATTGTTTTTTGATCTTAATATAAATAAAAAATAACTAGATAAAACATCAAGAAATCAATAGAGATCCATCCAATATAAACATTCGTGCATATAATCTAAAAAGACCGAAGGGAAGTGGTCTTTCTGGTCACATGGTTTGGTTTTACATAGAAAATAAACACCCTCCAACTATTTTAGATCATAAGTTGAGAAAATTAATTATTTTAAATCATTATAGTGATTATATTTGACTTTTATATGGTATACTGAATTGGAATTAATCATTGAGAGTTTCATGTTAGTTTCATGATTCTAGATCCAAATATTTTTTCATCCCCTATCTTAACTACATTCAATATTTTGGGTTTTATCCTTTTATAAGGATAAATTTTTTGTTTTTAGTCTCTCATAATTATGATCATCCTTATGAAAATAGTGGGAAAATTTTAATAATATCCCTTACTGTCCATATTAGTTGTATAACATTTTATTACAAAGTGTATAGAAGTCTTTGTTCTTGATCAGGTTCCACGTTGATTGAAACTAATATTGGAAACTTTTCATATTATGAGAGGTAGGAATTTTATAGATTTAATATATGGAGTTTTAATTCTAGTTTGTGTCTTTATTCAACTAGTAGTGTCAACTAAGATTCACCACCATTTTCAAACTACATGTAGAAAATGTAGGAATCCTGTCAATGAAATATGAACCTCAATTAGATTCATGGATAATGCCTTATCCTTCATTCCCAATCTAAAATTTCTCAAGAAGAAAATGATGGAATGGATGAGGTATTTTTTTAGTCATCTAGGCCTGTATATTTCTTCTCCTGATTCAAATTTTGAACTTATACAAGAAAGAATCACGGTCATTAATTTATCTATAAATATTGAAAACGAATCAGAGATTTAAAATAGGATTAAAAAATATTCTTAATGTCAAGGAGTGTATCCAAAAAGTGAACATCAAAACAAGGTGTCTCAATTATAGTTATGGAAATAAAAAAAATTCAAATCTCTTAAATAAGCCAAAATAATTAATAGGATTGTATCACAACACAAAGATAGTTATTAGATTTTAGATGGATGGAAGTATCTTATTGATCATGTTATCAGTTTCTCCATATCTATATTATATGGATCTGCAATTTACACTAACTTAAAAGATGTTATCCTTCCTAGATTGGTATGTGCTTATGATAATATCAAGTTAACATAAATTCACCTTCACTTTTATATTAATAATGCCTTATTCAGACTTAATACTACGAGATCTCCTGAATCTGATGGTTTTACTAAAAGGTAAATTAATTTTTTTGGGATATCATTCAACATCATGTTCGTATATTAGTGATTTATTTAATTAGATATGGATCTCCCACTCAGGGTGTTAATTCTCAATTCCATAATCTCATCCCAAAAGTGGAAAAATAAAATAATATAAGTTCTTTCTAGAAAATTTCCTTTGTTAATTCCATTCGTAAATTAATTGGAAATATACTTGCAAACATACTTCCTAGAATATCGAGAAACATTATTTCCTAGAATTGATTTGGAATCATAAAAAGATGAAAAATACAATGCTCTCTAATCACAACTTCAAAATGTGTGAATATTCATAGAAAATATAGTAGGGGTAACATTTCATGGATTATTGATATTAATAAATCTTTTATCACAATGGACTGCGGTTCATTTGTAATGTGTCATCAAATTTTTCCTTTGAAGATGAATTTGTTCACGAGGTGAAAATTATTTTCAGCACAAAACATCAGTATATTCTAATTAATTCTCCCCCAAAAGGATATTTTCATGATCAATATTGGTTAGAAAATTTATCCTATTTCTACAATTATTTTTTTCATTATAGAAGACTATCTTAGAAGAATATTTCTGAATATGGTGGAACATGGTAGTTTGATGACCGTAGTTAGTGACAAAGGTTTATATCCTCCTTCATTCCTATTTTATGATGTTGATATTATTCTATATACCAATTGGGAAAAAATATCATTATGAATATTAAAAAAAATATCATACTCTATGAATGTGTTTCATGAGAAGAGATCATATGGAAAAAATCATTAATTTACATTTGGAAAAATATTCCAGCAGCATGAAAATGAGAAATTATCAATTAATATGGAATAAGATAAGGTTCCATACCATTCACTTACCTTAGATTATTTTTATTCAATTGAAGACCACATTATTTTAAATTTTACCATATGTTGTGGTAGGATCAAATACATTTAGCATCATGGAAGGGTAACTCTCCTTCAATGGTGGGAAGAGTGTTCCTTGTGAAGAACATTATTGTTTAAAAAAAATTTATTTGTTTATTTTATATAAATGACCAACTAATATACTAAAAAGTATTAATACTATTATTAAAATATTAGTTTGGACTGGATCCAATATGGAATGAATGATTATCATTTTGTCTTGGAAATAAATTTATAAACAATATGCTCATAGAGGAAATGAAATCAAGAAGTTTTGAAATTTAAATCAGTCTCTTAAAGCACAATTTATTTAGGGAATTATTATTTAAAAACCAGGATCTCTTTTATTTCTCAAATAATGTTTCATATGCATGATAATGTTTTGGAATATGAATAATGAATAATCCACAGTCAGTCTAGCCTTTAGGAATATTTTTTCCAACATTTCTTGAATTCCCATTGGCTTGTTATCATAAATTATACATTTAACTTATGGAATGAGAATTATATAGGGATTACAATTTTTGATAGTTTATTATCTTATGATAAAAATGGTGACATCAATACTAATATTATGGATCAAATGGAAAACCATTATAGTCTTCTGGATGGAATAATGAATATTTTTATTAATTAAACCATCATAAACCATGGTGATGTGATGATCTGGAAACAATCTTTGAGTGGTGTTCCCCATTCTATATTTTATTACACAGTTGAAATACATGGGAAAAGACATATATGGATCATAAATATTAATTAAAAATGTATTTGTCATTTCTTATTCACACTGATCTAGAGGATGGTATTCTCAATATTACATGTTGATTCATGCTAGAAATTAGTATGAATTTCTTTATGCTCCAAATGTTTCTTATGTAAAAAACATAGGGAAGAAGTGAAACAGAAGTTCTCAAGATGGAATACTACTTTGGTTTTGCAGAAAGCCATTTTTTATTTGTTTGAAGTTCATCGCCTGCAAGAATATTACATTTATCAATTTATCATGGCATGATTCATCCATTCTCCCTCTCAATAAATAGTGAATCTACTCATGGAGTCTTGTATTGAACAGGTGAATATTATTTGGACATTGAGGAAGAGAAAATTTCATTACTAGAAAACTGTCATCATGGAATATACCATTATTCAAATCATGTTAGCAGTGATGGGTGAAAATTCTATCTAGAATGGGCACTATGACAAATCCAATCATGATTTTTCTTGTTTTAAACATTTTGATATTGTAGGAAATTTATGACCCCCTAGAGTGAATCTATTAATCATTTGGAGATAACATTTTATTGGGAGGATCAAATGAAACACTGATGGCACCTCAAGAGGTAATCCAAGTCTTATTGGATCTAGTGCTATTTTTAGAGGCCATAATGGTATTCTATGAGTTTCCATTACAAACCCTGTGGAATTAAACATTTATTGAGGATAAAATGCTAGGACTGGTCAAATCATGGAGATGGAAAGGTAGTGAGGATGGAATAAATTATGTTTTGAATGTGATTCTACCTCTCTTGTGCATGTTTTCAGATATGTCAATATTTTTTATCCTAGATGGCGACTTCACAAAGGATCAATTTCATGGATATAATCTCAATGATGAATTATTTCATAACAAAAATTTTTTGGGAGAAAAATTACATTTCTAATGGACTATTGAACAATGAGGACAACAAAATGTATCTCACGTCATCTAATATTTTACAAGAGGAGTTGATAAATCATTATTAAATATATTTTTGTAAAATTCTATCTTTTAAAATATTTGTCTGTATTTTTTTCCAATATAAGTTGCATGTCCCATTGGTCTGAGCTAATATCATTAGTAAAAATTGTTTTAGTGAAATATTTAAGATGATCATTAATAAATTCTATATATAATATATCATTAAACAAGTCATTAAAAATTCTAGGTATAATTATCAATTGATTTTCCTGAATAATATTATCCAATAGATTTGTTAAAAATAGGAAGTCTCCAAAATTTATTATTTCATTAAAAAAATGAGTTTCCTCATTTAGGTAATATGATTTTTATAGTGGTAAAGATTAAAACTATATTTATCCTCAGGGGGAAATTTTATAGAGTCTAGAATAATAAAATTTAATATGTCTTTAGAAAATGAAAAAGGAGGGTTCTATCAAGAACATTACTAATTGTTTTTTAGTTTTTTAGGAATGGAATCCCTAAGATGATAGGTGATTGATTATTACATATTTCTTATTATATATGTATAATGTATAAATTAGTGGGTAATAATAGACATTTCACTCCTACCACGATGTCTTTAAACTATCCCATGTGATAGTATATAGCCCAATTGGATAACATTACCACCACCTGGGTTGGATTTAGTTGTCCCACATGTAGTGAAGAATAGATTGTGTGAGGCATGAAATTAATTGATTATCTAAAATTATATATATAAATAGTGACTGATATGTTTAGAACAGTGAATCGAATAGGGAAAATATATTTATCCAGACATTATCTATATAAATGTGGAGTGATTAAGGCTGTAACATTCCTACTGATTCTTAACCATTAATCATTCTAAAATCCCTTTCACATAGTATAAAACTCATTTAGTAATTTGACATACATAACAATATGATTGATTGTTTCCACATGGGGAATATTTATTTTCACTTTCTTAAATCTTTCAAACAATTCATTATTTTGATACTTTTCGTTGTCTTTCTTCTATAGAATAATCCTTAAGGGGAAGGGTGATAATTATTGAGGTAGATACCCCACTTAATATTTGTATTTATACTTCTTCGTATTTTTTTCCTGATATTTTCCTCTTCTTGTATCTCTAGAGATATAAGTTCCTCTTATATTGGTTTTTCAGTCTTATGTTTAGCTTCCAGTAGTGATGTAACATCCCAGGTAAATAAATAATAAATCATTTTAATATTTATTAATATTTACGAATTAAATATTAATTTTACTTTTAAGGGGTTTCTTTGTTCGATAGCATACTCGATACGCAACAAAGAGTTTCCTTGAAATCTTACATTGCACACTAGTAAAAAATAATATTATTTTAAATGGTAGTTAACACGTAGCCATTGTATTGGAGGGAATGAATGGAAATAACTAAAATATGATTATATATGTTTGTTAAATGTTTTCACATTAATCCAATAAAATATAAAGGCTTAAAATACGAAAAGAATTCAATTTTAGGCATATATACTCTAATTTTCACTAAAGGTCCACTTATCGCCTTTTGATGGCGGACCTTCATTAAATACAGTTTTGGTCACTCTTATACATTCTATTAGACCAAATCAAATTCTTATTTATAATCGGGACATCAAAATTTACTTTGGGTAAATTTTTTGTATTTTTACGACAAAGTTCATTTTTTTTATGAATAGTTAAAAATGTTGTATTTTAATTGAAAACCTATTTTTTAAATAATTTATTTCTATGATTATATTATCTTTTGAATTGGTTTTAAAGTTCAATTAGAATATATTTTTACCATTTAGTCCAATAGTGGTCGTTTGAATTAATTTCAATTTGAAATTGGACTTAAACTAGTGTCAATCTTTTGATACTTATTATTTCATAAAAACATGCTATTTTCTCTGACAGCGGGAATTAATTATTAAATTAATTAATGTAACATATATGTTTTGAATTTTTTAAAATATTCATCATTTTTGAATTCTAAATATCAAATATATCTTAGGGTGATGTTTTGGTATTTTTCTAAAAAACTTCAATTTTTGATGAATAGTGAAACCACTAAGTGGTACTTAAAAAGCTAATTTTTCATTTAAATGAAATTTTACCACCTATGTGTTTTGAATTTTAAAAATATGACATACATGGTTTTCATTAGGAAGTAAAATGTGGTTCAATGGGATTAAAATATTTTTTTTGTGAATAGTAACTTTTAAGTTTTTAATCGTGATTAGAGGTAATTCGTGTTATTTAAGGTAAAAAAAATGTTTTAATAATATGGAATGATCTTGAAACATGTCCTACCCTTATTGGATGTGTCATGGTCGACCAAGAAAATCCATGGGTCAACTTGGGTACCCCATGGAGCCACATTGGTGGGAAAATAAAATTAATAACTTTTTATTTAATGTTAAAATTAAAATGTCACAAACATGAGTTGTATTACTAAAACAATTTTTAAATGGCGTAATACAAGTCATATTTTTGACTATAAATATTCATTAGAAATATCAATAGATTTCCTACATCATGATATTTTTTTATAATTTTTAGACATTAAATAAATTAAATTATTTATGCTACCATGATGATGCAGTGATTACCTCATTATTTAACAATTTAAAACAAATGAAAAGATAATGTAAAATCTAAGACCTAAACATGTCAAAAGCCTATTGGAGGGGTGTATTCCAAACTCTTATCATGTTATCGTCGAAATATATAATTTTGGGACCTTTTAAATTCGAAAATCAATTTATAATAAAGCAACCTTTTATATCTTTCCAAGAGTACCCCTCCTCTATTCTTATAAAAGGCCCCCACATTTACCACCTTACCCAAACCTCTCAAGCCTTTTTCTCGTCCAAATCCTATCCATTTTTTCTCTTCACATCCCTATCTTACTCCTTGAAGCCTCACTTTGGGAATAAGTTATCCCAAGGAAGCCTTTGAGCTCAAATCAAAAAGAGTTACATGTTTTAAACGTAGTGTTTTCTCTTGTGTTCTTATGTTTTATTTTTCTTCTCCAACACTCTAAACTATTTTTATTCCATTATTTTGTAACAAACCCAGTATCTGAAATATACTAGAATGTTGTTATAAGAAGTATTCAACAACACATACACACACCTACATCTAATGGTTAAAGAACATATTGTTTCTGTGGATGCCGAATTTCTGCCTCACGAAACGATGATTGTTCAACACTCATATAACACCATCAATGGTGGCCATTAATATGTCACTATATTTATATATGATATATCATATGTTTATGTTTTACTTAAGCTTCTGTATTTTTCATTTATGGCATACCTTTACGGTTTCCATTATGGGTAAACGTGATATCTTCATTTTAGGAAGTGCAGACTACCGCCCCCTCAAAATAATTTGATTCGTTAATACCATATGTGGTACGTATAAAGGATATATTTAATGATATTATATATGATACAATACTGGAATTATAATACTATTATGTATCATTATTTTTTAATTCCAATAAATATGAAATAGAAATGGAAGTAGCGTTCATGCGTACATACAGCTTACCGTCTTCATGAATGGTGCATTTCATTTCTTACCTCTAAATGTTATGTAATATTATAAATGCATGTATATACTGGATATATATGATATATATGTGATATCTACATCATGATTATAACTCTGGATATAAAGGATACATGAACAACTTATGATTATAAAGATCTTATTTTTTACTCAAGTACCAATGATCGTTAAAACGTCCGTTATTAACTTAAATAATTACATAGTGTTCATGGCATGTTAATAAGTGATATAAAAGGAATAATGAACTTGAAAAAGGTTCTTAAGCACGTAGAAATTAACTCAGGTTTATTATTCTGGACATTAAAGAACGATCAAGTCATGTCAGACATGTGGTATAGGGACTTCATCTTAGTCTCCTTTCATTGAGGCATATTTTGTTTTATACACAACCTTATTTTATACGGTGTATAAACCCCTTTTACATTTACGTTTATCCAAAAGGAATATTTTTATATGAATCATTTTACTAAACGAGAAAAGAGAATGTTTTTGTTGTACGTATGCAGCGACAACGACTTCTCCGCGGCCATGACCATTATTTGAGTTTCGGCTTCCTCTACAAGCCATACCTTTTTTTAAATGAAAAATAAATAGCATGATTTACTTTTACTTTATTTTGGTATTGAAAATGGTTTTCATAATGTTTTTATATCAAGGTGTTGTATTTATATCTTGTGATTGAAAAGTGGAAATATTATGTTTCCTTTATCCATGTTTTATGTGATACGATTATGTTACGGTTCTTGGAAATTATTATGAAGATGGGTGGTTCCATGATAAACTAATGTCGGGTGAGCCCGATATAGCTCTCCAATGCATTGAGTAATGCGACGGGGTTAAATGTTGAGGTTTCTCCAAAGAGATTTATGGAATATACTGTGATGGGTATTTAAAATGTAACCAAGAGGGTTACTCCCTATGTAGGAATGTTATAAATGACTCATGTTACCTTTATGTCTTGTGATTTCTATGTTTTATTCATGATTTGATGAGTTATGTTAACGTGATTATGTTTTATGAGTAAATTATGATTTCATTGATTCTTATGTACACATGTACTCATGTTTCCTTTCAATATTTTTATATCCCTTACTGAGCTTTTTATGCTCATCCCAAGTTTTTGAAATGTTTTTCACAGGTCAAGGGAAAGGTACATGATGTGATGATAATTTCAATGAAGTGTCATGAACGAATCCATGTTTTATTTTAAATATGTTTCCATTGATGGGAAAAATGAGTACTATATTTTATGTAACCACTTTGTTTAAATGTGGAATGTAATGCATGTTTTATGATATAATTCTTTTAAACTCTAAACCTGAATAGATCCTCAATGTGTATTCTTGATGTATCTCAAGATTAAGTAATTTTTACGGCTAGGGCCTTATAGTTGGTTTCATAGGTCGGTTTAGATAACATTAGGAGTTAGAATTATATTAAATTATTTTCCAAAAATATTTTTTATGGTCTAATTGAAATGATATAGCATTTGAAGATTACCATGTTGCTTCATCTAAGACATGTTTTTTCAGAATGGTTTTCCATAGAGGAAATAGAGAAGTAGTGCTAGGAAAGAATACAAAAGGAAATAACCTTCCGAATTAGCATCCTGAGATGGTCGGAATTGGAACTCAACAATTTGTTATAGTAATGGCGCAGTTGACTCAAGCGATAAATGGTGGCGGTATCCATGCATGAGATCATCCAGATCAACCGTAGAGGAACATGTCAATAGTGGAACATTTCATGAGGCAACATCCCCCATCATTCAGAGGATCATCTGACCATGTGCTAGCTGAAGGGTGGATTAAAGCACTGGAGAATATTTTCGATGTCATGGGGTGTTCAGACAATCAAAAGGTTAGTCTTGATATTTACCATTTAGAGGGTGAAGCAGATCAGTGGTGCTCGATGGTTAAAAATACTAGGGACGCTGATTAGATTTATGCTCTCGACTGGAATGAATTCAAAGGTATGTTTTTTTGAGAAGTATTTTCCTAATGCTGTTCGACTTAGGATAGAAAAACAATTCCTGGAATTGAGGCAAGAGGAGGACTCTGTGGCTGCCTATGAAGAAAGGTTCACTCGATTGGCAAGGTATGCTCCAAATTTTATCTGAGACCTAGATAGTAAAATCAATCATTTTTACTCAGTATTAAATCCAAAATATCGAAGGGCTTTAGCTTATAGTGAGTTCAAAAGTTATGAAAATCTTGTTCGATGTGCTAAGAAGGTGGAAATGGAGTTTTCCAATGATCAAATTTTCTATAACAACCAATAGAAGAAGAGACCAAGGTGGCAGGAGAAATGGAAGAATTCTTCAAAAAGGTCTAATGGTAAGAAAACATAGTTTCCAGTTTGTGATAAATGTTGGAAAAGGAATGCTGGGTAATGTCTTCTGAATTTTGGAAAGTGCTACCAATGCGGTAAGATGGGACATAAGGTTCGTGATTGCAATGAAAAATATAAGGGTGAAGGTAAGACCAAATTTTATTTATAGTTAGTTAACTGTTTTAAGTGCATTGAGATGGGTCACTATGAAAATGAGTGTCTTACAAAGAGAACGAGTGATGGGAAGAGGTTAGAAAACAAGTAAAAAGTGGAGGTGAAATCCTTTACAACTACTTCAGCAAATGTCGGGCCTTAAAATGAAGTTGTATCAGGTACTTTGTTTTTTCAGATTATTCCAGTGTGTTGTTTGATTTGGGGTGTACACATTCATTCATCTCTGAAAACCTTTCTAGTAAAATGGTAATACCATCTCAATAAATGACTCCTGAAATTGAGGTAAAAACTCCTGGGGGAAATGTGGAGGCAAAAAGAATTTATAAGAATCATCCAATCCTTATCCGTGGAAAGAACCTACTTGCGAACCTTATTGATTTACCTCTAGTAGAGTTTGATGTTATCCTGGGTATGGATTGGCTCTCTATTTACCATGCTAAGAATGAATGTGGAGCTAAAGAAGTTTCTTTTCAGAAAGACTTTTAGTTTGTGTATAATAATGAACCCTTACTTTTGATAACGTATCAAGAGGCCGATAAACTTGTAAAAGATGGAAATGAATGTTACCATGCACATATTGTTGAAAAACAAGGGAACTGTTCAGATTAATCATGTGCCAGTGGTAAATGAGTATCCTAATTTTTTCCTGATTATTTTCCTGGAATAATACTAGATCGGGAAGTTGAGTTTACTGTAGACTAAGTTTTTGATGCTAAGCCAATTTCAAAACCCCCTAATCGAATGGCTCAAATTGAACTTTTAGAGTTGAAGGATAAATTGAAAGATTTATTAGAGAAAGTTTTTATTCAACCTAGAACATCACCATGGGGTGCTCCAGTTTTATTTGTTAAAAAGAAAGATGGTTCTATGAGACTGTGCATTGATTATAGAGCCTTGAGTAACATCTCTGTTATGATCAAACATCCTTTTCCTCATATCGATGATTTGTATGATCAGCTCCAGGGAGCTCAGTATTTTTCAAAGATTAACCTATGATCGGTGTACTATCAGTTGAAGGTAAAAGAAACAGATATTCCGAAGACCGCGTTTCGTACAAGATATGGCCATTATGAGTTTGTAGTAATGCCTTTTGTGCTAACCAATGCACCTTCTGTATTCATGGACTTAATGAATAGAATTTTCCATGAGTTCTTGGATAAGTTTTTGGTTTTTTTCATTGATGATATTTTGGTGTTTTCTAAAAGTAAAGAGGAACATCATGAAAGTCATTTAAGGATTATTTTTCAAACCTTAAAAGAAATAAAATTGTATGGGAAATTCAGCAAGTGTGAGTTTTGGTTGCAACAAATTTCTTTCCTTTGTCATATTGTTTCTAAATATGGGATAACTGTTGATCCTGCAAAAACAAAGGTTGATGAAGAATTTCCAAGACCCAAAAATGTAATTGATATTCATAGTTTCTTTGGTTTGGATAGCTATTACAGAAGGTTTTTTAGAAATTTTTTCACGGTTATCTAGTCCAAGGACTAAGCTAACTCGGAAGGGTGTTATGTTTATCTGGACAAAATAATGTGATGATTGTATTCAGGAACTAAAAAGAAGATTGTTGAATGCTCCAGTTTTGGAACTACCTTCCAGGAATGGTGAGTTTGTTATCTACTGTGATTCTTCATTGAAAGGACTTGGTTGCATCCTAATGCAGAATGATCAGGTAATTGTTTGTGCTTCATGAAAATTTAAAAATCATGACAGGTAATTGTTTGTGCTTCACGACAATTTAAAAATCATGAGGTAAATTACCCTACACATGATTTGTAATTAGCTTCTATTGTTTTCACTTTAAAAATTTGGAGGCATCATTTGTATGGAGTAAAGTGTGAAATATATACCTATCAAAAAAGTTTAATGTATATATTCACTTAGACAGAATTGAACATGAGACAGAAGAGATGGCTAAAATTAATCAAGGATTATGATTGTACAATTCATTACCATCCGGGAAAAGAAAATAAATTGTTTGATGATTTGAGTTGAAAAAGTAATTCTTCATTAACAATGTTGTGTTTGGAGCATGATCATTTGGTTAAGGATATGATGAAATTTGGCATAGAAGTTTTTGGTGTAGGATGTTATTCTGTTTTGTTTCAGGTATCAGTGAAATCTTCTCTATCAGATAGACTCAAACAAGAACAGAAGCAAGACAGTGAGTTGCAGAAAAAATTAAGATCTGGTTCAGAAGGGTATGTTGCCTGAATTCAACATTGATAATGATTTTGTTATTATATTTGTGAAGAGATTGTGTGTACTATGTGATTCAAATTTGAAGAGAGATTTGTTATGTGAAGCTCATAGTTCTCCGTTTTCAGTTCATCCTGGAAGTACTAAGATGTATAGAGATCTTCGGGAGTATTACTAGTGGGACGGAATGGAAAGGGATATTGCTGATTTTACTTTGAAGTGTTTGACTTGTCAATAGGTTAAAGCATAGTGGCTGTTACTGAAAGGGATGCTTTAGCCTTTAGTAGTGCTAGAGTGGAAATGGGAGAATATATCCATGGATTTTTTTGTGGGATTTCTGAAGACATCTGAAGGTAATAATGCAATATGGGTTATTGTTGATCGCTTGACTAAATCTTCTTATTTCCATGCTATACGAGATACTTTTTCCTTAGATCAAATTTCCCATTTGTATCTTAAAGAGAAAGTCAGGTTACATGGAGTTCCTCTCTCCATTGTATTTGACCGTGATCCCAGGTTCACTTCTAACTTTTGGAAAGGCCTTCAGAAGTCATTGGGTACTGAATTAAATTTTATTACAACCTTTCATCCCCAATCAGATGGGCAGTCAGAATGAACAATTCAGACATTAGAGGATATGCTACGTGCTTGTTCGATGGATTATCAGGGAAGTTGGGACCAACATCTTTCTTTGGTTGATTTTTCTTATAATAACAGTTTTCATTCCAGTATACAGATGGCACCATTTGAAGAATTATATGGTAAACGGTGTCGAACTCCAGCTTTCTGGGATGAAGTGGGTGAAAGGAAGTTGATGGGACCAGAATTGGTAGAAGAGATGGCATAAAAAGTTTAGTTGATTCATAAACACATGAGAACATCTCAGAGCAGGCAGAAGAGTTATGAGGATAACCGAAGGAAGGATCTATCTTTCAAGGTAGGTGATCATGTTTTTCTCAAAGTTTCACCATGGAAAAGTGTGATGCGATTTGGTAAGAAAGGAAAGCTGAGTCCAAGGTTCATTGGACCATATGAAATTCTAGAGAGAGTTGGTTCATTTTCATACCGAGTGTCTTTACCTGTGAGTTTATCGTAGGTACACAATGTTTTTCACGTTTCGATTTTGAGAAAGTATATGCCAGATCCATCTAATGTTTTGAGCCCAGAGGTAGATCAGTTGGAATTGAATATCTCTTATGTAGAATAACCAGTCCAGATTCTTGACCGAAGAGAGCAAGTGTTGCAAAATAAGGTAATTCACCAGGTAAATGTTTTTTTGGAAAAAACATATGGTTGATAAGGCAACATGGGAATCTTAAAATGCTATGAGGGATAAATACCGCCACTTATTTTGATAAGTTAGTAAAATTTCGAGGACGCAATTCCCAAAAGGGGGGAAGGATGTAACATCCCAGGTAAATACAGAATAAATCATTTTAATATTTATTAATATTTACGAATTAAATATTAATTTTTCTTTAAAGGGGTTTCTATGTTTGATAGTATACCCGATACGCAACCAAGAGTTTCTTTGAAATCATACGTTTCACCCTAGTAATAAAATAATATTATTTCAAATGGTAGTTAACACGTAGTCATTGTATTTGCGGGAATGAATGGAAATAACTAAAATATGATTATTTAAGTTTGTTAAATGTGTTTAAATTTATCAAATAAATGATAATGGTTTAAAATACGAAAAAAATCAATTTTAGGCATATATACTCTAATTTTCACTAAAGGTCCACTTATCGCCTTTTGATGGTGAACCATCATTATGTATAGTTTTTTTTTCACTCATATACATTCTATTGGAACAAATAAAATTTTTCTTTAGAATCGGGACATCAAAGTTTACTTTGGGTAAATTTTTGGTATTTTTCCGATAAAGTTCATTTTTTTAATGAATAGTAAAAAATGTTGTATTTTAATTAAAAACCTATTTTTAATTTAATTTATTTATATTATTAGATTATCTTTTGAATTGTTTTTAAAGTTAAATTAGAATATATATTTACCATTTAATCCAACAGTTGTTGTTGGAATTAATTTCACTTTGAAATTTGACTTAAACTAGTGTCAATCTTTTGATACTTATTGTTTCATAAAAAACACGCTATTTTCGCTGACAGCGGGAATTAATTATTAAATTAATTAATGTAACTTATATTTTTTGAATTTTGTAAAATAGACATCATTTTTGAATTCGTAATATCAAATATAGCTTAGGGTGAAGATTTGGTATTTTTCTGAAAAACGTCAATTTTTTATGAATAGTGAAACCACTATGTGGTACTTAAAAAACTAATTTTTCGTTTAATTGAAATTTTACCACCTCTGTGTTTTGAATTTTGAAAATCCGACATACATGGTTGTCAATAGGAAGTAAAATGTGGTTCAATGGGAATAAAATAATTTTTTGGTGAATATAAACTTTTAAGTTTTTAATCGTGATTAGAGATAATTAGTGTAATTTAAGGTAAAAATTATGTTTTAATAATATTAAATGATCATTAAAAATGTCCTAAACTTATTTTATGTGTCATGGTCGACCAAAAAAATCCATGTGTCAACTTGGGGACCCCATGGAGCCACTTGGGTGGGAAAATAACATTAATAACTTTTTAATTAATGTTAAAATTAAAATGTCACAAACATTAGTTGTTTTACTAAACCAATTTTTAAATGGGGTTATACAAGTCAGATATTTGACTATAAATATTCATTAGAAATATAATAAGCTATCCTACATCATTATTTTTTTTAGACATTAAATATATTAAATTATTTTTGATACCATGATGATGCAGCGATTACCTCATTATTTAACGATTTAAAAAAATGAAATGATAATGTAAACTCTAAGACCTAAACATGTAAAAAACCTATTTGATGGGTTGATTTCGAACTATTATCACCTTATCCTAGAAATATATAATTTTGGGACCTTTTAAATCCGAAAATCATTTTATAATAAAGTATCATTTTATATCTTTCCAAGAGTGCCCCTCCTCTCCTCTTATAAAAGGCCCCCACCTCTACCACCTTACCCACACCTCTATGGCCTTTGGCTCGGCCAACCCATGTCCATTTGTCTCTCCACATCCCTCTCTTACTCCTTGAAGCCTCACTTTGGTCAGAAGTTTTCCCAAGGAAACCTTTGTGCTCAAATGAAAAAGAGTTACCCGTTTTAAAGGTAGTGTTTTCTCCTGTGTTCTTATGATTTATTTTGCTTCTCCAACCCTCTAAACCCCTTTTATTACGTTCTTTTGTAAAACAACTAGTATCATAAATATAAAATGTTGCTTTTATAAGAAGTATTAGAGCTACAATTACACACACCCACATCTAATGGTTAAAGAACATATTGTTTCTGTGGGTGGCGAATTTCTGCCTCACGAAATGATGATTGTTCAACACTCATATAACACCTTCAAAAGTGGCCATTAATATGTCACTATATTTATATATGATATATAATATGTCTATTTTTTACTTAATCATTTTTATTTTTCATTTATGTCATACGTTTATGGTTTCCATTATGGGTAAATGTGATATCTTCCTTTTAGGAAGTGCGGACTACCGCCCCCTCAAAGTGATTTGATTCGTTAATACCACATGTGGTACATATAAAGGATAGATTTAATGATATTATAAATGATACAATACAAGGATTATAATACTATTATGTATCATTATGTTTTAATTCCATTAAATATGAAATAGAAATGGAAGTAGCGTTCATGCGTACGTACTGCTTACCGTCTCCATGAACGATGCATTTCATTTCATACCTCTAAATGTTATGTAATATTATAAATGATTGTATATACTAGATATATATGATATATATGATATCTACATCATGAGTATAACTCTGGATATAATGTATACATGAACAACTTGAAATTATAAAGAGATTATTTTTTACTCAAGTACCAATGATCGTTAAAACGACCGTTATTAACTTAAATAATTACATAGTGTTCATGACATTGTAATAAGTGATATAAAAGGAATAATGAACTTGAAAAATGTTATTAATCACGTAGAAATTAACTCAAGTTTATTATTCTGGAAATTAAAGAACGATCAAGTCATGTCGGACCTGAGGTATGGGACTTCGTCTCAATCTCCGTTCATTGAGCCATATTTTGTTTTATACACAACCTTCTTTTATACGATGTATAAACCCCTTTGACTTTTACATTTATCCAAAATGAATATTTTTATACGAAGAATTTTACTAAATGAAAAAAGGCAATGTTTTTGTCATACGTATGTGGTGACAATGACTTCTCTGCCGCCGTGACCATTATTTGAGTTTCGGCTTCCTCTACAAGCCATACCTTTTTTTGAATGAAAAATAAATACCATGTTTTAATTTTACTTTATTTTGGTATTGAAAATGGTCTTCATGATGTTTTTATATCAATGTGTTGTATTGATATCTTGTGAATGAAAAGTGGAAATGTTATGTTTCCTTTATGCATGTTTTATGTGATACGATTATGTTATGGTTCATGGGAATTATTATGAAGATGGGTGGTTCTGTGATAAACTAAGGGCGGGTGAGCCCGATATAGCTCTCCAATGCATTGGGTAATGTGAAGGGGTTAAACGTTGAGGCTTCTCCGAAGAGATTTAGGGAATAGACTATGATGGATATTCCAAACATTACCAAGAGGGTTACTCCTTACGTAAGAATGTTATGAATGCCTCAAGTTACCTTTATGTCTTGTGATTTCTATGTTTTATTCATGATTTGATGCGGTATGTTAACGTGCTTATGTTTTATGAGTAAATTAAAATATCATTGATTCTTATGTACACATGTACTCATGTTTCCTTTCCATATTTTTATATCCCTTACTGAGCTTTTTATGGTCATCCCGTGTTTTTGAAATGTTTTTCACAGGTCATGGAAAGGTAAATGATGTGATGATAGTGTCAATGAAGTGTCAAGAAAGAATCCATGTTTTATTTTAAATATGTTTCCGTTGATCGGAAAAATGAGTACTATCTTTTATGTAACCACATTGTTTAAATGTGGAATGTAATGCATGTTTTATGATCTAATTCTCTAAAACTCTAAACGTGAAAAGATCCTCAATATGTATTCTTGATGTAACTCAAGATTAAGTAATGTTTACGGCTGGGGCCTTATTAGTGGTTCCTCACCACCCTACACTTCCCTACTACTTCTCATGGAATTGAAACTAACATTTTTATATGGGGTATTAATTAATTGATTCTACATTTTACCAAAACATTATTTTAAAATTTTGATTAACATGGTGAATATATATCCATTTAGACTTTTTTAACTTTTTGTTTAGATCCATGGATTTTTAGAGTATGTTATTGATTACCATAGAACTTCAACAATTGTCTCAAAATAGTCTTAATGGATGGATCTGGACTATTTCCTCATTGTTGGTAACATATATAAGGGTTATAGATTTATTTTGAATGGTGGTGGAAATTATGTTTGTCAGAAATTCTTTTGGAATGGAGACATATTTAGTTTTTAGATTCCCATCTCATAATAGAATTTTTACTACTCCATAAATATTTGTATATTAATTTGATTTTCAAACTATATGTAGTATATATAATCATATTACTCAGTGTATTTCTCTTAAGGATGGAATTATATGAAATAATCAAAAGAATTTTACACCTAGAACGTTCATGGGCGTGTATATGGTGATTCATTCATATTTTTCTATTCTAATTATTTTTAGGAGAGGTTAGCTCTTCAATTGTAAGGTAAAGTAAAGGAGAATTTAATCTCATTACCTCATTCACATATTTTGTATTGGTCCTTAAACACAAATATTAAAAGTTTTAGGAAATATTCTCTATCAACTCCATGGCCTCAATAAGATATTTTTCTAGGAGAGATCCTTCGGTAGAAGCATCCAGTAGGATTATATCATCTTAAAGGTGTCCATGATAAAAGATGATCTATATATGGTATTCCTATATGAGTTTATATGGATATATTTAATTTTACATATTAAATCTATTCTAGTACAAATAAGTTACACATCACTTGATTTCCTTATTCTATAAATTTATTTAATCTACATTATACTTATTGTAGTGGGGAACAACTTATATAGGAAGTCTATGTAGAGATTATCTCAATTTTTTACTCTCTAGTTTATAAGTTTTTGATCTATTTTTTTTGTTAATACCTCAAAAGACAATTATAATACCTTCCAAAAAAATTTATCCTTGGAAAATCCTTTATGATAAAAGTTGTTTCACACAATCCTTAACTCCATCATGTGATTATTGTGGCCTTATCCGACCAAACTATGAAGCATAGTAAGAAGTAGGATTTTTTCATGCCTTAATTTAAATTCTACACGGTTATTCATTGGAATTGAATAATTATTTAAATTTAATAATTTGGATAACATATTTCTCTATGTGTTCTATTCAACTAAGCTATATTCAATTCCCTAAAATCACTTTTTATTGAAAAACTAGATGAAGTAAATTATGATTGGATTATGTTAATGGGATAGAAAAAAACTCCTCATACACTTACTCAATGATACTTCAGTTCCAATATCTAGATTTCAATGTTATATCTTTATCTATATCAAAACCAAATAGGTTATCATAACAAGATCATTTTATATAAAAAAATCATTTTACAAAATAAAATAGAGATTAAAATAATAATGAAAACTTGAATCCCAATCAAAAGCTACAATTTCATAACATGTATCTCTCAAGTCAAAATATATAAAATAATTTGAACAAATGTAAATATATTATGTACTATGAATCTGGTTTTCACATAAAGTGGTATAATCCTTATTATTTTTAAAAATTATTTGAGGGTTTGATTCAAAATATAAAAAGAGTAACAATTGTGTGCATATATATTTTAATGGAAGTAAAAGACTATTTGAAATATGTTTTGAAATTGTGCCATCACCTATGATATTTCCATGAACAAATAAATTATTAATAAATTATAAATTTTTACCCTTTTATCTATCTAATCAGAAAATACCTCAACCAGTTACCCTCACATATTGTGTTTTTCCTAAATAAAGAAATGAAATCACCACTGTATCTTATGGTTTTTCATCTGTAAGTGATCAAATAACGTTGATCGCTCCTAAACCAATCATCACTCCCCTTCACCAAATGGGTAATGAATAATGATAAGGATGGTAGTGTATGAAAACCAATGATTAGTAAAGGAATAATAATTGAAATGTAGTAAAAAAATGAAAAATATTGTTCCCTAAATAATAAAAGAAATCTAGAAATTTCAAAAAAGTAGAGAATTGAAAAATTAAATTTATAACTTTAATAACAACGATTGGGGAAATATCCTTGGTTTGACAATAATGGTAATATTTTCCCATCACTGGAGACTATATAATAAACAGTAAATAAATACATTCTATATAATCTATGCCCTATAACCATTAGTTTCATTAACTTTTAGATGGAAATATGAATGACCTGGATGATTCCTTAATATAGGATAATTTTTATAAATTTTTATGAAACAAGTTATTCCCTAATTGCCTGAAATTAGCATTGGGGAATCAAATAAAGGATGTGTTTCTTAATTCCATCAGGATCATTATCTTTATCTCAAATAATGGATAATACTTATTTTCTCATTTATTTTTCAATGATTTTTTCATGAAACATGAATAAAATATTCCCTTGATAATATAATGCCTTAAATGATATATATATGTTCAAGAGATGATTTCTAAAATCAGGGTTCTTTGAGATTCATCTACGAACAACTATGAAAAATTTCATCAAATTGATATACATTTATTTAGGAAAATTCCTTGACCACATCTTGATTTCAAAATGGTAGGAACCTTTTTGTATATAGCACAACTCAAAAGGAACCATATGCATTAATTTTTAATAGTAGGAGCACTAAAATAATTTTAAACATGTATATTTTTCTATAATAATAGGTAAAATATTTCATAATTGTTTTGAATACCCTAAAGGCCCCCATGGTCACAAAAAATAATTTGTATAAATTAATATAAATTATATTATAAATTTTCTATATAAAATTTAATTTATTAATTATATATTCTCTAAAAACATATAGAGTATAGTTTCTCATTAAATTTCATCAGTTTTTATAAGATATGGAATATCGTTAAAATTTCATATTGTATATATGGATTTGGTTTAATTGGGATATTAATATACATTGTGTGAGGATTACTAAGAGATGTTTTCAATATAGGGGATGTGAAAAATGTGATTATATTTTTTACAATAAAAAACCACCTCACACAAATGCTTATTTATTATTAATCTCTCAATCTCAAGGTGGTGAATTAATAACATATGAGACAACAATTTTCTCATGAGGTTCTCCTCCAATACATATTACTACCTCCGAGGTGTTTTGTATTTTTTATCACACACAAAAAAATGTAGTTTGATATCAAGATAAACCTATAGGAAGGGGTATATCTTAAAACCTAGTACAATATCTCATAGTAAATATTTTGAAATAATAACTAATGAGATACTCAAAAAAAATAATAGAAACTATCATACCCTGACCTATAAATATTATTTTATTTTAATATTTTTTAGCATCACTTAGCCTAAGAAATGTGCGGTTTGAGTGTGAGTTTAATGTTTTTCATGTTTAATTAGTTTGGGGTGTTTCAGACTCGTGCGCAGGCACTGCACAATTGGTGGTAAGTGTGCGGTTGACCCAGATTCCAGTGCAGTTGCCTAATGTTTAAAATAAATAAAACATTAGGAAAATAAAGTAGGGTAATTTTTTTCAACGTAATAATTATATTATTATTTTATAGATAATAATATTATTATTATTGGAATTAATTTTAATGTTACTTTATTATTGAAAATTATAAAAAATATTTTTTTACTTTTTGTAAAATCATTCTTAATATTTTTGTGATTAAATTATTATTAATGCTGTTCAAATTTACATTGAAATGAATAGGATTATGATTATCATTTTTATTATTTTTAGTGTTATTATTATTATTATTATGAAAACTAATGATATTGTAGTTATTAATATTATTCTTAAGAATAAAAATATGATCATTAAGTTTATCTTTACCATTAATTTATTATTATTATTATAATTAATAGTATTATTATATTATTAAAAAATGTGAAGACCCTAGGGTCATCACCTCCCCTCGAAATCTCCCATATACAAGAAACACCCCTCGGTCCTCCCTTGAGACCACATGTTCCAGAAGGCCAACTCCTCCCCTGCTCTCTCCTCTTGCACCCTCCAATGATCATCCCTCTTCAGTGTGGAAAAACCAACCTTCCCAGTGCCACTTCTATGAACCAGAACCCTCCTTCCGGGTGTGCCTCCAACGAACCCGACCACCCAGTCCGACTATTTTATGGTGCGGCCCGAACCCCCTATGTAGGGCCTCATCCTTGCTCTACTATTTTCGCGATTCCCCTCAACAGAACCCTCCCCACTTCTGGTCCAGTTATATTTCATTTATTTTGTGTTTTTTTCTTTAAATTATCAAAACGCAAATGCCTCACTTTGTGATTTGGGCAATTTCCTCATTGTCCAGTGTGTGCGGTTGGTCTGAGATGTCTCACTCTCCCTTCTATATGAGTTTTATCCCATTCGCACATGTTGAAGTAGGTGTTTCCATGACCTTTCTCCCACTTTCAATCCATTTAATTCTTGTGTTTTCTTATTTAATTATTAAATCATATATTACTCCCCTATTATATTTATATTCAGTTTACGGTAGTGTTTTCTTGTTGATATATTTTATTAAAAATTGCTTTTAGAATGATTCACTATTTATGCACATGTGTATTCCTTGCCAACTGAGTTGGAACTAATGTCCCTTTCTATTAAATGGTTATGTTTGGTACTTTATTTTTTTCAATCCTATGAAGACATTTTTATTGTTATTATTATGTTATTTGGATTTTTGAAACTTGTAGTCTTAATGAAATGGTTTGATATGTACTAGATGGTGTTTGTGTGTGTGTAGTTTCTTCAAAATGGTCGGTAAGAGTCCTCTTGTTATGACATTAAATATGGGAACATCCATGAATTCATGGAGTGCACCTATGGATGAGGCTGCAAATGATGATGACATTTAGAGTGTCACTTTTATCAAACATTTATTTGCTTAATGAACTCCTTTCTCCTCTCCCCCTCTCTTTTGATAGTGGTTTCTAGGTTTATGAAATGACTTCAGGTGGTTTCCAAATTGTGTGGAAGGTATTATGACTTTTTTGGTGATGGATAAGAGGAAATTTTTCAGGAAATGGTCAAAAGACCATTTGTAACCTTTCCGTGCATTGTGTTTATTTTCAAACACAATTTGTGGTAAAATGGATTTGAAATAAATGCATGTTTGTCAAGTCTGACGTGTTTGAGTATGGGTTTGAAACATAAAAGTTGATTGGAGAAGTCACGGTGGAAATGGAATTTCTTATTGTTGGAAATGGTTTAAAGGTGTTTCTTTGTATTTGATAATGGTTCCATAGATGGGTATAGTTAAATTCCTAATTTTCATTATGAAAAGGATTTTTTTGGAAAAACCCTCTTGAATATTTCCTCATTGGTCGATCGTGAGATGGAAGGGTCCTTGGTATGGGACATCCTTTGTATGGTAATTATTTTCTTGTAAGGGACGATCCTTGAGGTGACCAGGGTTGTTTAAAGTGGTGTAATGTGTTTGGATATATATGGGTGTCTAGTAGTTTAAATTGTATGCCACACCACCTTCAGAAGTATTTATGGGAACCTGGAATAGAAAAGAGGTTTTTTGAGAATGATTAATGGAAAATTGTAGGTTATTGTACAAGATAGTGGCCCATAGTGAGTTGATACATGGGTTTATTTTTATGGGATTGGGACACTCGACTAGAATAGGTAGGGTAATGATTGGGCATTTGGGGAATATGATGTCATATTGTAGGGAATGACTTCATGATGAGTCACTTTTATATTATGTTATGGTCTTCCTCTAGGTTCCTAATATTTATTGTGTCTTCCCATTAATATTTCCAATTGTGTCGTTGTACTAATTATGTAGTATCTTGTTCCTTATACCTGGTTTTGGATTTTATTTGAAAAAACATTTAATTTGTGGTTGGTTGAAAAGTTATTTCTATGTAGTTATTTTTTAAGAGAATGAACAACTCCCCTTTTCGTTCTTATACCTTGTTTCAAATTATATAAGAAATGTAATGTGTTTTTCTATTTTATAATTAAAAGGATGTATGGAAATATTTTTTTAACAAATGTATTTTATACTAGTATTAATGTAATATTTTTGGGAGTGGAATGGCATGGGTTCATTGGTGGTCACCTACTTAGCATTAATCTGACACCCTACTTATACCACTCGGTGTTGGTAGACTAAATATATTTTGTAGGAACATTCATTGTCTAGGTTTCCTAGTAGGTGATCCTTGAATGAGCATAGCTATTCTTATTGTTGGTGGGGAATAAGAGGTCGCATTGAGATCATGTGTTGGCAGTTTAGTTTATTCATTTTAGTTTTTGTTCTGTATCTTATTTTTTTCTTGTTGAGTATATTTTGTAGATGAATCTATTTATAATTTTTATTGGAAGGTTTTTTTATGTTGTCTCGTATTAAGTTTATTACATTAATTTATCTAGCCCTGGTTTTTTATTTTTGTATTAAATCATTCCCACATGTATGTTTTGATGCATTCCATTTTTTTCTATCCCGTGGGGATTGGGAATTCCTATTGGGCCATACTGTGGATTGGGTTGGGTGACAGGTTCAGGGTCAACCAAGGTTTTTTCATGATAAAATGGCATCATTGTAGACCATTGTTATTTGGTGTGTCTGGTTGATGGATATAAGGACAATCAGGACTCAGGACTCAAAAGGTAGGTTATGGGTTAGTGCCAGATTACCACTGCTCTGGACGATACCTATGTTACTAGGGGTAGTACGAGAATTGAGTAGTTTTCCATCATTTTTGTTGAGGGGTGACAACAAAAGAAATATGGGGTTATTTCATGATTTCACATAGAGTAGTGACACATTTGGAGTTTGAGTTCATGTTCTAAGATCCTCCTGGTTACTAATGGTTACCTTGGGCATGGCTCACTACAATTTCACCGGGTTAAGCATGAATACTAGTTCCTCATTCTGATAGAATGGTTCATGTTTTTGTTTGCACTGGTTCTGGTTAATATAAGTGTGTTTTTGAAAATGAAAAGGGTTTAAAAATGAAAATCATTCCATATAAATGGATTTTGTTTCTTAATTCAGTTTTAAAATTGAAATCTCTTTGGTTAGAAAATTTGAAAATTGTTTGGAATTGTTAATGAAATGGATTGGGTGTGACACCCGATGTCCTTTGTGGACAATTGCATGTTGGTTTTATTTTGTGAAAGGTGAGTTCTGTGTCTGGAAAGTATCCTTGAAATAAGGCAGTTTTGAAAATTGAAATGAAATGGTGATGATTGAAAAGTGATTTTATGAGTTGTGTTTGTGGTCTTTTCCATGTTAGCCAGTTTTTTGGTATGAGATTTTTTTGGTTATGTTTTGAATGGATGTAGATTTTTGGCTCTCGGTTTTGATGTTGATCTGAATATACCGCATAGAAAAATCACCAAAATTTCTATTGAGTCATTCCTATTTTCATGTTCGTATCTATTGTGGATAAGATTTCATGATGATCGAGGTCTGTTAGAGGTAGTGGTGTATCTTGGAGAATAAGTATAAGTATTCACATAGTTGGGAACCATAAGGTAATTGAATATCGCATTATTTTGGAGTTGTATGAGGATCTAGCATTAGATGAATTGGGGTTTCATTCCCCATCATTGATGGAAGTAGGGATGATGTGGGATGTGTATGAGTCTATCTGTCACACCCGTCTTTTATTATATATTGTTTATTTTATTATTTCAATTGGGCATCAGATAATTCGGGTCATGGCTGAACATAAAATTTCTGAGATTTATTTTGAAACACACTTTATGGCCTTTTCGGCATTTAGCGCGCCGCTGGCAAAGACGCACGACCTCACTTGGGTCGCCGCGCGACCTCGCTCGGCTCTCCGCATGACTTCTTGTCGTGAAACCAATTAAATAATGAAGTTATTAATAATTAAATAAAGTTTACGAGGGATAAAACAAAATTGATATAGCGCAGCCTCGGGCGGGGCACGTTTTTGAAACCGCACGACCTCTCCTGGTACACCGGGTGACCTTCCGATGTCCGATTAACTAGATGGCATGAATTAATAATGAGAAAATAAAATTATAAGAGTCAGATACAACTAATGTTAATTGTTTTAATGGTAATAATAAATTTTTTATTTGAAAATATTATTGTTATTAGTAGTTCATTTTATTTATTTTGTTTTTACTTTTTTCCCTTTTATTTTTTTTTTGCTAGGGTTCGGACCCCCCCTCCTTCTTCATTGTGCATCGTTTTCTTTTTTCTACCCCTCTTGAAGATCGTGGCTCTTTCCCTCTTTGCACCGCACCCCCCTGGAACCCTGCTGCGCTGCCCCTACCCCTCCTGTTCAGCCTCCATCCCGCCGCGCCGCGCCGTGCCTCCATCCGGCGTTGCCTCCTCCTCCCGGATCCACCCTCTGGCGCTGCACACGGATCTGAAAAAACCCCAGCATCCGACACTTGGCCTCACCTCCCCCTCAGCCGCCGACCTCCTTGATTGGTCTGGAGAACCCCAGCATCGCCTCCCTCTTCCGGTGCTGCAACCCGCCGCCCCTTCCGGTTCCTCCTTTGGAAAACCCTCGACCGAACCTCCCTCTTTTCCCCCGGTGTGGCCCTGTTCCGGAGCAGCAACCCAGCGCACCTCCCCTGCTGGCCGCCGGCTTGACTCAGCACCCCCCCTCTTGATAAGTGCTTCCTAGTCTCCCTAGACTTCAGCTAGAAATTGTGCCGCACCCCCCCCCCCCCCGCGTGATGCACATCGCTGCCCTCCTCCCTTGGAACCCTCAGCATCAATCGGTTCTACTCCCAATCCCCCCTTCCAATCCAGTTTGCATGTATTTTGAAAAAAAACCCCTGAAGATGTTGCCCTTCTTCCCTCCATCTCCTATGTCCAGTGACCGCCATCTGCTGTCCTCCCCGCCTCGCACATCGCCTCGGGATGCAGCTCAGCCAAGGCCCCTTCTCTTGTTGCCGAAATCTCTTCCTTCCGGCGAAGCATCGATGGCTGCCCTCAAGGTGATTATCTCCTCACTAGTAGGATTTTACAGCAGTTATTCTGGTGTTTTTGGGTTTCAAATTGATTTATTTAGGGTTTGAATTTTTGTTTTAGGGTCAATTTTGGTTTGTTTGAGTTGCGGTTGGTGTGAGATAATCCTTACGCACCATATTTGTGAAGTCTACCACACCGAGGTAGGTGGTTCCATGCTTGAGTATTACTTGATAAATTCATTTGCTTATTCAATTAACTTAGCATGTTTATTAATTAGTTAGTGTGGTGTGAATTTTATTTTACCTAATGTTTAGTGTGTTTTGACGTGTCTAGTAGTGTGTTTCATGATATGAGTATGTTTTTGTGAAATCAATGTCGAACTGATTATTAGTTTTTTTAAATAAAATTGTGTAGTTATTTTGTTAGGGCTTGTAGAGGGTGCGGTTGTTGTTTCAGTATTGTGTCTTTTTGCGTTTAGTTGGAAATGAAATTTTAAACAGTTTTTGGTGTTTAATGTCATGCGGAATATCTTGAAATAGTTTGGAAAATGTTTCTGGCAATTTGTTTAATTATTGAAATTTCCTTTTAACTATGCGGATGGTTTTAAAGTGGTGCTTTGATATGAAATTGAGTGAGTTTTGGTGTAAATTTTATAGTGTTAATTTTCAAGTGTTTCATAAATGGTTTTATTGATTTATTCAATTTCTTGTGTGGTGCGAAAGTGGTCTTCAAAAAGATTAAGTCTGTGTTTGATATTTAAAGTGTATTTTCCTACGTGAAATTGAGTGTCTTTGGGGTGAGGTCTGGTTTTGAATCTTGGGAATGTTTTAATTGATTTATTAAATTATCTTGTAGTTTGTTGGTCGTCGCATGGTGAGTTCGTGTGGTTGGAAACAAGCTCCTACATGTATATACATGGGTAGGCATGTATATATATAAATATCCTCCTTGCGCATGTTCCCTCATGGCGCGGGGAATATGTGTCTGGATCAAAGGATATATATAGATATATATGAAAATGTATATGTGTGTAGGCGAAGCGGTCTTGGGCTGCCATCGTCCAGAGCTGCATGTCTTGAGGTAGGTCCCATATGCCCTAATCTTTAATTATAATTCCATTTTCGCTTGGTGTTCTTTAAATGTGTCTTTTGTTTTTATATGAGATGCACAATCTAGATATATGTGGGTATATACATAAATGTTCATGGTTCTTTAAAAGTGGTTTCCTCGATGATTTTTGTGTGTAATAATAATTTCAAATGGTTTTTTTAGATTTAAACATGTTTTCTACCTTGCTTTTAAATATATAGTAACTTGGTTGTTTAGTTGGACTTTCAAATGGTTTTGGAAACTTATGTGTTGGGTGATTATGTGTTCAAAATGAAAAGTGTTTATTGTAATTAATTATGTCCTCTTGGCACTTTGAGAATGGTTTACGAAAGTGAAGCAAAACCCCTCTTAATGCATGTCCCATTGTTGTAGAAACATGATGTGTGTGTTAAGTGTGTGATTTGTGATATGTGCCTAATAAAGAGGCTTATGCGATGTTATGTGACATAAAAAGGGGGATACGCTTAAGGAGGGAGAACGATGGTGAGAGGTAAAATGGACTTTGGATAATAAAGTGTTATGACCTTTATATGTTTTTGATAAAACCTCACCACCCTTTGAAATAGAGCACATTGGAAACCTTGGGTACCTAGGTGGGCGACCAGGACTAGTACGTTAGATGACACGGAAGGGGTTCGTCCCGGTTTTTCTAGCAGGACTGACGTAACAACACAAACTAAACATACGATCTTCTGAGGTTCGTGGCCTTCTAAGCCACATTTCCTGAGGGTCGTGGCCTTCTAAGCCACGTTTTCTGAGGGTCGTGGTCTTCTAAGCCACGCTTCACCGAGGTACGAGGTATCTAGTTTCCCACTTGTTCTAGATACCTATAGGAATTACCCATGGTGCTCATTTGTGACATACTTCTAGAGATGTAACTTTCTTTTCAGTTATTTCATACTTACTATCTCATTGTGAAAAACCTCGTTCCAAACTAAACTGCTTCCTTGCAGTTTTAAAAGGTGAATGCACTCTTCGAATCGATTTTGAAAATATGGTGGGATAAAAAATGATTTTCATAAAAATTTCAACTTGTGATTTGGATTTTAAAAGAAAAAAACATTATTTTATTATGTCTTATTTTCAAACTAGCATAATTGGATTTCTTTTTAAAGGTAAGGGCATAGGGCGTGGTTATCTCTTGTATTTCCTACTGAGCATCTCGGTGCTCACGCCTACTTCACTTTTCAGTTTCAGGTTATAGACTTGGATCTCTCTTCGAGTGAGCATGGTTATAAGTTTGGTGGTGACCCATGGGGTCACTTGGAGGTATGTTTAGTTTCCTTTCTTTATTTTATTTCCCTCTGTTAGTGTTTACTTGTTTTGTTCTGTTTATTTCTGTTTAGTTGCCTTTTTATTTTCTGGGCTAAATCATTCCCAACTCATGTTTTGATGCCCGGCACTAGTTGCCAGCCCTTGGGGATCGGGGACGCCCTTCGGGACATGTCGCGGATCGGGTCAGGCGGCGGGTCGGATGGCGACCCGGCCTAGTTCGTGACAAAATGGTATCGGAGGGAAAGGTTTGCTCTCTTGGGTCTTTTTCTTTTGGGATATAGTCACGGTGGACTTGAGTTAAGGTTTTCGGGACTCAACGTCCTGGATACGAGTAAGGTGCCTGGCCAGCACACCCTGTGGTGGGACTCAAGTTACCATGGTATGTTGGGGTTTGTCTGAGTTTTTGGTCCTTGCGGTTAATCTTGTCTAATGGAAATGAAAAGAGGTAAGGTCAGTGGTCCTAGTGAGCTCGCAGGGTCTGGCAAGCCATGTGGTGCCAGGGACGTTATCCTAGAATGCCCTCCATGCCAGCGGCGTGACTGGCGTGTGGCCGCCAACCATACATTCCAGCCACCCACTGACACAAGTTTTCTCTTGCGTTTTTTCTCGACTCTTTGTTTTAGATTCGTGGAGATTTGGTTTTCAGGTACAAATGTTTTTGTCCTGGAAAAAAATGTTTTCAAATGAAGCACTTTAAAAATGAAATCGTGTGTGAGGTTTGGAAGGTGTAGGTTGGATGTTTTGGTTCTGAAAAATGGAATGGTTTGATTTTAATCCTTGGTGTTCTCATGGGCAACCACAAGCATGAGTGTATAGGGCAAAAGGAAATTGTTAATGGCACGAGCGGATGAGTGCCTTGGTGGACCTGAGGTGGGTGTCGATGCGGCACGGGAACGTGCGTGTGCAAGGCCCATGGGACACCATTGGTGTTTGTGCAACCCACTAGCTTCGTTCATTTCAAAAAAAATTGTTAAAGGAAAATTTGGTGTTTTTAAATAACCGGTGATTGTGTGGTGTGTCCTTGTAATTTTTAAAGGTTGGATGTGATGCATTTCGAGCCAAGAATCCTTTTCGAATGATTTGTGTCTTGAGTTTGAATTCTTATTTGTAAGTTGGTATGTTTTCGTGTATTTAGTGAATTCTTTTTAAAGTTCTTCGGGAAGAACTTTCAGTGGTTCCCCCGCACGTTTAGTGTGCGCTTCTGGTATGTCTTGACCAGTGAACCAGTTTGGTCGGGTCCATGGATTTCTTTTTTGACTAGTGAACGCCCCCCCCCCCCCATAAAGCATTAATATGCGGTTGAAGCGTGGCCAAAATTAATCCACTATTGTCCATCCCTCTAGTTGATTAAAGTGAGGACTCTACCTTTTGAGTGATAGTGCTAAGTGTTTTCCTTTTTCTTTTTGGTTAAGTGGATCCTCTCACAACGGGATGATAGGAACGACGGAAATTGATAGGTGCTTTGGTTTCTTTGATTCGTCTTAGTTGTCGGGTATGAAATTTGACATCGTTGCACCTGATGGTTTCCCCTGGAAGCGGTGAAAGAAATTCCAGTGGGGAAGGGTGAAGGCGATTGAGAGCTATTAGTGCTTATCGATGTCTTGAATGGTTTTTAGTGTTTACATTAGCTGCAAGGGTCATGTTCGGTAACGTCTTGTAGCGTGAGGTCCCTTTGATAGTAAACGGTGGGTTGGAAGAAACCCTAAGTTTTTGGTGCGGTCTATCATTCTACATGACCTCTGGACTTTGGTTTGTTTCATTTAAGGAAAGGTTCGTGTTGGGCTACTAGTTTGGCAGACCCAGTCATATGACGCTAATGTGGTCGTTTTCAAGAATCGCGTGTTGTATAAGACTCAGCATGAAGTCTCGTTCCGTATAATGTTCCTCTTAACAGCAATGGTCTTGTCCTGGTGACGATTTGTGGTTTCATGTTCTCATCCAGTGTGACAAAGGGTGATGTGCTTGCACCATTTTAGCTCATGTGTTGGTGAATGTTCCCTGTATGATCAGTTGGATGTCGTAATGTGTTGTGTTTGCTGTTGTTGTCTCGGTTGCAGTGTAGTTTCGTGTGACACCAAAATGAGAAGCTCCGTTCGGAAGCCTTCCATGCTTGATCGCGAGGAAGAAGATGCTTCAAACATCAGGGCTCCAGCCACAGGCCTCAGAGTGTAGCTGGCGCGTGGTCAGGAACCATAGGAGTGTATGGGACCCTGACCTTCTTTCTCTCATCGGTGTCGAGAGTGAAAGAAACATAGATTTTTTTCTATGGTTGTTCTATTTGATTGAGCCATCTGGTTGCATAAGGTTTTTTGGGACCAGGTGGAGGAGTGTTCGTCTCGTGCATTAATGTCTTGGGAGTCACATCCCACTGGATTCAATCACTTTAGTGGTCCTTATGGGAGTATGTTGGGTAGGCTGGTCTCAAAGTTTTAATAATGCACATCGAGGAATGTGGAAATACTATTTTTTCTTGGTTTATGCTTTTGACAACCCGGTAGTCAGACCCCTCCCTCCTCATCCCTTATGGTGGGGTGTCTGGTCACCGTTGGAGAATTTTCAGAGTTCTATACCTTCTGTTAGTTATAATGGTGGGGAGACCCACATTGGGTCTTGCATGAATGTATCTAGAATGAATCAGTGTTGGACTATTCTTTACTGGCTGGGAGTCTGCTCGAACCTCCCCACATCGGTTTTCCAGTCTCGTTTCGAGCGTTAGTGAGTTCATAATGGTGTGGAGCCCCTTGGGCCTCCCCATGTTGATCTCCTGTTTCTGTTTTTAAATATGGTTTGGTGAAAAGTGATAAGAATGTTCTATGGACTTTGTTTGACCTTATTTGTACATTCTAGACAAACGGTGTGGTTTCGGTTTAATAGTGCCTAATGTGTTTGGGCTTATGAAGTTGGTTCCTACGGGTTGAAGAGTTCGTTTTCTAAAACAATCAGCTGGAGGCATTCTAACTCTTTGGGGCCGGCGACACATATCAAAAATTATTTATATGAGTTTATCAAAGTTGTCTTTGAGTCACTTTCTCTAAGCACGATGCTTTTCGCCTCTTTTTCTTGGTGTTTGTGGGGATCCCTTTTTGAACCATAAGGGAGTGTGGTTCTCTGCTTTGGGGTTTGGTTCTGGTTGTGGCTTTCCGGGGACGGAAAGCTTTATGGTGGGGAGAATTGTCACACCCTTCTTTTTTTATGTATTGTTTATTTTATTATTTCTGTTGGGCATCAGATAATTCGGGTCATGGCTGAACATAAAATTTCTGAGATTTATTTTGAAACACACTTTTTGGCCTTTTCGTCGTTCAGCACACCGCTGGCAAAGCCATGTGACCTCACTTGGGTTGCCGCACAACCTCGCTTGGCTCTCCGCACGCCTTCGTGTCATGAAACCAATTAAATAATGAAGTAATTAATAATTAAATAATGTTTAAGAGGGATAAAACAAAATTGAGATAGTGCAGCCTCGGGCGGGGCACGTTTCTAAAACCGCGCGGCCTCTCCAAGTACACCGGGTGACCTTCTGATGTCCGACTAACTAGATGGCATGAATTAATAATGAGAAAATAAAATGAGAAGAGTCAGATACAATTAATGTTAATTGTTTTAATGGTAATAATAATTTTTTTATTTGAAAGTATTATTGTTATTAGTAGTTCTTTTTATTTATATTATTTTTACTTTTTCCCCCTTTTTATTTTTTTGGCTAGGGTTCGGACCCCCCTTCTTCCTTGTGCATCGTTTTCTTTTTTCTCCCCCTCTTGCAGATCGTGGATCTTCCCCTATTTGCACCACACCCCCCCTGGAACCCTGATGCGCTGCCCCTGCCCCTCCTGCTCAGCCTCCTGCCCGCCTCGCCGCACCGTGCCTCCATTTGGCGTTGCCTCCTCCCCCCGGATCCACCCTCCGGTGCTGCACGCGGCTCTGAAAAAACCCCATCCGCTGGCACTTGGCCTCCCCTCTCCCTCAGCCGCCGACCTCCTTTCTTGGTCCAGAAAACCCCAGCATCGCCTCCCTCTTCCGGCGCTGCAACCCGCAACCCCTTCCAGTTCCTCCATTGGCAAACCCTCGGTCGAACCTCCCTCTTTTCCCCCCGGCGTGGCCCTGTTCCGGAGCAGCAACCCAGCGCACCTCCCCTACTGGCCGCCGGCTTGACTCAGCACCCCCATCTCTTAATAAGTGCTTCCTCATCTCCCTAGACTCCGGCTGGAAATTGCACCGCACCCCCCCCCCTGCGTGATGCATATCGCTGCCCTCCTCCCTTGGAACCCTCAACATCAATCGGTTCTACTCCCGAGCCCCCCTGCCAAGCCAGTTTGCATCTATTCCGAAAAAAACCTGACGATGTTGCCCTAATTCCCTCCAGCTCCTATGTCCGGTGACCTCCATCCACTGTCCTCCCCACCTCGCACATCGCCTTGGGCCACAGCTCAGCCGAGGCCCCTTCCCTTGTTGCTGAAATCTCTTCCTTCCGGCGAAGCATCGATGGCTGCCCTCAAGGTGATTATCTCCTCACTACTAGGATTTTACAGTAGATATTCTGGTGATTTTGGGTTTGAAATTGATTTATTTTGGGATTGAATTTTTGTTTCAGGGTCAATTTTGGTTTGTTTGAGTTGCGGTTGGTGTGCGATAATCCTTGTGTACCATATTTGTGAAGTCTACCACACTGAGGTAGGTGGTTCCACACTTGAGTATTACATGATAAATTCATTTTCTTATTGAATTAACTTAGCATGTTTATTAATTAGTTAGTGTGGTGCGAATATTATTTTACCTAAAGTTTAGTGTGTTTTGACGTGTCTAGTAGTGTGTTTCGTGATATGAGTATGTTTTTTGTGAAATCAATGTCGAACTGATTATTTGTTTTTTTTAAATAAAATTGTGTAGTTATTTTGTTAGGGTGTGCAGAGGATGCGGTTGTTGTTTCAGTATTGCTTCTTTTTGAATTTAGATGGAAATGACATTTGAAATAGTTTTTGGTGTTTAATGTCATGAGGAATATCGTGAAATTGTTTGGAAAATATTTCTGTATATTTGTTTAATTATAGAAATGGCCTTTTAACTATGCGGATGGTTTTAAAGTGGTGCTTTGATATGAAATTGAGTGAGTTTTGGTGAAAATTTTATAGTGTTAATTTTCAAGTGTTTCATAAATGGTTTTATTGATTTATTCAATTGCGTGTGTGGTGCGAATGTGGTCTTCAAGAAGATTAAGTCTATGTTTGATATTTAAAGTGGCTTTTCCTACTTGAAATTGAGTGTCTTTGGGGTGAGGTCTAGTTTTGCTTCTTGGGAATGTTTTATTATGTTTTAATTGATTTATTAAATTATGTTGTAGTGTGTTGGTCGTCGAGTGGTGAGTTTGTGTGGTTGGAAACAAGCGCCTACATGTATATACATGGGTAGGCATGTATATATATACATATCCTCCTTGCGCATGTTCCCTCATGGCGCGGGAAATATGTGCCTAGATCAAAGGATATATATATATATATGAAAATGTATATGTGTGTAGGCGAAGCGGTCTCCGACTGCCATCGTCAAGAGCTGTGTGTCTTGAGGTAGGTCCCCTATGCCCTAATCTTTAATTAGAATTCCATTTTTGCTTGGTGTTCTTTAAATGCGTCTTCTGCTTTTATACAAGATGCACAAGCTAGATATATGTGTGTATATACATAAATGGTCATGGTTCTTTAAAAGTGGTTTCCTCGATGATTTTAGTGTGTAATATGTATTTCCAATGGGTTTTTTAGATTTAAACATGTTTTCTAGCTTGCTTTTATATATATAGTACCTTGGTTGTTTAGTTGGACTCCCAAATGGTTTTGGAAACTTATGTGTTGGGTGATTATGTGTTCAAAATGAAAAGTGTTTATTGTAATTAATTAAGCATGCTTGGCACTTTGAGAATGGTTTGCGAAATTGAAACAAAACCCCTCTTAATGAATTCCCCATTGTTGTAGAAACATGATGTGTGTGTTAAGTGTGTGATTTGTGATATGTGCCTAATAAAGAGGCTTATGCGATGTTATGTGACATAAAAAGGGGGATACACTTAAGGAGGGAGAACAGTGGTGAGAGTTAAAATGAACTTTGGATATGAAAGTGTTATGACCTTTATACGTTTTTGATAAAACCTCACCACCCTTTGAAATAGAGCACATGGGAAACCTTGGGTACCTAGGTGGGCGACCAGGACTAGTACGTTAGATGTCACGGTAGGGGTTCATCCCAGTTTGTCTAGCAGGATTGATGCAACAACACTAACTAAACATATGAACTCATGACGGTCGTCTCCTTCTAAGCCACGTTTTCTGAGGGTTGTGGCCTTCTCAGCCACGTTTTCTGAGGGTCGTGGTCTTCTAAGCCACGTTTCACTGAGGTAAGAGGTCTCTAGGTTCCCACTTGTTCTTGCTACCTATAGGAATTACCCATGGTGCTCATTTGTGACATTCTTCTAGCGATGTAACTTTCTTTTCAGTTGTTTCATACTTACTGTCTCATTGTGAAAAACCTCGTTTCAAACTAAACTGCTTTCTTGCAGTTTTAAAAGGTGAATGCACTCTTGGAATTGATTTTGAAAATATGGTGGGATAAAAAAAATTGATTTTCAAAAAAATGTCAACTTTTGATTTTGATTTGAAAAGAAAAAAAACAGTATTTTATTATGTTTTATTTTCAAACTTGCATAATTGGATTTATTTTTAAAGGTAAGGGCATAGGGCATGGTTATCTCTTGGCTTTCCTACTGGGCATCTCAGTGCTCACGCCTACTTCACTTTTCAGTTTCATGTTATAGACTTGGATCGGTCTTCAAGCGAGCGTGGTTATAAGTTTGGTGGTGACCCATGGGGTCACTTGGAGGTATGTCTAGTTTCCTATCTTTATTTTATTTCCCTCTATTAGTGTTTACTTGTTTTGTTCTGTTTATTTATGTTTAGCTGCCTTTTTATTTTCTGGGCTAAATCGTTCCCAACTACATGTTTTGATGCCCGACACTAGTTTCCAGGCCGTGGGGATTGGGGACGCCCTTCGGGCCATGTCGCATATCAGGTCAGGCGCCGGGTCGGATGGCAACCCGGCCTGGTTCATGACAGTATCATTGGTTGATGATCCATATATGGGGAAGTGAAGATGAAAATAAAAAACTGTTAATGAGTATCCAACAAGGACAACAGACGATGAAGGCTTATGATGAACACTTCAAGAGATGGTTTCCTTTTATACAGAGGTAGTTGGTTTCCAAAGCATAGCTAGTTGGTAATCTGGTGCCACTAATCATTCATGAATGTTCTACATCTGACGAGGAGAATACTCCAGTGGAGTGTATTCCTAAGGAGTTATTATCCTTGGTTATAACTTTTAGGTCATCATACCACTTTCTAATGTGCCATCAGTATGGCCAGTACAAGCATTCCAAGACGTCTTGTTGCTGATCTCCAAAATACCCAGGATAAAATCCTGGTAGGGACAAATTTACAAGTATTGTAGCAGTACTGTATTAGGGAACTGTAGTAGCGGCGGAAGAATGAATCAGGAACTGTAGAGGTGGTTTTATTGTAATAGGTACTATAGTAGCATGTGGACTGTAGCAGTACTGTTCACTAAGGGTCCCTTTGGGCCAAAAAATTGGCTTTCAAGCCTTGTATTCATGCCACATGGCCTTGGGCCTTTGGGTTATGTAATGGGTCTCCATCTAAACACACTAAATAGGAATTTTATTTAATAATAAATTGAGGCTTCGACCCCAAACATTAAAAAAAGATTTTTGATCAGGGAATGCTACTACATGACTATGAGGCATGAGATGCTTCATCTGTCAGATCCCCAACCTCAGGTCTCAAGGTGAAGCTCACTCATATTCAGGAGTTACTAGGCGTATGAATCCATTGGCTTGGATTTTTTCTCCTTTCTCGGATTAGAACATTTTATAAATTTTTTGTTCTTGTTTTCTACTATTGAGGTTTTTTATCCATTATAAGTTTATCATTTTCTTGTAATATTGTGATAGACTTGTTCCATTATAATCCAACCAATTATACCTGTAAAAAAGTGTCCGTTTTAAATCATTCATTTTCCTTGAGTGGTGTTTTCCTATGTGAGAATCAGTCTATTTTTGTTTTTGTTTCAACTATACTCAATTGGAGGTGTATGGTTATTGGGAAACAAGTGGAAGATGTTTCATGACTACTTTCTAGTTTGGAATTCTTTTCATGTGGTTGGTAGTGTTTTTAGTCACCCTTGTGGAGAGGGCTTTCAGTTTTTCTAGGAGATTTCCATTGTTCCAGTTTTCCGATCTACTAGGTTGCCATGTAATAGGACTCTTATTTAAATCAAGGTGGTGAAGTTGTTCCGTTTGCGTTAAAAAAGTTGGATGAGTTCAGGTAATATTTTAGTTAGTTACCAGTTTTGTTGAGGCTACTGTTTGGGTAGGTTCGGTTTGAGAGTTCTTATGTTATCCCCTCTCTAATATGGCGTGTTCGAATTTTAATGTTTCTGATTTAGTGGAATTTTTGTGGTCGGGATAGACCCTTGTATTATCCCTGTTTTGGGGTAGTGATTTCGTTTATATCAGTCAGGTGTGGCTTGGAGAATAAATCAACACCTCAGACATTCCCAGTTTCTTTTGGTTATCTTCTAGCTTGTACTCAATTATTGATTAACATTCAATTTAGTGACTTTATAACTCCCCATGATTTTTTAATATAGTTTTCTCTATATTAATATTATGTTCGATGGATTTCTCCACATGAAACCCTGAACTAAAAAGATTTATAAAATATTATATGAATATAAGTAAGTAAATTTATGAATAACAAAACATAAATTAAATAAAAATATTTCAATAATTTATAAATGCATGCAAAATACTATTAAAAACACTAAATGTTTTAATTTTTTTAATATAATAATATTTTCTTTATATAATATATTCTCATTTAAATGAAAAATTTATAAAATTTATATTGTATAATGAACTTAATTATTAAATTAAACATTGAAAAATTACGAGAATGTTATTTTCTCCGCATATTTGTCTAAAATAAATTATTTTTTTGTGAATAGTGAATACTACATTTTTTACCTGAATCGTAACGTTTATGACATTACTAATATATACTAGGAAAAAAAGTATAAAAAATTTTAATTTAAAAAATCTTTATTTAAGTAGTAAACGTTTGAGTTTTAAACTTTTATTTTGATACTATAAAACCTATCTCCATAATTTTGAAACCTAAATAAAAGTTTGTTATAATAAAAACTATTTTTGTTATTCTATTTTAGTTATGCATCCTCATGGTGAAATTAGGTTTTGGATTTATTTCAAATAAATTTTATTATTTGATTTATACTAAACTAACATAAATAATAATAAATTTGATAACATCAATAAATTCATGCTATAAAAAATATCTAATATTAAAAACACAATTTTTCAAATAAAATTGATTTTACAAGTTATGTGTTCTAATCATTAAATTAGAATTTCTAACACTTAAAAAATATATTTGATAAATTATTTTTCATATTTTATAAAATAATTTTTAAATTTGGTAATATTGTCAATTTAAATTATTTTAATTAATAATAATTACCAAGGATAAAAATATTAGTTACCATAGTAAGAGAGAAAAGGGTAAAGATAGTTCTACGAAGAGTAATAGAGTTAAAACATTTAGTTAAACATTCCATAATATGGATGGATGATAGGTTGCTTGAAAAGCTCTACAAGATAAAAAACTCTACTCCTCTATTTTTTTACAATTTAGGAGCCTCTTACAATTGAATAGTGATATACAGTTATTTAAATGTAAGGCATACTTCCAAAATAACCCTTCATTTCATTTATAAGTAGGAAAACTTATACCACTTAATTAAACACCTCTTACTTAAAATTTCACTAAATAAATAAAACAATATCGATCTTTCATATGTGGAGACTATTTCCTCCACAAATGGATGTGGATCATTTTTTATCACCACCCATCATAGATGGAAAAAAGGATAGATTTTATGTGTAAATATGTTTCCTATTTCACAATCATGATTCAAATGTTATTATTTATTATATACCATTATTCCATCACATTCGTTGTGAAATTAAAACATTATTCATGAATACATACATACTAATACTTCCACTACCACCAAAATTATATAGTTTGTTAAGGTAAAGTAAAAAAAGTACAAGGCAAAGTAAATACAAGGCACATAGAAATACAAGGGGATGAAAATATTGGAGTCTGGGGGAATACCCTATAAAAAATTTAACAACCTGAATAAAAATGTACCCAAGGTTAGATTAATGAGTGAAAATCACATCTCGTGTAGTGAGAGAAGTGAGAAACTCATCAATTTTGTTACCCTCATTCCAGACATGATGAAATTTCATGTGAGCACTAATCAATCTCTTGTATTTAATGATGAGATGGGTAATGGACCCAGGGACATACCTCAATATTTGAAAGGACCTTTGGATTATGGAGGATTCCATTTTCACTATTTAAAGCTCAACATTCTCCTCTTGATGCATGAGAAGACTAGGGATCAGCACATTGGCTTTGACTTGAAGAGAGTCCCCACTGCCAAAGTAGGCCACGAATGCACGGATGACCAAACCATAGGGTCCATGGACCAAACCTCCTCCTCTCATGAGACCATAAGTTCTTGCACTACAGGAAAAATGGTTAACAGCGACGAGATTTATTCCCGTCGCAAATACCTTTCGCAAAGGAGTATTTGCGATTGGTAACTATTCCCGTCGCAAATAATCTGTTATTTGCGACGGGGTTTTTACCCATCGCAAATAGTATGGCGTGAAATGCACGCCAAACCACGCGAAGTTTATTTGCGACGGGGATAGATCCCCGTCACAAATAACCGGCGGTGGTTAAAGACTATTTGCGACGGGACCGGTCGCAAATAACCGGCGGCGGTTAAAGACTATTTGCGACGGGGCTACAGTCCCGTCGCAAATACCCCGGTGGCAGGGGTTATTTGCGACGGGGCCCATCACAAATAATGGTTTTAATGCCGCCCATAATTAAATGCGGCCAGAGTTATTTGCGATGGGACCCGTCGCAAATATCATTATTTGCGATGAGTTTTCTGTGGCAAAAAATCCCGTCGCAATTAATCTAACCTATAAATAATGCCAACCATTAAAATTTTCCCACTCTCAACTCTCAACCGTTCTAATTTTTCCACTCAGAATCTTTTACGACTTTCAGTTGTAAATTTTTTTTTCCTACTTCGAGGATTTAGTTGGTGGTGTTCTACAATTACAGCGGCTCGACAATGACATCATGTTTAAGGTTTTTATCTGAATTTTAATTTAATATTTATTTTTTTATTATATTTATTTATTTTAAATATTTAGAATTTTTTGTTTCTGATTTCTAATTAGAAATAATTATGAATAAGTATTAATAATTAACAGTAATTAGAGACAATTAAACAATAATTAATTTAAAATAGTTAGCTGTAATTACAATTAATTAGCAGTAATTATGAAAAATTAAAATTAAATTGAATTAATTAATAATAATTAGAAATAATCAACATTAATTAGTAATAATTTATAATAATTACCAATAATTAGTAAAAATTACTAATAATTAGTAATAATTACTAATAATTACCAATATTCAATAATTGACAATATTTGTCAATATTTGTCAATATTTTTTCCAATAATTACTAATATTTTCCAATAATTGCAAATAGTTGTCAATATTTACCAATAATTAGGAATAATTACAGCTAATTAAGAATAATTACCAATAATTAGGAATAATTACAAATAATTAGGAATAATTATCAATAATTAGGAATAATTACCAATAATTTGGAATAATTACCAATAATTAGGAATAATTACCAATAATTAGTAATAATTACCAATAATTAGGAATAATTACCAATAATTACCAATAATTACCAATAATTAGTAATAATTCGTAATGATTACCAATAATTAGTAATAATTACCAATAAATACCAATAATTACCAATAATTAGTAATAATTTCCAATAATTAGTAATAATTACCAATAATTAGTAATAAATAGAAATAATTAGTAATAATTACCAATAATTAGGAATAATTAGTAATAATTACCAATAATTACCAATAATTATTAATAATTAGTAATAATTACCAATAAATAGCAATAATCAGTAATAATTACTAATAATTAATAATAATTAAAAATAATTACCAATAATTAGTAAGAATTACAAATAATTATCCATAATTAGTAATAATTACCAATAATTACCAATAATTAGTAATAATTAGTAATAATTATCACTAATTACAAATAATTTGTAATAATTAGTAATAATTACCAATAATTTGTAATAATTAGAAATAATTACCAATAATTACCAATAATTAGTAATAATTCATAATAATTACCAATAATTAGTAATATTTAGTAATAATTACCAATAATTAGTAATAATTAGTAATAATAACCAATAATTACCAATAAATACCAATAATTATTAAAAATTAGAAATAATTATCAATAATTAGTAATAATTACCAATAATTAGTAATAATTACCAATAATAAGTAATAATTAGTAATAATTAGTAATAACTAGTAATAATTAGTAACAATTAGTAATAATTAGTCATAATTACCAATAATTACCAATAATTAGTAATAATTACCAGTAATTATCAATAATTAGTAATAATTACCAATAATTAGTAATAATTTGAAATAATTACCAATAATTACCATTAATTAGAAATAATTACCATTAATTACCAATAATTAGTAATAATTACCAATAATAACCAATAATTACCAATAATTAGTAATAATTACCAATAATTACAAATAATTAGTAAAAATTCGTAAAAATTAGGAATAATTACCAATAATTAGGAATAATTCGTAATAATTAGTAATAATTAGTAATAATTAGTAATAATTAGCAATAATTAGTAATAATTACCAATAATTACCAATAATTACCAAAATTTACCAAAAATTAGTAATAATTACCAATAATTGGTAATAATTACCAATAATTAGTAATAATTCGTAATAATTATGAATAATTTCCAATAATTAGGAATAATTCGTAATAATTAGTAACAATTAGTAATAATTAGTAATAATTAGTAATAATTACCAATAATTACCAATAATTACTAATAATTAGTAATAATTTCCAATAAATAGTAATAATTGCCAATAATTAGTAATAATTGGAAATAATTACCAATAATTAACATTAATTAGAAATAATTACCAATAATTACCATTAACTTGTAATAATTACCAATAATTACCAATAATTACTTATAATTGGTAATAATTACCAATAATTACCATTAATTACCAGTAATTAGTAATAATTACCAATAATTAGTAATAATTACTATTAATTACAAGTTATTACCAATAATTATTAATAATTAGTAATAATTAGTAATAATAAGTAATAATTAGTAATAATTAGTAATAATTAACAATAATTATTAATAATTAACAATAATTACGAATAATTAAAAATAATTAGTAATAATTAGTTATAATTAGTGATAATTAGTAATAATTAGTAATAATTACTAATAATTACCAAAAATTAGTAATAAATAACTATAATTACCAATAACTAGTAAAAATTACTAATAATTATCAATAATTACCAATAATTATTAATAATTTGTAATAATTAGTAATAATTAGTAATAATTAGTATTAATTACAAATAATTAGTAATAATTTCCAATAATTATCAATAATTAGTAATAATTACCAATAATTACCAATAATTACCAATAATTAGTAATAATTAGTAATAATTACCAATAATTAGTAATAATTACCAATAATTAGTAATAATTCGTAAAAATTAGGGATAATTACCAATAATTAGTAATAATTAGAAATAATTAGTAATAATTAGTAATAAGTACCAATAATTGCCAATAGTGTCATTATTTAACAATAATTCCCAATACTTGTCAATATTTACCAATAATTGGGAATATTTTTTAATAATTTGGAATAATTACTAATAATTAGGAATAATTGGGAATAATTACCAATAATTAGTAATAATTACCAATAATTAGGAATAATTACTAATAATTGGGAATAATAACAATAATTACCAATAATTACCAATAATTAGGAATAATTGCCAATAATTTCCAATAATTACCAATAATTACCAATAATTACCAATAATTAGGAATAATTACCAATAATTAACAATAATTACAAATAATTAACAATAATTACCAATAATTTGGAATAATTACCAATAATTACTAATAATTACCAATATTTAGTAATAATTACCAATACTTACCAATAATTACCAATATTTACCAATATTTACCAATATTTACCAATATTTACCAATATTTACCAATATTTACCAATATGTACCAATAATTTGGAATAATTACCAATAATTATGAATAATTAAGATAATTAGGAATAATTACCAATAATTAGGAATAATAACATTATTACATTATTAGTATATTTTATTATTAATATTAAAATAATATAATTTTATATATTATATACAATTCTCCTTTCATCTATGTGTTTTCTGTCTACACATGTAATATTTGCATTCTTTTTCAAAATTATCAACCTACTCACCAATAGAGAGGGGAAAGTAAATGAAAATATTACATGTGGAGACAGAATGTTAAACACAAAGATGAAAGGAGAATTGTATATAAAATAGAAAATTATATTATTTTAATATTAATAATAAAATATACTAATAATGTAATAATGTTATTATTATAAAATTAATTTTTATGAAAATATATTAATATTATTATTAAAATAATAAAAAAATTATATAATATTAAAATTATCAATATTTGTAACAGGTTTTGCTTTATTCTCAACATATTCAATTCTTAAAGGGTTAAATTTTAGGTCTATCTCAATAAAATGTTTGCGCCAGTCGTGTCTGATGTAAACTCTATAATTATCCTTTCTTGAGTGTTTTTTCTAAAAAATTATTCAAAACTATTAATGCTTTTATATTTTATAGAAAAATATGGAACAACGAGGTTATCTACAGTCATTATTAGATGACCACATATGGATAAATCAATGTAGAAATCCAAACGGTTCTAGTTTAAAACCAGTATATATAGAGGGTGTGGAGACCTTTTTATCATTTGCGGCATCAAAACCAGAAATTGTTTTAGAAAACAAAATAAAATGCCATTGTAGAAAATGTGCATTGAGAACATTTGACACGTTTGACAAAGTGGGGGGACATCTCTTGCGTTTTGGTTTTCAACCAGATTATGTTTTTTGGTATCAACGCGGTGAATGCAGTTCCAGATTATGTGATACCAACTTGATTCTGGATCCATCCCGGTTTCATGATTTAGTACATGATGTTGCAGGTTCATCTGTTGAACATACAGAAACTCGGGCTGATATAGCTTCAAATCCTGAGTTGGCACCGTCTGAAATTTATGAGTTGTTTAGGTGTGCGAAGGATGCATTATATCCTGACTGCAAGATAAGAAAATTAGAAGAAGTTGCAAAATTGATTTCTATCAAATAAGATAACGGAATGTCAAACACCTGTTTTGACCAGTTATTTTCTTTTCTTAAAACACTGTTACCCGAAGGAAATGTTTTTCCTACAAATTACTATGAGAGTAAGATCCTGGTTCGAAATTTGGGACTTACTTGTCAGAAGATTCATTCATGTTCAAATGACTGCATTTTATATTCTGGGGAAAATGAGTTGTTGGATAGTTATCCCACATGTGGGCAACTGAGATATAAAGAAGGGAAACATGGGAAGTCTGGTTTGATTCCTGTAAAACAGTTGAGATATTTTCAGCTTACATCCAGACTTCTGGGTTTATTCATGTCTAAGAATACAACAACAATGATGTCATGGCATAAAGCGAATATTTGAACCGATAAAAGATTGAATCATACAGCCAATGGTGATTCATGGAAACATTTTGATAGAGTGCATCCATCCATTTCTTTAGAAGCTAGAAATTTTTGACTGGGCCTTTCCGTTGATGGTTTCTGTCCGTTCGGATCTTATGGTAGTCAATATTCATGTTGGCCTGTTTTTTTAACTCCATACAATTTACCTCCATGGATGTTGATGAAGGATCCATATATATTTTTGACTCTACTAATTCCAGGACATCCGAAGAAGAATATTGATGTTTATTTGAAACCATTTATTGATGAATTAAGTTTATTATTGAGTACTGGGGTCAGTACATATGATGTTTCTACGAAGCAGCATTTCATTCTGACAGCAGCATTGATGTGGACAATTAGTGACTTCTCGACTTATGAGATGTTATCTGGCTGGAGTACACATGGTTAGAAATCAAGTCCTTACTTTATGGGAGAGAACAAACCATTTACGCTCATTCATGGAATGATACCTTGTTATTTTGACTGTCATTGCAGATTTCTTCCAGCTGATCATCCTTTTCATAGAAACAGATCTCATTTCAGAAAAGGAAAAATTGAAAGGGATGGACCTCCAAAAATTCTATCAAGTTAGGAGTTAAAATCAGTTGTTTTTTAATTACCTCACATCACTTTTGGTCCCACAATAAACCAAAATAAAATTTCTGGTTTTGGGAAAGAACATGATTGGATTAAACGTAGCATATTTTGGGATTTGCCATATTGGTCTGATTTGTTGGTCCACCACATGTTGGATGTCATGCATATTGAGAAGAACTGTTTTGATAATTTGTTTCATACAGTTTTGGATATGCCAGGAAAGAGCAAAGACAATGTAAATGCATGTTTTGATCTTGCCCAAATTTGTAGGTGTCCAGAACTAGAACTGTTTGAGAATGTCAAAACAGAAAGGTTACTGAAACCAAAAGTAGCTTATACACTGTCTAAAGAAAACCGTTTATTATTTTGTCAGTGGATTTCAGATTTGAGACTTCAAGATAGATGTACTTCCAATTTGGGTAGATGTGTAAAGAATGTTCATATTACTGGATTAAAAATTCATGATTGTCATGTAATAATGGAAAGTCTTCTACCCATTGGATTAATAAGTCTATTGAATTCTATGATTTTGGATTCCATAAGAGACATGTCTCATTTTTTTCAGGTCATTTTTGCGGCTACAGCAGATTATGATGCTCTATGAAAACTTGAAGAAGATGTTGTTGTAATTATATGTAAGCTGGAAAAAATATTTCTGTCGTCTTTCTTCCACTCAATGGAACATTTGATGTTAAATTTTCCATATGAAGCCAAATGTGGAGGTCGAGTACAGTTTCGATGGATGTATCCATTTGATAGATGAATGAAAAAATTGAAAAGAAAAGTACGTAACAAAGCATCTGTTGAAGGATTTATTGTAGAAGCTTATTTGCAAGAGGAAATATCTTTTTTATTCTCCTATTATTTTGTATCTGAGTTTACTTCAAAACACGACCGAATGGGACAAAACGAGAGGAATATTGATGAAATCAACAATCAATTATCTGTTTTCAACCAGTCAGAGCTTGGTTTTGGTGGAGTTTATGAACACTGGCTTTCAGATGATGAACATCACAGAGCTCATATGTATGCTCTGGTCAACTATGAAGAGATGACATCAGTTGTATTTTAAGTGTTTATATAACTTATTCTATCATTTATGTTACAGTAAATAACTTTGTTTTTTATAGGTTGTATGATAATCATATCAAGAAACAAATTCCACAAATTACAACAGTTGCTCTCGAAGAACGCCGACAGAAAAATTTCTCTCAGTGGTTTCAAAAACTGGTAACATGAATTCTTTATCTTTTAGAAACTCATTAAATGTATAGTTTACTATATTGATAATTATTTCACAAATTTTCAGGTGTCTCGACATGCTGAAAAAATTGACAAAAGGCTGTGTATATTGAGTAACCCACCTTCCAAACTTGTTAAAACTTATAATGGATATGTGGTGAATGGATTTAGATTTCACACACATGCATATGGGGAATCAAAAAAAACAATGAATAGTGGAGTTATCTTGAGAGGATCTCATCATCAAGAAAATGAATTTGACTTTTATGGCATACTTGATGAAATCATTGAACTATGTTATCTTGGACAACATTGCATAACCATGTTCAAATGTCTGTGGTTGGATAATGAGGGAGGCGTGCGTGTTCATCCGAATCATGGAATCATCGATATTAAATGTAAAATGTTCTCACAGTAAATGAACCATTCTTATTGGCTCAACAGGCACATCAAGTTTATTAGGCAAAGTACTGTGCTACATCAGGAGACTTGACTGATTGGTGGAGTATAATAAAAATCAAAATTCGAGACAATCAGTTTAGTCAAAGTGAATTTTCTTTCACTGATGTGCAAAGAATTGATGTTTTTCAAGAGAGTACTCAAAATAAATCCTTTTTACAAAGATACATGAGTATCAATGACGACACCCCACATTTAAGAGTCAGTGATGATGATGATGATGTTAATGATATCAGATATGAATTTGAAATGGTATGAGATGAAGAAACTGGAACTCGAATGGATATCGATGATGTTGAGGCGGAATATGAAGATGACATTGATATATATGAAGATGATGATGAAGATGAACACTGATAGAATTCCATGGTAGTTATATACAATCATAACAAATATATATGTATATATAATAGTAATTATCAATTATTTTCTAACAACATTAACATTTTCTGTTTTAGATGGATGAAGACGCATTTCGTGAGTTGGCGGATGCTGAGCTGCCTTTCGATGCGGATGAGTTGCTGGCAGATGACCCTTAGCCTGCAGGTGCTTTAGGGAGTACGCGGAGGGGGTGCGGTCTTGCACGATTGATGATTCCTGACCCCATACCTGAACAACATCCACATCTTCGGTTTGATCCACGCACATGGAGGTGTGATAACCTGTGTGATAACCTGTATATTTGACTAAGATTTCATTAATATATTTACATAATAAATGTTTATTATTTTTACAGTTTTCCACATATAATTGTTGGACAAGGCAGCGCTATTTTGCGCAACTATTTATCTCAGCCTTGGACCACATGGGAGCAGATTCCCATTGATGTGCAACAGGCCATGTTCGGCCATTGGTTGGTATGTACGTAAATAAATAATTTTTATTTTGAAAATTATTTCATTTCTAACTTGATATTTTGATTTATTTGTAGGGTTTATGGTATCCGATCGAGGATACCATATGTGAATCCATCCATGAGGCATGAGAGGTGGCCATTCTTGATCGCTTTCGTCAGTTTTTGCACAATTTAAGAAAATATTCCATGAAGAAAGAAGGAGTGTCAGATTTTGATGAGTCCTGTAGAGCACACCGACCAGAGTACATTTCATCCCACGTATGGGATGGATTATGTGTGCACTGGTTGAGTTATGCCTTTCAGAGGAGATCATCAGTGGGGAGGCAGAATCGGGGGTGGGGGATAGGAGTTGACTCATCGAGCTGGGAGTCGTACTTTCAGTACTCATAGACAACATCTGGTACGTACATTATTTATAAATATTTTATATAACTATAAATATTAATAGTTTATTTTTTATTCTTATAGGCTGTTGAGCACCCCGATATTATGGAGTACGATGTATATCGGATGATGAATAGTGATCCTGCTACTGGGGTGCTTAGAGGTGATCGTCAGCGTCACATCGTGGTCAGTATTATTTTTTTTCACGTTTAAAAATTAACTGCATATAATATATTCACAATTTTAATTTTAAATTGAAACTGAATGAGTCATATGAGGCTACAGCATCACAGACCCGTCCTGAGAGTCAGGCTGAGTCATTAGATCAGACCACTGGCCGTCAGTTTGATGAGGCGGCATGGATGCAGTCCAGCCAGTATGCCTTCGAGAAGGGCCAGGTAGTTGGTATCAGCTCTCGACTTACTCCCGGAGATTATTATGGAAGTGCTGCGATGTCGGTGTCCAGCTTGAGAGGAGCTCATGCATCTTCTTCTGCTACATAGTATGAGGATCAGTTGCGATCTCAGACTGCACTGATAGAGAGTCTCCGATAGGAGTAGGAGCAGATGCATCAGCAGCAGCAGCAGCATGAGGAGGAGTGTCGACGCCCGCAGTAGCTGTACGAGGAGCAGATGAGTCGGTGGCAGGAGCAACAGGATCAGATGGAGTACATGAGCTGACTCACTCATGCTTTAGGGAAGGAGTTTCCTCCACCAGCATCTGAAGATCCCCCCTCCCCCCTCCTTCAGATTAGAGTTTGTTTTTATGTAATAAAGTTTGTTAAATCAAAATATGAATATTTTTCTATTTGTAGTTTCTGTCTCATTATAAAATATTAATAATATTATATTTTGAAATAACAACATTAATATGAATAATAATATTATTTATATATTTATAATATTAAATTTTATATATATATTAAAATTTTATAATATTATAATTTAATTATATTTTTTTAATATTTTAATTATTTTAATATTTGAATGTAAAATAATTCTATTATTTTTCTATTAATTAAAATAACTTATTAATATTTTTTTTATTTTATGAATTATAATTCTAATATTATTATATTAATTAAAATCATTTATTAATAATTTATTTTTTTTATTTGTAAATTATAACTCTATTGTTATTATATTATTTAAAATAAATTATTACTAATTTATTATTTTTATTTGTGAATTATAATTCTATTATTATATTAATTAAAATAATTTATTAATAATTTATTATTTTTTATTTTTGAATTATAATTCTATTATTATTATATTAATTAAAATAATTTTTTAATAAATTATTATTTTTCTTTTTGAATTATAATTCTATTATTTTATTAATTAAAATCATTCATTAATATTTTTTTTGAATTATAATTTGATTATTATTATATTAATTAAAATAATTTATTAATAATTTATTTTTTATTTTTTTATAGTATTTGCGACGGGATACTATGCCCGTCGCAAATAGTATTATTATTATATTAATTAAAATAATTTATTAATTTTTTTTTATTTTTTTAAAATAGTAATTGCGACGGGCCCGTCGCAATTACTATTTTAAAATGTTTTTACCGATATACGGACTAATATTTGTGACGGGAAGGATCGTCGTCACAACTAATACTTTTAGCGACGGGCTCGTCACCAATAATTGTTGTTGCGACGCCGTTTTCCGTAACGGGCTATTTGCGACGGACCACCGTCGCAAAAGCCTATTAGCGACGGGATCCCGGCGCAAATGCACCATCGCAAATGCCATTATTTCTAGTAGTGTTGATCCATCTTTTTAGGTTTTTGAAATTTTATATGATAAATAAAATCAATCCAATATCCTTGAATGACACTAAATCATGAGGTATAAGTGAATCTTCTAGCCAATTAGTGAAATAAGGATGGGGTATCCCCCCAGTAGGGGAGAAACGTTGGATGGAAAACTAGATGGTATTCTTATTTGAAAATAAGAGTGATTTGTGAGTAATTGGTACATTTATGACATGTATTATTCCATGCCTGCATAAATCTCTAGAATCTAACTATAAGAATCAGTCATCATGCCTTCATTTCATGATTATTCCTAATCCCTAGAGTTAGTTGTAAGGAAAAGTGTCCCCCTAATAGGTCTAGTTAGGTGGTCTGATAAAATCCCCGAGGGATCTCCAAATAGTGCATTCCTAGTCACCCTAAAAGAAAATATGATTCACAGTATCTTAAAATTGAGTCTTATAGTAGAATCACCTTGACAGAATGTGATTCCCATTTGTTTGATGTTGTCATTCAAAGGTATTTCCATGTTCCTAATAGGGCAAGATATAATGTTTAATCTAGAATGGTTCTTTGAGTGCCATAGGATCACTCTATATGGATTCACACCTCTATGATCCAAAGGCACTCACCAATACTCCTTATCCAAAAATGTTCCTAAAGAGGATCTAGTAAATATACAATCACTTAGATCCATGTTGAGATTTTTGTGTTTAAAATTATAGAAAGAGAATTATCCAGCACCACAAGGATAATGCTTGGGTACATGCTGTATTTTCTGAATAATTGGTTTAGAGTTGGATATATGAGAAATCAATGTTTTGTTCCAACCTAGTTGTGATTCCAAAAATTCACCTACCCCTTCTAACTATCCACAGAGTGTAGTAATAGAGATTTAATATGTGAGGTTGGAGAATGCAATGATGGGAGAAGGATTGAGATCCAATAATGACCATTACACTACTGTATTTCTCCACTATAAACCTTCCCCAAAGTGAATGATGATAGATAATTTCACATTCCATTTTTTATTGAAATTCTTGAATAAAAGCATAAAAATTCATAACATTGATTCCCCCTTCCTCAATGGTCTTGTAATGCCCCATCCAAAGTGGTCCCATAGATATTGTATTACTTTATTACATTGCCATAGATATGAGATCCAAATCTCTTGGGACTGAATAATTTAGCAGTTATGGAAAACCAGATTACATACATGATACCCATATTATATTGGGTAAAATAAAATAAAACATGTAAAATAATAAAATGAAATGAACTACATCCATGAAATCTCATTCAAATATTTCTTCTTCATATCCTGGGGAAAGGAATCAATATAAATGTGATATCACTTACTCAGTAAGGGTAAATACAATTGAACAAATAATTAATCAACGAGAAATTTTTTTAGGAAAAGGTAAAAAACTAATTACAAATATAAAATAAATATCTCAAAAAGGTATAATCAATATTTCATGGTAGATAACTGAAAAAAATTACATTTAATCAATAAATTGATAATAAAATACATCCAAATATTTGATAATGAAAAAATATCATGTATAATAATAATGATTAAATTCTAAATAAAGGAAGTGATTAATTATTTTATGTCATGTTACCTTGGAACGTGGTAACTTTATCATCAATATTTATTCTCAAGATAGTTTAAACTATTCTTATTTGGCTAACTGATTCACCTCATGAGACTGTCGATGCATCATGAGGTTACTGTAATTGGTCCACAACCCAGAGGGATGGCATTAAATGATCCATAAACCATTTATTTCAGGTCCAAATAATTCCACAAATTTCATGTAAACTATTTAAATTCATAAACGATGTTTTTTATCAAATATCCATATTGAATAAAAGAAATAGATATATCAATAATTCCGTTGTTAATCAAAAAACTATCAATGTGAATACCTTGTGTATAAATGGTATATAGATTATGAAATAATAAAATACACCACACGAGAATATGGATATTTAAGATAAATGAAATGTACAATAATATTTTTTCAAAATGAAGTGATTATTTCAATAGTAATTTTATAATCACAAAATAATGTGATATTACAGAGATAAATTTTTCCACTTGGTAATTTTCAAGTCAAAACCAATTTGATGATATAATTCAATGTAAAACCTAATATAACATGAAGATAGATGCATTAATGATATATTATATCAAAATGTCTTGTATTTATACCACAAAAAATAAGAATGTGGTGAATATGACATTTATGTCACATATTTTAAAAGTGAGATAAAAAATCCCATACTGTAAGGCCCCGACCCCAGTTACCTAGAGTTACTGAATTATATTAATACATTGGCATGATTACAAGGAATAAATTCCTGAAAGACCAATCAGTTTAGTAGTCTTGGGAAATAGATCACATAAATTAACTTTACATTACAATTTTAATCATAAAACACAACATAAATAATCCTTTATGAACGCCTTTATTCGCTTGGCATAACCTTGCATATCAATCACAATACACTTCTTGGAATCCATGGAAAAATAATATATAGAAAGGGGTGAGCTCAAATGCTCAGTAAGGGTACGAAATACAGCAGAAACATTCATAAACATGCTCACACATTTAAGGTAATGTATAACTAAAACAAAAGCATTTTAAACGTGATCATCAGCATAATATGGAAAAAATAAAATGAAATAATGCATTTTACTAATTCAAATGGATATTCTACTAGTCTAATAATCACATGAAATATCAATAACCACTTTCATAATGATGGAATACATAATTCCAGACTCTCATAACCACATTGTCAAGGCCTTTTTCCAAGACTACAAATAAGATTTTTTCAAGGCCTTGTGCCAAGAAACATGTTTGTCTCATGAGACCTACCTATGAATCGAGGAGATATAGCAGGCTCCACCCGTCACATACAAATTCCAATGCATTCCTCATATGAATAGGTTTAAACATAACGTTAACATTCGTATTAAAACTAGAATACTAAATATCAATACATTCTCTATAAAACTTGAATTGTATAAAAATAACCCATACACAGTCAAACATATCACAAATACTTCAATATAATATGGAAATTTGTATTATAAAAAATCAAACTCAATCAAAAATAATATCTAGTAATGGATGTGGATCTGGTAAAAAATGACAAGTAAATATTTTTGAGAGAAATATCATTTTTGTAAAATTACATGAAGGTCACACATTTATAAAGGAAGCAATTAAAAAAAACTTTTGAATCAAAGTGTCTCATACCACTGGGAATCTTTTGAAAAGAATTATCATTTCAAAACAAACATGTTCATATAAATAAATCCTTAAGATCATTTTGAAAATATGGAAATTAATTAAAAACATTTATAATGATAAATCATTAAAACATTTAAAATTTGTATATTGATAAAGATTAACATTCAATTTTTTTAAAATATTCATTTTGAAATCATTTTTATGAATAATGGACATGGATGATAAAAATGTCCAAGTAAATACTTACACATAAACAATCTCAGATAATAATGAGATTGAGGAATTAACCCTCACAAATTTGATAACATGCGAAACATACACCCCATGAATTAGGAATCATAAAATGAATATGTGATGAAACATAAATTTATGTGTGTTACTAAAAGAATACAATTATTGGCAGTACATACACCACACAAAAGGTAATAGTGGAAATATGGCACGAATCTCACGGGAATAAGGTGTGAGATGAAAACCTGTTACCTTACACTTTATTTTAGTCAAGGGTATGTTTAACCTCCTATATGAATACCATAGTATGTTATTAAATTATTCTAGAACCATATTAATATCTATGATATCATAAATTATTCATTTATGACTTTATTATTCCCATTAATAAAAATTTCCATGTTAAATTAAAATTTCGGGTTATAATCGCTTTTTTATCGTACATGTTTTAACATGTTACTCATGATATTATATTTTAGATAATAATTTAAATAATTACAGAATATAAAACATAATTTATATATCAGTTATAATTATAATAGAAATATGTATTATAGACATATATATGAAATGGAAGACAGAATTTATGGAGACAGTAGTCTGTACGTACGCATAAATGTTGTTTCCGTTTTCATATTGTATTGAATGAAACTAAGTGAGTAAGATATATTTAAGTAGATAAATACATACAGATATAAATATATATATCTCTATTATGATTATTATGTCATATATTACATACTGATTAGTAATATATTTTTATAATCATCGATGAATGGTGGACTTGGAAATGAATCTCATCGCGTCGTGGAGAGGATAATTCATATGTACGAACGAAAAAAATATCATTATTTTGATATTAAAATAATAAATAATTGGATGTTATATCATATATATAGAATCATTATCATGATATATTTTTTATTTACATCAATTACCCATCATTATTATAACCATCCAAATTATAATTTATTGATTAACAATTACACCACGAAGTGGATACGGTAAGTTGTACGTACGCATGTATGGTGACATGTCATTAAAAGGATGGATAAAATAATGAGTATGTTTGTACCATATCATAGAATATAGATGATACTGGATTTATTATTTTCGAATGAAATAACAAAGAAAGAATAAGTGGAAGAAGAAAGGAACTTGAAAGAGGGTGGTGAAATCATTACCTCTTCTTCGGGTTCTTCCTTTTGATTTGATCAAAAGGGCTCTTTAGGTTAGATTTATGATAAATCTACAACCTATAGGTTGATGTGAGGGATGTTAGGAGGATATTTGGGCAGGGTTTGTCTTAGACAAAAGGCTTTGATGGTGTGAATTAGGGAGAAGGGGGTGTTCCATTTTATAAGATGGGTGAGGGGCACCACAGGAAATGATAGAAATATTATTTTATAATAAAATAATATTAGGTTTCTAATGGATACAATGTGGATTATTTAAAGGTTAAGGAGGGGATAGGTCTATAACCACTTAACAAATACGTTTTAGAGAGGATTGGGTACTATACTAATTTTATCTTTTTTCATTTAACTCTTAGTTAAATAGTTTGACATTTTCCATGTCTCTTTTTATTTTTATATTATATAGAAAATAAACATACTATATACTTCCAAGAGACCCCATGTGGTCCATTAATGATAAAATTATAATTATATAAGTCCTTTGGCCAAAAATTAGATTTTTAGGAATAGAATATCAATTAATAATGTAATATTTGTTCTAAAAACTCTTTTATGTCAATTTTGACACTATTTGGAATTTTATTTTTGTGATAATCATAACAGAGTGATTACTTAGAAAAAAGTTAATTAAATCAATCCTTACATGTCATTATCATATAAAATTAGTTTAATTCATAAAATTTCTCAAATTACATTTATTAGGTTATTTATAATATCAATTATCTTAATCGTTCATTAATACGGAAATTACTGTATCATCATTGTGTCATAAATAATTTAAATTATTTAATGTCTAAAAATTATAAATAAAATACAATTATTTAGGAAATAATTTCATATTTATAATTAATATTTATAATAGAATTTATCTTATGTATAACCGTATATTAAAAATGTTTTAGTAATTAATCATTCATTTTATCTCTTTTACCACTTCTTTTAATTAAATAATAATAAATTTCTTAATCTAATCCAAGTGGTCCTAAAAGATAATATTTTATTCATAAGTTTGTTTTAGTTGAGATACACTTTTCCTTTAGAATTAGAAAATGTGACAGGGTAATATAAATATCATTTTACCCTTAATTACCCAATTTACTTGTAAACGTGGTAAATAAAAGTAAAAATTTAATATTCGCCAAAAAATATTTCCATCTCATTGAACCAAATTTTACTTTCTGATAACAATAGCGTATCTCAGAATTTTAAAATTCCACTCATAGAAGTGGTAAAATTAAGTTTTAGGAAAATTTACAAATGCTCCTTGGAGGTGGGTAAAAGACAGAAAAAAGTTCAATAAAATTTTGTATATCTAAAATTAATATAAAATGACTCCAATGAATTAAATTTAACTCATATATGTATTATTTATCAGTTTTTACATAAAATATATATAAATAAAATAAATAATTATTTAAATTTAAAGTTGGTTTTGACCAATAACTCTGTGTTTTTTAACTATTCATCAAAAATTGAACGTTTTTAGAAAAATACCAAAAATTATCCCAAGGCTAATTTCGATATTCCAAATCCAAAAATGATATATATTTTACCAAATTCAAAACATATAAGTTTCATTTATTAATTTTAAATTAATTCCCATTGTTAAAAAAACGTGTTTTTAAGAAACAATAACTATCAAAAGATTGACACTTCATTATGTCCAATTTAACGTGAAATTACTTACAATGACCAAAATTAGATTAAATGGTAATAATATAATCAAGTTATACTTCCAAACCATTCATATGTACAGTTAAACACTATAAATTATATTGATTAAAAAAGTTGTTTTCTGTTAAAATATATTATTAATTACTTTTCACCCAAATATGAAAGTTATCAGAAAAACACGACAAATTTATTGAAACTAAATTATTATATCCTGATTCTAATGAAGAAATTTATTTTTTCAAATTTAATATATAAAAGTTTCAAAAATATTATTTAAAAAGGTCTCACAAATAAAAGTTGGTAAAATTTCATTTTTTGAAAAATGTTTCTTTTATCAGAAAAAAATGAATTCGTTCCTACATTATGTCTAAGAAACTCATAATATGGATTTTAAAATTATAAGCATTATATAACGTTCAAAATTCAGTTAATACTATTCATAACCACTTTTTAACTGCTAGATTGGTAAGTCATTTTGCACTTGAACTCAGTGTTGCATGTAGTTCATGTTAATAAATTACTTTAAAGAAATAACGTACAATGAAATATTGGGGTGTTACATTCTTCCCTACTTCAATAAAATTCATCTTCACAATTTGAAATTTTTTTCAAAAATAAAATTTTGAAAATAGAAAATAACTTTGTGGGAAAACCCACATCAAAAATTGGGTTAATAAAATTTAATCTTAATAAGAGGAAAAGAGAAATGAAAGGGTCACCACAAAATTATGATCTTGATTAGGAGAACATTGGAGTCAATTAGAGACACATAATTGGAGGGAAAATCTAACTATTTATAGTGAGTGATTGAGGTCATCAGTCACAAAAAATTGTAGAATTGGAGGCCTCAAATTCATAAATCTATGATGATTTAAAATACCATCAGTTCAACAAAACATAAGGTATTAGGATAACAAATTTTTGGTTTTAATATTCCTTCACTAAACTATAAGAATTAATTTCTTCAGAGAATAATTTAAGAAGAAAAATAAATATGCACAATTAGAGTTCTATCCTTTAACTGATTTCTACCATAAACTCGTCTTTCACTCTAAAATATAATATAATATAAAAAAATATATTCTATTTATCCTATTCGTAAAGAGTTCCAGGAAAAATGAATTTCTAATTCATCAACCAAACCCATTAAAAAACAACAATATTCAATCCAGGATATTACGTGGGCCAGTGGAAGGTGATACATCGTTGTCGCCCTTCGGTTGCGGGTTCAAGTCTCGTTGCCTTTCCAGACGCGACGGGTTGCCGCCTGACCTCCGGGTTTTCCTTTTAGGGTAATCAAAAAAATAATCTCAAACTAGAATTATCCAAAATTCTTCTGTCCAAACTCATAGTCCAAAATTTATAAGAAAGGTAAACACAATGAAGATCTTTTTTTTATGTAATAACATGTGAACACCTTAGTCATTTATTCTTTTAAAACACTACAAAATCCTGAATTACCATAAAACCTTATTGATTAAATTCATGATCCCTTATTCCTTATAAAATACTTGATATACTCCTTCTATCCAAAAATGTTTTAAACTCCAACAATGATAGAATATATAAATCATTAATCAGTTTCATGGTAGTCAAGAATATCCAATATAATTTATCCAAATCAATCAGGTATTATTCCAAAATCACTACCTCGGTATTAAAACCATATTATGGTTTATCATTCTCTCATCATATACTTTTCCAAAAATTTAACCTCCTATTGAGTCACTTTTCTTGGTTCCACACAATCTCAAGTCCTTAATGATAATGTACTGCAGTACAATCCTTATGTACTCCATAATAATTATTACCAGTACATCATTTATACAACAATCAAATGACATAATTATTTAATAACAACATAATAACTCTAATCGTTCCTCCTCACATGTGGTAGTATCATAACATGATTATTATCCAATAGCATCATTTGGGTCATACTTTGATGATTTGGACATTGGTTCGCGTAGTGTCACAACTCCTTATAGATGAAACATTATACACTTGAAACCTTTTTCATACCCTTACAGTAACGTACTAGGTGTCCCTTTTCTCCACATTTATAACTAACTCCCATTCCCTTCAGGCAAGTTACAGGGTGTTTCTTCCCACAGTTATCACAAATGGGAAAATTCATCTTTTCCCTCATCCCTTTATCCTTCTTTCTCTCTTCCATCATTTTCTTCTCTTTCTTCCCTTCAAATCCATAATACTTAGAGAATACATTACTTATATTATTAACACATGATACTATTTCTTCATATGTTTAGAATACATTGTAGTCTATTTCCCTTATAAATGTTGGATTAATACCATGAAAGATATGATTCTTCTTACTCTTTGGATCATACGTATTGCTGGAGTTCCCATTCCTTATACTGAGCGCCATTTCTATACAATAGCATTCACTAGGTCAGTTTTTGAATTTCAATGGATAATTTTAAATTTTTAAAATACCTAACGTTAATTGAACAGTTTATGGATATAATCCATATTCATAAAAATATTTTCTTTTAGGAGGTATATAATTTTACATCGTTCTTAATGATTTTTAAAGAAAATGAGAATTATCCTAAGAATATCCCCCGGGAGTGTCATAACCAAGATTGCAGTAAGGCCTATTGTCATGCAACAGTTCCCGTTCAAGTCTAGCTCAATGTGGTGTTTTTAGGTTTTACCCCTTGGTACATCTGTGCCAGAGCCGCATCTACCTGCTCGTATCCAGACAGGGATATATTTCTTGGAAAACTCACAAAATATATATAGTACCAAAATTCTAAAAAGTTTTTCTATACTAATCCTCAAAGTCTATCTTAGGGTAATGTGATCTTATCATAGCATATCTAAATCTAGTTTCCAAGGTTGGTACTAAACATTCTCTGATACCAACTGTAACGCCCCGAACCCAGTTACCTAGAGTCGGTGCATTATTTTAATACATTGGCATGATTACAAGGAATCAAGTCCTGAAGGAATGATCAGTTTAGCAGTCTTGGAAAATAGATTACATCCATTAATATTACATTACAATTTTAAACATTAGACACATCATTAATAATCCTTTATGAATGCCATTATTCCCTTGGAATAACCCTGCATATCAATCAAAATAAACTTCTTGGAATCCTGGGAAAAATAAAACATTGTAAGGGGAGAGCTCAAATGCTTAGTAAGGGTAATAAATACAGCGGGAACTTTCATATATAAGAATAGAAATTAATGGCAAAGAATTACTAAAACTAAAGCCTTTTAAACATGATCTTAAGCATAATAAGGAATAAATAAACTGAAATAATTCCATTTAAAAAATCACATGGATATTCTACCAGTCGAATAATCACAAGAAATATCAATAACCAATTTCATAATGATGGAAAACAAAATTCCAGACTATCATTACCACATAGTAAAGGCCTTGTACAAAGACTGCACAAAATATTTTTTTAAGGCCTTGTTCCAAGTAACTAGTTTGTCTCATGAGACCTACCGATGCATCGAGGAGCTATAGCGGGCTCCAACCGTCACTTACTAAGTCCAATTTATTCCTCATATGAACAAGTTTAATCATAACATAGAAATTCGTATTAAAACTAGCAGAAGAAAATGTCAATACGTTCTCTATAAACCATGAATGATATAAAAATAACACATCCACAGTAAATCATATAAATAAAACTTCAATACAATATGGAATATTTTATTATAACAAATCAACCTCAATAAAAAATAATATCTAGTAAACGATGCTGGCATAGTTGAAAATGATGAGTAAAACTTTTTGAGAGAAATATACTTTTCATAAAATCATTTAAAAGTCACACATTTATAAAGGATGTAATTTAAAAAATATTTTTGAATAAAAGTGTCCCATACCACTTTGAATCATTTGAAAAGAATTATCATTTCAAAACATTCATGTCCATATAAATAAATCCTTAATATCATTTTGAAAACATGGACATTTATTAAAAACATTTAGAAAGATATATCTTTAAAACATTTAAAATTATGATCTTGTTAAAGAGTATCATTCACAAATCATTATAATATTAATTTTGAAATCATTATTATGAAAAATGTACATGGATGATAAAAATTTCCCAGTAAATACATGCACATAAACAATCTTAGATAATAATGAGATTGAGGAATTAACCCTTACCAATTTGGTAACATGCCAAACATACACCCCATGAAAGAGATATCATACAATGAATATGTAAATACACATAAATTAATGTTTATTAAACAATGAATACAATTATGGGAACTAAATACACCACACAAAAGGTAATATTGGAAATATGGCACGAATCTCACAAGAATAAGGAGTCAGATGAAAACCCCTTACATTGCACTTTCTTTTAGTCGAGGGTACGTTTAACCTCATGTATGAAGACTGTAGAATGTTATTAAATTATACCAGAAACTGATTAATATTTATGATATCATACATTATTCATTTATGACTTTATACTACCCATTAATAATAATTTACATGTTAAATTATCATTTCGTGTAACAATCGCTTTCTTTATCGTACGTGTTCTAACTTGTTACTCTAGATTGTATCACTTAGATAATGATTTAAATACTTCTAGAATATAACAAATGATTTATATATCATGTATATATAGAATATAAATATGTATAATAGACATATATATGAAATGGAAAACACCATTTATGGAGACAGTAGTCCATACTTACACATAAACGTTGTTTCCGTTTTCATATCGTATTGAGCAGAAGTAAGTGATTAAGATATATGTAAGTACATAAATACATATCAATATACATATATATATATATATCTAGTACCATTATTATGTCTTATATTACATACTTATTAGTTATATATTTTTTTAATCATCGATGAATGGTGGACTTGGAAATGAATCTCATCGCTTCGTGGAGACGGTAATCCGTAAGTATGATCGAAAGAAAATATCATTCTCTTGATATTAAAATAATATATAATTGGATGTTATATCAAAGATATACAATTATTTTTATGTTATATTTATTTTTTACATCAATTACACATCATTATTATACCAATCCAAATAATAATTTATTGAATAAAAATTACACCATGACGTGGAGACGGTAAGCCGTACATACGCACGTATGGTGACATGTCATTCAAAGGAAGGATAGATTAATGAATATGGTTGTAACATATCACGGTATATATAATATACTAAAGATATTATTTTATAATTGAAATAACAAATAAAGAATATGTTGAAGAATAAAGGAACATGAAAGAGGGTGGTGAAATCATTACCTCTTCTTCAGGTTCTTTCATTTGATTTGATCAAAAGGGATCCATAGGTTGGATTTCTGATCAAACTAAGGCCTCTAGGTTGATGTGAGTGAAGTTGGGAGGATATTTGGGCTGTGTTTGGCCGAGACAAAAGGCTTATATGTTGTGAATTAGGGAGAATGGGGAGTATCCTTTTATAAGAGGGGAGAGGTGCACCTTAGGAAAAGATAGAAATATTATTTTATAATAAATTCATATTCGGTTTATAAATGATAAAAAGTGGATTATTTAATGGTAATGGTGGAGATAGGTCAAAAACCACTCAACCAATATGTTTTAGATAGGGTTGGGTAACTATATTAACTTTATATTTTTGATTTAACTCTTAGTTAAATAGTATGACATTTACCATGTCTCTTCGTATTTTTACATTATATAGTTAATAAACTTACTATATAATTCCAAGAGACCCCAAAGTGGTCCATTAATGATACTCCTATCATTATATATGTCCTTTGTCCAATCCATAGATTTTTAGTAATATAATATAAATTAATAATATAATATTTGTTTTAAAAACTCTTTTATGTCAATTTTGACACATTGGAATTGATTTTAGTGAAAATCATAACAGCATGATTACATTAAAAAGTTCATTAATTAAATCCTGACATGTCCTATTATATTATAAAATAATTTTAATACATAAAAAGTCATAAATTACATTTATTAGGGTATTTATAATATCAATTATCTTAATCGTTCATTAATACTGAAATTACTGCATCATCATTGTGTCCTAAATAAATTAAAATATTTAATGTCGAAAAATTATAAATAAAATAAAATTATGTAGGAAATATTTTTAAACTTATAATTAATATTTATAATCTATTTTATCTTATGTATAACCCTATATTAAAATTGTTTTAGTTATTAATCATTTATTTTAACTCTTTTAACTCTTCTTTGAATTAAATAATAATAAAAGTCCTAATATAATCCAAGTGGACCTAAATGATAATATATTATTTTTAAGGTTGTTTTTGGTCTAGATACACTTGTCCAATATAATTAGGACATGTTTTAGGGTAATATTAATATCATTTTTACCCTTAATTACCCTATTTACTTTTAACTGTGGTAAATAAAAGTAAAAATTTACTTTTCACCGAAAATTATTTTCATCTCGTTGAATCACATTTTACATACTGATATCAACCGTGTCACTCAGATTTTTGGAATTCCACTCACAGAAGTGTTAAAATTATGTTTTATTAAAATTTACAAAATCTCCTAGGAAGTGGGTAAAAGACGGTAAAAAGTTGAATAAAATTTTTATATCATAAATAAATATAAAATTACTCTAATGAATTGAATTAAACTATTATAGGTATTATGTATATATTTTGACCTAAAATAAATATAAATAAAATAAATAATTATTTAAATAAAAAGATGGTTTTAACCAATAACTCAGTGTTTTTCACTATTCATAAAAAATTTAACGTTTTCAGAAAAATACCCAAAATTCACCCTAGGATAATTTCGATATTCAAAATCCAAAAATGATGTCTATTTTACCATATTAAAAACATTGAAGTTGCATTTATTAATTTTACTATCAAAATATTGACACATGTTTATGTCCAATTTCAAAGTGAAATTACTTCCAATTACCAACATTGGATTAAAATCTAAAAATATAATATAATTATAATTCCAAAAAATTCGTATGTATAGTTGAAAACTATAAATTATTTTGATTAAAAAAGTATTTTTAGTTAAAATATGGTATTTTTCACTATTCACCAAGATATGAAAGTTATAAGAAAAACACCATATATTTATTTAAACTAAATTCCTATATCCCAATTTTAATGAAGAATCTTATTTTGTCAAATTGAATATATACAAGTTTCAAATATTGGATTTAAAAAGGGTTCTCCATTAAATGGCGGTAAAATTTCATTTTTTTGAAAAATGCTTCTTTCATTTGAAAAAAATGAATTTTCTCTTACATTATGACTAAGAAACTCATAATATGGATTCTAAAATTATAAGGATTATATAAAGTTCAAAATTCTGTTAATACTATTCATAACCACTTTTGAACTGCTAGTTTGTAAGTCGTTGTGCGCTTGGACTCATTGTTGTGTGTAGTGCAAGTTATTGAATTACATTGAAGAAATAGTGTTCTTTGAAATCATGGGGTGTTACATTATTCTATCTTTCAATAAATTGTGTAATCGCAATTTGAAATAGTTTTTCGAAAATAAGAGGTTGAAAATAGGAAATACCTTTGTAGGAAAACCCACATAAGAAATTGGGTTAATAAAATTTATTCTTAATTAGAGGAAAAGTGAAATGAAAGGGTCACCACCAAAGTATGATATCGATTAGGAGAAAATTGGTGTAAATTAGAGACACATAATTGGATGAAAAATGGAAATATTTATAGGGAGTGATTGAGATCATTAGTCACAAACAATTGTAGAATTTAGGGCCTTAAATTCATCAATCTATGATGATTTAAAAAACCATCGGTTCAACAAAACATAAGGTATTAAGATAACACATTTTTGGTTTTAGGATTCCTTCACTAATGTATAAGAATTAATTTCTTCATAGAATAAGAGAAAAAGAAAAATAAATATTGACAAGTATTGTTCTATCCTTTAACAAATTTCTACCAAAAACTCATATTTCACTCTAAAATATAATAGAACGTAAAAATATATTCTATTTATCCTATTTGTATTGAGTTACAAAAAAAATGAATTTTTAATTCATTTACCTGACCTTTTTAAAAAACTACATTATTCTATCTAGGACATCATGTGGGCCAGTGGTAGTTGAAACACCTTTGTCGCCCTTCAGTTGCGGGTTGAAGTATCGTTGCCTTACCATATGCGAAGGGTTGCCACCTGACCTCCGAGTTGTCCTTTTATGGTAATAAATTTTTTTTTATCAAACTAGAATTATCCAAAATATTTCTACGGAAACTCACAATCCATAATTTATAAGGATAGGAAAACACAATGAAGATCCTTTCTTCCGTGTAATAACAACAAAACACCTTCACCAAGAATTCTTTTAAAACACTGCATCATCCTGAATTACCATAAAACATTATTTATTACATTCATGATACCTTATTCCTTATTGAATAATGGATATACTCCTTCTATCCAAAAATGTTGTAAACTCAAAAAATGTTGGAATACAAAAATCATTAATCAGTTTCAAGGTAAACAAGAATATCCAATACAATTAATCCAAATCAATATTGTATTATTCCAAAAATCACTACCTCATTATGAGAACCATATTATGTTTTATCTTTCTCTCATCATATATTTTCAAAAACATTAACCTTCTATTGAGTCACTTTTCATGGTTCCACACAATATCATGTCCTTAATGAAATATAACTGCAGTAAAATCCTTATATACTCCATAATTATTATAACCAGTAAATCATTGGAACAACACTCAAATAAAATAATTCTTTTATAACAACATAATAACTCTAATAGTTCATCCTCATCTGTGGTAGTATCATAACATGATTATTATCCAATAGAATCATTTGGGACATACTCTGATAATTTGAACATTGCTTCGCATAGTGTCCCAACTCCTTGCAGATGAAGCATTGTAAATTTGAAACATTTTTGTTACCCTTATAGTCATGTACTTGGTGTCCATTTTCTCCAAACTTATAATGAACTCCCATTCCATTCAGGAATGTTCCAGGGTTTTTCTTCCCAAAGTTATCACATATGGGAAAATTGTTCTTTTAACTCTACCCTTTTTCCATATTTCTCTCTTCCATCCTTTTCTTCTCTTTCTTCCCATCAAATCCACAGGACTGAGAGAATCCATTACTTGTCTTATTAACACATGATACTATTTCTTCATTTTTTGAGAATACATGGGAGAATATTTACCTTCAAAATGTTTGATTAATACCATGAATGATATTATCCTCCTTACACTTTGGATCATATGTATTCATGGAGTTCACATTCCTTCTACTAGCTTCCATTTTGTTACAGTGGAATACAGTAGGTCAGTTTATGAATTGCAATGGATATTTCCAACCTTTTAAAATACCTAACATAAATAAAATAGTTTATGGATATAATCCATAATCATAAAAATATTTTATTTTAGGAGGTATATACTTTTGCATCCTTCATAATGATTTATAAAAAAAATGAGAATTATCCTAAGCATATCCCCTGGGCGAGTCGTAACCAAGAGTGTAGAAATTCCCGTTTTCGTGCACCAGTTCCCGTTCAATTCTAGCTCAATGTAGTGTTTTCTAGTTTTACCCCTAAGTACATTTGTTCCATATCCGCCTCTACCAACTTATATCTAGACATGGATTCATTTCTTGGAAAACTCACAAAATGTCTACAGTACCAAAATTCTAAGAACTTATTCTATACTAATCCTCAAAGTATATCTTAGGTTAATGTGCTCTAATCAGAGTTTATCTAAATCTAGTTTCCAATGTTTGTACTAAACATTCTCTGATACCAACTGTAATGCCCCGACCCCAGTTATCCAGATTTGGTGGACTATTTTAATACATTGGCATGATTACAAGGAATAAAGTCTTAAAGGAACTACCAGTTTAGAAGTCTTGGAAAATATATTACATACATTAACTTTAAATTACAATTTTAAACATAAAACACAACATAAATAATCCTTTATGAACACCATTATTCCATTGGCATAACCTTGCATATAAATCAAAATACACTTCATAGAATCCGTTAAAAAATAAAACATAGATAGAGATGAGCTCAAATGCTCAGAAAAGGTAAGAAATACATTAGAAACATTCCTAAATAAGCATAAACATTTAAGGCAATGTATAACTAAAACAAAATCCGTTTAAACATGAACTTCGGAATAATATGAAAAAAATTCATTTACTAATTCACATGGATATTCTACTAGTCGAATAATCACATGTAATATCAATAACCACTTTCCTAATGAGGGAATTCATAATGCCAGACTATCATAACCACATAGTCAAGGCCTTATGCCAAGATTACAAATAATATTTTGTCAAGGACTTGTTCCAAGACACTATATTTTCTCATGAGTCCAACCAATTCATCGAGGAGCTATAGAGGGATTCAACCCTCACATACTATGTCCAATGCATTTCTCATATGAACAGGTTTAATCATAACATTAACATTCGTATTAAAAATAGCATAAAAAATGTCAATACTTTCTCTATAAACCATGAATGGTATAAAAATAACACATACATAGTCAAACATATCACTGAAACATAAATACAATATGGAAGATTGTTTTATAAAAAATCAACCTCAATCAAAAATAATATTTAGTAAAGGATGCTGACATAGTTGAAAATGACGAGTAAAAGGTTTTGAGAGAAATATCCTTCTTGTAAATTAATTAAAAAGTCACGCATTTATAAAAGAATTAATTTATAAAATATTTTTAAATCAAAGTTTCAAATACCACTTTGAAACATTTGAAAAGAATTATCTTTTCGAAACATTCATGTCCATATAAATAAATCCTTAAGATGATTTTGAAAACATTGACATTAATTAAAAAAACTTTATAAAGATAATTCATTAAAAAAATTAAAATTATGATATTGATAAAGAGTACCTTCCACAAATACTTAAAATATTCATTTTGAAATCATTTTTTAAAAAATGGACATGGATTATAAAAATGTCCCAGTAAATACTTACACATAAACAATCTTGGATAATTATGAGATTGAGGAATTAACCCTTACCAATTTGATAACATGTGAAACATTCACCCCATGAAAGAGGTATAACAAAATGAATATGTAAATACTCATAAATTAAAGTGTATTACCCAATTAATTCATTTATTAGTAGTACATACACAACACAAAACGTAATAGTGGCAATATGGCACGAATCTCATGGGAATTATGAGTGACATGAAAACCCCTTACCTTGCACTTTCTTTTAGTCGAGGGTACATTTAACCACTTCTATGAAGACCGTAGTATGTTATTAAATTATACCATAACCATATTAATATTTATGATATCATAAATTATTAATTTATGACTTTATACTACCCATTATTAATAATCTCCATGTAAAATTAACAGTTTGGGTAATAATTGCTTTCTTTATCATTCATGTTTTAACTTGTTAAATTTGATTGTATCATATAGATAACGATTTATATAATTATATAACATAAAACATGATTTATATATCATGTTCATTTAAAATATAAATATTTATAATAGACATTTATATGTAATGTAAAACACCGTTTATGGAGACGTTTGTCCGTACATACGCATAAACGTTGTTTCTGTTTTCATATCATATTGAATGAAAATAAGTCAATTAGTTATATGTATGTACATAAATACAAATTTATATAAATAAATATATATTTATTAAGTAGCCTTATTATGTCATATATTACAATCTTATTAGTAATATATTTTTATATTCCTCGATGAATAGTGGACTTGGAAGTGAATCTCATCACGTCATGGAGACGGTAATCCGTACGTACGCACGAGTGAAAATATCATTCTTTTGATATTAAAATAATATATAATTGGATGTTATATAATATATAAATAATCATTATCATTTTATATTTATTATTTACATCAATTACACATTATTATTATACCCATCCAAATAATAATGTACTGAAAAACAATTACTCCACGACGTGGAGACGGTAATCCCTACGTACGCACATATGGTGACATGTCATTAAAAGGATGGATATAATAATTAATATTGATGTAAAATATCATAGTATTTATAAGATACTGGTTTTTTTATTTTATAATGGAAATAACAAAGAATGAAGAAGTGGAAGATGAAATGAACTTGAAAGAGGGTGGTGAAATCATTACCTCTTCTTTGGGTTCTTCCTTTTGATTTGGTCAAAATAGCTCCATAGGTTTGATTTATGATCAAAATAAGTCCTATAGGTTGAAGTGAGGGAATTTTTGAGATATTTAGGTAGGTTTTGGCCAAGTCAAAAGGGTTTGAAGGTGTGACATAGTGAGAAGGGGGAGTTCCCTTTTATAAGAGGGGTGAGGGGCACATTAGGAAAAGATAGATATATTATTTTATAATAAATTCATATTCGGTTTGTAATGGCTCAAAAGTGTATTATTTAAAGTTTATGTTCGGGATAGGTATAAAACCACTAAAACAATATGCTTTATATAGGTTGGGTCACTATATTAACTTTATCATTTTGATTTAACTCTTAGTAAAATAGTTCGACATTTACTTAGAAAAAAATTATTTAAATCAATACTATCATGTCATATTATCCTATTAAATTATTATAATTAATTAAAACTCTCAAATTACATTTATTAGGCTATATATAATATCAATTATCTTAATCGTTCTTTACTACGAAAATTACTTCATCATCATTGTGTCATAAATAAATTACATTATTTAATGTCTAAAAATTATAAATAAAAAACAATTATGTAGGAAATATTTTAATATTTCTAATGAATATTTATAATCCAAATTATATTATGTATACCCCTATATAAAAAATGTTTTTCTTATTAAACTTTTATTTTATCTCTTTTAACTCTTCTTTGAATTAAATAACAATAAATGTCCTAATCTAATACAAGTGGAACTAAATGATAATATTTTATTCCTAAGGTTTCTTTTGGTCGAGATTCACTTGTCCAAATAGAATTAAGATATGTGTTAGGGTAATATTAATATCATTTTTACCCTAAATTACACTATTTACTTTTAATAATGGTAAATAAAAGTAAAAAAGTTACTATTCACCAAAAAAATTATTTGCATCTCATTGAACAAAATTTTACTTACTGATATCAACAGTGTCTCTTGGATTTTTGAAATTCCACTCAGAGAAGCTATAAGATTCTGTTTTATGAAAATTTACAAAATCTCCTATGAGGTGCGTAAAAGATGATAAAAAGTTCAATAAAATTTTTTATATCTAAAATTAATATAAAATGACTCTAATGAATTAAATTGAACATATATAGGTATTATGTATATATTTTTACCTAAAATAAATATAAATAATATGAATAATTTAAAAGTCAGTTTTAACCAATATTTGTCGATGAATATAGTTAGAGCTAATCATGGATTATCACTACTCAATCTAAAACCATCATAAAAAGTAGAATAAATTGGAAGAATAAATGAGTAAAGAGTATCATACAAGCATATCTTTGATGAGGATTGAGAAGGATCCAATTTAGTTGGACATGAAAGGATGGACATGACAATAATACAGAACGGAAAATCATCCTAACTTTATCAACTGATTTCCCAACCACCCCTTATGGTGAAAATTAATTAATTTTAATGTTTTGATATTGAGATGCCAGAGAATGTGAATTCCTGAGAGTATTAAAATCACAATATTTCAACATTGATGATAAATGAGTTGTGATATTTCAGAATCAACAATGTGTTCCATCAGATTCAAAGGATAATAATGAGATACCAGGTGATACTCATATCTTGATATTCTCCTTCCACCCAAGATCGAAAACTATGTATATAGATCTATAAGACCACTATATGTGGAATTATTTTAAAAGTTATATTTTGAAATAAAAATCAATGTTCCTATTATGTGAAAATGTGAAGGTAGAGTGGAAAAAATCCCAAGAGATGATAGAACCATTTCTCATAACTCTATGGAAATGAAAAAACACTCTGGATTTTTCCATAGTAGTTCTAGATACATTGAATGGGAACAGTACTATATGGGTTATAGTGGACCATCTTATAAATAATTCTCACTTAATTTCCATTCACTAGGACTTCTCACATTATCATGTTTTAAAGAGATACATTAGATAAGTGGAAAGAATGAGTTAAACACCACTACCAATTGTATCTGATCAAGATCCAAGATTCCATTAAATGTTCTATAATATCATTCTACTTGATCTAAACATAGATTTTAACTTTTGTACAACATATCACCCCCAGACTAAGGGATAATTTGAGAAAACTATCAAAACACATGAAGATAAACATATAGCTTGATCTATGGACTTCAAGGGAGGCTATGACAAACATCTTCCATTGGTATAGTTCGTAAACAAAAATAGTTTCAAATTTAGAATTAAAATTGACCTATATGACTCCTTCTATGGGAAGATATGTAGAACACCTATGTGTTGGTATGAATCTAAGGAATGAATGTTTATAGGACTTGAGATGGTTAGTGATATGATAATAATGTTTTAGTCTATTCAATAACACGTTAAGAAGGATAAATATTGACAGAAGAGTAATGTTGATGAATATCAATGAGAATTAGATTTTAATGTTAGAATTTTTTTTCATCCATATATATTTGTGGAATAGATTCATGAGTTTTGGGAAGAAGGGGAAGGTATATACTATATACATTATCCCCATTAATTTTATCAATCGCATCACAACAGTGGAATATCTTCTAGAACATTCACTAATGTTATCCAAAGAATATTATATATTCCATTTATACCACTTGAGGATGTATATACCAGATCCATCATATTCATTGAATCTATATGTGATATAATTTGGGGATGTACCCTTGTACGAGGAACAATCAGTTTACCACTTATATCAGAATGAAAATGTTATGTACAACCAAAAAAATCACCTTGTCCAGGTACATTATTTAAATCATAAGTATGAAGATGCAAATGAAAAAATGAGGAGACAATGAAACAAAAGTACCCACATATTTTTAACCTAGTGTATGGAATGAAATTTCTAGGGAAAATTTTCATAATGTGGAAAGAACGTAATGACCCAAAATTATATATATACATTTTCCTTAAAAATATATATGCATGTAAAATAAGTTGAGGTATATAATATTAACTACAAACATGTTTTCATCAATTTGGATCATAATCATTTTTTTGATATATTTCTTGTTTATAATTTATTTTTGAAATTATTTATTATTGTGTCTTAAGCACATAAATATAAAACAAATTTTTATCCCATATATAATTTGTATATAATAAAATGAATTAATATTTTTTGATTAATCATATGAATATTATCTTACGATTATGTCTTAGGATTTTTCTAAAATAGCTAATATTTAGGGGGAATAATAGAAAATATTATTCTTACTAAAAGAGTAATTTTTTATGTGATTATCATAAAATAAGATTGACTTAAAAATTTATAAACATTAAGTATATATTTTAGAAAAATAATTTATACATGTTATAACATTACGATGAACATTGAAATAATATGATTAATATTTTTGGTGTTAGGTAATTTTTTTTTATTTTTAAAAAATATTTTGATTTTTAATTTATATTAAATATTATTTTTGAAAAATTAAATATTGGATTTTTCTAAATGCAAAAAATATTATTTATTTTAAAATAATTTAATTTCCTATTGAAAACAAAAATATTTTTTTGAAATATGTTGAGGGTTATTACCTATGTTATTCGAATAAAAAAGTAAATACCCTTTTAATCTACATAAAAAGGTAACCCAATGGATAACACATAGGCCCAGAGGTACATAGTTCTGAGAAAACATGGAATGAAGGAATCATTGTCCAATGGACCCAGTGTACCATATGCTAAAAAGAGACAACTCCAAGTTCTAGAGGAAGTATGCTTCATGCAAATCCCTAGTCAAATGTCTCATCGTCCCAACTAGAGAAACTATACAAGTGTTTCCAGTCTATAATGAGACATAAACCACCATGTTGAGAGTTATTCCATGATGTTATAATTAAAAATTGTAGGGAACCACCCTATCCCAAAATGGTATCTAGGATAGGACCCAGTGATGGCTTCTAGCACACCTATCTCTCTTTCAGGCCATCCAAACAATGGTTCTTGGAAGGAACCAGTTCCACTATCAACAGAATTCTCACATCATCCAACTAAAACATTGTACAAAATTCCACAATCTTGGGAATCCATCTATCCCACTTTGTAATGAATAATATATTTTAATGATGGATATCAACACATCCATACCAATTTATAAGACTTCTAACTGAATACACTACAATTAGATGATGTGACACCATCCAAATCGCCTGATTCAAAAATTATGGCTCATCATGTCAACTAAAACATAGAAAGATGGAACAGAGGAAAAATGGATCAAAGGACCAATGACATTAACCTGGCCCGATATCCTAACAATTATGAAAACCATAAAATAGAAACCACATTTTCCCCTACCACCTCTATCGACCAAGTCACCAACTCCTAATAAAATTACCTACATTTTCGATGATAAGCTACTACCATTTCCCAAATCCACAACTAACATCTCTTGAAGAAATGAATTCCACTTGGATCCCTGAATCCATGAAGCACCCAAAACAATACCTTTGCTATAAAAAACCATAAAATATATAGACATCAGTATCTCCCACCCATATGCCCACGTTTACTGATTTCACACCATCTTTATCTCTTATAACCATTCCATTAACATTATCTAAAGATATAGACCGCACCATGATCCATTTCACCCTTAAGCATTAATACCATGAGGTTGTCGCCACATAAAACAATGAATGTTTCTGGTGCACTAATACTAAAATAAATTTATCTAACTCATATAAATTTTATTTTATATAATTATTTTTATTAATTTAAATAATATTATTCAAATTATTAAATAATTTCAATTTGATTTTTGTTCATTAAATTTAGTTGTGGGGGATGAAAGTGGAGTTATTATGGTATGGGTAGAGGAGGGTGAAAGTGGTCAAATATAGTGTAAAAGGATAAAACATGAATGATATTGGATGGTGGAGGGAGGATCAACATTATATATTTCTCTACATAATTATTATAATATCTGGAGCATTTGGACTAAAATTGCAGTGTGAAATTTTTTAAATGTAATGATATGTTACAAAAATGCAACCCTCTTTACATATAAAAGGATATCACATAATACAAGATTAATTACCCATTTTAATTATTTAAATCAACCAAAAACCTTAATTAGTTTCTCTTAAACACCCTACCCACACACTTGTAGCCTTTACATCACTAAAATCAATGTTATGGATGCTTAAGGAGTTACATAAGGGAGAACATCCAAAGAAGACGTAATTCTATCAACCAAACATTTCTATGTTATTTTCTTCCTCTATTCCCATAAATTACCATATATCCTTGAAGTTAAGAAAATAAAAAAATTATTATTGTTATTAAGTGTTATTAAACTAATTTAATATCCATTTAATACCTTCCTCCATAATCATTCAGAAAAATGAAAATGCCATTATGCGTGTGCACAAAACACCACCACTATAGATGTCAAGTTTTATTTTCCATGTCCACCTAAAATGGATGGATTTAAAATGTATTTTTTTATGAAAAAATGATATTTTTGACATAATTAATATTATATAATTATAATATTCATCATTATGTATTTTTTATCAACAAGAAATGGTCAAAGAAACTTTAACCACATTAAATGAAATTATCAAGGAACCTTTCTTCATTTGGGTCTATTTTTGCATATCCATTGAAATTATATAATTATAATTCTAATGGAATAATAAAGTACATAATACTTAAAAATTATGTATATTAGTTATTTTTTGTTCAACACCTTTTTCTGTATTCAAAAAACTAAAAATATTGTGATGAAATAAACTAGAAAACCCATAGTAACTAAAAAAGTGAAAACTATATTAAAAATAATTAAAAAAATATAAAAAATGAACATTAAAGAATTAAATTTATTTGAATAAGGTTTTATTATTTATATTTAATTAATTTAATATAATAATTCATTATGTTAATAGTATGTATATAATACATTCATACATGAGGTAAGGGATCCCACATACAACCTTCATTACATGTTCTCATTATTTTTACAAAATTTGAAAAAATTTATTCTGATAAAATTATTAAATTTATATATATATTTCTCTTAAATAAATACATATTTAAATAATATTTTCATTACAAGGATTATACATGTTTTTGTGTCCCTTTTAAATTCCCACTTTTATGTGAACTCTTTTTAAGGTAAAATTCTTATTTCTTGCCTGAAGTCAAATATCACACCCACCAAATGTATTCAATCCATGAATAAATTATAAAAAACTAATTATATTATGAATACATATATTATTAAAATTTGGGTTTTATGGAATATAGTGTGGTATTATCTTCTTTAAATGATCATGTACTAATTTTATCAAAGCTCTACCCAAGTGGTTCATTTCTATTCTCTCTTCCCCCAATGTTTCTCAATAATTATATACAATGGAACATTATGTTCATGACCTATAACAATTTTTAAAATATTAAACTCTCAAAAAAGATAATTCCATTTCTTTTAGGAATCCTTAATATTTATACATCGGTTATACCTTGCATCAGGATTATGATACCCACATCCTTTTCAGGGGTTTGATCATGATTATTAATTTAGTATGGTCTATTTTCCTTATATGTTAGACATGTGTAGAATTTTTATTACGTGACGATATTTACAACAATTATAAACCCAAATAATGAATTGGGTATATGTTTCCATCTAATGAGATGTTGTGTAGGGGATTAGTATGCGCACCTAATCCAAAATGGGAATTTGTCCACTTTATAATGATAGTATTGGGACTGACCCTTAACTTCTACTTATGATGTCATTTATTATTTTGATGTCACATATTTCATTATATTATGATTTAAGTAACTTATTCCATTTTTTCATGCTTATTATATTCCCTTTATGATATTATGTTTTTTCTCTTTAATCTCATGATATCCTTTATTATTATGTTTATACACTTAGGGTGTGATCCTAAGCCAAGTAGGATACAACAAAAGATTATGTAACAATTGAAAAATATATATTATCCTGATAAAATATTTCCATTTTCAAATAAACAGTTTTGGCCTTTCAAAATCATATTTTAACATAACATGCTATATATTTTCAAATGATGTGAAAACCAATTTAAACAAAGGTTTTAAAAATGATTGAATATTTCGAAATCAATGACTTAAGTAAAATAATTATATAAAACAGTTTATATAAATTCAACAGTCATTTAAGGCAGTTCAAAAGCATAGGCATACATTTATATATCATATATAAATAAATAAGTGAGAAACATGGTCATCTTCCAAAAGGCACGATAGTATTTACCAGCTATAGGATTCCACACTCTCTATGTGAACTCAGCAAAATGTGTATACACACGTCCCTATGACACTGGCCAATGGAGACTCGTCACCAACTCGTCATCGATGTGACCCTCTACTGTATGTTTTAGAACATTGTCGAAACGTAGAGTGTATCCATGTTACTCACTAACTACCTAAGGCTTGCATGAAATCTTACATGATAGGAAAACTAATTTAAGAATGCTTAAAATACGATCAATCCTATTCTTCCATTTCAAAAGTGCCAATTTCATTCCATTTAAAATAAAAACAGGTTGTATTCAAAACATTCCTTTCCACAAGATAAAACCAATGTGTTTCTATCAAATTATTTTAATCCATTTTCATATGTTTGAAATCCATTCAAAACCAATTCCATCATTATACAATTCATTTCCACAATTAAATTCATAAATTTAATTGAAGTCCATTCCGTCAAATCCACAATTTAATCCAACAATTTAAATCAGCCAATTTCCATAAACACACCTGATTCAATGGAATTGTGTTTTTTCTAAAATCCCATGAAAAAACCATTTTAAATACCTCGATTCATTGGAATCAGGTTTTTTTAATTTAATTGAATGAAATCTTGAAAAATTGAATTTAAATCAACAATTGAAGTAAGTCAAGTAATTAAAATGTTAATCAATTTGGAAAATTGGGATTAAACCACATACCTCGATTTATTGAGGGGAGTTAACCAACCGAGAAACCCCAACCACCGACCGACACAACAACGTCGATCGAAATCGGGATCTAAATCCTTAAAACCGAAATTAAGATCAAAGGGATCAAAATCATGCAAAAATACATCTAGATTCACAATCCTAGATATATACCTCAACTCATAGGTATATATCCATTGAAACAAAGGAAATCATCCCTGAAAAGGTCAAGGAATGATAGAGGAATAAAAGAGATACACAATGGGATGAAATCCACTTACCGGGAGGAGATCATATCTTCAATCCAAGCCTTCAATCTCAAAGAAAGCTGTTTGGATCGCCTTGTAATCTCTTCAGGAGGCTTTAGAAAGACCTAAAATGAGTCATGCCCTAGCCAAGGTCAAAAATATCGAAGTCTTAGGTGTTCGGGTGGTTTTAAAAATAATTTTCGAAATTAAAAACCGTGCGCATGGTTTACCTGGATAGAGGCGCACGATTTTCCAAACCGTGAGCACACTGTGCATGCCTCACTATCCAGAGATACATGGTATACACGGTTTGGTCATATGGTTTTTCAAATCCTGCACACACCATGCGAACCTCTCTGTCCAGTACTGCTTGATTGGCACAGTTTGGTCACACGGTTTTTCAAACCCTGCACAAACCGTGCACAAGCCATTTCCCTTTTTTTACTTAAAAATTCACCCAAACAAACCCCCAAGTCACTACTCCAAAACCGAGGTGCATAGAAACATCAAATGTACCTGGAAAAATAACATTATGTTACAAGTTTATAAGAATATTTTCAATGTATATGTTTTATTTTTTAATTATGTGACTTTTTAAATTAATTAAAAAAAGTGATATTTCTCTCAAATAGTTTTGATTTCATCTATGTCAACATCCATTGATGGATTTTAAGCTTATTTGAAGTTTATTTATTATGATACAAAAATTCCATATTGTATTTCATGGTTTTTGATATGTTTGACTTTGGATGAGTTATTTTTACACCATTCATGGTTTATGGATAATGTATTGACATTTCATATGCATGTTTTAATATGAATGTTTATGTTTTGTTTAAACCTATTAATATGTGTAATTAATTGGACTTAATAAGTGATGGGTGGAGCCCATTATAGCTCATCTATGCATTAGAAGGTTTCATGAGACAAACTAGTTTCTTGGCATAAGGCCATGACACAATCTTATTTGTAGGCTTGTCACAAGGCCTTGAATATGTGGTTATGATAGTATAGAATTATGCATTCCATCATTATGAAAGTGGTTATTGATATATCATGTAATTATTCAACTAGTAAAATATCCATGTTAATAAGTAAATAAAATTATTTCATTTTATTTTGGCCATATTATGTTGAAGTTCATGTTAAAAAGGATTTTGTTTTTGAAATAAATTTCCTTAAATGATTATGATTATTTATGAAAGTTTCTAATATATTTTTATCCTTACTAAGCATATGATCAAACCCCATTCTATGTTTTATTTCTCCCAAGATGTGAAGATTTTTTTTATGACTGACCTGCAGGGATTGTCTGAGAAGATATGTGTGTGTACTATGGAGACTATGTTGTTGTAGTTTTCATTTTAGAAGGTAATTTAATACTTATTAATGTATCTAGTGATTCCAAGGCTACTAAACTAATCGGTATTTTGAGACTTTATCTTTTTTTCATTCCAATGTTATGTAATAATGCATCGAATCTAGGTAACTAGGGTCGGGGTGTTACACTATTAATAAAAAACAATCTAATCTAATAACATCTATTTATGGATATAAAATAAAAATAACCAATGTATATTTAATAAATTATTATAAATGAAGATTAAATATGTATAAAGGTATTAATAAATTTCTTTAAAGGTTATTAATGTAGTGATTTTAGTATATAGGTGGTTATAGTTCATTTCGACTATGCATGAATAGATCTATGTGTTTTTTTATATCATTTTTTCTTCATTTAGATAAGATGCATACTCACCACTTATTTCCTTTTGGGGTGTATATATCATACATTTATTTCAATTAGAATATTATTTAATGAAATAAAATTTATTTAAAAATCTATCCCACATTGTACCTTCAATGAATTTTCAATTAGAAATATTACAATCTTTTATGGGTATTTGAAACTCAATTATCATTCAAGGATTTTAGATTATTCATCGTGAATGTATTTCATATAATTTTATCACAATATGAATTAATGATTTGGTATTTTCTATTTTTATTATATGTATTTACATTTCTAGACTTTAAACACATTTTTAAATTTCTCTTACTTCACGAATTTTGATATCTATTAGCGATTTGGTCAACTGAAATTTCCATTATTTGAGTTAAAATGTTATTCCTTGAGGATAATTTGTATAAGTTGGAAAAAATGTAATATTTATTACTTAAAAAGATAATTAATCTTTTATATATAGGTAAAATTTTTGTTTTAACTCACAAATTATTTTTTGATCTTATAAAAGGAGAACTTTTTAATAAATATTATCTATTTTAAAGCTAATTTCCCTCAATTTCTATGTTAATTATTCCAAAAAATGTTATCCTTTATTCTATTAATATAAAATTATGTTTTTACTCATGTCATTTTACTATTTTCCATTTCCACTATTCAACGGTAAATTTTACTTTCTCTATATTAAATGTGAGTTTTTAATAAAGGTATTTCAATATTTTAAAAATGGTTTGTGACCCTTTCAAAATAAAAAATTTTAGCTACAACTCCAAATTTATATTTTATAACATATATGACTTTTCCAATATAGATTTTTTTATATTATTTTTAAAAGTAAAATTATTCAAGATTTTTTCACTCAACATATTTGAAATCAATATTCATTCTTTAGGGATCCACTATTTCAGGTTCTTTTTAAAAGTAACAGATTTTCCAAAGTTATCTCAAATGATTTTAAAAAATTAATTTGGAATGTTAACCATAAAATCATATTTTATAAAATATAAAAAAATGATTTATGAAAAATATTATATAGTTTAATAAATATTTTCCCCTATATATAAAGGTTTAATATAATTGGAAATTATTTTTCATGAATCACAATCATAATTTTCTTATGAGATAATATTATGGTGTGATTAAATTTTGGGCAACATTCATTTAAATTATTGAGGTCAATTTTGGTGACACCATCTAGAAATGTTATAATTTTTTTTCATGGGTTCTTAATGACATGACAAATTATTGTTTTTAGGTGATACACGTATGTATGTCTTATTGATTGGTGGAGAAATAAATCACTTATTTAATGAAATGGTAAAGTCTATATCTCATGATCTCAAAAGCGTACTTTAGAGGATTATCCCAATCCAATGGGTACACAAGTGGATTATCCCAAGACATTGGGTTGACATGAGGATAATCCCAATCTATAGAGTAATCATGATGTTTATCTAAAGCCCAAGGGTACAGATGAGTATTATTTAAAACTGATGGTTATATAGGAGGAGTATCCTAATCCAAAGGGGATATGGGAGGATTATCCCAAGCCCAAGGGTAGATGAAAGGATTATCTCAATCATTAAAAGTGTATATTGGTGGAAACCACAATCACAATGATAAACAGGTGGTAGAACCATAACTAATAAGGTACGTGATTTTTATCCCAACTCATACATGTGATGAATATATTAGTGAATAGCCCTGATATAAGATTTATATGCTTATGTTTATGCCAAAATATTCAGTCATAATATTTTACCTATTCTATACTGCATGGAAATTTTTTTATCACATGTTCATCACTATTTATCTGTGGTATTTTTTTGATATTTCATATCCTTATATCATGATTGTTGGAAAACTGTTGTTTTTACATGATATTTTAATAAGATATTTCATTATAATCCTATCTTCTTATTTTATAATAATCGAACCCTTAATTTAATGTCAAGGAGTTATTTTTCCTTACTGTATGTTGAGCTCACCCATTTATTTTGACTATATTCCTCTTTTTATGAATCTATGGATAACTTAATATAAGTCTAGAACAGAGTCCATTGTGGTTTGATTATGGGGAAATGTATACAAGTTTTTATAAGCAACATACCTATATAAGGAGTCCTCAAATAAACTAAATCTTCTATTATTGGGATTGTGTGATTATTTTTTCAATTTAATGTCTAATAAATATAAATGATGAAAAATAAATATACTTTGATATCAACTTGTAAAAAAATTGAATTTTTATATATTGTTTTTAGAACCAGCTTTGGATGTGCTGGTCTGGGGCACCTCAAATATCATCTCACATAATTCTCTTGAAACTCTTTATTCTTTGAAATTGAAACGCACTATATATGAAATATAATATCCTGCATATCATTGTAGTGAACCCAATTATTTTCTACAATTTCAATTTGTTAAAATATTTAATTTCATTTCATATATTATATATTTTTTAAGGATACTATAATATGCCAAAAATATGTTACTTATCACAGTGTTGTATTTTCCTTTTCCACATTTCAGAATGATCCTCAAGACATATCATCAATATATATAGAGATACCTTATGAATGATTATAATATATTATGAATCATTTGAAATTTCATATGCATCCATCAAAATATATTCCATATCTGGAAAATATATTACATATAATTAATATATGTTACATAACATATTGTGAACATTTATTTTTCTAATTTCCAAAGATGCGTAAGATATTATGTATGAGAGAGAGATTTTTTTAGTACTTTTCTAATTCTAAATATTCAATATGTAATGTCTACCTTTGTCAAATCTCCAACAATAACTCATAAATCCATCCAGTTTACAACTTGGGTAAAATCACCCTTAATGCTTATCACAGCATTAACATAGATATATCAAACCTCATTTATAGTTATTGATAAAAAATACAACCACATACACTAATGGGTGAAAAAATGTAATGACCTATACTTTTAAGGTACCTTATGACATACTTTTAGTCTTTCATTGATTGTTTTTGAGTTATGTTTTTTTAGATGAATTCTCACATAGATTCTGGATATTTTGTATTGTCTTATAAAGGGTTACATGGATTGAGAATGATTAGGTAAAACTTTTCATTCCTCCCTATGAAATCATGTGGTGAATAATTAAGACAAAATTAGAGAAAACCCTGAAAATTCAACAAGAAACTATGTAACAAGGGAACGTTTTTAAAATAATTGTTTTCACAAATCATACCAAACTATGTAAAAAACATATAGGTACATAAAATATATAGAAAGATTTTCTTGGGTGGTTCTCAGTTTTGTAAAACATGTTCTGAAACACTATATGGTGTTTTATTTAATTATAAAATTATTTATTAAACCCAAAACCTTCCCAAATATCATCAATTTTCCTTTTAAACCTAGTTATCTCAATATAGGGGAATCCAGTGGTGAGTTTTGGTGACTACCATCCCCTCAAACACAAATTCTTCTGAATTTGGAGGATTTGGTCCCAAAGAATTTATGGAGTGTGTTCATTGTTCTTCATTATCCTTGATCTCATGGATATTTCCTATTTCTATTAGGATGGACCTATGATATGTTTTTTTACAATAAGATCTAATAGTTTTGATATTATTTAATAATATATGTTTTTATCATTGATATATATGAAAATTGTACCTAAATAATTGGAATATGCTTCTGATTAGGCCCATACCAAATATGGTAGAATTTCTTCTCATGAATTCCCAATTTAGTCATAAAATTTCAATGTGGTTTCATTATTATAAATTAATCCTAGAGTTCTCATGTGGTGTAATAGGGAAGGATATATGGATTGTTAACATGCAAATTGACTTGGGTGAAAATTATTAACATCATAACATAATTTCTCATGATGTTGGGGGTCCTTGCCATATAATGCATATGTAAATTGATTTGGAATCATCATGTGGTGTGTGTATCCATATGATACCCATGTTTGATTTGATTAATATGTGGTTATGTTTTGGTTATGATATTCTTTCTTGATATGAAATAATTACGAACTTCTTCATTGTAGTAGTGACAGGTACATGTGTTGTTTCACTGCCACTGTAATTGAGTGACCAGGTTATGTCATATGGTCTAGATGATCTATTATAGGGGGATTGTGAATGATGTGATGTATATACCCTAAATGATGAGGTTGGGATGATTCATGGTGATGTATTTCATTATATCCATGATATTGGATCAACATGTGGTTTGTGGATTACCCAAGAACTATGAGTTGTCTATAAATGATTATTTCCACTAATGGAGGGAATAACAATACCTTCAATGGGGTATATGAAATTTCATTGGTTGTATGAGTACATATAGATGATATATGAATTTACCTACAACATGGATCTGAGGCTGGTAGATCCAATTCTCAACGACCTGACATTTGTGTTCATAAGTAAGATTTATATTTTTACATGTGAATTTTTATAATTAAGAAATACAGTTGTGTGTATTGAGAAATTACGTTATGTACCTAATGTTGGATATATTGTGGGTTTTAGACACACACCCTACAAGAGAATCTTAGTGAACTAGTATATTTTATAATCAGGGATCCAACATAGGTAAAGGACCTTATTGTGAGTAGATGAGCAGGATTAATGGGATGGTATGAGGTGATGAAAATATAGACACCATGTCATAGATTTTTTATCAAATGTTTCTTAGTAACTTCCCTTATGTTAGTTCAATGGTTTACTATTTGATTGGGTCGTTTATTTTTTTGGATTATTTGATTGGAATATCATATTATTATAACATGAGCTAATAATCTTATATTATATACTATTATAAATAGATTATTGATTTAACTAATTAAGGTTATTATTTTTATTGTTACATTAATATTATTCTCTATTGGTTGTCTTTTATTGAGCTGATGGCCTCTCCATGAGAAATCTCAATCCCTTACCATTAGTTGATAGCTTCTTTTATACAAGTAATAAAATATGAGGTTATGGGGAACTCCATCCCAGACCCGGTGATTTGTGTCGATGTGTTACAATATGGTATCAATTGAAACGTTTTTCATCTTTTTGTCCTTATTTTTGGATGTAGTAGATTGAATGTGGGATTATTGTTTCATTGGTTGGGGAACTATATTAGTTCATGACTTGTACTATATAGTGGACCTCTAATTTTCCAATAAATTGGGATTTATTTTCTAGTTGTTCATTATTTCTATTGATTTATTCCACCGTTGGTGAGGAACAAGATGTTTGTGACATATTTTATGGGATTTGTTGTGTATTCATGAATCCTAATTAAGAATATAGGTTTACATGTCACAAAATTATTTCATGATTTAGTTAGGGTTTAAATTAAATAATTTCTTGTTATAATTTGGGATTTGTTCTTTAGTGGTTCATTATTACATACATTTAGTTATCTGGACCAGATAATATTATTATATCGGTGTTTATATGGCTATGAAAAATTTAAAGTTACAAGAGACATGGAATCGGTCATGGTTATTACTAAAGGGGATATACCCTCTATTTTTCTGAGATACCTCTTATGAAGAGAACCTTATTTTATTTTTATTATGTATTCCTGTATACAATTCATCAGTTTTCTTAGAATGGGAATTTTTATTTTTTAATATTTTTAACATTTCACAAAATGGAAACATGGAAAAATATTATAAAACTGCCATGGGAAGCTGACTAAAACAACCCCATAAGGGGGGATTCCCCAATTTCAACACCAACTATACCTGAGAGTGTAATTGGGCACACTCTCATCATTTACCCTCCTATTTTTCCATATAACCGATCCAAATCGGACTCCTCTAAGTAATTACTTATAATGGTGGACAAGATCAAAGGTCAATGGCTGAATATATGAACAACCATCATCTCTAGCATTGTAAAACCTTGTAGGGCACTGAAGTCCATTATGATACTGATGAATGGATAAAATTCATTTATAGGATATTCACCTTGTTGAAGAGACCATATGATTGGAATTTGAAACATGATACTAATATGATCTTGGGATAATATAGGAGGTTATGGGGAATTATGAATCATGTTGGAAGACCTATGAGGATGGTGTGGGAAACCATTAAACCCCTCTTATTTGAGTAATTATTCCTTGATATACTGAAACAAGATTGTACTTAATAGTTTATGGGTATTTATTAGGGGATGATATTAATGTCTACTTATTCAACATTATTCACATGGTTTCAAAATCTTAGTGCATTATTAGCTAGGAATGTTTTGTATAAGTCCCAGAATCTTGATATTATTCTACAAATCGAGATAAAACATCAGGGTATGAATTTTGATTTGATGAATTCTACTATGTTTCATAGTAGAGATATTAATTTTGAGAAGGGTTTTGAGGATGATAAAGTTATAGGTCCTACTTCATCATTTAGTGAACTGATTGGTGGATTTTCCAGTACTTCCCCAGTTTCCTCTTATGGAAATTGGAAGAGAGAAATATAGTATATGGGATAGAGTAGAAAATAATAGTTAGGGAAGATAAATAGTGAATCAAATCCCTATATGGGATATGGTTCTTCTAGGTGATACAATTTTAGACTAAAGGATAATTATCTCTACTACATAACTATCCCTTCTATAAATTATCAATGGTGTGGAAAGGTAGGATATCTTAGGTAGTTTTTTATTAAGGCTTCTTGAATGTGCTCAGTGAGGTCCGTCCAAGATTGATATTGAGTGTTTTAGACGTTGGTAAAAACTACAAAGTATTATTAAAAACGAGTGACTCCGGAGGTTTAGGGGTTTGGCTATGAAGATATCATTGGAAAAGTTTTTTCGGATGACCAAGTTACAACTAACAGATTATTAGGACCTTAAACATTTTGAGGTATGGTCTTGATTAATTATATAATCTTTATTAATCTGTTTGATTTTGGTTCTTCCCATTCATTTATATCATCTAAATTTTTTGTTGGGTCATATTTTCCAGTTAAATTCTATTCTAATTTTACCTCTATCGATACATTAATGGGAAGGAAATTAGATCATCTCTATACATTCCCATAATTTATTGTAGTGATTGGTCAATATGATTATATGTTATATTTTACAATTCCAGAGATATCTAACTTTCATGTGATCCTTGTAATATACTATTGGAATAATTACTATGCACACATTGATTGTTATCATAGATGAGAATCATTTACTATGCCCTAGGGAGAAAAGTCATTATTGATTGGTTATTGGGATGTTGAAGAAAGTAGAGTGGTACATGACCTTAGTCTATTTAGATCCATTATTGTGTAGGGTTTTGGAATGATCCCAAATATATATATATATATATATATATATGATATAGTGACCCCATCTTCTTTTACTCTTACGGTAGAACTATACTAATATAACTTTCAAGAATATTTCTCCTTGTTACCACGAGATAAAGAGATTAAGTTTGAAATGAAACATGTGCCTAGTGTAGATCCCATATCTATTATCCTTAAAACATGGAACCCATCTAGATAAAAGATATAATGAAAAAACAGAAGGATCTATAAGATAAGGGAATTATTAGACTGAAAAATTATCCTTGGGGTTATTAAGTATTCTTTGATCAGAAGGTCGATGGTAGTCTTGACCTTGTGTGGACTATATGAAGTAAAATCAAATTATGGTAATGAATAGGAACCCATTTCTATGAATTTTCAATTTATATGTTTAGTTAAGGGGAATCTAGTTTTTATCAATGATTTATCTATTATCTGGCTACTATCTATTTTGAGTTATGGAGGAGGAGATATTAGATATATTGTTACAAGAATATTTGGTTTATATTAGTATATTTAAATTCCTTTTGTAAAAATAAATGCTCTATTAATTATCATGGCTCTCATAAATATGATCAGTCTCCTATACATTGACTCATTATTTGTTCAATTAATATATTACCTCAAGATATATTCAAAAACAACAAATAACATTCTAGAAACCCATAGATTCTATTAGGTATGATTCATGTGTATCTAATTTATGAAATGTTCTTAAAATATCACATTTAGATATAGAAGGTATGTGTACATGGGCATGTGATTTTGGATGTAGTAATTTTGATTTACCTAAAGAAGATAGATGATGTCACGTCTTGGTAATAACCTAGGAACATATTTAATATTTAGAGTTTTCGTAGAATAGCTGTGCACAATAATTAGTTAATATAAAAACATTCTCATTTTCCTGTTCCATTGACCATGCAAACAAATAAGGGATAAAATTTGAATAGAAAGATCAATGTGAATAATATTTCCTATAAATAAAGAGAATATTGACATAATATCCAATTTTAATTTTTCCTAAACCTGAAATTGTGTATGTAGTGTATTATGATGCTTTTTCTTTTGGATTGGGAGTTGTCTCTAGAAAAAATGATTAGTTAATTGCTTACAAGTATCACTAGTTGTGGCCTAAATTTATGAACTGCCATACTGATGACCTAAAGATAGATTAAATGGTTTATTTATTGATTTTTTGATGATATAACCTTTTCATGGAGAGATTCATCATATATACTTACCTTAAGAGGATTTTATACATCTTCTCTAAGTAGGACTTGAATCTTTATTTGAGGTGTTATTTAGAGTACTTGTATATATTTTAATTTGATATGGTGTATGCTCCTAGAAAATGGGATATTGTTAAAGATGATTGTAGAAGAAATATATGATAAATTAGAGAGAATACTTCAATGGTAGATTGGAATATAATAAAATTTCTAAGAACCACTAATTTGAGGGGATCAGGAATTGGTGAATTGTTTACCCTTTAGGGTCACTTACTCATTACTAGAGAAAGTAATGGTCAATTAGGATTGTGATCAAGATTATATTTCTATTCATGAATGTTTATTGGAAGACAACATGATTATGGGATTGACCATAGACATATGTGATTTGATTTATGTTCTTATAAGTTTAGTGGTCCCTTCTTCAATAAGAGTTAAATTGATGGTATACTCCCATGATTCACAATGGTAAGTTTACATGTGGTCAAAAAAGTTGTTTCCCAGTATCAAAAAATGATTATGGTGAACTAGAATAAAGAGAGTCATTATAAGGTTTGTATATCACCATTATACTTGTTATTGGATCCAAGATGAGCATTAGTAACCTACTGGCTTACAACATCCACTTCTAGAGACTATGTGGTATTGGGATGATGTGATGATGTAGTTTTTCATTTTTTTTCATGGAAATGATGGAGGAGATACCATATGTGTTATATTTGATCAGATGGCCAATGTTTATCATTTCATACCGATTTTGGAGACTCATTTAGTGGATAATCTTGGTAATCTCCATGTTCAAGAAATTTTTGAGCTTTATGTTGTTCCATTGAGTGTATTCTACAATTCTGATTATCTTTTTAATTTGAAACTTTTATAGGGATTATAGATTGAGTTAAGGAATAATTTTAAGTTGAGTAAGGAGTATCTTCCTAAGACTAGTGGGATGTTAGAGATAAAAATCCATTCCTTAGAGGATAATATATGAGTTTGTGTTTAAAATTTTATTGGAGCATGACATGATCATTTATCCTATAAATACCATAATTACAATAATTGTTTCTAGTATTTTATTCATATGGATCCATTTTAATATCTCTATAGCTATTCCTATCATTCACCACCATGTTGGCATGAGGCTGATGAGTCTTTAGTTATTGGGCCACGTATGGTTTAGAATACCTTATAACGGTTGTATATGACATAGAATTAGGAAGTTCATACTCATATAAGACTATTATTTTATGATGACCAATGAAGATGCCCTTAGAGTTTGTTGTGGTTGACTTTTTCTTGATGTAGGTTCCCACTTAGTTAGGTAATTGATTATTGTAAAGGCTAATGAAATTAGAACCATGATTTTTAGACCATTCAAGATCAAAAAATAAATTGGGATGATGTCCAATTTGGAGGACCTTATTCCATGATATCATGGAATGAATAATGTATTCCATGTGTCTCCTCTTTTGAATTATGAGGCTGATCCTAGACATGTGATTGGAAATGATATAATTGATTTGGAAATAGTCGTAACTTATATGGAATGACTTATTCAGACTATTGACGGTAGTGATAAGGTTCATTGAGGGAAGATTATTCCTCTTGTTCAGGTATTATAGAAGCAAAATTATATCTAAGAGGATACCGGGGATTGGGAATATAATGTATGGAATCAATGGTCCTAATTGTATGAGCACGAAATCAAGATGCATTTTCCAGTTATTAGAAGTCCTTAGAGTGATAGATTATAATGGACTAGAATTTTTCAGGTACCATATGCCTTACTTTTACCCTTATTTGAGTGTTTCTGAGTTACTATTTTATTGGGTGAAGAATCAGGTATCTTCAAGATGGGTTTGGATGATTTTGTAGGCCTTTAGTGGGGATAAAAGTTTGATAACAGTTAGGTAAAGCTATATTATTCTATATTGGAAATCATGTGGCTTGTTAGAGAGGTACATTTAGTGGTACATGATTGTGACATAGTTTTAGAACACTGTACAAATTTCGAAAAAACCATTTGACCCATGATAGAGGTCGAACACATGTTTGGTTCAACATTTACCAATCCATGTGATTTCCCAGAAGAGGAAGTAAGTATCACATGGTTAGAATATTGTATAGTAAACCATGCAACTAAATGATGATTTTTTTAATTAATACAAAATTTTTCATTTAAACTAAAATGATCCCCAAATATCCTCTATTTTCTTCAACGTCTAGGTCTCTCGTACCAAGGGACTCCAATGGTTGTTTTTAGAGAATCTCCTTCCATGAAAATCAAATTCCTGCAAAAATAATGTCTTTGGACAATAGGAATTTGTGGTATGGTATCTTTTCACTATTATTATTGACCTCTATAGATAATTACTCTACTCTTGTTAATAATCATATATAATTGATATATTAATCATATATAAGATTTCTGATATGATCTAGTGAGTGAATTTTTAATAATTAATAGAGAATAAAACTATATCTTTATAATTGGAACATGCTTCTTGATCGAACATAGATTATTGATCATAAAATCACTTATAGAGTATTTATAATTAATCTCAATCCTTTTGGTGTGGTTTTATTCTTATATCATGACCCTATAGTAATCAAAGGGTTGAATAGAGATAAATATAGTGATATTTAAAGTGAAAATTGAATCATGAAATTATATTTGACATCTAAACATCATTTTTCTTGAGGTTGGTTTTCTTTACAATATACGTGAGATAAAAAATTTATTTCAATAATTTTCTATATAAAATAAGACGAAGATGAAATATCTTTTCATGGTGAGATAATAAATTTCATGGTCTATAAAATAAGGCAAGATATCGGTCACATATTTAATCTTAAAGGGAAATATTACTAAGATATTTTAAAAAGATGTTAGAAATAGTGGAAGAAATATGAATGAATAAACCAATTCACGTGAGAACTATGTTAAGTAAGGTTGATGAAGGAAATGTTTTAAATGAGAAAGAATTTAAAAATTAGATTTCCAATCTCTTTTATTTGACTACATCAAGGATAGATATTATATTTTTTATTAGTCATTGTGTATTTTATCAATGTATCAATTTTGGTCACTATAGCACCGGCAGGTCGCTGTAGCGGAAGCATGGTACTGTAGCAGCAGCGGTATTGTAGCAGGAAAGTACTGTAGCATTACTATTCATAGAATGTGCCTTGGGCCAAAAAATTTGGGCCTACTGGCAATGTTATGGGTTAAATTTCCAATTTGCTATTGGGATATGTAATGGGTCTTCCTTTACCCAGTTTAAAGAGGTACTTTCTTTGCATTAAAAAAATGAGGCTTTAGCCGCAACTATTTTTCAAAAAAAAAATTTACAGTTGTCATGATCATAGGGTGTTCCTCTGTGTCCCTCTAATACCTATGTTGGATATGAATCACATGTGGTTGTGTGTTGGTTATGTGATTATTTATGGACATGACATGATTATGAACGACCTAATTATATTGTTTTTTTGTAGTTTTATAGTTTCTACATCACTTTCATTAAGTGAAAATGATGATACATAAAGTTTAGCCACTCCCTAGGAGTGCAGATGATGTGATGTCTTGCTCCAAAATCATTAAAATAGGTCACTCCATGGTGATGGATTTCCCTAGATCAATGAGATTTTCTCGACATGCGGTCTGTGGATTTCCCCAGAGCTTTGAATTCGGTCGACATGAGTATTAATATTAAAGGATATCATGACCATTAATTTAGGGGTGTAGGATAAATGATCAGTTGGATGAGTACATAAGTCCATCATATGAATTTTCATCATTCATGGATCTAGAGAATTTTGATCTAGTCTTTGAGGAACCAACACATATATGTACTTGTATGATTTCATGTTGCATACTTATGAATTGATTATAGTCATGGAATAGACATATAAATTTTATGAACATATGCTGAGGACCTAGTGATGGTTCTCTATAGGGTTTTATACTCACATTGTACATGAAAATATTGATGTGTGTGTAGATTTTATTATCTGGAAACCAATAAAGGGATGGCTACTATGGTTAGTGGTTGAGGAGGAGAAGCATGATAGTGTTATTTGATTCCTGGATGAAAACTAGGTCTTAGATGTTATTCTTCATGTTACTTAGTTGTTTCCCCTACTTTAGTATATTGATATAATTATTATGGGTATCCTTTATTTTTTCCTATATTGGATGATTTTCATGTCATATTGTTATAGAATGGGATGATACAAGTATACTATATATTACTATAGGAGGATTTTTTATTTCCATTACCATGGTTATTATTAACATTGTTTTATTACATTTTATTATTTATTGGTTTTATTTTACAGAGGGAATAATCTCAATATGACCTCTCTTAGGTCCATACCACTAAATTGAAGCCACATGAATATGGGGATTCATGCACAAGGTTATGTAAAACTCAGGCCTAAACTCAGAGATTTGGGTTAGGGTGTTACAAATAATCTCCCCTTTGGAATTTATATCATCAAATTAACTTATATATATGTTATCATTTAAGATATGACTCTAAAATATTTAATATTATCCCCCTAAATCCATGAAATTCTATGAAAATTTGAAAAACATATCGACCCCTTATTGAAAATAAATACAAAGTGATTTTTGAAAGGTGTAGTTTCATCGTATAAAATATAGAGATCCATGGATCAATAATCTCTAAGTTGATGTGTGAAAATAAGGTTTTAGAAAAAAAGTGTGACTAATTCAAACAAATACTCCATCATTTAATAATTCAAAAACTAATACCAACCCATAATAATTTTTTATGAATTACTATGAATATTTCCTATAACTTCTCTATGTTCCATCAACAAACTTATTAAAATATTAAAGATAAATCCCTTTTTTTAACTAAAAAATTTCATATCCAACAACATAGTATGAAAATGAATTTACTGAGGGATGATACTAAATAACACATACGTCAGTATTGGGACATTGGTTTCACTCCAATTTGTAGCCTCGTCTAATCCAAAGACCAAGATAGATGTTTTTTTTAAAATATATGTTATCTACTACTTAGATAGACGAAATTGTAGCTTCAATATACCTTATAGTACCTTATCTTTTAAAACATGGATCTGAATTTCTATGTAATTTGATCTATAGTGTCTCACTGTATTTTTGGATAGATTTATAGTACATTGTTTATAAAAAAATTACCAGTGGATATTTATCCATAATATTCTTATCATCATGTTGAGTGTTTCAACAAATAATCTATGTATATGCATGTGAAGAAATCAGATACTCATAATTACTAGATAAAAATTGATATATGATTTATTCTTATAATTTCATGAGATATATCAATCACTAACGAAGAATTCTACTTCTAATGTTTACTTTATATCACAAATATTACCTACCCAACCATCAACTATGAATCACATAAAGTCTAGATCTAATTTTATCTTAACCTAATGTACATAATTAGAAGTATTTATCTACATATATTATATTCTACTTTGTTTATAAGAAATGAGATTTTTTTATCAATGAAAACTAACATAATGAGTAAAAAAAAATATAATATCTAACCTTGGGGTAGTGAAATTCCAGAGACTGGAAATCTAATTATTAAACACTTTATCATTAAAAAAATTTCCTTCATCAACCTTTATTAACATAGTTTTCTCGTGAATTATTATATAAACTCATATTTCAACGTCTATTCCAAAAATTATTTTAATAAATCATTGTTATATTTCTCTTTGTAATTAAATATGTGACCGATGTATTGGGTTATCTGAAATCCCATGAAACTTTTTATCTCACCAAGAAAAAAATCACATATTCATATTATTTTATGTAGAAAATTATTCATATAAATTTTAATAATTTCTTCTAAATATAATTGCATAAATATACATAATTTAAACGAGTGATGTGTGGTGTTTTCATAATTTCATATAGTTTTCTATCAATATATCAGTTTCTAAAATCTATACTTATCAAGTAATCATACATATTGAAATACCAAGATCTTGAATCTTGGTTCAAACGATAAATATAATTCATTACTTTATAAACCTTACTACTAACTTTATAAATCATAAAATCTTTAGGTTTCTTTATATAGACCTCTTTACATAACTCACCATTCAAAAATACAAACTTGAAATCCATTTGAAATATATTAAATCTTCTATGAGTTTATAATTCAAGGAAAATTATAATGGACTAAATCATTTAAATAGGTGGAAATATTTAAAAAATAAATGTGTCATTAATTTGATATTTCCCATTGATAAAAATTTCAACTTTTTTTCTAATAAATTCACCTTTTTCATCTAGTTTGTTCATGAAAACCTATTTTATCCTAATGATGTTATCTAATTAGAACGATGGATTATCTACCATGTTTCATTATATTCAATTTTATCCATATATTTATTCATTTCATGAATACATTCTTTTTGTTTAAAATAATCTATAATATTTTAGCCTTCTGTATTTGAAATAAAACTACTATTTCTTGTTAGAATGATTTTTCCTCTTATTTTCCCACTATTCCAATCCCCAGTGATCTATGTATCAAAATTACTTTTAAGTCTTGAATTTGTTAATATGTTTCCCAAATCCACATCCTTATGAATTTAACCAGAATAATTTTTATAATCATCTAGAATTTCAATAACTTATTCAAACTGTGTTGTAGTTTCAATAGTGAAAAAATTATCCTCATCAATAATTATGATTGCTTTCAGGAATTCATCTATATTTTGGAAAAAATTTAAATTATTATTGTAAATTATATTATTATTATTATAATAACATATATATGAACTCACATTTGGTGAATATCCAATATCAATTCCATCATTTTCTTTTTCATGAGTCTGTCCATTACCCCTACCATTATTCATGATCAAATAAAGACTCCCAAACACTCTAAACTATTCTATATTGGGATTATTCAGGATTAAAATTTTTATATAGAGTGATATCTATGTTTTAATTCTATAATAATATATTATTATTAATTTTACCATTATTAATAGCTTGAGAATATAATTTTAATAATGTTGAATACTAAATTGGAATGGTTCTAGCCATACCAACATGACTTAAATTTTTTATTCCAGTTGCTCCATTTGGATATAGAGTAATTGGTTCACTAAATGGTCATATTATTCCATATTTATCATGATATGCAATTTTTTATTAGCATACTCACTTATATTGTCTTATCTCAACATATTCAATGAAAAACTTTTCTTCTTTTGATAATGTATCATAATAATGTTATGCATGCATAGGGTTTTGGATTTTTAGATATTAACATAATTATTGTCATTCAAGTAAATTTAATAATGAATGTAATGAAATAATTATATCCTATTTTTTAATTATTATTCAGAGGTCTATAAAAATCTGAGTGAACTAAATCCAATGGTTATTGATTAAGGATTTCAATACTATTGTGGTTTTTATTCCACATCGTCAATTTTTGACATGTAATGCAAGAAGTGATTGTGTCTTATTCAAAAACTATAATGTTACTCATGGTCTTTTACTTAAATAGTTTCTTCATATATATTTTTTCTAATATGGTCAATTATTCTATGCCACTAACCATTATTTTCACTCTTACTCATAATGAATTCTTTTTTAGATTTTCCAAGATGAAACAAATTTCACTGGGTTCTCAAATTTCTTGATACCACCAATCATTATTTCAATATCATAAAAATCCCATTATTTCTAAAAATAAACTCATTTACATCATTATAATTTTGTCATACACTTTAAAGAATATTTTTAACCACTCAAAAAATTAGAAATTATTGGATTTTATCTAACTTTTACCAATTTTATCCACTCTAGTACCTCTGACTTCCAATGAAATCTAATCACAACAAGAATTAATTCCACATTAATATAATCAAATATCCACTATATTATTCAATTAAAATATAATATTGGAAGAGTAACCACTATCCATACTCCATGGACACTAATATTTGCATGCATTGAATGAATATTAACCAATTTTTACATGTTTAAAATTATTTACATTCGCATAACTTTTAGTCCTTATAAATTAAATTAATTCAGATGGAAGTTCTATAATAAACTCATTTTTATGTTTAATTTTTTATCATACCATCCAAAAACATACTTCAATATCTCAAAATGCTATCTTCAATTAAATATTTTTCTCGACAAATTGAATGGGAGGATTTTTTAATTCAATTCTTTTACCCCTTTGTTAATTCTCAATTATTCACCTAGGTAACAACATTTTTTACCAAAAACTATATTATTTGATGTTAATAAGATAAAAAATCAGTATTTTACATAGAACTTTCTCTTTTGATAGACATTATATTGTTACAAGGTTTGCTACACCACACTATTCTCAGAAATATAAGAGGATAATTTCACTAAATTATTTTGAGGATATATTACATGTGAATTTGGGGATATTGTTGAAATTTTAAAAAAACAATTCTCCATCCAAATAAGAGAATGATTTTATTTTCATAAAAACATTTTAGCTAATCTATATTACCATTTTTTCACATGATCATTCTTAAAACAAGATTTTTTTGAGGTAAATAACAAGCAGGCTTTCGTTATTCATTCCAACCATCTTTTTTTTCAATGGTTATTTGTGTTTATTTCCTACAAAAATCACTTTCTCCTCTAACACCTATATTGTTCTCATACGATTTTTTTAATTTTGAGATTTAGTATTTATCATTTTCATCCTATAAAACTTTAAATTCCCAATGCATATAGTGGAAGTCATGTTATGAATAATCATTCCTTTCTCACCATTCTCATGTTTTTACATCTCATATATTTTGAAAATAATGAATTTTATAATATATATTTGAATATTATTATTAGAGATCCTTTTGAAAATTTATTTTTAATCTCTTATATATTCAATATATTTTTACCACATTTTCATCTCTATTATCACGGGGTAATACTTTGAAAATCCAGCTATTATATAGAAAAACTACAATTGACTAGTGATTAATCCTATGAATGTTAAATATCTTATTATTTAAATTCCAAGATGACCATTCACAAAATTTCATTAGTGTTTTCTTCACCATAACCCCTCTTTAAAATTTTAGAAATTCCTTTATGAATAGTTAAAAAACTCATCATAAATAAATTTGATTCCATTTTATTCATAGGTTTTGATTGAGATTGACGTATAATTATTTAATATACTTATTTAGGTGTTATCTTAAAATATAAGTCATATTTGTTTTCATCCATGATTTGCATATTAAACAAGGTAGATAAATTACTATTTTTACTATTCTAAATCATAAAATGGGTGTGTATCTTTATACTTACGTTTTCCCCTTATAAAACATCATGCAATTTGGTGATGGGTTTTAAAAAATACATATATTTTTATTCACCATAATTGACTTTCCCATAATTAGTATTTATTTATTTTCTAGATTTAAGAAAAATATATTTATCTTCCATGACATAGATTTTATGAGAAGTTCTTCTTAACACATAATTAATTAATATACCATATAGTTGATTAATTATAATGTCCTCAACATAACTATATTCATTTTCTGAAATATTTGAATAAATTTTTTATTGAATAATTATCATGAGTCTCGCGACCACTAAGGATTCTTGAATAGACTCTGCATAACCTGTAATTGTACTTACAAACATATTAACAGTAGTAAATAACTCATCAACAGATTCATCCTATTATATTCTTATATTTTTAAATTGGATTACACTACGTTTCCAATTAGATTTCTTTATATTGTTATAACATTCATAGATTTTATAATTTTCCCAGATATCTTTATTTGTTTTTTAGAATATTAATTTTCTTAATTAACTTTTATATAATTTAAAATAATAATGCATTTTTTACCTTAGAATCAATATAAATATTCTTCTTATAAATTAGAGTCTAGAATGTAGTCACCTTTGGAACTATATATCCTTAACGAATAGAATCTTTGATATCAATACCTAGTGGGATAAGATTTGGTGACTTTATCTCCTTTATCACATGGAAGAATTTTACATAATAAATATGAATCAATTTTATCATTATTGAGTTATTTTGATCCATTATATCAAAAATAATGATATTTGAATGAAAACATGTTCACTGATACTAATTATTGTGTTCACATGGTGGTTTTATAAAAATTGTTAGGGGAAGGGGTGATTCACTGTTAGATTGTTTATTCTTTTAAAAACCTATAAATGATCTCCTAATTATTTTTCATCAATATATCCATATCACCATGGAATATTATATAACATATGAAACAATGTTTTTTAACCAGGGTCTTCCTTTATTATGGATAACTACAAACCTAATGTGTGGTTATTTTTATCCGACCCACACAAAACTCCATATTTATTATCAATATAAATATAAATTCAAAGTTATATCCTTGTAATTACTAAAATCACATATATAAACCCATTTTAAACAAGAACTAACTAGTTACATAATTCAATAAAAACACATCTTGAAGAATGATCACAATAGTAATTGTTGGTTACAAATGGCTTATATAATATTGATATTAATTCACCAATCCTTATAAAACAATACCATTATATAGTTCTATTATCATATATTTTCATTATAATTATTGTAACACTCTATAACCATCATATTTCTCTAACTTTTATTATTATATTCTAAATATATAACAAGTATTTTGTTTACAGACATTGAATATAAAAACCCTTCAATCTCAACACATAAATTCTCCATGATAGAAATTACTTAAAAATAATTCAATCTAATCATAAATAATATCTCCATAATTATTATCCATTAATCTAATTTAAATATTCATAACTAGTACATCATTATCTTACTATAAAACCCATACTATTTTATCTATGTGTGCACGAACACATGAAATGATTATTACATCACTGTGAAAATATATTTCCCAAAAAATAATTATTCTCATTATTAAAATGTCATCCAAAAATGAATTGAATCATTATTATGGAAATATTTTAGATTTTTAAATCATTGATGAATTGGTCAACATCATCTGACTTAAATATCCTAAGACCTGGAATTTTCAAACACTGGAAAAAAGTTATAAAATGAATCAAATATCTTATGTGTCATTTTTGTGATCTCAACTAATTATCAAAATTTTGATCTCAAATAATCTTATGTTCCGTCAATGATATAATATGTATTCTCTAAAAAACCCATTGTACTCTGTATACATATTATGGATCATACATTTGTATTTTCCTTAACACATTTTAGATCGATCCTTAATAAATATCTTTTATATAAACTTAAATATCTGATGTATGATTTTAAAATCATATTTCATTTTGGAAATATCATTGGTATCCCATGAAATATATTTTTTATCATAAAAATATATTATTTATCATAAAAATATGTTATGTTGCTCAAAAAAAATATCGTTCCACTTTTCTTAATTCTATAAGATATTACATATCACATACATACTTTTCAAATAGTTTTATATTTCAATATATTTAATATCACTTGCATGCCATTGTCAAATCTAATACATTACCATAGAAATATAGGCCTTCTTAAACTCATTTAAAAGAATCATTATTACATATTACTACCTCAAGTTAGATATATCAAAATCCATTCTCATATTTTGACAACAAATACAACCTATTTCTCAAATGGGTTCAACAGTTTTCATTATAAATATTTTAAATTAGTTATTTTTATATACTTGAGTCTTTCCATGTAGTGATAATGTAATGAAATGGGTAGTGTTGTGGTCTGAAAACATTCTTGATGGTTTTATGGCGATGTAACCAATATAATGGGAATGCAATTTTCTATATATAAAAATAAAAATTGATATATTTGATAATGAATTTATCATTACTCCATCACAAGAAATATTGGATGATTTATAATATCTTGTGATGATATTAATAGTATATTATGAAATTTTAATGTTGTAATTAGTTTCATAAATGGTTAACCAATCGTTAAGAACTATTTGTAATGGGTGTAATTATTCAAAAAAATTAGAATAATTCTATGTATTTAAATTTATTATAAATTAAAATTTTTATGAGACATTTAATATTTTGACGGATATTTCATGGGGTATCCTTGAATACATATAAAGATATGTGGAGGCCATGGATACTTGTATAATACACTCTTGATATATAAAAAATTGAAGATGAATAGCTTTATTTCTATTCCCCATTTAGAACAGATTTTTTAATGGGTTTTAGGATTTTGAAAATCCCACCTAGAAGTGTTCTTAGTAATTTACATGTAATATGAATAACTAGAGTGGATGGAACCAATTTGTATCTTCTAATATATCTCCCTATTTTTTATGTAACATGGATTGTTATATTCAAAAGGAAATATCATTGGGTCAACTTCAAAAATAATACAGATTTATCTTTATTTTTTCATATTAATTATTTTAAACTTTTCACGGTATGATCATATGAAAAATGTTATCAGAGATTATTTATACTTAGATTGGATAAGTTTTATCCTATCAAAACCCAAAAGGTATAAAATTACCTTTCATAGAAAAAGAAATAATAATAAATCGGAGTTTCAACAATAATCTGACATTTATGTGACTCTCATGTATAAAAATGAAGTTATGATGTGACTTTTACAGATCTAATTAATTAATAAGACAGCCCCAAAATTTAAAAAAATTATATATTTTCCATTTATGCTAAGTTCATACATTATACATTATAATATTAACTTCCCCTAACCATGTAATCATTGAACTCTTTAATGAGTTATTCTGAAGTTTTATATCACAAATACATCATCTAAAGTCATCCAAACAACATTTAATAACCTTTTAGTAAGGAAAGAGTAAATACAAAAGATCCTGTATCACATTGTCATCCTTCCCTATGGTATCCCAATTTAAAAAAAAATTATAAACCAAATGAAACCTACAATTGGAGGCATTTATTCATAACACATTTATCTTAGAAAAAACAATTTAATTGTATAAATATGTATTTAATGTTATTAATTTATGTGTGTAAATTTATCATAGAACATATTCTTAGAATCTAGTATTTCTAGTGAATTTTTAAATAAAACGTCATTTCATATTATATTTATAAATTTTGATTATATTTCTTTTCACTTTTTTTAATGATATTAATAAATAATTTATATCCATTTGTTTTAAATTATGTAGTTTCTTTTATTTAATAAATTTTTAAAAAATATTAATCCAGTTATAATGGTATTTTAAAAATAATATTTATTTAATTACAATTTTTTATATAAAATCTGTTACTATATTCACGATTCTTTTTACACATAATATTTTATTTTATGACTATATTACACTTATTAATAATTATCTTTTTATTTAAATTTTAATTACGTCTATAAAAAATAATTGTAAACAATTTATGGTATACAGTTTAATAGTCACGTAATTTTAATATATAACCATTGGAAATAATCAAATATTTTTTAATTTAAAGATACTTTTTTAAGTTCATCACAATAAAAATTTTTTATATAAATTTTTAGTTCAAAAATAATATTTGATGAGGAATTAATGTTTCACACAAAAAATCATTTAATGATAAAATTTATGTTATTATATTCTAATTACTTGTTTTTATATTCGAAAAATTACTTTTCAAGTGGTTAAGTAACATGTTTTACATTAAAATAATTCCATTAAGTATTTATTATATTTCAGTATTGAAATTATAAAATTCATAACATTTATTTATATGTATAAATACGTTATAATCAAACAAATATTAATTAATAAATAATCCTAAATAGAAATATAATACATCAGATAAAAAAATGCTTTATTATAAATAATTTTATTCTATATATATATATATATGTGATCATATTATCTGATCTTTATAATTTTAATTAGTTAACAAATTAATTTTTTCATTCATAAAATCCATTTTTTGGGTATTTTTTATAAGATGTTGATTATTCAGGTCAATAGTAAAAAATACTATCTCTACGTATGCCACATGTTTTATAACAACATCATGATATAAATATAACTCAAAAATTTATAAAACACATCAAATGAATTTAAAAATATTTAATGAGTAATATAATGTTTTTAAATATAATTTAATTATTCACAAAACCTATAAATCAATTTTCAAAACCTATGGTATATTTAATTTGAATTAGAAACCATATTTGAATCTTCAGGTAAAAAATATTTCAAAGGATCTATTTAGTTTTTGGAGTGTTAAAATATCAAATAAGCCAATATTTTTGTGTTAATCACTACTAAAATTCCTAAGAATAAATAATATTCATAGTCTTAAGTCTAAATAATAAAAATTTAATTTTTTATTAAAAAATGCACGTCCTTATTGGCAATATTAAATCCAAATACCCCACCTAATCATTACGTAGAAAAGTATTTCATTTTCCATAACTTTTATAAATTAACACTTTAAACATGCCTTTCCATGATCCTAAAACCATTTTTAGCTACAAGTGTGACCGCTAAAGAATTTGAGAAGGTTATTTTTCTCAGGTAAATATGAATTTTATATTTGGAGGATGGGAGAACTTTTAAAATGGGATTTGGAGAGTAATTTCAATAATTAAAATACATTAGTACATTTTTTAGATGTGTATTAAGGTTTGGTATGTATTTTGGAGGTCTGGTATTGTTAAGAGAGTGTTATGAATCAATAACCAAATTCTAGGAGACACAAAAATGGGGAAATGGTTGGTGTGCGATTAGTGCTAATCGTATAGCCCCAACAACATGTCCCATTAGAACTAAATAATGGTTATGATACACCATGTGAGGTGTCTAGAAAACATGTGAGGTATCTAAAACTAATTGAAAAGGGTGTTCACACACATTTCATGTTTTCCAAACCATGCAGATTAACGTGCATGCTTAGTGCCACTTAGCCAGTGAGTACGCATCAGTGGATCATGGTTTAGGAAAACCAGGTAACCAAAATATGTGAACCATTTTGAAGTTAGTGATCTTTTGATAGTTTCACTACATGATTGGTTCTTGGTTATCCAAACCATGTGACCTAACTATAGAATTCATTATAGTGGGTGACATTATAAGTTTTCCACCTTTTTATGTTTTCGTGTCCCCTTTTAACCCCTTTTTGTGTGCCTCCAACAGATACTATGGGAGTTCCTTTTTACTCTTATAATATATGTACTATCACCCTCTAATGATCTCAGATTTGAATTCCATTAGGTGTGTTAATAGTATCAGAAATAATTTCAGTCATACTTATTAATTTCTTTTTTTATATTTTTGTTTGAAATCCTATTTCCATCCAATCCTGTTTCCCCAATTTCTAGGCTATTTGACTAAAATAATGATTTCAATCATTTTAGATCTGATTAGAGGTAGATATTAAAAGATCGATATTCTACAAGATTCAAGTAGGTGGGTCATAGGTTTCTATAAATTTAGATGCATGCTTTGTGATAAGTACCTAAACACACATATCTGGGTTATCTGGTTGAATTTTTAATAAATTAATTATTACCATTAAATCAAATAATTGATGTTGTGAGGTTCGGATGAGAATTATCTTTCATTTTAAATTATATTAATCTGGATTGGGAGAATTTGTATGGTTGGGAAGATTATGTATGTGGAATTAATTTAATTAATTATATTTTTGTATGAATTAATTTGTTCTATGAAAATGAATTGGGAATAACCAAGATTACATTAGGTGATGTTTATCACCAGTTATGAGATTATGATGTTCATCAAGTTGAGGGAATGGATCGATATATATGGGATGATGATGACCATTAATATTGAGGTTATGTGATCGTCAGTTTTAGGTGGATGGTGATGAACATGCAATGTATGGGAGATGATATTAGCATGTGGCAATGAGGTTAACAGTTGATGTGGATTAGAAAATATTGGTTAATTCTTCACACTTTGATTTTTCTATATCACAGTTGGAGTCATGTTCACATAGATGAGTGCTTAGATGATGTGGTGTTAACCACTCATTGTGGGTGGATGCCTCCATAATTTTAGTGGGTGAGGGGATGATTTTTACCATCAGTTGTAGAGGAGGTACTCACTATAGATATCCATAGTTTATGGAATGGGAGACCGTCAGTTCAGGAATGAGGCTGTCAATATATAATGGGGAAAATGGGAAAAGATTATTGAATAATGGATCTCACTGTGCATTGGGATGTAGGGATGTTTTGATAATGGTAATTTATTATTAATTGAAGGATAAATCTCATTATTCCATAGGATAATGGGAAATTGGGAAAAGGGTGATTTGAAAAATGAAATTTTATGTGTCTTTTGATATATTTTTGGTGAATGTCGTTGGGACATAGGTTGTACTCGATGTGGGATAGCATGTGGTATTGGCTGGAAAAAGGTGTCATGTGACACATATATGGGTGAGATACTGAGTTTATTCAAATACAATTGACCATGGACATGTCATTCCACCCCAACATTGGCCGAATTAGGTAAACACTTTGTCAAGGATATTGAGAATGAGTAAAGTAGGTTATATATATTTTCATGAGTGCAGCTTCTGTTTATTTACATATTCTTGAATACGTATAATTGGGGATGGGATATCGACACATTTTAATGGTGGTCTACTTTGTTCATATTGACACCCTACAAAGGCCCCTCAAGATGTGTGTAGACATTATGGATTTTGAGATTAGGTCATTGATCGAGATTGTGCAATGGACCCTAATGATTAGGCATAAATAAGTGTATGTGTTTTATGGAAGATGAACCATGGTGGTTATTTTCCATGAGATGGTATTTCTTTTGGGTATTCAAGTACTTTCTTATATGAACTTTCAAGGGAGATCTTGAATATCTATTTCTATGACTAATTGACATGTATAAATTATTTTATATTTAAGGATATTGGTTTTGGATTGTTTTTGACATTGTTTAATTTCTTTTTTATGCATCTGTTGAGTCTATATTCATGCTTCCACTGGTTTTGGTAAATTGATTCCACTGACTTATGATATTATTACCTCTATTACTATTATCACTAGAGAGTTTAGTCTCCCCACTGTAACCTAATTATATCCCTACAATTAGTCAGCATCATTTGGCATATGAGGTGGTGTGCCTAAGACCCAGTGGACCATCGACTCAAAGAACCAATTAAATAGACCCCAAAATAGGGTGCTACAAGTGGTATCAGAGAAGGTTCTTCATTGATGTGTCCTTGTAAAATTACGTCTACTGGGTATAAAATGGTAAACATGTGTTGTCCGGTTACACATGATATCAATGATTTCATTTATCTTATTATTTAGGCTATGATAGACTAGAGACTGGGGTCTTGTCAGAACTATGTAAAGAGATCATGTTTGGGTGAATGAAGCCACATGCATAGGGGAAAAACCATGTTTTCAACGATTGGGAATTTATTTTATGGGTTTTGATATTACAGTTAATTTATTTCTACCTAGAGTGGTGTATTTAGGTGTGATCTTATTGGATTATGATATTTTGAAGCTTATCCTGATATTTAAAGGGAGGAAAATTTATGAATCACTATTGAACCATAGTCTCATTTGATATTTGTATGTTCTAGTGATTTTCATTAGGAATCTAGAATATGTGAATAGGGATTCAGATATTTAAAGTGTCAATAAGAAGATAAATAATGTTTTCCTACAAATCTCTTTTGGGGGAATTCAACTCAGTTATCCCAGGTATGTTGTTCCTAATGAGATGATATGTGATCCTATATATATGGTATGAATTATATTATCTATGAAATGTTTTGGTAGATATAAAATAATTGGGTGAATATTAAAAAATGTCAACAAAAAGATAAACAAAATTTTATTGTATAAACTTTTAGTAGAAATCAACTCTGCCACCAAGGTCAATGATATCTTGAATGCATGATATATTATACCTGGACCTGATATGAGTGGGTATGATAGACATGAGTCCAAATGATAAATGATATGGGTGATGTAGGGATGTTTAAGTGTGGTGAGATGCACATCAACTTACAACCTTCCCTATTTGGGATATATATGACTGGGATGGCAGTTATTTACCATAGTGTTTGGACTATAGCATAACACCTCCTAAACAGGATTTGCTGGAGAGTTAAGAGGGTGGATATGTGGTGCCTCTAGATTTTTAATGGGATGAGTTCCCTAAGGGTCGGAATGAGGCCCCTAAAGGTTGGTTTGATTATGAGAAATAGGTTGAGGCTCTGAGGTAGATGGGAAAACCACATAAGATAATAGATTTTGGGCCATGGCTGGATGATTTTTGACTATCATGAGACACCCCCAAGATATTGGGTGAAGATAGATATTTATAAGATCAGATGACAAGTGATGAAATATTGGGAGATATAGTTATAGAATGGTATGAATGAGGGACTTTAATGGAATGATTTTGGGCCATATTCTTCATAACATTATACCCATGGATAGTGATGGTGGATCGATCCCATTATATTATGATTTTATAGTAGGGGGATATATAGATCATGGATTATGTGATAAATTTCATAATCCTTTCTTGATTTTCACCATATATGGTAGGTGACACCATTTCTCAGGTGAGATGGTTCAAGGACAGTTTTAGGTATGCCATAATGTGTTGGGAAATATATTCGGACTGAACTCATTCTATGAGTTGGTGAATTTGGCATAGATAGCTAAGGGAAAATTGATAGAGAAAACTTATTTGAGAAGGGTGACAGTGCTAGGTGAGATTGGTTGTGATTCATTAGGTATCTTAAAGATGGTCTGTGAGGAGTCCCTGTAATGAATTATACTAGAGATTCAAGATGACGACCATGTAGTGGGTTATTTACACTCTGCATCCAATGTGAGAATATGAGTCATGTTTAGACATAATAATAACAACATATAAAGCAGTGTCGACCATGTTGTCATATGGGGCAGGTGGAGAGGTTCTATAATAAGTCTTCTAATGAAACTGGGAGTCATGGATTGGGTCTATATTATTGATCCAAAGAAGTACTAGGAGTGGTACTAGGTGATTCTAGATGAGATTCTACTATGTGCCTTAGTCGTGGAAGAGGGAGAGAGAGAGATATACATTGTAGTGGGGTGAGTGGTTGGAATCTGGCACAACTACATTGTAAGGTTAGGCCTCAGGTAGTCGGGCTTTAGGATAGGTGAATTTTGTTGATCTGGTAGGGCCAGAATAGGCTAGGGGGCCACTGATAGTTAGAGGTACACGTTTTTCCTGACATGTCCTTTTATTTTTGGATATGATAATTATAGGTGAACAAGGTACATGTGTTGAAATTGAACTAACCATATCTGGTTAGTATGTGGGAATAATGTAGGGTGAATTATTGTATGTGATACACATGCATCATGGATTTTTATGGGAATACACACACACAAACACACACATATATATATATATATATATGTGTGGAGTATTATTTTTGGTAATTAGATGTTATGCATGGACTCTTGAGCATCAGCTGCATTATAGGACCATAAGGGTTTTGTGTATGACACATGTATGGAATGAGCATCTGATGTGGTATAGAAATTAATGTTTTTCAATTTTGGGTGAAACCATTAATAAGTTAATGTTTTTTATTAAATCATTTTACTGATGTTGTGATGTGCCTTTGGGCATTATATTTCCTACATAATTTTGTTAATTTGGGTTTGGGGATTTTTGATAGTTGGGAAGATTATACTGGTGGATTTAATTTAGTTAATTATATTTTTGAATGGCTAAATAGATTCTATGGTAACATGTTATACTGTGATATGATTAAATGAGGTGATGTTGATCACTAGGACTAAGAAAATGGGGTTTTCAGGTTGAGGGAATGGCTATAGATAAATGGGATGGTGAGTACAATACAAATTAAGTCTATCTGATCTTTAGGTTGAGGATGATTGTGATGACCATGCTTTGAATAGGCAATAAGATTTTCATGTTGAAACTAGGTTTCCAGTTGGTGTGGCTTAGGAAATGTTGGGGATTTACACTCATCGTGTCTGGTAAATAGTTCCATTGGAGTCATATTCACATAGATGAGGACATAGTGAGGTGGTGTTAAACAATTACTATGGGTGGAGGCCTTTGTAATTTTAGTGTCTTAAGGGATGGTGTAGACTATCAGTTATAGAGGAGGTGCTCACCGTATAGATCCACATTTGATGATCTATGAGAGTATCAATTGTGTGGTTTCGATCACCTTATATTTTCTGGACAATGGTCCAGGATTATAAAAGGATGGATCTCAGCATGCCTTAGGATGTCATGATATTGGTATGATGGTTATTTCTTATTCATCGAAGGAAGGATCTCACCATGCCTTAAGTAGTCGTGATGTTGAGCCAATGGTGATTTGATGAATGGAAGCCCATGGGACATGTGATTTTTTTGGGAGGGATAATAGTTGTAATTGATGTGAGACTGGATGTGGTGTTGGTTGGAATGAGGTGCTGAGTGACACTTATGTGGGTGAGATATCGAGGTTCTTATGGTATGACTAATTGTGGATATATCATTCCACTCCGACATTGGCCGAAGTAGGTAAACACTTACACATAGATAATGAGTAGAAGTAAATATTGTAATGTATATTTGAGCATGATTAATGTTTCTATTTATTTGTGTGTGAATACTCTTTTATAAATATGGATGTAAGATAGTAACATGGGGGTGGTGTCCTACCAATTTCATACTCACATCCTACATGGCCCCTGAGGATAGATGTAGACTTTATTGTTTTGAGACTAGGTCAATGACTGATATTTTTCTATATAACATAGTTATCAGGGATGCGCATTGGTATGGGTTGTATGAAAGATGGACCATGTTGGTTCTTTGCACTAAGCTAATGCATATTTTTTGTAATTTGAGCACATTCTTATATGATCACCAACAATAAATCTTGTATGTTTTTATGACTTCTTTAAATTAATACCGTTACTGAATTTCATGGAAATTGATTTTGGTCTGTTATTACTTCCATTTCATTTATTTGATATGATTTTATTGTGTCCATATTAATTATTTTTCAAATTTTGGTAAATTGATTCGGCTGAGTTATCATTTTATTACCACTATTACTATCATAATTAGAGGGTACAGTCTCCCCACTATCACCTAATTAGACCATCACTACTATTCAAAAAGCATTATCATACATGAAGTCACACATAAGTCCACGTTTCCATAAAACTTGGGACACCAGTTATGTGGCTCCTATATTGATGTGCTATAAAATCCCCATCCTCTTAATGCTTTATATACAAAACTAAAGAAGGTGACTCTAAGGGAAAGTGAATGGTTCCATATTTTTCTTTACCTTCTTATATGAGATAAGTTTGTCACAAATATCTTTTTACATAATATTATATTTTTAGAATAAGTATATTGCAATGATTTTAACTTACTTTTAACACTTTATCTACAAGAGATTACCAATTCCCTTTCATCAATTTCTTTTCATAAGATGTTAGCATATCGAAATACAACTTTCTAATTACATATATTATTATTTCAAATCTCCTCTTACCAAATTATATAATGTATGTAAATTTTAAATATAAATTTAAAATAGTAGTATAATTTTACTCTAATTTTTATATTAATGGAAAATGTTAATTAGATTCAAGTTTCTTTTAAACCCTTTAAAAATATAATTCAATTGTTGTGGTTTATTTCTACCTTACTTAACAAATATAATTTATATTTCCCTTATTACATTAAGATATATTCCTTAAAATAAATTTAATAATTAAATATTAAATTAATTATAAAATGATACCCTGTATATGATTCAATAATGATAACATAATTATCATAAATGTGAAATAAAATGTAATCAATCATAGTAATTATAACCATTTAAAACAAGAATAAAAAAGAAACAATTATTGATATGATACTATTTTGTAAAATATATTGATGTAAAGAACTCAAAAATATCTAGAATCAAATTAACCCAATAAATTTACACTTATGGGTCTTCTTTGACCATTTTACAATGACTATAAACCAATACCATTACTTTGAATTAATATTGGAATGATGAACCATAATACCTCAAAATTACCATTGAACTAAGAATTAATATAATATATGAAAAAATTTGATAATAAATGAATTAACAAGATTAATACTTTTAAAATAGATATTAATTTTTTGGATAATGTAATTTATAATTATAATTCAATTATTTTTATGTTTATAAGACATACAAAGCAAGTTGAGACACAAGGTAAGGGTTTTTCTGTCCTAAATCATATTTCCATCCTTGTATTGCTTCATTATGTTCTATCTTATATTTTACATATTATCAAATATGATTTTAAAGTACACCCTATTTTATTTTAATTTTTCTAAGGTATAATTTTTATCATTTCACCCTTACCTATTCTGACGTCTTATTTTACCATGTTAGTAAGGAGTTGTCATTTAAATATTAATTATTTTCATGTATTGTTACCCTATAATATATATTCCATTCTTTGAATACTCTATGATGCATTGAATATTTACCCTAATTTTTTCCATTAAGTTTAAATGTAATAATTTACTCCTTTCTCCCCTTGTTGACTTATAATTGATTTCTTGTATTGATCGAATGGGTTCTTCCCCACTCTATTTTGTTATATTGGTTTTGTACTTTACCACAAACGATCTCTCTCTCTATATATCCCTCTATATATCATAATAATATGATTTATTTTTTTTCTTTATACATTAATTTCCTTATAGTGATATTAATTTCGTTCTAGTTCACTTCATATTATTTCTTTTTGACAAGCCCTATATTTTTTAAAATGGAACATTTTATAATTACTATATTCCTCTTTTTATTTATCCCATTTTAAATCAATAACATTCCAAGGATCAATTATTGAGACATTATATTATTTAAATAATTTTTTAAAATCTTCTAAATACATTTTTCATATGATTTTTCAGAGTGACATAGTTCGCTATTTAATGAAAAAGTCATCAAAAGCAATGAAAATACTTTTTTTGATTTCTATTAAATTTTCAATAGTATAATTATGAAGATGGTTTTTAAATAATTTTATTTGTATTAAATTTTTTAATCATTAGTATTTTTTAATATATCATTATTATTTAAACAATATTATATATATTTCCTTATTTAAAGACGAAAAAATCGATTTTTTTAACAATGTGTAAAAACTATGGGGTTATATTCATAAAACATCTATATATTCTTATATAACTAAAAAAATTATCTACGTGATTCCATCACATAAATATTACTTATGTATATTAATATATATTTCCATATTACTTATTATGAAATAGATATAAAATAGTACATGTTGTTAGACTATAGGTTGTGATAAGATAATATAGAATGTGATACCCCAGTTCCAAAAAACATTTCATATAAGAAGCATTAAAATCATATTATATGATATATGAACTCATACAATAAAATATAGTAAAAAATATTTTAATTTACTTATTTGAGATATGAAGTATAGATTTATTTTTTTATTAATTATAAAATTATTAAATTAAGAAATATTTATATTTAATTTTTGAAGTATTGATTTTATTCAATTATGAGTTATTCATAATTTAAATGTTATACATTACTGAAATGTTTAATAAATAAATATGAATTTTCATAATTTTATTTATTATTTCTGAAATTAAAATATATATGATTTTACTTTTTTTGAATAATTTAAATTATAATATTAAATTTTGTTATAAGATTCAATATATAAAGTGTTTTTATTTATTAATGAATCATATATTTACTTTATAATTACTAAATATGATGTTTTATTAATAATAATATAAATGAAAAGTATTAATATTCATATTGAAAAATCTAAATAATTATGTTCTAAATTATAAATTGATTATAGAAAATCTATAATGTTAAGAATTACATAAAGGCCAGTGGTGAAATAATCACTATGGACATGATTAAGATCAATGACTCACATCCATCCAAATAGAATAACAATGTTCCCATGAACCTATGCTAAAAGAAACCTAACAAGTATCTCATTCTAATCTAACTAACCCAAAACCCAAGGAATGATTTATCGAATAGTTATTATGATACCATATATCATCATATAATAATATATAAATTACCTGGATCACATGATTAATAATTTTATATAATCATAAAAGCATTGGAAAACAACACACAAGCCACATGAGCTTATAAATAAAAAAACATGTCTCAATGAAATCCCTTTATTTTTACCATTATAATCCAAGTAAAAATACTATTAAAAAATTATTCAAAAAAGAAATACATTCCAAAACACCCTTGTTTTTTACTAGGATTAAAAATCCACGAAGAACCTCTTGAAAACCCCATATTTCATTTTAAGATAGCATTTAAAGACGAATTCCATAAATCCAAATTTATATATAAAAATAAAATTTAAACCAATATAATTTTTTAAATAACCGTTAAAAATAATAGCATGTTTACTGATAAAAATAAAACTCATTCCTCTAATGGAAACCAAAAAAGTTCTATTTACACCAACTCAATAAAGGTACAACCAACAGAATATTTAACACACCACACAGTTCTTGTTGTCTATTAGAACGATATGATACCATCATATATTATGGGGTAAGACCACCTAATATCTTAAAATATTGTAATAGTGATAATAATAATCACATGAACCATATAGTTATATATATAAATAAGAGATCAATAATGTAATATCTACCTTACATAATCATGTGATCTATAATCAGTATCAATATTATACTAACCAACCATGGGACCACAAGAACCTATATCAACCATAAACACTAAAACATTAAATAATAAACCATTTAATAAAAAATACATAATATCCTATCAAACATAGGAAATTATCATGTCGATCTATGACATCAAAAAAAAAATCCATGGGGTGAAATACACTCCTAAAACATCATTACAGCTATGCTAAAAAATTTCCCAATTGAAAAAAAATAAACTTTTAAATTCATTCAATTTTTCTAAATTCCATAAAGAAATACATTTTGTGTAATACCTCAAGATAAAAAACGTGGAATGTTAATTAGTAATGAAACCCCTAGTTTTAGGTATGTTATAATTTTATTTTCTTTACCTTATGTTATGGATGGTTGGGTTAAATAATTGGAACTGTCCAAAGTGGGAACAAGAAAGTGTTCGAGAATGTAGATGTAGGAGTCCTTTAATTGTGTGAGTGGATATTCATATCTTGAATAATTTTTTTGTCAAATTCAATATGAATCTATTTGAATTCATTTATGGGGTAAAATTTTATTCATTTATTTAATGAAATTCATAGCCTGAACATGTTTAATGAAAAATAAATTAAAGAAACTTATTTTTTGTTTAGATGTCAATCTCAAAAAATCAAGGCATAAATGTTTATTTCACACCATGAATGATGTTGGGTCCAACTAGTTTATTAATTCTAGTGCCCATTCTGTCCTCACTAGTCTTTATTATTTTTTCCATAAAACTATAAGCTTCCATCTAGATTATTTCTTGTGATCCAATTTCTCATAGAGACCAATTAAAAAAAATATCGAACATTGAAACTATGTATTCAAAGGATATGATTTCAGTTATAATTATCCACTATGATATCCTTAATTTTTTTAGGGAAACCATAGATTACAGTTTTCATTCATGGATCTATATTCTTGGTCCTTTTTGATATAATTATTTGGGATTCATTAAAGTAAAACACAAGGGTGTTTTTATCTACTAATCACAAAAAAATATCGATGTAAAATTCTTTTTAGGTATGTGTATTCTCTCGCACTCCAATATTTCCAGAAAATTATTGCTTGGTTTCTCTAAAATATTTTTTTCTATGAACTTGGATTTCTAGAAAAAACAGTGTTTAAATAACCCACTTATTTTATGGATTTGAGAATAAATGTTACGGAAATCTCTCACAATGTATTTGATAAATTATAGAAATGATTAATTATTTTGAAAATATTCTTTGGTGTTAGAATATGGACTACACGTGGGTGTGTGTGTTCATTAATTCACATGTAAATGAACTAATAATTATAGACAAGGTTGTGAGTTTAATTTTGTACTCAATGTATTTTACTACCATATGAGGACTTGGATCCAGAGGGATGGGTATTGTTCATTTGTATGATAAATACATTGGCACTATAATGAATGGATTTTCAAAGGATTTTTGAATTGTATGGTTATGAATTCATGAAAAGGGAGACCTTCATGGGGGGTTCTTTTCACTACATCTAGTTATGTATACCTATCACAATTTTTATATGGTTTTTTATCCTACTTTTTATTACATGTTTACTATATTTATCTCATCCAAGAGGTGTGTGGAGGATGTCTTATGGGTTTCACCCTATGTTGATATAATTAACACTAAGAATGCATATTTGCGTACATGTAAAAATTATTTTCTATAATAAAATTAAGGGGAACGTCTATTAATTTACTAAAAGGTAACCTTGATAATATATTATTATTTTTTTAGAGTTAGTTCATGATGATTATTTATAGAGGAGTTATTAAAGGATCCAAATTAGTGCTTGGTTTTTTTGGAGCCATTGGGCCTTTTATTTCTGAAGTGTTGTAGGTGTATTTATTATAAATGTGACTATTATTATGTTTCTCAATTATTATTCCCTGAATTGTTTTTTGATATATCTTTTATCATGATTATTTTACAACATTGTGGTATATTTATTACATGGTGTGTAAGTATGGGAAAATGATACCCCATTATTTATCAAATACCTTGAAATTTATTAAAATTTATTGTTGTATTGGGGATTCCACATAAGGATAGTAGTGGCACTCTTATTCTTCTTGAGAAAATGGATCAGGTCATGTTGTTACTAGTTGAATCAATTTGGTCTGGTCTTTTAGTTGAGAATTATTGGTGTGGAGATATGATGTTTCATGTAACTACACAACCTATCACGGCCCACCCAACCAAAATAAGGCTATGCAACCAAAACCCCAAGGTCGACATTAATTGGTGATGGGTTGGAGACAAGTATCGAGAAGGCATGAAAAAATGGGACACATTTTCCACTTATACCTGTAAGCATGCACTCAACCATCTCCATGCAACAATGTAGATGAATATTATAAATACTATAACACATAGTGTAAAACCATGCATGTAATAACATCTTGGGAATGCATCATATTACCATATTATAAACTAATGATAAAAGGGTAGAACAAAATTCCAACTAGAAAAAGGAATCCCAACCAGATAATAACTAGTATAAAGTAAAACCAAGAGAGCCTAACACCTGAAATCAAAGAATCGACAAATATACATAGACAATTCACCCAGTTATATCTATTATCCACCAATGTCACTACCGATCTATCCATCATCTTTACAATACATGACATTTATGAGTAAATCCTGTGAAAGGGTGAGCATATAAATTCCTAGTAAGATGCACCGAAAACCAAGAAGGGTTCAACAAAATGATACAAAATTGGTGATATCAACCATTATAAATTTGGAAAAAACACAATATATATATATTCTAAAAAAATAAACCCATATGAGATAGAAAGGAGATCCCCATCTCTATATCCCATCAACAATTTGTTTACCTGCAACTCTAAAAATCCATTTTCAATACTCAATACCATGTGAAACCATATAAGAAGATATGTAGAGTGGACCACAACATACAAATGATCTCAAAAATTAAGGAATAAATAACTCTATTCCAGCATCCCATACAAACTCACATGAATCTGAGTAGAGGTTCCACACCTTACAACTATTTTCCACATTCAAGGGATCACTCACTTCTATGGAGGACCCGATCACCACTGTAGCTTGAATATGGGGGAGTGAGAATCGTATAGACCGAGGTACCATAATCTTTTTGGTATGGGGGAGTTCTGAATATACCTATATAAAATGATGGGGGACCCATGCCCTTATGTTTTAGGGTTTCTTCCAACCTAACTATCACTCTGATAATCTTTCCCAATCACTTCCATCGATCAAGATGCACCTGAATAAGTGTATCATTGTGATTAACTAGATCATATCTCAAAATACACTATATGTGATACCATCACATTATATATAAAACAATAGTCAACATAGACTATTATTGTTTAGAAATATGAGTCCATATGAAGGATATATGAAAGTAAGAAGTTTGGGGTGGGGGACACACAATGTTTATGGGGATCCACATGGTGTGTGAACCTGCCTCGTCACCTAGTCATGTTCTCATCTGGAAATGTCTTGGAAAGAAATAATTTTATGCATGGAGTGTAAAATTTCTACACTACATGTCTCAACCACCTGGGTCCTGTATGTGTTCTCACATCCATACCAGTTTAGAACTGGTCATGTGTGTGTACCTCCTATTATACCAGACCATGAATTTTGACATACCCATGCTCGTGTACTCCTACAGTACATTACATGTCCATCCACCTGAGTCCCAGGTGTGTGCAAATTTAAAAAAGGTTGGAGTCTTTGGATAGGTTCAGATAATGTGTGAGCCTGACCACATGGTGTGTGATCATTAACTTAGGAAAAACCCAACCCACTGTGGAAATCATAGTACACACTATGTGTTCTTCCACATTACAGGGTGTTTAGTATTATTTTTAACTAGACATCACATGGATTTTAGATCCACTATTTTTTCTTCCTCCCACACCTGTTGACCACACAAAATTGGGGGGGTGATCTATAATTATTGATTCCATCTCTCTATTTTCTTGGAATCAGAACCCAACTATCCACACAAAACCCACAATTTGTCTAGTCCCAACCAGTCACTAGTCTGAACCCAAGATTCAAACATTTGTCACCCGCATCAAAAAATGAAGCTAAATACATATGAAAATAAACTTCCCATGATTTTTTTTCTGCAACCACCATAATTTTTGTGGTTTTATTACCCTTAAACCCTCCCCCCAATGTCAAACTATGACCCCATGGGAAAACATTGAAGTATGAGAATAACAGTAAGGGAAAATAAAAATAAAAAAGATAATGTCCACCATTGGATAACCTTTCACATACAATGATTATATCAGCGGTATATTTAGGGTGATAACATGTGAAATGAAGGGGTTCAATCAGATCAAAATAACTAATATATTACTAGGGATCATGCATAATTTGGAAAACACTAAAAATCAAGAAAGATAAATTAATCAGTGACTGATTAAATTAAAAAGGCTAGAAATAAAAAAAATCCATACACAGATATTGATTGATCATTGGTGAATTAATCATTTTTATAGAAATGAGGAAGGACCATTGAATTCTATGCCTCTTGATCCAGCTTTATCCAATCTTCGTTCATTCTTTGATCTCGATCTTCCAATGAAGAATTCTTAAGAAGCCTCTAAAATACTCTTAGGCTAAAGAAGATAACCATAGATATTATTTATAAATTATTATTTAAATTCATATTTTTTTCATGGGAATTTAAAATAAAATAAATAAATTTAATTTTTTATTGTAATTAAATGAACCCCCAATAGATTCCACAAATGGATATCTAGTATTGACCAAATAAAGGTTTCACCATAGGTTATACCCATGTCCCTAAGAAAACTAATTTCTTAGATTTACCATCTGAGTCCTCGAACAATAAAAAACCTATAAACACCCAAATGATGTGTCTTCATGCATTGAAATATATTAATATTTTAAATATAACTATTATGGTTTTAAAAGACACCCAACCACTATTTTGAATCAGAGGATACATCTATATATATAGTAACCTTAAAATGAATAATCCATAAAGACTAGAGTCACTAAATTTTCATCTCCTTCGAGGATTTCTACCCTAAAAAATATACTAAAAAAGGTTGGATTACTAATCCTCTATCAATCTCTCTAACTCCCAGAAGATCTCCTGCACAGTCCCATGCTACCAAAGAACACTAAACAAAGGGATTGTCGGTCCAAGAAAGAGTCTCTCTCACTGGTGCTTGATCAACTCTAGGTAATCTGTGTAGGAGGAACCATCATCTATGTCAATATATAACCTATTAATAACATTCATAAGATCACGCACATATCTTATCAACTATGACCCATGGAAATTTTTGTGCACTCGGTTCAATTGTGGTGGCATATCTAGTTGGTAAGAGACCTTTCCAATCCTTTATAAGATCTAAAATTTCTTAATAAACCTCATGGATAGATTTATTTCCTAGGAAAACTCTATAATCCTTTTCATGGGGAAAATATTAGGAAAATAATGTCTCCATGATTTAATTCCAAGGGCCTACAACTTCAATATACGTATAATTTATATGTGTTATAGTCTATCTTCCTTCACTAATGGATAACTTAATCATTCTAAATTTTACTATACTCCATATCTAGACCAACTAGAAATGTATCAACAATTTATTTCTAGAATAACGGTGACCTACATCGTCTCCCACACATGTCCAAGAAAGGATCCATGATGATTGTATAGTTACATATGTTATTTTATGTAAACTATATCAATGTTAAATGATCCTCCAAAATATTACTAATGTCAAAAACATATTCCCTCAGTATATCATCTAACACCTAAATAGTATTATTGGATTGGACAATCATCTAGGGGTGGAACACTATACTCATCCTCAACCATGTATCAAATTCTTCCTATATTCCTCATGAAAACCGTTATTTGAATCACATTTCATGGACAAAGTTAATCGTCAAGATTACCCTATAAATCCAAATGATATCTTAAATGTACAATCGCCCTAGGATCTCAACCAAAATTTTCTCCCAGATTGTAATTAAGTGTGACATATTGGGGATTCGTTCAATAATCAACCCTATAGTATTATGGTATCTTTCTACTAGTGGAAGCCCAATCACGTGGTCTAGGGATATTACATCCCATTTTCACTTTGAGATCTCAATCGGCTGTGTCAAACATGATGGAACGTTGTGATTATCCTTCACCAACTAATATATGAGACATTGAGAGAAAAATCACACATGCTCCACCTCGTACCTTCCAACTAGAACTACTATTGAATGTCATTGTACATATTTTCCACACTAGGATGTATGGAAAAGGTGGATTTGTGAAAATCCACCATCACATCCTCACACAATGTAACAGGAATCACTGTACATCCCTGTAAAAGGATGATGTGCTACGTCCCTCAGAAATTCCTTCTGGTTTATCTCTTGTGGATATTTGGTCACATTGAACCTCACAGTCAATGTATCAAAACTGGGAATCTATTAAAAATTAATTTAGTATAGGGTATATGACTATTTATTGAAGAAATAATACACCCATATCCTTCATTATGGTAATATTCAAAGAAGAAAACTACTCGGATCCCTCATATATTGGGAGATAATACGAATTTATTCTATTTGAATCTTCTACTATGTTTCCCTTACCATTAGAATAGAATATATCAACGTCATAGTCCTACAGGAACTCTAAAAAATACCTTTATATCAAGTTATGATCTCTGTAAGGAATGACATACCTAAGAATATGATGGTTTGTGTAACAATAAAAATGTGCACTCTGATGATAATTCATCCTCATATTCAGAGTAATGACTACCACAACCAAATCAAGGTCATGATTCATGTAGTTATACCCCTAGGTCTCAACTGCCTAAACCAATATGAGATAAATATATACCTCTACCTAAACACACAACTGATAGTATAACAAGGGTAATTCCATAACACAAAAAACTCCACACCCTCCTCTAGTAGTCTCAATAGAGTACCACCAGTCAGCCCTGACCTCAGCTCCTAAAAGGATATTTTACATTACTTATTTTAAATAAATGTTTCCCCTTCCACATTAGGGAGATTAAAGGGGTTGTAATCTTTGAGAATTACACCAAAAACCTTCTATTAAGGTCTGCTATTATACTAAAACTCCACACCTTTGACACGATCTTAGGTGGTTCATAACCAAGAACCACAAAAATCCTCACAAGTTCCATAGAAAAACCATGCATAGAAATGAAATTCCAAAAACAAGAACCTCACAGATAAAATGAAGTATCTTCTATATATTTCCATAAAGTTGGTGGTTCCAGAGTAAGTCTAAGTTAATCATAATATTATTTTGATGCACCTCCTATGACATGGAGTAGATAATTATGTCAGCTATGAAGAAAACCACAAATTGGTCTATGTACAGCTGCGCGATCTGATTCATATGTACCATAAACATAGAGAGGTAATTTTTCACAGTAAAAGGAAACACCAAGAACTTATAGTGTCTATAGGGACATAATAATGATTTCTTTGGAATAATAGTCTTGAAAAACCTCAACTCAAGTAAACCAAAACTGAGATTGATCTTTGAGAACCTAGACATGCTTAACAACTGTTCAAAGAGGTCATCAATCCAAAGAAAGGGGTATATGTTCATTATAGTAATCCAGTTTAGGATTTGACAATAAATGAAAATTACCATGAACTAATTTTCCTTGTTTATGAACAATGCTTCAAATTATCATAGGGTCACATAAAGATAGATGAAACGCTTCTATCATAGGTCCTCAAACTACACCCCCATATCCTGATGCTTGGTAGGGACCATCTCATATGCCATAGAAGATAACATTATAGTCTCTAGAGTGAAAGTCAATGAAAAATTTCATATCCCTCCTTGATGTTAGTCCCAAAACATCCTTGAGGAAGATATCCATACCTTCATCCACTATAATAGGGATCTAGATGACTGAGGAGATCTTTTTGGAAAGGAAAAAATCTCCAATTGTTGGGTGATGGGTTGTAGATTCTTTCATGGAATACCCACTCATTCACCCATGAGGTCTTTCTCACAAAAAAGGATATTCTCGTCCCATATTTCTAGATTCATCTAATGAATCTATGATGACAATTAATATGAACCTAAAACATAGAAAAATAGTCCATACACAATATGTAGTTATAAGGTTTCATCATAATGAACATGAGGTCATACGATAGAATCTATGAACAAACAAAACTTAAAACAAACAATTATAATAAAATCATCCACTATAGCTCTGTGCTATCATCTTTGGGATAAAATAATTCACATTCACAACATTAAATAATTTCATCAAATAAAGCATCTTGATGGGGGAAGAATACCTCTTCCTTGCATGCTCTAAGATACATCACATAATACCAAAATAATAAAAACATAAAACTTATGGAATATGTTCTAAAGGAATTGTATTGGATAATAATGATAAAGAGGTCCATATATCATTACTCGTAGTATGTTTGGAGATGTAGAATATGATGCCTCCATTGTATGCCCTAAGAATCTAGTATGATGGGTTGATAAATGTTTTATATGATTACCATTCCTACGACATGTAAAACATAGCCAATGTTTTTTTAACTGAATATTCAATGAGGATTCATAAAAAATTCATATTCAAGAAGGTCGGGTCCACTATACTCTCATTGTGCTACATACCCACACTACTATGCTCAGGCATGGGGAGGTATCTTATGATGAGTCTTTGTCGAGTATCGTATGTTGGTTGATTTAGACTCCAAATCTCCACAATGTCCAATACCAAATCTGGCATCCCAAATATCCCATAACAGGTGTCCCTCAATAGGCCACGCTAACTCAAGATTACCTTATATAAATAATAGGGGTTTGGTAATGGGATGCAAATCATTATGATACAGCAAATCAAACTCAAGATAATAGAGTGTCACCTCATCATATTCCTAGTTAAACAAATCCCACCAACTCCTAGATACCCCATGAAAGTATCTTATCGGAAAAGTGTCCATCGACACTGGTGGTGTCAGTATAAAATGGAAAACTCAAACTAAAAACTCTAGCTATGCCTCTGCCACATGTGGGTATTTTTCACCAAAGAATCCTGGTGGTCCCTAATCATCAAAATATATAATAAATATCATTCCATGCACATATCTATCATTATTGGTTGGGAATAATAGCTATGACATACCACATGTAATATCAGGCAAGCCCACTAAGAGTGAGTCCCCTCTTTGAATGATGGGTGGAAGCATTACTCACAGCCCATCTGGATAAACTACCTAGAGAACTGTCACCTCAGCTGGAACACAGATACTATATTGTTTGTCATGGTGAACTTGAACTCGTGTGTCCTCACTTAGTTGGTCATCATCACGACATTTTTTATATATCATATCTAACATTCCTTATAGAGGAATACTAAATTTTTTCTAGAAATTCCACAATTAGATACGCACACATATTGGGGGAGATAACTAAAAAATGATAGTCAATGGAAAAAATATTATATTATGAATGTATCAATAGTTCCTTGAAACTAATTTATTATTATTCCATGTCTTCATGTTGGTATTCAGAGCCCTACTATATAGATACATTGAAGCACATACCAATACTAGATTACTTATCCTGGAATCCATACTCAAGGCACTTCGACACAATTTCCAAAATCCCCAACCAATTCCTCATATAGGGAATACTCCAAACAAAATCCCAATGAATTAATTACTCTCATAAAACTATGTGATGACTAGTCCCACTAGGGCCCACCTGGTTGGAAGAAGGCCAAGATGCACAACATCATGTTTACCTCCTAGGATAGAGGATGGTGATAAATGCTAAGAAGGAATGAATAAAATGGGAAGCCATTTACCAATGTACCGATATGAACATAACCATATGTTTCAATGAAACAAAATAGATTAATATAATAAATTCATTAGAATATTGAGTAAAACCATGCATCTAATAACCTCTAGGGAATATATCAGAGTATGATAATATATACAAATAAAAAAAGGGGGAATGTACACACCCAACTAGTAAATGGAATCCAATCTTGAAACAAAATAGAATTAATGGAAAAATAAGAGAGTCCAGATCCTGATCTGCAATCCCAACTAATGTATATGATCAGTTTACCCATGTATCACTATGATCCACCAAAGTGACTACTCATCTATTCATTGTATACATAAGAAATTACATGTATGGAAAAATATCATGTAGGGGTGAGTATATGCATACCCAGTAGGATGCCTTGATATCCAATAAGGGATAATTAAAAATATCCAACATAGGTTAGATCGACCAATTACAAGATTTAAATTAAAAACCAATACATATATTTTCTCATAAGGAATCCTAGATAATATTGAAAGGGGATCTCCATCTCTATAGCATAACTATGTAAAATTAGTATGACTGTAGCTCACAAAGTCCATTTCTGTTTCCCTTCATCAGGTGAAACCAAACAAGAAACTGTGTGCAAGGTCCCACGCCTTGTCTCTATGATCCACATTTGAGGGATCCAGAAATCTAGTTAATATTCCTAGATAATCTCACCGAAATCTAGATAGAGGGATCTGCACCCTGCAACTGTGCTCCAATGTCAAGAGAGGATTCACTCTCATAGAGGACCCACTCCCCTTCAGATCATGAAGACATGGAATTTCCAATATTCTATATAGAGTACCCAAACCCACTTTAGTATGGGGGAATTCCAACTCTACCTATATAAATAGCATAGGGGACCCACACCCGCGTGTGTTAGGGGAGTTTCCACCCCATTATCACCCTAACGATCCTGCGTAGTCACAACCATTGATCATGGGTTTCCTATGGAATTATTAAAATAACAGTACATAACATCATATCACAAAATACATTTTATTGATTTAAGGGAAAAAACACCTGAAACATATGGGCCAACATTCGAGTCCAAATGAAGTAGATACAAGAGGAATAAGTAATGGGGGGATACATGATGTGTATGGTGGTCTACATGGTGTGTGACTCTGTCTCGTATCCTGGCCATGATCCCCTCTATAAAATTATTATAAACACTAGTTGAAATATCGTTCATGAACCAGTGATACATCGCATGTTTCATCCACTCAGGGCCTTCTTGTATGCTCCTGGCCATGCCTATGTAAAACTAGTCATGCTCTTGTTAAACCGGTTGTTCCCATTTACCACCTTGTGTTCCTAGCCATGAGTTTGACTAATCTCATTCCCATGTACTCCATGTGTATATGGAGTTTCATTCCACCTAGGGCCCCATGATTATATAGTTGGCACACATCATTTTCACCCCTACAAGGGTTACTTAGTATGTGGGTATGGCCACATGGGTTGTGATCCTAATCTCAAAAAAACAATATTCACAAGGGAAACCATAGTACACATCTTGTTTTTTTCCATAGTTCACGACATGAGGTCAAATTTATTTTCCTGGTCTTCACAGGGATTTCATATTCACCATTTCTGCCAGTTCCCACACTTTTTGAAAACCTGAAATCTATGGGGGTCATCATTAGCCATCGATTCTGGGCCATCGGTGACAGAGAATCGAAATTTGGATATCCGTACGAAACCCGCAGAAAATCCTATCACCGACCATCTCAAGTCCTAATCCTAGATTCATGGATTCATCACCCATATCCCACAATGACTCTCAAATAATTCTTGATTATCTTTCCTATGAATCATGTGCACAACCACAACAAATCATGGTGGGTAAACACAATAAATATGATGAAATCCACCAGTGGAAAAGTGTTCATAGACTAAAACTATATTAATAGGATATCAAGGGTTATATCAAGTGAATTGAAGGATTTCAATCTGATCAAAATAACTTATATAGTGTCCGAGCTCATGAAATGGTTGGAAAATTCTATAAATCAATGCAAATAAATTGATCATTCCTAGATTAAATTAAAAAGTGTGGAAATAAAAAAATGTATTACCATGGCTTGGATCAATATTTTGTGAGTAATGTATTCACTAGTGATGAGGATGTACCTCTTCATTCAATTCATCTTGATCCACCTTGATCCAATTTCGCATCATTCTCTAATCTTAATCTATCAGCAAAGAACACTCATGCCTCCTCTCAAATCCTCCATTGGTTATGCAGATAATCCTAGTGATTTTTTATTATAGTATATTTATAGAGTAATTTAGGTTGTTGTAATATAAAATAATATAAATAAATTTAATTATTTATATTAATTAAGCATCACCAATGACAACCCCAACTGGATGTCCGACATCGACCAACATTAGGTCTCTCCTAGGGTAATCCTTATGTTTCATGATAAAACATTGTCTTATATTTATTGTAAAAGGTATTGAACAATGAAAACACTGGAAGCACCTAAATGATACATTCAAGTGCATTAAAATATATTAATATTTTTAATATATTTATTCTAGTGTACTAAGACACAAAAATAATGTGCTGCCATGAAGGATAAAACCATATATGTACATAGAAATCTTAAAAGGACTAATCCATCAAAAAATTAGTAGCTATATGTTGGGATTTTAAATATAACTATAATAAGATATATGTAAACCATTTACACTAAAAAAAATTACCAGGCTTGTTTGAGTATATATGAGTTTTTAAACACAATTTGGCATGTTATTATATCATTATTGTTGGTTTTTCCAATGAGAGTCTAGTATCTTGATGTAGAGTAAGAATTCCCACTTGTAATACAAAATTCATATGATATATTAGGATATTACTTATTATAATTTTTAACATGGTGATGTTTATGAGATTATCATTTTCATTTTTAACTAATTGGTGATTTTTCTAGGTTTAAAGGGAAATGATACCAGTCGGGAAACATAAAAATAAACAAGAGGATACTGTTGAGAATGTGGATCCCTAGGTAACACATGTGAACCAAGAACTGGACAGAAGGAGTGTGGAATATTTATAGAATATTGAAAAAGAAAATTAACTATAAAAACCATGTCATGTGGATTTCTCACTTGAATTCCAAAGAATGAATCCACCAATCTTTCCAAGTAACTTAGAACCCAGGTATGTGGATGCATGGATAGGGAGGATGGAAGGAGTCATTGATTTCCTAGAGAACCCAACCCAAATCTTAGGGAATCATCTTGTGTATATTCTTAGGATATAGAATGATAATTTTGGGACATCTTGGTTCATGAAAAAGTTAACCAAGGCCTTACATGGGAAGGATTTAAAAAATTGATTAAAAAATAACTCTACCCACATTCCTCATGAGTGTCACGAACCACATAATTCATTCAACAGAATTGAATAAACCCATTGGTTATAGAGTATGTGACCCAGTTTACATACCTTACTAATTTTTCAATAGAATTAGCTACCGGTGAATCAATCATAGTCGGGTTGTTTGAAGTATGTCTATATTCATGAATTTGTTCTAGAGTGGTTATTATCTATATAGAGGATTATATGGACCATGTGAAAAGGCGTTGCTGGTAAATAAATATAATTATTGTAAAATTAGTGGAGGGAACACGTTTTTCCTTATAGAAACTATTGAGAACATGAATAAAGGGAACCATAATATATGGGGAAGCTATTACGATGGTAGAAGAGAACCAAATAATTAGTCCACTTTATTAGTTTACTTATATATTGATTCCAATAACATACATAATTGATTTCATTGTCGTTCATAGGAATAAATGAATAGAGAATTCAAATAATTTCATCAATGCTATCAGACTAATGGTTAGAAGGGGAATCTCAAGATCTACTGAAAACATACCCCGAAGTCAATGGGTGGTGATAGTTTTACTATTTCGATAGCTTCGAATGATCAACAATGATACTCTCATCAGATAATTTATCAACCTAACAATTGAATCATTCTTGGGGATCCTAAGAATACACCAACACCTTGGTAGTCCCCACCTCAGTAGGGGATCCATACTAAGTTTGTGGTATAATAATAGAAACTATTTATAGTTGAGTATTGTTTTCCAAATAAATATGTAGACCCCTCGATGATGTGAAGTATGATTCTACTTACCTGTACCCTTATGCAATATTTTTTTGACATTGATTCATCACATTATTTTATTTCCTCTTGTTTGGTGAAGCAATTGGATTTTCCTGTGGATATAAATTTTCCAATTATAAACATAGATATACATCTAGATCAATAGGAGTGAATTTGAATTAAATGTTAAACATGACTCATTGTGATTGGATAAGTACAATTATTTAGAGAGTTATGTTTGTTTGAAATAGAATTATTTTACTTCATCTTGGTAATATATTATCTAGCAAAATTCAAGGCACACATTGACTACTATGATAGATATGTGAATTTTACATCTCTTAAAGGAGTATTCATGGTATTTTAGTGAAAATGGTATCATAATGAAATAATATAAGGGTATTTGGTGATAGTGGTTGGAAATATCTCATATCATTTGGTAATTATCCCATTGGAGTCTGTTTAGATTGCTAAAAAATATGGTCTTTCCTAACATAGTAAATTGATACCTTGATATCTTTCTAGATAACATCTCTAGTCTACCATATAAAATATAATTATAATAGTATATAGATTAACTACCATGAATGAATCCTATTTCAATTTCATTATATTTAATTTCACCAATAAAATTTTTATAATTGAAGCACTAGTTAGAGGATTTGGAATGAAAGGGAATCATAAGACCAATTACATCACCTTAGAATTATATCGTTCTATTTATTTATATCAAGTATGAAACATTTTAAATTAGTTTTAGATATTCTATGTTCAATCAGGTTACAATATATAATTTACACCCCATCATTGAAATGATGAATTATTTGATAAATTTAAGGGAGACACTAACATTGAATCTAGAAGTATGATATCCCCATAAATGAATTTATTAGATGGTTGAGCATAGTGGATAATTTTTCATGGAATTTAATCTCAATAATTCACCAATAGTACTCATGGAATTGATAAATCATATATATTATAGATATCTAGATCAATTCACGGTGGTACATACTAACAACATATTTATGTAGTCTCAAAAAATATGATCCTGAAAGGATCTTTAATAATATTCTGGGTATATTATGAGATCACTGTATTTAAACCGAATTCTAAAAATGTATCTTTTAAATATAAGGAGTTAATATAATTGGGAACATCATGTAAAAACGGTTTATAATCTTATCATGATAAAATTAAGGTTATTACTTCATAAAAACCTTATAAGAATATATTTATGATATATAAAATCATGGGATTAGTTTCATATTATTTGTAATATTTATTAGGCTTCTCATATATGCCTTCTTTAATAATTAAAGATTACATGGAATGGTACTCCATTTTACTAGAGTACTATTTTTTAGTTATACTTATGGAATTCAAGTCCCAACTCATGTTAACACATATACTAATCTTTATAGATTCATTTGAGGTCAATATTATCCATGTGGATTATTTTATATGTCTAATTTTATGCTTTAAAAGGTAGGGTAAACATTTTATAGTTCTCAACTCACAAACAATTAGTATACATTAGAGGATCTATCAGAAAAATGATCTGGAATTAGATGCAATTTTTTATTCCCTAAAAACATGGAACTACTATTTATTTGGGGAAATGATCAATGTGTTAACATATTAAAATCTATATTAATGTATATATTTTCAAAATTAGAATTAAACATGATATAATGATTCTATACTGAATATCTGTAGATGCATGACTTTAAATTTGTGTGTCCACTAGAGAAACAAAATTCAATGACCTATGAATTATGTCAAATGTGTAATAACTAAGTGATTCAAGAGACATGAGACAAATGGAAGTTGATGGATTTTGTTGGTAATACCAATTTGGGATGCACTGATCTATATGAGGTCATAATTATCATTCCATTAAACCTTATTCACCACATGGTAGAGTTAGTCAAGGAGGTTCAGTTGATAGACACTAATTGAAGTACTATGTTATAGAACCCCAATAGTAAGGATACCTTGATATTAATGGAGATGAAAATTTAGTGTTTCACATTATACCTCAGCTTATATAACCCCCCCCCCCCCCCACCCCTTTCTGTTACTAATTTATTTATACTTATCACTATTTGAAATGGGAGATCCTCCCAGGTACCCAAAAAATGTACATGAAAATGAAGGATCACTTATGGTTGTCATCTATGGAAAGAATTGCATCTGAATATGGTGTGATATGCCTTTCTTATAAACATGTTATAAATGAGAATTAATTACTTGATGAAATGTTTTAATCATTTACCGCTCTCATATGGAAATGAGAGTAGTTTTCTATGTTGTTTTTCAATGGTCTATGTAGAATTTTTCCAAAATGTGACTTCATTTTCGAGATTGGGAACAAACTCATGAACTCATAAAACATCATTCCAAATTGGGATATGAAAACAATGGATGAGTTGAGGAAGATCTATATTCATTAAGTAGTTGGACTTCATGAGGTATTTGGTTTTATTTTCTAGGATTGAGATCAATATTTCACATCATGTTTTTCGTAGTCCTCGAAATATGAACTTTGTATCAAAATTGGTACAAGGTACATGACCCTTTATTTATGTATTTTAAGTATATATAATGATTGGGATAATTTTATGAAGTTTCATAGGATATTTGGCATGTTTTTTAGGTTTTTTAGTGGTAAATGGTTTGATAATATTTAGTAAAAACCATGAGACACCTCAAAGAAACCGTGAAATTGAAACAACAGACACGGGGCTGGCACATAGTTAGGATCATGGTATAGCCAATCAATGTAGTTTACAAGGGTAAACCATTCAATGATTTATATTTTGGCACAAAATAGTTAGTGAATTAATTTACAAACATTTTTGTGTAAACCATGTAAGGTGTGGTTAGATTCAGTGGCTTGTGCACGGATAGAATATGGTTTGCCTAACTGGGGTCCCTATCCATCCACTATGAACTATAATATCTGATAATCATTGATATAATCTGACATACCACCTAAAACACTTAACCTCCCCAAACAGTTCATAACAGAATTTATTATTTCTCCCAATGTTGGAGAATCAATTCTTTTCAATTTAGGAGTGATTCCTTGGAGAATCTACGTCCGTTGGAGCCCCAAATTCATTATTAGTGCTTATTATTCAACATTTTCTTTAGATATATTCTTATCCTCTATAATCTATTCAAAAATTTATTCTATTTGGTATATATAAATGGTATTTTATTTCAATGATAATTATATATTATTGTTTTTTTTTTGAATGGATCCAAATATAATGTCAGATTTAGGACTTTCATGTTGGTTTTTAAAGTGTTGTGTCATTATTTTCTTCACCTAATATCGAGAGGTTGGATTCTTATATGTTAACCATTATAAAATATAAATTTAATTATTGATTAAAAATTTATACAATTTTGAGAAATGTTTTGGAAAATCAAGGGTTCATTTGATTAAAATTCACATTTTAAATATGGTTTGGAAATTAAAGGATATGGATAATCTTTTTGAAAACCATTTTTTATAATTTTAAAATTGTTATTTTGAAATTTTTCTTCGATGATGAAAGTAAATTATTTTTTAAATGATTTTATTGAAATGGGTTTATATGATTTAGGCCCAACGTTTGGGAATGAGTTGGATTGGATGGATAATAGTAGTGAAGTACCACCATCGATTGGATAGGGTATGGACATGAAGTTCCCCAATCATTGGTAACATCACGATAGTGTGTGTCTGTGTACATGGAATGGAATATTCCAAATAAAATATGAGAAGTTGGTTTAATGACATCATTAATGTATTCTATGAAAATAGTTTTAAATTTTAATTTGATTTCCTTCCATGAAAATTTTTTTTGGTTGGATAGAAACTATTGTAAACTAATTTTAGATGTTTTTATAAATTTTATAACATGTTTTATCCAAATGGAGTGAGTTTGGAAGTCATTAGGTAAATACTAATGAGTTTTTTAATTACGCCTTGCATGAGAACTATTTTATGTTTATAGATATTCTATATCAAGACATAGATAAAGAAACTTTATACTAGTTCATTAGTGTTTCTCTATTATTCCTCATCTGGGCATGTGTTGTTGGAGATTGGAGTAGGTTCGGAGTTTCTATGTTTCCGCCCTGGTTATATTTGAGTTATTTTGGTTTTGTTTTCTACATTTTACTCTGATATGGTTATTGATTTATTTATACATTGATTTTTATTTCCTTGTACTCATACATAATACAGTGGTTTGTTTGATTCTTCTTGCGGTTGGTTTCTTTATATTCATACGTAAATCATCCCCCAAAAGTTTATGAATCCCTTGACAATTATTTCCAGCCTCTAGTGTATTGGGGATGTCACCTTAGGCCGGTAACACATCCACCTCTTCCCAAGACAATGAGTGTGGGGTTTGATGTTACACCATTGGAACTAAATCAGCCTTCAGCCTGATTTATTTCCCCCAAACATATATCCAGTCAGTGCGCATGATTTAGTAATTTTATGATATACTCAAAAAAATTTGTAATAGACATTAGTGGAAAATATAAAGATTTTTTTCACATTATAAAGTTCTAATATAATAATAGTAATATGTAAATGATATATATGTCACTTTATGATGAATTGTATGGTTGTTCATGTCATTATAAAGTTTTTTGGGTCAAGATTGTGGAAATTCAATAATCAAACAAGGACATAGCTGTGAGACTACAGATAAGATATCAACGACTAAGAAAAGATTATTGATAACACATATTCATTCTAAATACATTATAAACCATAATCATTATCCCTTTACCTATGAATTGGAAAATAATATATTATTTTACATGTTTTTGAAGTTATTGAATCATCATTTTGGTATGTAAGTGAAGTTATATCCTTAGTGTCTTAGACCGTTATAAATTCAAGAATGGATTAGTGAAGTTTCTTATTAACTAGATCTACTATCAGGAAAATCCTTGATTCATAATGTTTTATATGTATATTAATTATAGAGGCATGAAAGATGTCTTGAACATGCCATTAGTTGGGATAATGTGAATCTTGAGCTTGATGCAACATTTATTCATACTCGGATTCAAATTCTTCATAAGAAATAAACTGTCATTCTTAGAAGACATATATCGTTGGCTTGAGTCTAATGGAAACAAAACAAAATTCATAAACATTCATGGGAATAAGATAGTCATATGGTAGAGTTGTGGGAGAAAATATTCCATAGAATGTATATCCTTAAGCTTTTTGAAAATTGAAATCCCATTTCAATGGAGAATAAAACACCCATAGTTATAGGTTTGTTACTATTTTATATTGTTTATTTTATTTTATTAATGTTTGGGATAGATCACTGAAGTGTTTATATGTGAAAGAATAATGGGGGCTGTAATCTAGTTTGTTGGAGTCCATTAACGGTGTGAATGGATATTAATGATGTAAATAAATTCTAGTCATATTCGTTGGAAATTAATTTGATTTTGTTAATTTAATGAAATGAAATTCATGATCTGAATGGGTTTTATGAATTAAAAATTTGATCTACTGTATTTTTAGGCATAGATGTCAAAAAAAGTATTCATGGAATGAATTCAAATTTCATTCCATATATAACGTTAGCTATAATGAGTTTACTAATTCCTGTTCCCCTGTATTCTTCATTTATGTTCCTTCATTCCTCTTGAACAGTAGGACCCCTCTAGGTGATTTTGGTGATACTATCACATATAAAGACTAGTTCTAAAAATTATTTCAGCAATGTACCTATGGATTCAATGTTAAGGATTCTAGTTCATTGTCTCCATTGTAATATCCTTGTTTTGTTTTTGTAGAAACCATAAACCAGGGATTAAATTCCTAAATCTATGGTAAATGGTATATTCTAATACAACCTCTTTGGATTCATTGATTTTATTGAAAGGGGATTCCAAAGATATGAATTGTGGAATGATTAATTTTATGGATCCCTTTTGATGTAGGTATCTTCTATCCCATTTTAATTTTTATAGAAATAAAAGGAATTATTTTTTCAAAGACCAAAAGGTTTTTTTTTGTGAATTGTATTTTTGGGGAAATTGGATTTAAAAAATCCCCCATGTTTTATGGATTTTAGAATAATGGTTGTGGGAATTTTCCACAATTTTTTATGATAAATTTTTGAAATGCTATTTTTGTCAATACAGTATTTGGGTATGATAAATTGGAATGGTCAAGCATGAGGGAGTTCATGAATTCACATTAAAAGGGCCTAGTTGGGTTAAACATAATCTTGAGGTAATTTTTGGACCCATGGGATTTTACCACTAAGAGACTCCATTGGTCTAGAGGGATAGGTAACACTAATGACCAAGGATAATTTAGTGATCCTACATTGACAAGACATTCTTTAAGTGTGTGAGTCGAATGTGTATACAAACATGACATATCAGACCTTAACATAGTGAGTTTGTTAAATATTTTAGATATTTATAACTTTTATAACTATATTATATTTGTTTTTAGTGACCTAGAATCTTTATAAATATATATTATAACCATGTAGATGAATATTCATTACATAAAATTTAAAACCATTCAACAAGCAAACTGGTCTAGTGCATTTGGGAACTTGGAAACATATAAAACAGGTCCATAAAGGATTAATATCACCATATACTAATGTCATTATACAAATCACCGTACATAAACATGTTATTTCAAAAAAAAAATTAATAACCTATGGAAGGTTCACCAAATATTTGGTGATCTCAGATGCACAGTAAGGGTAAACACTGGAGGTATCAATGATCACATAATCATAACATGATCATAAGGTTGTGAGAACCTGAGATTATCATTTTAAATCTACACCATGTATATAATATATCATAATCATGATACATGGAATAAATATTACTAGTTCATAATAAATAAATCCAAAAATAATAAAATAAAATATGATAAGAGATCATGAAATTGATATAAGTCATGGAATTGTTTCTTAAGCATTTATCACTATCAAGATGTATAACTTGATATAAGTTCAATCATTAAGTTAAGGACATGAAATTAAGCCCTCACACAAATTTCTGCACATGAATGCATGTACACTCATATTATTTTGAAGATGAAATAAAAGACCACCCATAAACTTATGGATATGAAATCAAGGTCCACACATAAACTTATAGACATGAAAAGCGAATCCATTATAAAATAATTAACATTACATTAGGTTCATAGATAATATTTTTTTACTATTGAGTTATCTATATTTACCAAATTAATTGGAAGGATATATAGGTCCCACCCATCACATAATTGAAATCATAATTATGAGTTCCAAAATATCATAAAACATTTACCATATTAGAACCCATGAACATAAATGGGTCTCATAAATATTAATCAGAGCATAGATCATGGAAAAGAAAAATGATTCATAAAAATAAATCCATCATAAAAATAATTCATCTAGATAATGAAAAATGATGATATACTGGGATAATATATCCATTAATGATTAAGCATCATCAATGAAATTCATTTTAGATGGAAAATAATTTTGAAATATCTCTTGAAATAATTATTTGGTAAAATAATTTTTCCAATTTAAAATAAAAAATATTTTTGAAAATGTTGTTCACTTATAAAAAGAAATTTTTAATTGAAATTTTTTTTGTTACCATTTAATGTAGGATTAATATCATTCTGGTGTCATTATGGTTGGAAAATCCACTCAAGATTTATAAATTTAAAAAAACATTCTTTCCATATTTTTTTTGGAAAATCCACAAAGTATCTCATTTATAAAACCAAAAAGGACTCATTTCAAAGAATTCTGTAAAAGGCTAAACAAGGATAAAAAATATGTTAAAAAATATTAAGATAATATTAAAAATATTTTTTAATTTTTTTAGACAACATTGATATGGGAGAGAAATATTCTGCAGTTGAGACATAAAAATAAACAACCCCGAATTTTGATGAAATTATGAAATAAACCGTTACAACATTGGAAAATTTTGAATCAAAATACCCATTAAATAATGGAATTTATTTGGATATGTAATTAACATAACCTAAATAATAATATTCATGGGAGAAATTCATGGTCAGTATATACACCATGGAAAAGAAATATGTAGTGTATAAGGAATATGTCTTATAGAAATAGAAGTGAGATGAAAAATTCATTACATCTAGTCTCTCCTTTCCTCGTTCACATTAAAACCCACTATAATATATATATATATATATTATATATGTATAACATAACCATATTAATATCTATCATACAATGTATGATTTATTTTCAGAATCTTTATACCAATTTATTAATTTTTATTTATTAAAATCGCACTTCTGGGTGCTAACTGTTTCATTTCCCAAGAATTTTTCTGTTTGAAATCATGGTTCTTATACATCGATCATGGTCCCATAATTTACAGAATTTTAATGATGATATACAAATAATAAATATTCATTATATATATATATATTTATAACCATTCATAAAAATTATAAATAGAAATTTGAATGAAACTATTCATAGATATTGTAGGTTATAGGTACGCATGAACATTGATTATATTTTTCATATGAAGGAATTAATAAATTTATATAATAATTTACCATAGATTCATTATTATATCGAATATATATTATATATTCATCAAATTCATCCATATTACCATCATAGAAAAATATAAATGAAAAAATAGCATCGCATCATGGAGGAGATAGTCCATATATACGCAATAATGGTGTTATCGTTTCCCAATGGATTGGATAGTAAAAAGGTATAATTGATATTATCATTAAATAAGTATATTTATTTCATAAATATAATATATAATCCTGAAAACCATCTTAAAAACCTTCCATAAAATATGGTTATGTAAAAATGAATTATATCTCTATGTGGAGATGTTATGTTGCATGCATGCACGTGTGATATTTCACTTCTTATTTGATAGGAAAGAGGGTGTATGATTGTGTTTTAACAATAATAATTAATTATTAATACTATTTAATATACTAAATTTATTATTTTATAAAAAATATAATATATTTAGAGGATGTTACGAAGAGTAGAAAAAGATATTGATCAGTTAGGGAGACTACCTCTTATTTAAAATGACTCATTTTGATCTCCTCTAAAGGGTTATAGGGTTTCTATATATGAAATAAAAATCATAATTACTGTGTATAGGGAGGTTTAGAAATAAAATTTATATATAATGGTAGATATAGATGTCTTAAAGTGGTTTAATGAAATGAGGGAGGAGGTTCCCTTTTATAATTGAGGAGAGGGGCAGTTCTGTAATTTCATAAAAAATATAATTGGACTATTTTTGAGAAAAATAATTCAAAATATAAATGAATTAGAACCTAGAGTAAGATATGATTTAAATACTATAAATAAATGGACAAGTGTAATTGCTAGTTTAAGCCTTATATTTTTATTTTTTCCACTAAATTAGCCTATTATAACATTGATCGTCGACACATTTTATTCACTCAAGAAAGGTTATAATTTTATATATAAGGTAACAATTGACTCATAAATTGATAAGGGATAAAATATTTGAACATATATTATCCTAATTTTTATTATTTAATGTTTTTATGATTTGTAAATAATGAAATAAAATTCTAATTTCATACAATATCATTATTGTCAATTTTGACACTATTTATTTATTTTACATTAAAAACAAGAAGAAAACATTTATAATTTTGAAAAAACTATTTTATCATATACCCAAAATTACACAGTCATATATAAAATTCTTCAATCACAATAATTATTTCAAATTATAATATTTTTACTATTTTTAATATCATTTATTTGATTTTTCCATTAATTGAATAATCACGACATCAACATTGTGTAAGTATTTAAGGTATATATTTAATTCATAAAAATTAAAAATAAATTACCACATTTAATATAATTTATTCTTAGTCCAAATTACTATTAATATTCATTAATAAATAATTGTTTTCCTTATGTGAACAGCTAAATGATATTTAGAACTAAGAGAGTGTGATTTTATCACCTTGGTTTAAATAATATATAATAATTTTCAGGAATAACTATCCATTAAAAAAATATAAAATTAGAGAATATGGTGATAATTTTGGAATTTAATTCATCCAATAAGAATTAGGATGAATAATTACGGCCTTATCACTTAGTTTTAACCTAGATTTACCTAATTTACCCTTTATCGCAAAGAAAAATTTTACAATGGTTACTAATAATTTGGAACAAAAATAAAAGATTCGTAATTAAAAAATTCGGACCACCTGATTATAAATATGTAATAAATTTTTCAAAATTCAATTTCTATAAGTGTAATAAATTAAATTATTTATAAATTTAAAAATCATAATTAAAAAAGATTGTATTAAAATGCATTTTCAAACAAAAAATGTACTTAGACAAAAATCATAAATAATGATGATTAAAATGAAGTTAACTAGATTATATATAATTAAATAAAAAATATTTTAATTTGATATCAAATTGAAATAATAAAGGTACATTATAAGAAATGAAAAAGTATGTCTTTATAAAAACCTTTATTTTTCCCTATTCACTGAAAAATCAATCTTTTTAGAAAAATACCAAAATTTTAGCCAAATATAATTTTGATATTTTTATTTGAAAACTATTTTATTTTTATTTAAAAACTATAAAAAATTAAATATTATGTTTTCTAAAAAATCAATAAAAACCTTTTTCATGAAAACATTTTTTGAAGAATAAAATGACTTTACTAAATATTGGGTGATTAATTTTAAAGTATTTATATTGTGTAAGGTCTTTTTATATAATTAACAATCTAGTTAATAATATCTACACCCTCTAAATTAATATTTAGGCGATAACATTAAAAAAATATATTTTATATAGAATATCACAATTTTCGTAAACTTGCTTGTTCATGTAACATAAGCTATCAAATAAGTTAAACACATTTGAAAGAAAACTATCCCAAAATCCTAAGGTATTACATTATTTATCCTAATTTTAAATAAATATTATATAAATTATTATATTATTAGTGGTGTGTGTGGGAATTATTAGTTATTTTCCCCTAATTTGATATTCTCACACCTACGTATGCATAATGGGGAATATATGGACATTATTTACAATTATACAGTTAAGGGGAAGGTCTCATGGTTTACTAGAGGAGCACTGTTATACTATTTTATTTTCATTTTGGAGTTACAGCATTTATATTTCATGCATGGTAGACAGACATAGTGCCACATAAGTTCTTTGTTTCTTTTTGTGTCTTTATGGACTTTTACTGATGTGGAATTATTTTTGTCATTATTATAGTTACAAATTTGATTATGATTCTAGTTAGTTATATCACAGTATTATTATTTATTTTTTTATCATATATCAAGTTTATCTCAATTATTTCTGGTTTATTTGTAATATGATATTTTTTATGGGAAAATCACTCCCCTTGATATATCAAATCCCTGGGTAGTTATTTATACCCTTTCCTATCATAGGGACGTCACCTATGGTTAGTGTAACTATTATCCTTCTTAATACAATGGTTCAGTTGTCTAACATGAAACATCATTCATGATATTTCTGTGTACATTGTACACCAAATCACTATAAATATGAGATGATTAAACCATGCTTCATTGGAGACATTCTCAAAAATACGTAGTTGATTGTATTGAAAATAAATGAAATAGATAAATAAAATTAGATAAGGAGAAGGGATGATTATTATCTTATATTCAATTAACTAAGGCTATTTGTAAATCTAGTAGATCAATGGTGGTAGTAGGGATCCAAAGGAAGTGAAAGGAGAGTTAGATACCAACCATAGATATTCCTTTTCTATGTCGATCCCTTCTAAAACCTAATGTTCGATGACAATGAAGTTATGTCTTTACCTAGAATAAAAAATATGTCATATCCTTACCAGATACCTTATAAGGACCAATAATTAAACATTACACATTATAATGTTTTTTACTAGTATTCTCATTTGAGGATCATATTAGTTTAAAGATTTAGAGAATTAGGAAAAATTTCTAAATATGTATCCCATAAATTACCTGTGGAAACTTATAATCAATATACATTTTACAAAAATATAATGGTCATTAAAAAACATGGTTTATATTTATGAAAAATCATCACATTTTTCTAATTTATACAATCCTTGTCCCTAATATCTCTTAAACACTGTGAGTTTTTTTAAAACATTGGATGAGAACCAAAATCAAAATATGGGACATGAAAAGAAATAATGAAACTGTTAGTCCATATATACATATAATCCCATCAAATTAGTTTAACAAATCTATAAATTTCACCCACACAACATAAACTATTTAGCTTACCTAATAAAATCAAAAGTTTCTTATAAACCTATATTGAAAAAATAAATCATAAAGATAAATTGTGTCATCAATTCTGTATTACACCAACAGTATCTCTCAGAGCTACATAGGGAGTAACCTTCGTGGTATCATTTGGAATACCCACTATAGTATATTCCCTTAATCTCCAAGGAGAAACCATACTGGTTATCTTTTCCCCATTACCCAATAAATTGTAGAGCTATATTGGTTCAACATCCCTCAGTTTGTCATGTAACCACCAGTACTCATAAAACAATTCCGACGAACACCAAAATAAGCATAACATATAAATCATTCCTAAAAGAAAAATAACGTTTCAACATTAAAATCACATTTCATTTAAACAATCCGCACACTCATAAATGAATAAAATTATGTTAAAATAAAATTTTAAACTAATAATGTAATAATTGAAGCATTAAAGCGGCATGAAAATGATAAATTCTATTCATTCCTTATATTTAAAAAAAATTCCATCTGGATTTTGTAGAAATAGTTAAAAGAGTATCATTAAAAGAGGCTTTTAAATAAAATTCCCTTAAAATGATAATATCATTATTGAAATGAATCAATTTTTATCATCTATAAACACACATAAAAAAATGGTAATATATCATAATATAATCAAAAATCATTACACACATAACCTTACCATCACACAATAAATAAAAAATATGTTTAACCTAATGACTGAAAATTTAGATAAGAAATCCCTTAAAACCCCATTTCAAAAACAAAATACCAGAAATGTGAAAAAATGATTCTTTTTATATTAAAAACATTAATTATTTCAGTGGAATCATGATATAAAAAAATTTTCATGATAGGGGAAGATTTTTGGTTGTCATATATGTCAAAAACTATATTACTTTTATTTTTTGCAAATAAATTCAAACAATACATATTGAAAAAGTTAAAATATTCCTTTTTGAAATTATTTGAATTAAATTCAAAATAGACAAAAAAATTCCTTTAAAAAAATTTTATATCTATATAAATGAATATTTAAATTAATATCCATAGTATTGACATGGGAAAAAAATTTGATAATTAAATTGATATATATTTCAAGTGTCCCATACAACTTTGAAAATTTAAATCATGAGATATATGAAATAGTAAAAATTAAAAAAACATAAAATAACATGAGAATAAATAAATTCATGTTATTATATGTTAAAGGGGTATTTTATCTACCTCATAAAATAATTATGGTGTATAATATCAAATTGCACCTCAATGAATGGTGATTCAGGCAAAATCCATTACCTTGAGTTTGAATCTCCACAAAAAATATTTATATTCTTGAATAATAAATCTGGGATAATTATTTACATGCTTTAGAACCTTTTTTCCTGTTCATTATTACTTTTATATAACTTATTATAATTTTATAATAATTAAATAATTATTTATTTTTATGTTGGATGATTGGACGATATTCAGTACATGAGTCCAAAATGACTTCGTTATGATTTCTATAATAAAAAATGGTCATTAGTAAATTATCTCCAGATTAATATTAATGAAACAATAATCAATTTAATATATCAATTGTACTTTTAAATCCACCCTTTACATATGGATATGAAAAATAAACTACGTTACAATCATAGAGATGACAAGTCGTAAGTACGCAAGAGTAATGTTTCCATTTTTCAATGATCATTTTGGAATGATGTTATGTATTATTTTATCTATAAATAATTATCATAATATCAATAATATAATTTTAAAAAAATTAATATACTTATATATCATCCATGTGATGTGGTGTAAAAAATGAATCGCATCGCTTTGTGGAGGTGATTGTTCACACGTACGCTCAAACAACGTTATCATTTTATTGAGCATGGAAATGTAATAACATGAATGATATATTATTATTCCATAATGATAAATATTTTATGAATATAATATATAATTATTAATTTAATAATTATAACTAATAGTGATAGATGTTGATGGGAAATGAATTATACTGGTTTTGGAGGTGGTAGTCCATCATACACACGAACAATTAACTCTTTTCCCATTTGATGTTAGTATAGATTGATTTAGGTGATGATATTGACATAGTAAAATATCAGTAAATTTATTATACTATATTAACTATTTAATAAAGGTTGAATAAAATTTAAATTAATATGATTAAGAAAAATAATAAAAACACAGAATTAAAAACGATACCACTTCTTCGGATGATCTCCATTGATTACCAAAAAACCCTATATAATATTGGTGGGTATTTTAGATATTAATTTTGTTAGATCTTGGCGGAAATAAAATGGTTTTTTAAGTGTGAATAAAAGAGAATAAGGGATGTCCTTTTATAAGAGGGGGAACTCTTAGGATTATTTAAAATATTAAATTAATATTAATTAATCTTTTCTAAAAATTAGATCGAAACCAATTTATTTTGAATATAAGATTATTATGGGTCCAAATAAATTAATATATTTAAAAATAAAGATGTTTTGTTTTTTTAATCCTTATTATTTTTATTTTATCCATTATTTATCCAATTTTTTTCTGACTCTCAAATCATACAATTCAGAATTTTTTATAATATAATTACTATAAAATGAAAAAAAAACAAATAAATTAGTAATTTCTGAAATTTTAATACTTATATCAAGAGGTTTTCTATATTTGTTTTAAAAATTTTATATCATTTAATAAAATATTGTTTATTTTAAAATATCAATAATATCATTTTTGAAAATATTCTTTAGGTGACTTTTTAAAAATATCATATAATGAATATAAATTTGAAATAATACATCTAAAACATCAATAAAATATCATAATAATATAAAAAATTTATGGATGACATTATGAATATCAAATTATATTTATTTTAGTATTTTTAATATCATTTATTTAATATTTCTTTTAGTTAAACATGTACTGCATCATAATTGTGAGAGACATTAATTTAATTATTTATTATCTAAATATTAAAAATAAGTATTCATAATGAATATAAACATTTTATATTTCAAATGAAATTTTATAGTTGAAAATATTCCCTATATTACTAAGTATTAAAATTATTTCACTTGTTATAAATAAAAGTTTGACTGAAATAGACTTTTCATTCAATATATTACTATAAATGTCATACTCTCTAAAAGGTGACTTAAAAAGGATATAATTTATCCCAAATGAATATATTGGTTGACACAATCTCATACAATGAAATTAGGATATGTGTTTGGATAATTTTATAATATTTGTAATATTATTTTTACCCTTAATTACCCGATTTACCATTAACTATGTTAATAAAAATTACTAATATTACTGTTCATTTTTTTCCACAAATTAAAATAAACTAATTAATAAATATGAAGATTCTGATTCAAAATATGAAATCCATTATTACAAATTCAAAACACAAAATTTGAAAAAAATAATTTAAAATCAATTCTATTGATAGAATGAGAAAACGAGTTTTTAAAGTAAAAAATGTTAAAAAGTATATTATTTTATATAAATATTTAGTGTGAAACTGATTATAATGACATTAATTGGATTAAATGATAAAATATTGATCTAATTATACTTTAAAAATAATTAAAAATATTATTGAAGACTATAAAATATTTATATGATAAAGTGATTTTCAATTAAAAATGTAATATTTTTTATTATTCATTAAAAAGTGAATCTTATCAGAAAAATACCAGAAAATAAACCAAAGAAAACATTGAAACTAATATTTCAAAGAATTCATTAATTTTTAAAATATTATAACTAATATTTCTAAAACTATGTTTAAAACATGTGTGCCATCAAACCGTGACAAATATGCCTTTTTAGAAAAATAATCCTTTTATCTATAAAATTGAATTTGTTCTTATATCATGTCTACAAAAAACATAATAAAAATGTTAAAAATTAAATGAAATATTATATATATATCTCTTTAATTGATAAAACGAAACAAAACTGATTTTATTATTTATTTTCATAAAACAAACATGATAACATTTAAATAATTTTTCGTAGAAACAATTCATTTTTTAAAAAAAATTGTTTTATTTTCATTTATAAACAATTAGTCACAAAATAATTAATTATTCAAACATATGTAAACCATATTTTCATAATTTAGTTAGTCATATTCATTCCTACAATTCTAATATCTATAAGATAACTACCATAACAAATAACAATGTTTAGTTACCCATTTACACTCGACGTGTTGTATCATGTATGATATCAAAAATAGTGTTTCCCATTAAAAAACTCAGGATGTTGCAATCCAAGTGTTGTATTATCAATTAACTAGTGATCCAATAGCTTCTTGGTGTATAGTGACCAACCACCTAGTTACCAGACCAATGATTATACCCCATTGGTCACTCAATCAAGTACCTAGTGGAGTTAGACAACACCTCAGTGGTTGTAGTCAACCACTACTTCCATTTTAACTACAAAAAAACCCGAAACCCGAAACCATGTCATCTCTATCCAATGTTCCATGTTTGAAACATCCAATTATTCATTTGAATGATGTCCAAAACTCAACATTACTTATCCAAATTAAAAAATTCATATTCACCCATCCACCAAAGATGAGAAAATCTAACCCATCTATTGGTTTAGTAACAATAATATAAAAGGTTTATTACATGAACTCTCCAATAACTCCCCTACCCAATATTATAATATATTTTGAGGTATACACAACATACTCATCATTGGATCAATGATTCGTCAAATATTTTATTCTCTTAAAGGTATATCAAACCACCCATACTATTCAATAACTATTTTTATTTACTATTTTATAACATATATTTATAAATAAAAAAATTAATATTATTTTATGGGTTTTATCATTTTAGTTAATTGAGGAAAAATCTAACTATGATCATCTATAAATTCTCTCCTAATTGATAGAGGTATGTGGTCTCTTGGATTATCCCACATTTTATATGTATCGCATATTACCTATTATGTGTGAGAATAAATATGAGGGGATTTGATAATTGAATGAAATGCTAGGGTTTTTTATTTTTATGAGAACATGGGTGAGTCCTATTAGATCCATATAATATGGTTCATACATGATCTTTTCATTTCACTGCTATTAAGTGATGATGTTAATAATTAATTGAGGGACTATTTTGCGTGATAACCCCATGATGGATTTTTAGGTGTCGTTAACATAATGAGTTGCCTAATTTTATCTCATGAGACTATGTGTGTCACATCGTCATGATTAGTGGGATTTGTGATTGGTTTTCTATATTGTTGGTAATGTTATGCAAGTAGTTGGGTAGTATCTTAATGATCATTCTATCATCTGATGGGTAAATTATTATGCAATTGTTTCATGGATATATACTATGAAAAGTGAAGTGGTTTTATATGAATATTTCCCATTTCATGTACTAATACTAAATAAATGGTGAATGGTGTGGGATATTATACCTCATACTATGGTTAATATTATAACTATAGAATTGGATTCCAGATTTCATACCTCATAGTATGGTTTATGAATAAAGGTTAGACACATGTTTCATAGTGCTCCATGGTGTGTAACTGTCTATGGTTGGTCTGATATACCATCATTGGTTAAAATAGGCAGGGTTGCGTTTTTTGAATGGTTGGGTATCACAAGATGGCTTTACATGATTGTTATGTATTGAGTGGTAATAAATTTCATATGATTTTTCATATTAACTCACATATATTTTATATTATATTTGGGGTCTTATTAATGGAATCCTAAGAAATTTTATCATCACATCATATATGTGAGCCTCGTTAGATGTGAATAATTTATTTTTTGAGAAGTCGGAAAGGGGATGTTCCTGATGACTAGAGGTTAAACTATTATATATCGACATGGAGTTTGATTAGGTGTTATAGGAAATAAATGCAATTTTATTTATAATTCCCTGCTGAATATATTTAATTTTCATATTTCTATGTAAATGATCATTCCCAAGGGTATTAAGTCTTTTGAAGATGAATTTATAACATGATCGGATAATCACTTTATTATAACATAGGATTCGATGTTTACATTTTTTTATTATATCTATAATTCAATGTTATGTTATGTTATTTATTTTATTTTTAATCTATTTTTTATATGGTTTTGATATCAAGGTAAAATTATCCCCATTTACCAACAGGGCATGATTAAGTTAAAATTGAATTTTATCTCAGGTTTGGGGTAGCATGATGAAAGAGAAACATTATACAAATGGTATTAAATACATTCTGATTTTTTTATCTTATGATTTTTGGGATTGGTTTAAGGATATTGAATAGTGTAAATGTGATATTTATTTATTTTTACATGGAAAAGAACTTTATGTAGTGTAATAAATGAATTATATTTATTAGGTGATGATTGCAAAATAGTTGTGAATTTTTATATCCTTGAAGGGAATAATTAATTCTTTATAGTATATCAGAATATAAATTTATAAAACGCAATAGAAACTATCTACTTTTAAAAAGTAGAAAAGTGGAAATTAAGGTAGATCTTTATAGAAAGGGATGAAATGAAATATAATATTTTTATAAAATAAATTAAAATAGAGAGGTGAAATGGGTTATGAGAATATATATTGAAGTTGTTTTATTATTTTAATAATGAAGGAGGAATTAAAAGAAAATTATGTTTTGATGATAAATTGTAAAAGTGTGCCGGTTATCTTTTTGTTTTAAGGTTCATTTGTCATTATATTTTTTTATATAAGTTTGTTTAATTAATGCTGATGTTGGAGTCGAAATGAAGTGTACCCAATAGTCATGGTATCCCCTATACAAACCTGCAATCACCTTCTTCAAACAGTTATGTAATTTAGGGAATTATCGAAATGAGTTTGTATTGATACCATATTCAAACCTATTTAACCAAATTGTGATAATATTTATGTAAAAAGAAGGGTAAATAGTTAAAAAATTAATATATTATTTCATGTTCACTAATAAATGATCATTATAAAACAAAAAAAAGTGATTGAAATTTATTAATGAATCAAGGATACCCGAACCATGAATAAAATAAAGAAATATAACCAAATGCACATTCCCCATTTTGTTACACCAACCTAGTACATGGGGGAATTAACCCTAACCTTCTAGTGATGATGGAGTAATGGGGATGGAAAAAAATAATTCGCGAATGAAAAACTGAAGAAGTAGAATGATGAGGACCCTACATAATGCAACATCGTTAACTAAGTTTTTGTCTCCAAATCGAAGGATATAAAGAATAAACATATCATATCTATTTTTATAGACCTAATTGTGGACACCATATCTTTTGAATCACAGTAAATACACATCATAATTAATTTAGGGTCCACCTTAAGTGATAAATGGCAATCTTGGTCATTATGTTTTGGTCTTCCATTGAAATCCCTATATAAAATTAATAACTTGGACCGTACATCCACATTAATGGTGTGAAAGGTTATGTCAAGCTATGAAAAATAATAATATCCTTTAATTAGGTTGACATCCAATATTCTATTAATTCTTTGTAACTAGTACACATCCTGAATTAGGTTCACATCGTTAATTTCCAATTTTCAGTACCAAAACCTCAATTTTTCCTTAGTTATTTTGTTTTGACCCCCAAAATCTTCCGATAGTCGTACAACATTAGGGGAAACCATATTTAATGAGAAATATTGATATGTATTAACTTATTTTTTTAACATAAATAATAGTATCATTCAAATTATGAATGAAACATTAAACATTATTCCAAAATTAACAATTTAATTATTAACAATGAATGTATTTATATATTAAAAAATTCATGCACAAATTGTTCTTATCAAATACACACACACCTAAAACTAAAATTTACAACAATAATGGACTATTAACATACTCAAAAACATGAATACCTTACCATAAAATAAAATAAATTTCAATAAAAAGTTTTTATTAAATGGGAAATTAAATATTCAAGCATCATATATAAAAAACTCATCAACGCCTCATTTTTCTACAAAAAAATAAATCAATTATTTTAATTTACTAATTTTTAAACAGGAACACATTTTTATTTATCCATTTTTATTTTAAAAATTAAAATTAATAATAATTACATTTTTAATTGACCTCACATTTAATTTTTCCCATCAACATCATGGAATAAATATGAATAGAATAATATATATACCTCAATGAAATTTCACTTGGCATAGGCATGTAAGGATTCAAGTATCTCCCCCATGTAAAGATAAAAATAATAGTTAACCATGATGACTATAACATAAGGATTAAATGGCTCTGAGGATTCTGGGTAGGTATGTAAATGATGTTAAATTAACGCTCCAAAATGAGGTCTCACTCTAAAGCATAATTCCTGATATAATTAGAAAACTAGTTCAATGAATGTATCCTAATATAGTTGAAATATCTATTTTCCCCAAAAATTATCAAACTAGGCTCATGTATAAAAATTTAACACAATGAATGAATCATCCCTTATTTCTTATTTTGGTTATTTTTTCTTTTTCCCCAAAACTTATGATTATTGAAAATCTCACATAGACAACCTGACAACATAAGATCAAAATATTTTTTGTCTGGAAAAAGTGATTTTTGATCCCACTAAGACACAACCCCATTTTTATGTTTTTCAAAGACAGGTTAGTAGTGATAATTTATAGTTAATGATACATATCAACTCACAAAAGCATTAGGAATTCCACCATGTAGAGTCTCCTCAATAAAATATTTCATATTACACCATGGGCAGTCTCTTTGGGAAACATATTCCTTTAAATAACATTATATATACTATGAGTAGGGTAGGAATAGATAATATATAACTATAACTTAGATCAGTTACTAATAAGGATATTCATGGATTTTATGGTCTTAAAAGGGATTAATACAAAGTGGATCCAATTAAAAATATATAAAAAATTATTCCCCAATCATATTAAAATTTATTTTATTCATTCATATCTTTGATAATATACAATGTATGTTCTAGAAGATAACATGCATGAGTCAGAAACGTAATATAATATATAAATAATGGGAAATGATAGTTCAAACAATGTCTCATAGATGAGATATACGGTTAGAAAAACAACTCATGGAAATGAATATGAATAATTAAATCAATTAATGTAAATATCAGAAACTCAAGTTAGGTAAATTCTTATAAGAATTTCATTTACATGAATTATCATGCTCCCATAAATTATAATTTTATAAATCCAAATCCACATTCTTATCTCTACTAATTTTCTAATATTTTTCTCATTCAAATTTATCTTTGAAAAAAATTATAAACATGGCATGGAAAGTAACCTAACATGTTCATGTCTCCTAGTTCAGTTTATTAAAGAACTAATAAAGTAAGGGTATGTAATTGGGCAGTTAAAATATTAAAACCATTAAACATGTGGAATAAAATTTTAATCCAAAAAATTGAAACACTTACTCCCCTTTCATTATGATTCAATGTGGACTGCATAGGTTTTTTCTACACTCGATTCATGAAGTGTATGGGTTTCATGATGTGTATTTTATAGAATTATTATAATGAATTCGGCACTGATTTGAGTTGTTCCTAAATATTCTTATAAATATTTATTCTAGTGTCAAGATATTAATATAAAATATAAAACATTAGGTGGAATTATATTCCATTATCAATAAATTTGATATAATTATGGGATAGTTACTGAGTCCCAAAAAATTAAATAATTTTATTAAAAACTCCAGCTTTCACCCAGAAAAAATTTATTCCCACCTTTGTTGTCTCAATGATACATGTTAAAGGTCATGAGATCGAGGTTAGGAAGGTGGTAAATTGATCTAGATCTAAATAGTGTCAAATCTATGATTCCACCTTGTAGATGGGCCATATCAATTTATCAAAAACATTATTTGCTGTTCTTATACTAAGTACGTTCTAAACCTCCATGGATCTAATATATTAATTTTTGGCACTTCTTGAAAAATAAAATTTCCACTCACTTACTACCCATATATGTTTTCCATATTTGGATTCACTTGGGAATGGAGTACCTTCACTATATTCAAAATTTTTAGAAACATCATCCCTTTATTGATCTCTTTTTCACCTTCTTCTACCATTTTAAAATTAGATACATCAAATATTATTCCATGGAAAGTAGTGTCCTAATCTTTTTGTAGAATATCCTATATTAACACTCCACATATCTCTTCCAGATGTTTCATTTCCCAAAAAAAATAAAAATTCACTTCTAATCCCCCAACTCTTAAAATCATCCCCCCAATTCGAACATTAATAAATTTCCTTTCCCATAGTTAGGAATTCTCTTAAAATGATTATTGGGATCTTCCCTTCATCTATGCACACTACAAGAAAATCTTCTCAAAATTAGAACTTATGTACATTGACAATGACATATTCAAGTAGTCCTCATTCAAATATCACTATTGTACCATCAAGATGGATCTTAATTTGATTTAGTGTCATTTCTATCAATACAAATATTCTAAAGGTTGAATATGAAATTATATTTATGATTTCACCTAAATAACATAAAACAATACCAAATTAATTACAACTAATATTGATTGAAATATAAAAGCTATAAAGATCACTTTACTTCTTTCGTAGTCTTCTTGATACCACCACTAAAAATTCATCTATTAGTGGAATGGTTCATAATTATTTAATCAATTTATACTGCCATTAAAAAATCCTTTATGAAGTTTTCTTACATGGGAATTTTTGTGATTTCCTCATAAAATTGTATATTTATATGTTCTTTTGTGAACATTTCCAAAAAAAATTCTCCATTTTCATCAATATTTTCCCACCTTACATAATCTAGAAATGGTGGTGGTGGTTGGAAAAGTGGTGGTGATTCGTCAGATAGAGTTTTGTCTCATCTATTTTCCAGATCTATATACTTTTCTTCACATGAATTACTTGATCAAGTATCGTATTGTGTTTTATTTCCACTTCCATGAATTAAATATTTCAAATCTACATAGGGGTACTGGTATGTGAATCATAGTTGTACATCTATAGGCCTCTCTCAAATTTTATCAATAATATGACCAAATATAATCACTACATTTATATGTGTATGTCTTTCATTTTTCTTATATATCTCTTAATTCACAGATAGCATCAGGTTGATCTAGTTACCTTGGGTGAAATATTTGGAGTAGATGCGGATTCTGTTGTTTCAGTTTTTGTGGCATCCTTCACTATACATAATTCTATGAATTATAACCTAAATAATTTACATATTCACAATAAATACCTTGGGGATGTTTACTTTCCATCATGACATCCATCTTCCTAGCCATAGACTCTATTTAAGAAACCATCAAATAATTCTCCACTATATGCTCTCCTCTTATTTTTCCTTCCTCCATATTCCATTCAAATATATTCTTGAAAATCTCATCCAACCACTTATAAATTGTAATTGTTCATTTTTTCATAATAATGCTTACTAAAATATCATCAACCATTTAATGGTTTCTTTATGTTAAACACATGTAAAAGGATTGACTTATGATCCAAATTTTGATACCTTGATGAGGGAATCATCCAATATTTATATTAAATCCCACCCATGCACCATAAAAATATTCCTTATTTATTTTATATAAATTTTAGATACTTACCCATAGAACCATATACATTTAGGGTTGGAAAAGCCATGTCAAAAAGTTCCTTACCAAATCCACCAAGGTTGTGATTAAATGCAAAGGTAGACTTTGAATCCACTCCTGTTATTTTTTCATTAATGAGAATATAAGGAGGTATATTATCAGAATATTGGTTGATGCATTGTAAAACTATAATGTGTTGCACAATTCTAGGAAACTCCCAATATGAGAATAAGGGTCTATGGTATCTCAATAAATTGAATATAATGACTGATTAACTATTTGACCACTAACTTGTTCTCGAAATGTTGCACATCAATAAGAGGTTTGAGAATAATTAAAGGGACCCCCGCCTTCGAGGGAATTACATATTCAAAATGTGATTTCTCCCAAGGGTTCCTTTTTTATTGATCTTGATGCACCCCCTGTCGGAATTCATAATTTGGTCCCGAACCTAATTATCTAACATTCTTTTATCGTGTTCTTTTTGCATAATGGTTTTATGCTTTCTAATCATCTTTTCAATATTAAGATTAAATTTAGTTTCTTCATCTATCTTATTTACTCTCATTGAGTACTCATGTGATTAATTAATACGTAAAACAATAGAATAATAAAACCAAGTGAAAATGGGAAAAAATAAAAGAAAAAAATGGGAAATTCAAAAAATACTAAATATATCTATACAATAGTCCCCAATAATGATGAAATATTTGATAGCCTCCATGTGTTTTGTTAGTTCCTTATAGGGTATAAAATAAACATTTATAAAACATAACTAAAAAAACTAATTTAAAAATATAGATATTTGGAGAACAAGTTCAATAGATTGAGAAAATGTATAAATGAAATATATTTTTTTTAAAAAAAATTAAAATGGATGGATGAAATGGGTTATGATATGAGAGAGAGAAGCAGTTTGATTATCTGAAGAAAGAGATAGATAGTTAAACGAAAATTGAATTTTAATTATAAATTGGAAAAAAATCATAGTTTTTTTAGTTTTAGAGTTCATGTATGATTGGATTTTTGAAATAATATTTATTAATTCATGTTTGTTTCAAAGTTGAAATGAGGTATACCCAATGGTCAGGGTATTCCATCCATAATACAACAATCCGTATTTTCCCATGGTCATGTAATTTTTGAAACTACTAAATAATAATTGTTTGGATATGATATTTAAAATTGACAACCCTAAATTAAAAATTGGTATTCTTGTAATTTGGTTAAACAATTACGCAATCAACAATTTCTTTCTGTTTCATCAATCAATGATCATGATTAAACAAAAAATGATATTGAAATTTATCAATGAATCAAACATTCCCAAATCATGAATTATATATAGAAAAATAATCCAAGACATGTTCTCCCTTTTTCTACATAACCCTAGAACATTGAGGTATTTACCACCTCATCCTAGTGATGAGGGAGTATGGGTGATGGAAATAAACAAAAAATGAAAGAAAAAATCTGAAGAAAAATAATGGAGAGGACCCTATATAGTGCATCTTCTCCCCTTATGTGTGGGTCTCATGATTTCTGGATCTCTGGAAGAACTGGAACACATCTCTGTTTGTAGACCTCTATAGGGCTTGGTTTTCAATTAATTTTCCATAAATTTGGTTCACAATGAGTATCGGGTCCACCCATGCAATAAATGGCCACCCAAGTCATTAATTTGGGGCCATCCATTGAAATACCAATAGAAACAATCATAACATGGTTGTTCCAAATACTATTATAGCATGAAAGGTTATGTCACAACATAAAAAATACTCCTCTCCTCTGAATTGTATCTCTTCCTATATTCTTTTAATGTCTTGTATCAAGTACGTGTCTCGATCTAGGACCACGTCAAGAATTTATAATTTCATGTGTTCTAATGTCATGACCCACCCCTATAATTATTCTCCTCCTATGATGGAAATGAAGTAAGAGACATAATGACCCCATAGTCCCACCTTTAGTTGTCCCTTAGGTGGAAACCAACACCAAGGGTATACCAATCTCACAAAATGGAAGGCATTACCCTTTAATAGTAACCATGATTTGTAGATAAGATGTGTCTACCTTAAAAAAACTACAATACATATATATATATAAGAATTCAAAAATTTACCCAACTTACTTGTTTAAAGAATAAATGATAGAAATAATGTAAAAAACATCAACGTAAATACCAAAATAACAATGTTAATAAGAAACACGAACATTATCAAAACTTTTGAGTTAATAATTCCAAGATCATTCCCAATAGTCCTTCTAGAATCCAAAAAAATTATATACATAGGGGAGCATACAAGTATACTCATTTTGGAAATCAAAAGACTTTCATGTACAAGTGGGGGAAGCATACTAATGTTCCTGTGAGAAAATAGTAGAATCTCCAAAGCACCCAACAAGGCATACTATCCACCTCAACCCCACCAAATGCACGATCACCTAATTCCATAATTCAAGTAATGTAATATAGAGAACATCAATGATAGGGTACCCACATCACATTCCCACTAATTATCTACTCTCTCACCCAAATGGGAAACATCATGGAGCTCCCACCTCTTCCAAAAGTACCACATCACAACCATCCCACACAAACTGGGGCCTCACATCTCTTCCAACAAACTTGGAAAATTATGCTCATCACCTCTCACCCACACACACCCGAGCCTCACAACCACTTCCCACCAAAATATACCTGGCCCACATACCACATCCTATCCAAAAACACCTAGTAATGAACAATATATCTCATTCCAATGTCACCCGGGAAGCCACAACTCATCTCCTCCCAGAGACACCTAGGAAACCACAACTTTCACACACTCTAGGGTCTCACAAACCCTAAATTTCCTGAAGTATCATGTGATATCAACAAATAGAAGAGGGATCAAGGAAGAGTAGGTGGACAACCATCCATCATCGCAGAGAAATGTTTGGGAAAGACACCCTACCCTATAACAATGGGGGTGTTTGGAACATGATGATTAACTAAATGAGGTGCATATATAAATCATAGAGGAAGTACATGAATATATATGTATAAACCCTAATCCCAAACTGTTGGTTTCTCCAAATAGATAACCCGCATAAAAAACTGCCTTTACTACTACCTCAAAATGCACAAATAAACAACAAGTTGTTTCATAAGGTGAAGTGATTAACAAACTAAAGAGGGTTCATGATTTCTACAAATTTATACCCATTCATGTTTCCATATTTAAATTCATTCCTTTATCCTATCATGGAAAAACATTCCATAATATATTAAACAATTCATCTATATATATCATTACCTCCTGAAAATCGAACAGGCACACTGCACAACAGGTCACAAAACAAAAGTCTCATAGAGGATGAAGAACCATACCAACAAATTCCATATCCAACTAGAGAAAGGAGGAATGGGGTAAAATAATACACTCTAACACCCATTCCAAATGTATAGATATCTTGAAACTTAGCATGAAACAACCACACAAGGTAACACTACCTATTTTCAAAATCATCCCTCCCAAACCATCATCCAAATAAAATAAACCCCCAAAGATACTGCCAAACCCAGCAACACTCCACACCAAAACCATCATCGGATGCCTCACTACAGAAAAACACCACATAATGAAAAACCAAAATACCTGGCCCTGTTCTAGTCCTACTAAACAAACATTACACTCCCAACAACAACAACAACAGAACATGGATGTAGTCCCACTATATAACAAGCTCATCCAATCGACAATCAAACAATCTCTCAACTTGAGATTCCTTTACACCACAAGTACCGCCACATGCACAAAAACACACTCCCGACCCCAACACCACATGAAAAACATAAGAAAAAAGGTTAAAAATTAAAATACACAACCACACTAAACAACAAGGTGTACTCATAATTAACAACACTCATTCTTTAATTACACTTTGATAATTTAGGGGTGATCAGAGAACAAATTCAATCCTGGGGAATCCATTTATAAAACTGGGTATATGTGGTTAATAAATTTCATAATTATAGTCATTCGATAATAAAATAATAAAAATAATTCACAATTCATACATGTGTGATAACAGAGGCCACCCACATCCATGATTTTCTGAGGGATAAAATTTACAGCATAGATAACCAATAAAACCAAATGATCATCATCACCATCTTCCCACCCCCCCCCCTCATTTATTAAAAACGTAAAAAAACTAGTTAACATAGTATTTTGTATTATCTCAATAACATGGTATATTATTTTTGTAAAATCCTTAATTAAAATTTGGGATTTAACCATAATCACAAAGAAACATTAACATACCCCCATTTCAGGGTACATAAATAAATAAAGAGTAATGGATCCCTACCTCGAAGAACAGATGATCAACAACTCCTCCTTGCACAAAAATAGGGGGATACATGAGCAGTATGAAAGACTCTAAGGAATACTAGACTCAAAGGCCATAATAAAACACACGAATCCAGGGATAAGAAAGGATCTGGGAGAACAAGGAGAAAACAAAAGCACATAAGGAAGAGAAAACCTCGACTCTGGAAAATACAGATCCTATATCACTGGATGGAAATTGTTTTAAGGGCCATTAATGTCGGATTTTGTTCAACACCACATGGAATGATAGTTCGATGGTCTTGGGAGTGTTAAAATATTAATGATATTATAAATATCCTTTTAAATTACTTTATAAATTTCAAACCAATGTTTTAAACTCATTTTTCATCAAATTAAATATAAAAGGCAGAATCTATAAATTTTGGAAAAACATTCCAAATGACTCATCGTCGGGTGAGTCACCGATGTGAAACACCGATGGTGAGTCACTGATGGCTGAGTCACCGACACGAGTTACTAATGGTGAGTCATCGACACGAGCTACCGATGGTGATTCGCCAATGTGAGCTGTCAATAGAGAGTCACTGATGGCTGAGTCACAGATGCAGGATAACATAATCGAGTCACCGATGTGAGATACCAATGTGGAATCACCAACATGTGCTACTGATGGAGAGTCACAAATGTGATCTGTGAATGGATATTAACTGATGCCACCTACTTATGCCACCTACTTATGCCACCTACTGACACCTCCTATTGACACCACCTTTGGATTCCACATACAGATTCCACCGACATATTCACCTATCGATGCCACCTACTGATGCCACATACCATTTGAAAACTGGATTTTTTTAAATATCATAAAATTATCCACCATTTATTCCTAGAACACCTCAAACACCATATTTTTGTAATTTAATGGACATGGGAGGTTAGATCCATTACATGATAAACATATCACATTATCATCCTCAAGAATCCAAAATCAACACATAAGTAAAAGTGGGGTCTGAATAGCCACCATGTGACATGCCTCTCAAGGTTCCCTCTATAATTGAAACACCATTACGATATTTAATTTTCAACAACAAACCACCATGTGTTTTTTAATGCTTGAGTGAAACCTCAACATTCCAAAACACCTCCTACAACAACAATTACACCAACTGACCAAAATTCTCACTAAAAAAATCACAACAACCATATCATATTGAACCCATGAATTAGAGAGGTACTTCTTCCATGTAATGATACTATCCACTCTGGGAAGCACTCACTCACCTACACTTGTTTAAGGGAATCCTCATTATTGAATCTAGATTAGGAATCAAGTGCTCCACTATTTATATGTCTAGACATTGTCACACATTATTGAACAAGAAAACAACTAATATCATTGAGAATAAGGTTCAACAATCGCAAAATAATGAATGACATAACAATAAAAACCTCAAAACAACTCCGGGTACTGAAAACATTTCTACGCTTCTAACTCCCAAGTAATCTCCTCTAGGACACCATGCCCCCACAACATGGGAACCAATGGAATGGTCTGTCTATGCAACACCATCTACCGGAGATCCAGGATCTCCACTGGTCCTTCCAAACATGTCACGTAGTCTTCGATATCCAACTACCCACAGTCATTGAAATGAGAGTCATCATGAAGATACCAATGAAGCTAAGAGACATGAAAGACATTGTGGATCCTCTACAACTGTGGTGGTAATGAAAACTGGTATGCCACATCACTAACTAATTCCAATTTCTAAAACGGTCCAATGAACCTCAGATAAATATTTCTCCCTTTTCCAAACCATTGTTTCCCATGTCGAGGGGAAACCATAAAGAACACATGGTCCCCAACTTCAAACTCCAAGGGAATCCTTTTATAATCGGCATACGAATTATTCAAGTCATGTTCAGCCTTCATTCTCTCAAAAATAATCTACTCCTTCTTAGTCATAATTTCACAACGTTCAGACCAAGAAAAAATTTCTACCTAAACTATGTCCTGCAGAAAAGAAAATGACACGGTCTTCCGTACAAAGCATCAAATGGATTTATAAAAATGGAAGAATGATAAATATTTTTATACAAAAAACTATAACATGGTCAATTTTCATACCCAAGATCCACCAATGTACAAGACGAATTCCCGGAACATGTCCTCCAACGTCTGGATGGCCACTCTCTCTGCCCATCTATCTGTGGGTGGGAGGAAATGTTGAGGTGTAACTGAGTGACAAAAGAATTATTTAATCCCCTCTACACTTGTGAGGTAAAACATTCATCCTGATATGAGATGATGGATCGTAGAAATACCATTCAACCACACCACCTCATCCACTTACCCCCTAGACAAGAAATCCACTATGCTCGACTCCTTTATTGTTAAAATATGAGCTGATTTTGCTAGTCGATCTACCGCTACCTAGATAGAATCATATCCTCCCTGATCCTGAGGTAACCCTATGACTATATACATCTATATTTCATTCCAATTTCACTCGGTGATATCTAAGGGCTATAACAAAATAACGAAAACACAATGATCGTGTTTTTGATTCTTTCATTGGGGTGCACATCTGTTCTTTTGAAGGATGTGATGATTATTGCCCCACATTATTGCTTTCCAAAGGCGGATGACATCCATCGCTTATTTCGAGATGTTTTCACCTTGATCAATATGGTATGATGGAATTTTAGTTCCTCCTGTCATGGAATCCTTCTCAAAAATCATTTCCTGTTATGGGTCTCCCTTATAGACTTAAGATGTTGTTCGTGAAACTCTTCCTAGTGCCATGTCTTCACGGATGGGGGTTAATGACACTACTCCTATCAAGAAATTCCTAGGGGTTCATTCATGGTAGCAATCCTTGGTATGGGAGTAGTCATGCTGGACTTCGATGGCATGTCTGGATGCTAAAACATGGATCTGTTTGGGTTTCTTCCCCTTATGATAGGGATTCTGGAGGGTGTGGAATGCAGAGGCATACCATGTGGATTTTGTGGAATTATATGCCATAGGCATGTCTCTAAGGTTTTCCAGAACATATAATGTTTAACAAAGGGTTTTCTGTGATTTTACCTTCTAGAAGAGACAAATCAAACAAATCATAACACTAATAAGAGTGGTTCATATGGGTGAAACCCCAGGAGGGAACATCGATGCTGGGGATAATGAGTGGTCTGTTACCTGATTACTACTTGGAGCAGTGAGATAGTGGGTGACATGATCCTATCGGGATGAGGCAGTCTGGGTATGAATCAGGATATGTTTTGATGGATTATAGTGGATAGAGAATAATTTGGAACCAGTGTGAGAAATATGAGGATGTTGGTCTTGAGCCTCTAAGAGACTTCCTTCATATCCCCATGGAGAGGAATTATAGTCCACGTAGTTTTTTGGGGAGATGAGACACCTGGGGAGGTGGCCCATGAGAATGGACACATGGATGGTATCAGGAGGATATAGAACCTATATTTTGGGGCATGGCCTTTCCGAAACACATAGGCTCGAGGTAGAGACAATGATAGGACATGAGTGATGGGATTGAACCTCACGGAAGCATCATGAATAACCTTAAAGCAGAGATTCAAAGTCCACATAGTTCAGGATAGGGGTATAGAATCAGGTTGTATTCATAGGACAATGAAACGATGATATACTATGGCTTACGCATGGTTAACATCCTGGGTTTTTCTGACACGATGGGTGAAAACTAGAGATATGGGCTATGAAAAAGGAGGCTACAATAGCTTACCATCGATTGCAGAATTAAATGACTAACCATGGGTTGGGGTTCACAACATTTTACTAATGACTGGGGTCCCTACAGCATACCATTGTATAAGGTTCCAACAACATTCTTCTAGTTTGGATTCATAATGGCTTAATGTTTATTGGGATTGGACCTCAGACAAGGCTTCCTACATACCATGTCTAGAAGATAAAGATCAAATCCCATGTAGTTTGAATTGGTATAGTTTAACATATTGCAGGAAAAAAAGGGGTGTATAGTTTAATGTCACGTTGGATGAGGTTAGAATGACGTGAAGTGGTCTGGAATGATGGTTGTTGGGATTGATTCTTAGGGAGTCATCCAACATACTCTTTTAAAGGTGGGAAAGGATCAAAGCCCAGATAGTTCAGAAATGAGTGATACAATTTAACATCATACGACATCAAGGTGAACTGACGTGAAGGGGTTAGGACATGTAGGTGATATTCATGAACCATAGGGAGGATTCATATATACCTTTCCTAGGATATACGTATCAAATTTCAGGTTATTTGGTATGTTTTGTGGCTTACACACTAATGTGGTATAGTAAAGATTCCATGAGCAATTCTTACTCTAAGCCCACGTGAGTCGTGATCATTGTGGGAAACATGAGACCACAAAGACCTAACAATTTCTTCATGAAAGGATCGTACACCGAAGTGGTGTCAGGATTACATGTGGTTTACAGCCCAAAGAAGAAATAGTGGCTTATGCGTGGTTAGTGTATGAGGGAGATGGAGATTGGGACTTAATCCAGTTTGGAGGCCCAATGGTGACAAATCCCGGAGGGAGTGGGATGGGGTAACCAAGGTCCTAATTCCCATCAATTCTCTAGTATTTGGCACACAATAATAGAGGAGGAGTAGGTATGCTACCTCCCACAAGAAAAACTAGGGTCGTACACCAAGATGGTTTCCCTTCCTTGTGGATAGACACCACTCCAACAAATGGAATGTCATTCCATGTGAGGAATATTTCACTCCCATGGAGACAAGAAGGCCTAGATAAAGTCCGAGGTGGGGAAACCTGTGTATATTGTGTGGGGAAAGGCCACATTTTAATGTCTTGATCTAAGTATGATGTTGCTGGCCAGTTTAACGTCCTACAGCTCAGACAAGGCGGGTTCATTCCATACCCCTAGGCTTACATAACTCATACCCACCCAAGCTTGGGGTAGGGAAGGCATAAAAAATTCAATGTGGGGGATGTTTTGTGGGGTGATCCACTGAGGGGAACATGTTAGCGTGGCTATTAGAAGAAGAAATATCCATTAGCATGCTTATGGAAAGACGAATAAGGCTATGTAATATAACATAAATCACTTCCCACGGGTCCTTGAAATCCCTTCGTACAGTCCTGGAGGGTCGTATGGGAGAAGGGGGTTCCTAACAGGGGTTTTGCCCATAAGAGGGGCTCAGAAATAGTTTCTTAGGGTGAGGAAGACACATGGAATCAAAGAGGGGAGCGCTAAATATGACAAGTTGTGTGAAATATGGGATAGTTGCGTGATAGATGGGGAAATTATGGTTAATATGGGATAGTTTCATGCAAAACAGTTCCCATGTAAGGAGAAACTTGTAGATATGATGGATCTTTTGAGGGAAATGCATTTGGGTAAAAGGAAATGGGAGATGATCAAATCCATCTGGGCCCACCTAGAGGAGGACCCTTGAGAGACCGGTAAAACACGATCCAATACCTTTAAGTTGAGTGTCTTTCATGTGGTCGCAAAATTGGTGACTTTTGCGAAGAATAGCGTTGATTTGTCTTCTATAACCATACTCAAAGGGCAGAGGGTATGCTTTTTTTATAGCTTAAATCCTTGGAGGCATCTCATAAGAGGAGCAATGCGTAAAGGACCATTTGGAATCACATTTGGCGTAGATGGTTTTGTGCACCTAGGGGATTGTTTTTCTCTAATATCTCTTCCTTTGCACTCTTTCCATGGCTGGTTTTCAAAAAGGTCACTGCCAAAATTTCCCATTGACGCTTCATTAGGCGGGAAAGTGTTTGCGCCCTGAGGGGAATCTGGCACACATTCATGAACCCTTGAATGTTAGTGCCTGATCAGGTTTTTAAGAGATCAGTATAGAAGCCTTCATTTGATGTTGCATTTGGAGATCATGGGTTTTCACACCATGGAAAATATTGGTCGCACCCTATAAATCGTACACATAACTCGCTCTAGCATCACTAAATAATCCATTCATTCTCAACAGACCACTTATTTCTTTAAAGGATCCCACTCATCACCCTATCAAGAATTCAGCATCAACAAATCCCCCCTCTAAATCAGAGCTAAAGGGGGACTCGAGGGCCAGAATCTGAGGTGCACACCGAAATGTAGAGAAGTTCCTAGTCAGTGCACCAAAAATCATTGTTTTGGCTTCCAAACCACATCTGTGTGCACTAAAGGTGTGATCAATGCCAATAAATACACGGAGGGACCCACATTAGGTCCCCACATTTAATTTTATGTACGACAATATGTTTCTATCGTGCACAAAAAAGCTCCACATCCGCCCAGAAGTTCTCATGGATGATTATGAATTTTGCGCGTGCCCCGGTCACTTTCGTTCCATCAACAATTTTTTCATGAATACAATTTTTCGTAGAATTATTTCACACCACCAACAGTTTTTTGTGACGATTCATTATTCTTCCATGCACAGTCCATTGGGTTTTTGAAAACATTATAAAAATGGCTTCCCAACAGACTGACGACGAGAGGGAGGCCATCGCAGTTGAAAGGAGGACTCGGATGATCTTGGTCCCCATATTATTCACATAAGGAGGGTTGTTTCTAATAATCAAATGGTTCTTAGGATACCTACTGATTCTAAAGAATATTACATCTTGAGTGATAGCCTACTAATATATATCATTGGCATTTTGGTGGAGGTTCTCGTGCTTGGCTTTGAAACGGATACACGCGGTCATGGGGGACTTGTGAGGATTGTCTCACATATTTCAAAATCATGAAAAAATTAATTTTTTCTACAGAAACATAGAACACAACGATCTAGGTCCTCAATATGAAGATTATGACTATTTTAAGTAGTGATTACGTTTTTAGAGAATCCCCCAATCTTTATGAGAAGACATTTAGAACCAATATTACTTATGAGCTGAAGGGTTGGGAGGAATGAGACATCAGGTCCAGGTGAAAATTCACAATTGAATGGGAATGGTTGTATTGTGTACAACAAACATATGAGTAGTTCATGGTAGATTTGTAGTCTATCATTATTTTTGAAGCATTTTGGACATCCCAATTTCACTTCAACTGGGATCAGGACCTTGTGCCAGAACTATTTAGCCGGTGGTCTCCCTACACCGAAACCTTCCACCTCCACCACGGGGATGTAGGTATATACCTGTGGGATATCCATTTCATTGGGGGAATCACCTTGGAGGGGTAAATGTATGATGAGTTCCGGCCAATAGAGAACCTCTGGGGGATAGGATGTGTACACCCAATCTGACATGGCATCTGCTGGTGCTAGCCAAGGAGGTATTGAAAAACAAATAGTTACTAAACGACATATCTTATATGAGATTTTTCGTTCTTCTATTACAGGACAAGGCTATTAGGATTCTAGAATAAGGGAAGCAATGCCAAAACACATCTCATGGGGAAAAAGTGGGATCGTCTTTGATGATCCTAGTGGCATAAGGGTATTGATCAATGGGCTTTGGCGTAAATAAAATTTTGTACCCTAATGTACGATATTATGGGAATTTTGATACATTTTTGTGTGTTTGGATGTTATTAGTGAGGTTCATGAGGATGGGGGTCCACCCAGGGACACTAGTGATGGTCAGGATCATGGCGGAGAAGAACAAGGTTAACCCAGGGGTGCTCGTACATGCAGGGATATACATCATTTTGGGGCGTATCTCAAGAGGTCTTATTCCCAAAACGATAAATGGGCCATCCAAAATAATTCATGTCTGGGTCACAAAACAATATGGTGGGTATGAATTCTTTAATTCAATTCTCCCTCCAAGTAATGGTATGCGGCGATTCCTCTTGAATACTGCTGGAACCCACCCACTGACGCACAACGAAGAAGGGATCAAGCTCAAGATCGGCAACCATACCAATTTCATCATTCACCCATTCCAATCCCTAGTTAGTTATATGTTATATGATGGGTGGGGGACGTTGGATTAGATGGTATTTCCTGTAAATAATTAAAGGTGGTGTGCTAGTGGCCCTAATTGTTGTAAAAACCTTCTACGAACCGTCCGTGCCGATCCTGTTTGAGAGGGAGTTCGGGTGCATGCAGCCGATGCCAAAAAAAGTATACACAGAGGATTGAGAGGAGCGTTATCCTATAATTCTATTCACATGGGGCTCATGTTCAAAATTGAGGGCCTGAGTGAAGTCACCACTCTCCCCCAACTAATGTCAGTGATGGCCTGTCGACAGAGTATGTTGAACATTGGGAAAAAACGTACCCCGATGCAACTATATGGAAACAATGTGGCATATCAAAGTGGCTAGTGTGGATCCCAAATAGATAACAGTTAGATGGAGTGCTAAAAGAGAGGAGAGATAAATAAAGGGCTAGGTTTCTGGCACGAAAAGGGATGGAACTTCATCGGTAGGATCACCACAAGGTGAGAATGTGCCTCCACCTTCTGAGCAGGGGTTGTCCCATAGGCAGCCTCATGGGATAGCAACGGAACTTCCTGGGAAGTATCTCTATCACCTCTTGAAGACAACTTATAATGCTATTTTCCCATCACTCTTGTCATCCTAGAGGATGCTTCAACAATCTATGTCCACTGAAGAGCAGTGGTGGAGGCTAGTGCATACCAGGCTCAACATTCCAGACATAGGGCACATCTAGGTGGAGGATAGGGTAAACATTAATCACCAACATGCATACTTGATAGCCATGGATATTTATGCATTTCAGTAGGGGTGTAATGAATAGCCACATCTCCATGTTAATGTGATGCTCTTCCAGGAACATGCTCCATAAAATCTACCATTCAAGTATGAATATGTAGAGGAGTAAGAATATGATGATGAAGATGAGGAAGAAGATGAAGAAGACATAGATAAAGAAGAGGAAGAGGAATAATATTCTAAAGGTACCAGTTATTAAGGACATCCAAACCACCTTCTTTCAAATGAATCCCCTAAAAGATTGGAAATATTGCAGGCGCCGAAACAGAACTGGTTGAGAAACTTTAGGTGAGTTTAACTCTTGTCTCCACTTCCATTTATCTTCTCAAAATCCGAACATAATGAAAAAATTATATCCTTCTTTGGAAAACATGGGCGATGCTTCATTGTAACACTTCCCAACTGGGGATGAAGATGTCCTCATGGATGTAAGATAACATCCTCAGAATCCTATCTTTGGAACTGTGCAAGGTGAGGGACCAGTTAGGGTTAGAGTACCCAACGATGAGATGGAAGGAAAAAATGAAATGGCTACCTCTGAGTTTCCTACACTTCCAGTAATTCAAGAGGATTCAGTGATAATGATCATGTCAATAGGTGCAAAGGGGTCTCCTATATTGGCATCTCCCACCATGATGTATGCACTAGATACTGCTACGCTTGGCTCCTGTTTTCCTTTATCTTCATTGGACCTCATTTTTATTGGTAAATTCAGTTAACCATGATACTAATTACCAATGAAGTGATCACAAGGTTGGAGGTTCGACAGACAATTACGTTTAGAAATTCTGCAGGATCCCTACATGTGATCACAATAGCTCATATAGTGCCAATTATTCGAGCAGCCCCCACCCTAGTGCTTGGGGAACCATAAACTACAATCATGGGTGATAATACTTCTAGGGTGGAGCTTCTTTCTATTGAGGGTGAAGTCATTGAAGAGTAAAAAATTCCAGAGGAGTACCCTACTGCTGAAATCCATGCTGCTTTTTCTAAGTACATGCATCTGGGCCCTAAGAAGATAGATGGTTTTAACCCAGATGCAGCTGAGGACAGCCACATGATTAGACATAAGGCATGAAAATGAATCAGTTACTTTTTCAGTCATTCATATGAATAATGGATAAACCCCATGGGTTCACTTCTAACCTAGATAAAAAAATTTTGACTGGAGGGGTATATTCTCACAGTCTTTATATAATGATCTACAAGAACATGGATTATAAAATATAGGAGAATAACCAACTCTATGACATCTCCCTATGATATAAGGAGTAAGAGAATACCCTTTAATTATTTATGGATGATCAAGAAGTCAAATGATTTGAAGAGAAAAAATAATAATGGAAGCCATTTATCACAACCCATTCTATGATCACTTATCTTTTGAGGGCCTAGATGGTGGATGCCCATGAGAAGGTACTATATACAAGTCTCCAAATGATTTAGCTCCAAGATGAACAAACACCAGTGTATGCTAGGGTTATAGAGTAATGATTTGTATCCTCTAATGGAGAAAGGGATCTCATGGGGTGGGAGGCAGTTCTGGTGGCCACAGGCTTGAAGGTGGAAAAACCGGAGCAATATATCAAAGAAATTGATCCTTAAGGAACCTATTTTGTCTCAAATAATATCATATCCTTCTTTGTTTCTTTTTTATGAACTTCCTGCCTGGATGGATCATTTGTTTGCTCATTTTTTCAACAAAGTTTGACAATAATCATGAAGTGATTAAAAATTAGTCCCTAAGATCACATGGTTCACACCTGAAGTGGGAATCATTGGATGGATGCATTGTTTCTTCCTTTTAATTTGAGAGTTATAACCAATTTTCTAGAATCCAGGGTATAAATGACCAATCTGAGCAACTGAGAAGATAGAGGGATGCCTCTCTGGAGAATTAGATACTCATAACAGTCAAATTTCTATTTCCCAAATGTGCTCTAGTGCACAAGAGGAGTAATGTCGGGGCATTAGTATAAATCCGAACATAGGGGAGTGGAAGGTGTGAATCATGATACCAAAAATTGGTAACACTATAGGGGGGACATGACGATGATGGGTAATTGTTTATCATGTTCGAAACATTGTATCTCTATTGTGTTAGCCTGAAATGGGGATAACAAATGAGGTCCGACCACTGACCATGTTCGAAACACAGGGTCTGACTCAAGATTCCATCCATCTGACGTCCCAAACATTATCCCAAGATAGTAGGTGAGCCATAGGCTGATCATATGTTCTGTTTGGGGGATCCATTATGCATAAAAGATGATTAGGATACAATTAAAGGGAAAATAATGTGTGGAGGGCGGAGTGATGGGTTGTTCGAGTGGAGTCCAACACTCTAGAAATTACACAACCATGGTGGAAACACATTAGGTGGGAGCATCGATCTAATCAGGGAACATACGTACATCCAGAAAGGATACATGTGGTGAAGAACTAGATTGAATTACAATTTTAAATCATAACAAGCAATAAGATAGATACATAGTATAGAATTGTACAGTAGGGACGGTTCAGATAGTTTTAATGCCATACTGACCGGACCGTGGATAAAAGTTTAAATACATAGTTCATGGATTGTACACTCTTAGTTTAATGTCATAGAGGATGGATCGTGATCAGGGACAAGAGTCCATAATTGTTAATGACCCTGGGGCTGGGCCATAGGTGAAATGACCTGATGTTTCTATGTATCCCCTAAGGATGAGAATCATTCCAAATGTAGTTCTTAAGAACATTGTGGTCAGAGAACAACCGTAGTAGGGGATATCCTCTATGAAGAGGAAGTTGATTCATCCCATAGTTATCAAGGGGTATCCTACACATTTTAGGGCAGAACTTTAGTTTAATGTTATGCATTGAGGATATGGTTACCCAAAAAATAAATGTACAATGCAGTATATATCCGGATGTGAATGAGGACGGTAGGAGTGCATATCACACCACAAGTTCTTGATGGAATTATTTTGTCCATAGACTAGAGGTTTCCTGACTTGGGGGGATAGACTTGAAAAGAAGTGTTCCAACGTTCCTACATACCCTGTTAGGATGTGAATCAAGCCATACATAGTTCTCGGAGTGAATTTTACCATCATGTGGGATTAAAGGAACATGTGGTTCAGCTGCATCAGTATACATCCAATCAAAAAAACTAAGCCCACATGAGTCGTGATCAGTGTGGGAATCAAGAAGTAGTGGTGGAAATTTCTTTAATCCAAAATGGTGTGAAAGTGATTGTGTTTGAATTCCACTTGAACATAAGGGAGTGAAATGATGTGAATCATGGCACCCGAGAATTGGATCACAATGATGGTGTCGTGACAAGAAATGATAACTATAGACCATGTTCTAAACACAACATTCATTTCTTGTTAGCTAGGCATGGTGACAGACAAATGAGGGTAGATCGCTGACCACGTTCGAAAAATAGGACCGGTAGAAAAATGTCATTTGAGGTCTTCTCGGGCGGTGGCCCAATATGATTGATAATTCTAATGTGGCATGAGACTGGACCATAGAGGGGGTTCCTTCAGACATGGAAGATGGTGATGATCCGAATAAATGGATCATGAAGCATGGTCAAGAAACACGGAAATGTCCATCTGAAAACTCCATAATTTGGTTTTTTTCCCCAACGCATTTGAGTACACCAATAAGACATGTCAGATAAAGGAGATTGAATCACTATCCAAGGTCAAGGGTCATGGGTCATATGCTCCCAACATAAGGTTGTAGATTAGACCATTAAGTGGGGACCATGTTTAGTGGTATGTGAATTGGGTGGAGAAGTATCCACCCCTAATGAATAGTTCATGCGAGAATATCATATATTATAGTTGTAGAACTTGGACTTGGTTGGGAAGAGTCAAGGGAGACACATGGCGTGGTTGTTGAAAAACCTGACATGAATGAGAACCCAATAGATAATGTCACAGTACATGCTCCCAAAAGTGGTTTGGCAAGGGGGATGAAAAAATGGTGGTCATGATACTAGGCTCCTGGGACTGGACCAGAAGGTGAGATGCCCAGGCGTTCCTACATATCCCATGAGGATGGGAATCAAGACACGCATAGTTTTGTATAATTCTCTATAGTTTGGCCAGTGAAACGGATGGTTGGATATCAGTTTAATGGTCTTAGAGCTCAGAACAAAAACTGAAAGGAGTGAGGGAGACACGTAGTGTGGTAATTAGAAAACCTGACATGAATGAGGATAGTAGGAGTCTATATCACACCATGTGCTTCGTGAGGAGGTTTTAGGTCATGGGACTGAAAATGAATGTTCGATGGGCCTGAGGCAAAGTTCATGGGAATTCAAATGTACCCCATCATTTTGGGGATAAATATATACATAGTTCTAGCTATGGTATGGTAGGGTACAACATCCAGGATCAACATTGTCATGATGTTCTGGCACATGCAATAAAAGAAGTGGAATTTGATAGATAATTTCTGTCCTTTAGGGTAACTATGTGTTTTTTTTATAAAACAACAAACCTATGATGGAAAATCCTAGTGTCACTATAGGAATCAATCCATATGTAGGCCATGAAAAATGGTATGGTGTATGACTGATGCCAAACCTGATGAGACCTCATGTGATCACATCACAATATTGTGCTGTTTTTTGTCATGCATCTAGGACGATAATGTCATAGTATAAGGTCATATGATAGGACCAAAACCATCATTTTAATGTTGTGACGTAATGATTTAACAATTTATTGTCATGTGGGACTGTGATGCATAGTTTAGAGTCATATGGATTGGACACATATAGAATAGACAAGTTTTTATAGGGGAATGTTCCTCGAAAGATAAACAGTACACTGTGTGAATGAAGATGAGGTCCAAATAACTCCATGTTCAATTCTAGGAAATAAACCTTGTTCCAAGTGTCCAAAAAGGACATTGAATATGGGGTAGGTCCCATTGAAGAAAAATCTATGTGTTCCTATGTATCCCATGGGATAGAATCAAGACACACGTAGTTCTAAGAGTGCAGTTTAACATCATGTAGGAAAAGTGGTAGGAGAGAAATTATCCTAAAAGGGGAGTACATGGTTTGGCTACTGCACAACCAAAGTGAATAAGGACATGATCCCACACTTTCGACACCAAAAAATCCTGTGAATATCAAGGTCAAAATACTGAATGGAAGAGGTAATTAGTTGAACCTCTACAAGACCCAAAGATGAGGTGCTTGGGCATACCTACATATCCCATGGTGATGGGAATCATTCTATACCTAGTTATGAGAGTGTTGTGATGTTTTACTTTTTTTGGAAATGAAGTGAAGATATATTAGTTTCATGGTCATGGTGTTCAGATCATAGGGAAGTGAGACTCTTCCAAACAGGCTCCAACAATGACTAAATCCCTAAGACAATGTGGGTTACGGTTGATGTGGTAAACAAGGGCGGAGAAGGTCTTTACAACACATGGAATATATGGAAAGGGTAAAATAGTGTGAATACTCGAATGATGCCTAACTGTGGCTTTGTCCCCCTAATGTGAAAACACACAATGAGGGATAACACCAAGAGTGTCGTACTTCCAATTGAACATGATGGAATTGAAATGTATGTGAATCATGGAATGAGTACATAGGGACTGATGGGGATTTCCACGATGAGGGAGGATGGCTGCTGATCACGTTAGATACACAACATCCAATTGTGTGACATGAAATGGGAAAACAAAATGACCATCAACCACTAACCATATTTGAAATATAGGACATGTATGATTTTTTTCATTCATGATCCCCATGGACATTGGCCTGAAATGGTAAGCGTTCCGTAGGGCCTAGAATCCTTGACATTCAAGGGTCCTTTTTGATGTGAAAGATGATGAAATCCCAAATGGAGGTAAAAATGAACCCTAAAATTGGGTGATCACATGTCTGTATAGAATTCAACACTCTTAGTCCTGAACTAGAGTGCTCTAGGGCACATTAGTGAACTACCAAAGAGTGTCGAGAGGCCCAATTCAAGATTATCCGACTCAAAAAAAAATAGTGTTAAACAAGGGGAGGATGAACTCAAAAGAGGGAGAGGTGTGTGTCGTTGATGTTACAAACTCGATGTCAATGAGGACGTAAGACCATACCACACGACAGAACTCATTCTATGGAACTCATACCTACGGGCCAGGAAGATGATAAGGTTTCTTGGGTTGGACCTGAAGACATAATATCCAAGTGGTTATATGTATCCCATGAAGATGGCAATCAAGCCACAGGTAGTTCTGGAGGGTACTGTGTAGTTTTACGTCATTTGGAAAGGATACAGAATGATGGAGGGATGTATCAAGGGGACATGTTTGGTGTGGAAAAAATATCCTGATGATAATGAGGACATGTATTCCATGCCACACCACATATGAATAAATGAGAACTTGGGGCACGGGTTGAAAAGTTCATGGGGCCTAAGACGCGATGTCCCAGGAAGTTTGTATTCTATCATCTTTTAGTGAGGATGGTGAATGAAAATAATTTATGGTCACATGGATAATACCATAGAGACATGACCCTTAATGTGGGTATTTCATTACCAAAGCTCCTAATTCTCCATGATAAATGCTTAGCAAGGGAAACATGGAATATCATCAGTCTCTCCCCAAAATATTAAGGTACGAAAATCAGGGAAGGATATTCAGTAGGGTCAATACTGACCAAATCAACACTCTTAAATGAGGAAAATGGATTTTTAAAGGGATAGTAGGACAAAATGAACCACTGCACCCAATATTGGGTACATACGAGGATGGTGATAATGATGGGTGATAACTATTCACCATGATTGAAACCTAGAATCGAAATCATGTTGACCTAGGATGGGAACACTATATGAGTGTAGACCGCTAACCATATCTGCAACGCGGGACTTTTATTAATTTTTTGTTCGAGATCCTCATGAAAATTGGCCCAAAATGGTAGGAGTTCCCTAGGGCCAAGCATCGATGTCATTCGGGGTTCATTTTGTATGTGGACTATTATAAAGACCCAAATATAGGGGATGTGTTAAGCATGAATATGGCTATGTATTTTAACGTCATAAATAACTACAAAGGAGGTGGAGATCTTAAAGGAGATAAATACATGGTGTGGTCATGAAGAACTCGATGTGAATGAAGGAAAAATACTGCACCACACCATGTGTTTCAACCCAAGGGGAGATAATGATGTTAGGGTGTGGGCCTAAAAATTCAATGTATGAGTCGTCCTACGTATCCCATGAGGATGGGAATCAATCCTTACGTAGTTCTGAATGTGCCATGTAGTTTAACATTATGCAGGACGGACGTGAGATGATAAAAGAAGGGGGAGGGCATGGTGCATCCATCGTAACCCCAACAAGAGTGGGGAAAATGAATCCAACAATACACCATGTGGGATCTTCCAAGAGAACTACACCCAATGGGGATAGTAAAAGTGAAAAATTATGGGGTTGGACTCTAAGTTTAGGTGGCCCAGAGTTCCTATGTATCCCATGAGGATGAGAATCTAGCCACATTTTTCCTCGGAGATGCATTTTAACGTCTTGTGGATTATGGATACATGTGGATCTTATTTTAAAAACATAGAGATCAAACGATATGCAGTTTATTACCATGTGGGATGACGAAATGGTTTTTAGGTCCTTCAGCTCAGATGGATCACAAATTTTAAGGTTGTGAGTTATAGTTGTCATATTTTATGATCATGTGGGACCATTTATTGAGGAAAAGTATATCTTGGGGAAATTGGAATTGGTGGGTGGAATTATATGCTCACCATCCCTGGTAACCAAAGAGTACACTCCATTGGGGTAAATCATGTTGATGATGTAAGGTCATTCCCATTTGGGCTCTTATTTGGGTGGTTTCCTACCAGATATCATCAAAATTATTTGATCCAACACCATGTAACATTTAATGAAAGATTAGAGTCTAAAATTCTTGTTGAAATCACTAACTATCATATTCTGGTGCCTTTTGAGATTGTGTAGGGCACAAATCCTATTCTCATCAAGCACATATAGTTCATCCAGACAGAATTTATCCACCTTGTCTGGTGTTGACTAATTGTAAAATGCATTGTGTAATGAAGGAACATAATTCTTTATGGTCATGACGGCCTCCGTTCTGTTCATAGGTAGTATGGGGTCACCTAGGTGGAATTATGAGTCATCGTCCGATAATCCCAGAGGGAATTGAGGATTTTTTTTAGCCAACTCTTCTTGTTATAAAAAACCATTTACTATAGGATGTTAGAGAGAGTTTTGGTGAACTCCTTGATGTACCCATTTTCTTGAGCATGATAGTGGTAGGTATGGTTATAACATATGTGGAACTTGGCGTACAATTTCATCAACTCAGCTGCTTGGATGATGGTTCTATTATCGGTGAGGCTGGTGTGAGGGACTCCAAATCGGTTGACGATGTTAGAGATCAAAAATTCAATAATGGAATAGTTCTTGACCCCTTTGAGTAAATTACATCTACCCACTTGGTAAAAAAATCCATAGCCAATAGGATGAAACTGCAATTGCGAGCTATTTTCGGGGGATATGGTCCCAGGAAATGAAGCTCGAAGACCACAAAGGGGAAAGAGTACATGGTGGTGTGGAGGGGATCTAGAGGCCGATCCAAAAAAAATAGAATGGATTTGGAACATATGGAACCTCTTGGAAAACATAATATAGTCATAGATCATGGAGGGACAAAAATACCCACATCTTCAGATCTGGTAAGATAGTTTGGGCACGGTATGATGAGCCATGCAGGAACCGACCTTATCCTCTTACATGAACTATGAAATGTCACATCCTTGAATGAAATGGAGGAGGAATCCATCAAACCCACATTGGTAGAGGATCTGCTCAAGACTGGGACCACTCTAGAGGGTATACTATAATTCCTAACGTCGGACTCGCCCACGCATGGCTCAATCTACTAGGATACTACCATGCTAAAGGTACTCGATAAAGGGGGTCCTCCAATCGGGAGTCACTTCCAACACTACTTTAGGGGGACCTAGGGACCCTGACGTGGAGGCAGCAATGGTAAGGTGGCTTACCTTTGGCCTATCCACATCATCCAGAGTGACGGGGGTGATGACACTCCAGTGTCCACATGGATAATCAAATCATTTTGATCTGGATCTACAAGAGATGCAACTAGGCTAGCCAAGGCATCAGCTCAACCGTTCTGGGATTGAGGGACAAGGGTAACTTCTGGAATGGATGGTAATTGGGTCATCAACAGGGGGTACATTCCAACAATGGAATGAGATATGGATTCCTGAAGACATTGTCGCCGTTGATCTACTTTATGACTAGTTTGGAGTCCCCTTTCACATGCAAGTGGTGAACATAAATCTCGAGGGCCAGCTCCAGGCTAGTGATGCGGGATTGATGTTGTGCCTCATTTTTTGCTCATTCTTCTCACAACATGAATTAATATTGTATAAATTCTTGTGCTTTCATGATGAAGATGATACCCAATACCACCGTATTGAGTTTTGGATCATTGAGTTTTCTGTTGGTAGGACTTCTGGAATCATCATCAAAGTGTATTTTCCAACATGGAATAGATTGGTCTACTGAGAGGATTGCCTCATTGGGAAAATTAATATCCAAACACTAGTACATAGGAGGTGGATGGGAGGTAAGGATGTCTTCTAATGCTTGTCCTTTAATGGACATCTAGGATGCAAATCTGATGTCAAACTACATGAGGATCACTACCCACCGAGCTAGACGGCCTACCAACATGAGGCAGTTCAGGATTTAGTTCAACAGATCCACTCGTGACAGTAGTGGTATCTCATGTTGCTGCATGTAATGTCACAATTTCTACACTACGAATACCAGTGCAAGGTAAATTTTATCAACAAAGGATAATATAGTCTCTATATCAAGGAGAATGCTGCTGAGATAGTAGAGACTTTTATTCATTACCTCGTTGTTCTTCTAGGTTAGAAGGGCAGTGTGAGATTATCCCAAAGAGGTCACATGAAGGACCAATGGATTTCCAGAAATGGATGGAATTAGGATTGGAGGTTGTAATGGGCACCGCTTGATTTCCTCAAAAACAGTCTGGAATTCCTCACCATACTGATAGACAATGTATTTCTTCATGACCAGACAAAAGGGATTACACTTGCTAGCCAAATTCACGATGAATCGACATATATAGTCTAAGTGGCCTTGAAATTATTGAAGCTCTTGAATTTTTCTCGGAGGGGACATCTGAAAGATGACATTAATCTTATATGTATAAATCTTGATACCTCTATATCTGACAACGAATCCATGAAACATTACACAGGTTACTCTGAAGGCACACATCAATGGTTTCATCTTTATATGGTGAGAATGGAGGAAGTAAAACACTTTCTCAATGTCTTTGAGATGGTTCTAGCGCTAGTTAGAATTTATCACTAGATCGCCCATGTAGAATTCCACCAATGTCTCGAGGATCAGCTTAAATATGTGATGCATTGAACACTGTAATGTGGCACTTTCATTCTATAGATAGAAGGGCATCACCTGGTATCAGAATGTACCTTTTGGTGCCTTGAAATATATATACTCTTCATCCTTAGGGGCTATTTGAATATTGTTATACCTAGAATACCCATCCATGAAGGGGAGATCCTGAAATCTAAGGGTAGCATCAATAAATAGTTTCGTCACAGGGAGTGTAATATCACCCTTCACACAATGATGATTTAGATCCCAAAAGTCGATGTAGACTCTGAACTATCCATTTTTCTTCCTAACAGGGACAATATTGGATAACCACCTGGGGTACTAGGCCTCCATGATGAAATTCGATCTAATGTGGTTATCATCCTAGGACTTAACCAGAGCACCGTGAGAGGATTCATCTTTTAGGGGGGATTTTTTAACACATGATGATTTTCTAGTAGACCGAGGTGGTGGAAATTGAACTGAGGATCTTGTCTCGGAATATTGTTATACCTCCAGGAAAACACATCACAATACTACTTCAGAAATTCCATGTACTATTGTTTTTCTTCGACAAGCATAACTGTTGTGATTAATGTTGGATTCTGATCTTTCTCGTTACTGAGGTTCACCTATACCAATTCATTGATCATGGTGGAGACACCCTCTTAGAATGAAGGAGGTGAATCTTCAAAATCATTTTCTTCACTTGTGGTTGTGGGACCCCTGGCAAGAGGTAATTCCTCTAAATCGACAGATCCTAATGGGAAGCTGGTGTCAACCTGAGCAGAGGTGGACACCGCATTAGGGGTATCCCATGCTATAGAAACAATAACGATAAAGGGTGTCGACCAGATTCCATCTGGTCATCAGCCGAGGGGGCCCTGGTTGATAATATCAAAGTAACAATGGAGCGTTAGCCTAAGCAGGTTTATCCCATCAAGATAAGACAAGAATGTATGACGTATTGTTGTTGTAATAGGGAAGACATCCTGATACCTTATGGGATTAGGGGGATTGGGGATTACCCAAGCCAGATTTGGGTAGAAATATGAAGTGACCTTCCGGCATCCCCTATACTTGAAAGCATACTTCCCCCATGTTCCAGAAACAATAGATAAATGCCCCAAATCTATTTTCATGGCCTCCAATCCGTGGATAAAAAAATAGTTGGCATCATCCAGGTCTATCCATTGGTCGGTCGCAGTCGTATCATGTTCAACCTCATTAGACTAAATTTTATTTTCCTTGCTCTTGTAATAGTCAACATCTAGGTAGAGGGATTCACAAGTGTAAAAGGGCAGTGCATCACCCTAGAGCATTCCCACTCGACCAATAAGGGAGTATTTAAGAGAATGGTAATATGATGAAGGGGCCTATGCATGTAGGTGAAGCCATGGAATACCCATAAATGTGTTGTAGGTGGTGTCCTGGGAGACAACCAAGAACTTGATGCTGGATACCAAGACACCAAATTGGGTCTTAAGGTGGATCATTCCAACCATTCGTAACATTGAATTTTCAGGTCAGATAGACCCAGATCATCCTTAGAAAACCACATTTTTTGGAGTGTCTGGGTAGGTATTAGGTTGACCCCTAACCCTTTTTCGATAATATATCAGTGAAACTACACTCTATTGAAGTGGATAGTGATGAAAACTGGGAAGATGTTCCCATTTATGGGATAAACATCATCTTCTCTAGAGAAATTGATAATGGCCTTACATTCCGCAAGCTATACTACCTCGTCATGGAAGGCATCTATGGCTGCTACATCCATCTCAAACTAGAGGGGAATTCATAAATCTTCAGCAATGGCTTCACACATATCCACCAACAGGCAGAGAGTCTCAAGGATTTAAAGCCTCGCATGAATTCTAGAAAATGATTAGGGATATCATAATTCTGTTCCAAATGTTAATTTCTTCATACAGGAGGTCATTCTATGATAAGGGATATAAAGGCACATTTTGGATGAATTGATAGATGACTGGTGCTGGGAATTTCCCACGACTTGCTAGTCAAAGCTCAAGGAGTGACTGCTAGATGTGGGCTAGATGAATGAGTTTGGTCCATAAGAAAGCGTGGAAGATCGTAGCACGGTCGAGGTGACTCAGCCTGATCAAGAAACATAAACGGTGGTGAAGGCAGACCTAATGACACCAGTTGAGAAGGCTATGTGTGCTGAGCTCGGTGCTAGGTCTGCTGTCTAGTTTTGGTGGCATGCAAAGCTTGGCTAGAAATACTGATGGAGGCTCTTTGATGATCCATAATTCCATGGCTCCATTGACATTGGTTACATCTAGGGACGTTGGGAGGATCTCTCTGGCACTCCTCGTCGTCACGAATCATGTAGTGGTTTACTAGCTTTATCGTGTTAACCTAAGCATACACTTGATCTTTACTTGGATAATCCTCCACCACTGGAAGGATTCTGGGGTTAATCTCAATCTTTGGGGGCATGAAGTCACTAAGAGTGTGGGATGATGATGACATTAGTGGGGGACTATGTTTTCCCTTGTGTCAACGATGCTTGATCTTATGTGAAGAGGAAGGATGAGAGGTCGATGCAGAAGTAGTATCAGTGGATGATGTAGGGACTTTTGAAGGCCCAAGTCGATTCCTTCTTGCATGGATAATACCATGAGCACACGAAACTACCTTATGAGCAATCCAGTCATCCAATTTTTGAGACCCACAGTTAGGAACTGGGTTCCACTGACCCTCACTACCCATGACGCTATCTAGGTTCACAAATACACATTCCACCTATACTGGAGCTATGCCTAACCTGAATATGTAGTTATCAACCTGGTTATAATGCTAGTCATTAAACGCATATCACTATTTGAGGTTGTGTTCCACGATCTGGTGATATGGGATGTAATTTGGGTGATCCGTGAGATCCGCCTCTTTGGGACTCCTCCATTTGAACAACCGTATAATTCCCAATTCCAAGGTACTTTAGAAATGACCGGGTACTTGAGACTCATTGAATGAGTTGGTTCTGTTTCTCCTATATGGGAAGGGGTCTATAAGAGATGGGCCCTAACGAGTGGCTGGAGGATCCTATCAAGGAGTTGGAACCTATTTATCTAACCTAGGTGGAGTTGGCACGTTACACGGTGGTGCCTTATAATTCAGAGGTATGAGCTGTTGGGCCAGAGGCTATTCATGGGGTTGCGGGACTTAGTGTGGCTGTATAAGTGGATCCACTGGTAATATCTATATTTTCACAGGGACCTATCTTTGGGCCACCTTGGTGGGCTCAGCCTTAGCAGTCATTCTCAGGGGAATGACTGGAGGAAACAAACATTCCTAGATGGACTATTACAAGGCTTCGTCAAGACATTGGGCCTTATCATAGAAATCTTGGAATCCTCCAGGGTAATTCTGAGTAATGAGAGAGTGGCATAATTTATTTTTGACATTCCCCCACACAATTTTAGTAACTGTTTCCGAGTTAGCGGCATATACAAGGAGTAAGTGAGGCCTTTACACAAGGTGACAATGTCCCGGATGTGCTTTTCAAGCCTCTTCTTGCACATGAAGAGGACCACAATACTCATATTCTAGTTTGTAGATCAGAATCGGTAATGAAACTATCTATAAGATATTCCCATCAAAAACGGACCAAATGGATAGCTGGTTGTACCTAAAATAGGCATACTATTTCAATGTATGTACGAAATACAAGAATTTGGAAATCACTTATTGTGCTCGAGTTCCCAGCATGGGTCCACACCTTGAGATGAAGTGGGATAGATGCTGCAGCACATCACACGTCCAATTAAAATGGAAAAAATTTTGATTTCTAAAACCCTAATGTGCTGGAATGTCATCGACCTATACCAGATATGGCTTTCCATCAGGCAAGATTTTCACATGTTGAGTTTCTAATGCCTCAAGGCAAGCAATGAGCATTGCCATCAAATCATTTGGGTGTGGTTTTATTTCATGACTAGGGTCCCTAACCACCCGTGCATTGGTAGGTTGTTCAAAATTATAAGCAGGCCCAGAGGCTCATGGAGCGTCTAGTGGGATGACATGCAGATATTGTGTGGGATCTTGAGCTGGGTCCTGAGGATTATCACACTGGTCAGTTGGATTTGGTGACACATACTGCACCATCGTTACATAAGATTGAGCCTCCATCCTGTCTCTGAGAGAAGGATGTTCATGGTCACCAAGAGGCAACTCCCTAGGGGAATGTTGTACCTGCCCCTACTTCCACGGCCAAGGATCACCGATGTCTTGCTACCGCTCCATAAGAAGTCTAGTAAGGAGTTCATTGACAATATTTTTGTGCTCCCTGAGTTGTTGGCACAACACGGCCTTTTCGGGATCATCCCCCATCTTCTGCACTGAGCCAAATAGGTCATAGGGTTTGATGACCCCAAGATGTTCTTGGACCTTATTTGGATAATGGTTGATAACTAATTATTCGATGGGCATGGCAAGACACTGTAGATTTCCCTACTGATGAGTAACCCTTCCAAGTGGATCCAATAGTTGTGTGACTCCCCTAGTGGGTATGTTCTCTCCACGGAAAATGTCTCCGTCTCTTCCTCTGATTGATCGAAGATTTTATCCATCAATCTACCTGGAGGCATATCCTTAATATCTCCTGGCATGTCGGGATTTCCCCAAAGAGAACATAAATGGAGGGAATCATACAACCCCAAACCACATACCTAAACATGGGGGGATGCCTCCCCAATAATTTTGTTGAGCACTTTAATGCTCTGAATTCATCATTGCTTGAGGGTCCAGTGGTGACCGGGTGACTTAGGGCGCAAATCCATAGGGACCGCAATGAAGTTTAACTTACGACATTACTAGTCAATATCACTAAAGTGTGACTAACTCTTGGTGTTATCCACTTGGTGATAATGAATATGGAAGTGTGTCACCCAGAGGGTATGTCAAAAGAACACAACTTCCTCACGGGTAAGCGATTTCGGTGCCATGATGTTCATGGATTCAATTAGCCAAAAAATATCTATAAAATGATCCATGACAAGGATATTCCGAAATCCCCTCATATCAAACTCTGGATGTGGCCCTTGGTATCCCCAATCATCATCTGGGGGTGACTATGAGACTATTAATGGCACTAAAGAAGATCACTGAGATGGTAGACTGAGCGTTTATTGGGACACATCCAATTGATAGTAATTTAAAAAAAATTAGTCTAGGTAAAAAGCTAGGTCATCTCTCAAGGTGCATCGGTGGTTTTATAGTGTGAATTATTAATATGAAGAACAAAAGAGGGTGTGGTTTGAAAATAGTTTTAAGGAAATGACTAGATTTAATGTGTTTAATTGTTGATAAATAAAAGTTCTGTTTTAGTATTATGAGAAATGGATATCACTTCATGTTCAATACACATATTGGATAGATCATTTTTCTAAAAAAATTATGTGGTAGTGTTTAATTCTATGGTCGAGGGTTGTCAAGATATTGATTGCCCTATAGCCTCTCCAAACGTTTCAATACGTACCAACCCTTGACACAACCTTCATGATGTCACAGTTTGGACATCAACAATATATTAATGGATAACAAAAAATACTAATATCTTTTGTATGTATGAGATAAATAGGATCCTTGTGTTTCCCAATCGGAACAAGACATGTTTCCCTCATGGAATCTCAACCCAATTAGTGTTGGAATGAAATGAAGTTCACTTAATTAAACCCCCGAAATGAATTTAGAGGTGAAAAATGTTTAGATAAAACATGAGTGAAATGATACACCCAAAAATTATACAAAACCAGGAGAGTATCATTTGGTAAAACTCCCTCCCAAGTATGTGTACCTCTCTCGAAATGACCGTCCACTATTTAGCTCGCTATCGAGAGGAGGAGAGGGCATGGGTAGAACTTCTTCTTCTTTTTTGATCCCACTATGATGATATGATCCTCCAGAAGTTATTTAATGAGTAGATTACTCCTTTTGGTCCCCAAAATATTAGAGCTTTACTTCCTTTGTCGAACTTTAAAATGGGGATCCAAATGTGACATTTTATAGGAAAATGGGAAAGTGTTTTTGAGCACACAGATTTCTTAAAACCACTTGTCATTGGGGTTTCAAAATCCAAATGGAATTATCTAGCTTTGGAGAAAATAAAAAAAATTGTATCATATTGTCTTGGATGTCTCCGCAGAATGTTTTGAACAATTTGGGCAACTAGAGACCGAGAAATGGACAGATCACGTCACACCACTTTTGACTTCGTGCAGCTTCGGTCTGCTTGACTGATCCGGTCAGTTGGGAAAAAATTGGATAGAATATTTCTTGGTGTTATTCATATGAAATATAGCCCAATGAATTTTAGACCGACCCAAAAATTTTCATCCCTTTTGGATGCATGGTTCTAGAATAGTTCATGGATGAGTCCACTGGTGTGCCCTGATCTTGTGCAGTTTGGCCCATTTTTCTTGGACATCATCACGAGTCCTCCAAATCACCTCCTCCAACAATGGAATCATCAAAAAAAGTAACATTGACCTTTTTAACAATTATAATAAAATAAATGATTTAAACAGTGAATTACATTTGTTGTTGTTTTAATAATTTTCAATATAAAATAAGTTTAGCATAATGGTGTATGCGTGAAAATGAAACAGTGAATCACAGTGTGATCACAGCGCCACAACATAAAATTTTCACTCATTCGAAATGTCATAATTACAAAAATTATACATGTAGATATTTCAATCATCATTAATATTTAACATTCAATGAAAATTTAATTCTTGATAGAAATATGATCAATGAAAAAGTCACACTGAGGAGTTATTCACAATGATCATTGAAAAATACAACTAAAAAATTGTATAAAATGAAATTGCATGCGATGAATTATACTAATCCATGAAAATAATTGAAAAGTTAATCATGTCAATAATTCTCCACATGTGTTTGTGACAACCCTTAAATGATATTATTTCCACTTTTTATTGAATAAATATAATTTACTTTAATAATTGTCTAAATACAAGATCTTTTACACCAAACTTGCCCCACATCCTTTGAGTAAAATTTCAAGACCCACACACTTAAGCATTCCTAGAATTCAAACCATAATATCCTGACCTAGATATCCCTATATGTTGTTCATTTCATCACTCCTTTTAGTTATTGACTTTTCGAAAGTTTCACTTGGATCAAATATCACAATCGTCTCCTAACCCATGTTTGATCTCCTCACGCCATAAATTGTAATAGTTATAATAAGATCAATGGTTAAGGAAGGGTGTTTTTTTACCTTTCAAATATAAAACCCATTTTTTTATTATTATTTTGATGGTGTTCAACAGTCGGATAATAGGCACACACACATAGGTCAATCTAGTATAGCAATGAAATAGATCAGATAATGAACTGATGAATGGAAAAATGATTTTGGAATGAAGTGAAAAATCAACATAACATATATTTACCTTCCCTTGTGTAATATATTTGCAAACAACATGGTTGGGTGAAAAATATTTGTGGAGAGATTATGTGACCCAATTTTCATTTAAACTATTCACAAAAGGGAACTATTCATCTCAAAGGTTTCAAAATGTTACAACCATTTATATCATCGACAAAGAAATAAATTTCAAAATAATGCCACCCCATTGTATTTATTCTTTTCTAAAATGCACATTTTATCATTTTTTTTGAATGTAAAGACAAAATGAAATAATGACATTACACATGAATTTTCAATAACTTCCATGATTAAACGGTAATAATTTTACATGATAATGTGGGAATAATAATAATAATATTTTTGTAGAAAGGTGAGTTGCAGAGAAAAGGGGATATGTAACAATACTATTCAGTAATCGAAAAAGAGAAAAATAAAGTAGGTGATGAAACTTCCTAAATAACCTAGGAATATACCCACCCCCCACACCTAGAGTGCGCAATGTCCGCACTGTAAAAATAGAGTGTAGGAAAGAAGGATAAAACCTTTTGGGTGTCATTCATTGATTCATTCATGAACGTAGAGTTCCTCCATCGGGGACTCCAGAAGGGTTTCATGGAAGTGTTTTAGTCGCTTCCCATTAACTCTATAGGTTTGACTGTTTTATTCATTTTGAACCTGGAAAACACCAAATAGAGAGATGCTAGTAAGAGTGTATCGTCCATACAAGATGGAACAAAGCTTACCTTCATGAAACTTCAGCCTTGTGTTATAGAGGATGACCTTATTCCAAATTTCGAACTGACAATGAGGGATGAGATGGTCGTTGGTAGCCTTGTTTCGCTCCTTATAAATCCTAGAGTTCTCCTATGCATCTCATCTCTATTCCTTCGTCTGCTGAATTTGCTGCTTCCTTTGAGAACCTACACCAAAAAGCTTAGAGTTGCATTATTAGATGGCCCTATCGGCCTGGTGATCAATATAAATATGCAGGTGACAAATCATTCCGAACACAAGTCTATAAAGAAACATCGAAATGTGAGTTTTCAATGCAGTATAATATTCACAGAATGAATAATCATGTCGAAGAGTCTAATATTTTCTATTGGGTTGAATAGTTTTTTCAATAATCTGTTTTACCTCTCTATTTGAAACCACGTCTTGACCATTTTTATGTGGGTGATATGTAGTAGATACTGTATGAATAACCCCATACTGTGGCAAAAGTGATTTCATTATTCGGTGGTAGAAATGAGAACCCGGGTCTCTGATGATGAAGCTTTGTAAGCCAAAGCTACATAATATTTGGGTTCCCAAAAATTATATTACTACTAGATAATCATTACTCCTGTAACTCCTGGATCTACCATTTTGTTAACATAATCCATAACCAAAATAATGTGTAGGTTACCAAATGAATTGGGTAATGGTCCCATAAAGTCAATTCCCAAAACATCAAAAATTTCATGGAAGAGAAAGGGTTTTTGTGGCATCTCATTTATTTTAGAGACATTACCCATTCTTTTATAGTGAGGGTATGATTTACAGATTTCATGGGAATCCCAAAACTATGTGGGCCAAAAGTGACCTGAATTGAGGACCTTTCGAGTAGTATGGTGGGGACTAAAGTGGCCCCCACTAACAAGAGTATGGTAGAACCTAAGGACAGACTTAAACTCACTATCAAGAACAAAGATCCAATGGTCTTGATCATAATATGTGTGCCAAAGGAAGGGGTCTTCTCAAATGTAGCAACGAGACTCATTTTTTAGACCGTCGGCCTAGTTTTTTATGAAATCGGTAGGAATGAAAGATTCTACCAAATAATTTACAATTTTAGCATACCAATGAATAACATCTTCCACTACGTACAATTTCTCATTAGGAAAAAATTAATTTATAAGAATAAATGGAGATGATCCATTGTCTATGGATGGGTAGATCTTATTGATATGATCAGCCACCACATTCTCTATTACTTTTTTATCTCTAATTTCTAGATTGGATTCATTAAGGAGGAGCATCCAGCGAACGAGGTGTAGTTTGGATTCCTATTTCTTAAGGAGATACCATAGGGATTCATGGTTAGAGAATACAATAACGTTGGTCCCAAAATAATGTGACCTAAATTTATCCAAGGAATGCACTACGTTAGGGAATTATTTTTCAGTTGTGGTGTAGTTTTCTTGGGCATGGTCCAAAGTACGTAAGGCATAAGCAATGACATGTGGAGCTCGGTCGACCCTTTGTGACAAGAATTCCCCAAATGCATTGTTAGAGGCATAACTCATGAGATAAAATAGTAAATATCACCGAGGTGGTTGGATTACTGGGGGTTAGGTGACACTCCATTAAACCATATTAAAAACTTCCTCACATTCTTTATCAAAAACAATTTTTTCCCATTTTGTAGTAGCTGGGATAGTGGGAGTGAAATTTTAAAAAAGTCACCAATGAAATTCTAGTAAAATCTAGGATGATATAGGAATGACCGCACATACCATGCATTTTGGGTAAATGATAATGAAGAAATGACAACCACTTTTGATTTTCCTTCTTGGATACCATCCCCAAAAATGACATCCACAAAAACTATACATTGTCACACCATGAAATGGAATTTTTCATTATTTAATACAAGATTCTTTTCAATACAGGGACATAGTACTAAACAAATACTACCCAAACATTCATAAGAAGATGACCTAGATATATTTAAATCATCCATCAAAACATCAATGCAATTTTCTAGGTAATTCGAAAAATATGAACCATACATCACTGGAATGTGCACAGAGCATTTCACAGATCAAATGGAATCCTACAATATGGAAATGTGACAAAGGGTCCAGTGAAGGTTGTCTATTCCTAATCATTGGTGGCAATATGGATCTTAATGTATTCGTAATACCCATCAAGGAAACAATCGTGGGACTTACCTGGATAATTGAACCAATTCCTTGTTTTCATTTTTGATTACTCTAAGGACATTTTTTTAGTAATTACTTGAATGGGGCATACCAATGGGCTGTCACTGATAGGTTAAATGATTATAGAAGCTAATAATATTGTTACTTCCATTTCAAAAATTCTAGGAGGTTTGGGTTCAGTCAACGTTGTTCCCGCCTCACTAGTTTAGCCTCATAATTTAATAAAATATGATGTGTAGAAATTTATGAGATAATACAAGAAATTTCAGTAATTTTCCACCCCAAAGCATTTTTATACTCCCTCAAAAGATCATGCAGACGTAATTCATGCTCAGGGGGGAGTGAACTTGTAATGATGACAGTTTTCATGTCTCCATTATCAAGATATGAATATTTTAAATCTTGAGGAAGTTGTTTTAATTCAAATTCAAGTGGTTTTTGGATCATGGGTGTGTTTGTTAAAGGGAGAGGTCCCTAGTCTCATAAAACTCCTTAATGGTATCATACTCAAATGGGGAATGATCTTTTAAAAGATTATCAGTATCATTGATGGTCATTCGATCCTCAGTGTTCAAGAAATTTTCAGTCAATGAACATGCATGACACTTTTATATAACACTACATCAATCAATTCATGAATAAATTCCTAGAATATTTATCAATGAAGAAAACATAAAAAGGGGATCAGGGGGAGGAAATGATGTTTTTTCATTTGAAGGGAGTATATCTATAGGATTTATAGAGAGAGGAATGTACTTTTTAGGGGGGATTCATGGAATCAATGATATTGAAGATGAAAATGTCATCACCAAACTCCATATATAATGTTAAATTGTGGACATTAATTATGGTTTTGTCTTATTTCAAGAAGGATATCCCCAATATAATCGGGCCATGTCCAATCATCCAATCATCCTCCATTTTTAACCAAATAAAAGTCAGTGGGAAAAATTAAATTTTGAACCCTCACATAAACATCCAATAAAACCTCAGAGGGGTGTGCAGTACTCCGAATAGCTGGTTGAACAATAATTACAGTGGGATTCACTTCTTAGATCTGCAATGTAGATTAAATGGAGTGAGGAATCACATTTATTGAAACACCTAAATCAAACATAGAATTTGAAAAATAATACTCCCCTATGGTTCGGGGAATTTAGAATGTTCTGGGATCATTGCATTTAGTGGTAATTGATGGGTCTATCAATTCTGAAATATTCCTCCCCATGCTCAACTTCTCATCACCTCGAATTCACCTTAGGTTTGTACACATCTCCTTTAGAAACTTGTCATATCATGGAATTTTTTTCACATCATCAATCAAGAGAGTGTTTTCCTACACATTTTTTAAAGTCTTCAAAATATCATTATCATGTTCAGTTTCATTTTCTTTTCTAGGTTGTGTGTCCATTTTTGGAAATGGTAGATGGATTTTTGGTCAATGCGACTCATCAATAGACACACTCTTTCCATTGGCAGGGATTCTCATAGGACATGGTGCTACCACATTTAGAGAATTTCTAGTAGTTGGGATGGTGCTTTCCTTAGGAGGGGATGACTCTACTAGAGGGGGTCATTGGGATTTCATGTTTTGTTCTACGACTAAGGGTGATAGAACTAGAATTTCCCTTATCTTTATGGTTGACTAATGGTTGGGAAGGTAGTTTACCCGACCCATGGCTCTATATTTCCCCCACCGAGTTAGAAAGCATGCCTAATTGGGTTTTTAGGACTTGTATGGAAGCTTGGGTGGTTTTTTGGAATTATATATTGTGTGAAGCCACTTGCTTCATCATGTATCCTAATCTAGGCTCGGATTTGGAGGGGTTTTTTGGAAATTTCTTTTGTTGTGGCTGAGGATTTTTGGGTGGTGGTGGTTGAATACTCTTCCCTAGATGGTTCCATGGTTTTTGAGGTTAGTTTGAATACCCCCTTGACTATAGGGTTGTATGTCCTTCCACCCATTATTGGATGGATAGTATGGTTCTTTAGAAAATGGTTGGTTATAGGGGCAGCCTAGAAATATTGCCTTACAAATCTCAGAAGTTTCACATAGTTTGGTGAAATGATCAGAGTAGTGGGTTTTAGAAGAACATATACCATAATGGATGGGAGGAGGAGATTAAGATTACTCTTTGGACGGAGCAAGTTGTCGAAGAAGGCTACTTACCTCTTCGAACATCATGTTCACCATCCTCTGGAATTCTGTACTTTCCACCTCAATGACACCTCGATTGGTTACATTTATCCATAAACCTAAATTTTGAGTGTTTTGTTCCATATTCTCAATTAATGTCCCTACAAAAATTGGGGCTTTATTAACTAGTACACCACCTGCAATAGCATAAATCATATTTCAGTCAATACGAATTAAACCTTTAAAAAAATACAGAATTAAAAGTTGATCACTTATTTGGTGGTGTGGAATACATGAAAATAACATATTAAAGCATTACCAATATTCATGTAATGTTTCCCCTTGATATTTACATATACCACATATTTCTTTCCTTAGAGTAGAAGTTTGAGAGGCTGTGAAATATTTTTCAAGAAGAAGGAATTTCAGGTCCGCCCAGCCTCTAATTAGTGAATTAACATATTATAGCCAGTGTTTTGTAGTGTTTTCCATTAAAAATGGGAATGGTCTGAGCATTATTTTATCTTCATCCACATTTGGAGGTTTTAATGTAGAAAAAAAGTATGAAAGTGTATAAAATTATTATGTGTATCTTATCCAACAAGTCTGTGGAATCATGCTAATAAATGATCTAACGAAGATTTATGTTCAAACTCGGGTGCCTCTCCATGAATTTGAATGTATGTGGGTTGGATATAAACAAATGGTGAGGTTAATTATTTTAGTTTTCTATTTTTTTAGACATTTAAAACATGTTAATTTCAGGTTCTAATTTTGTTCAATAACAATATGGGTTTAAATAAGTTAGAACTTGTGGTGTCCTCCTTCAAATGGTAGTCTTGTGCATCTCTGGGTCGCTGACGTAAGATCCTCTTAGGTTTAGGTTTGAAAGGTGGTATGTCTCTCGGAGTAGAACGCATCATAAACAGAACCAATAGATGAAATAAATCATAACACAAATGTATATGAAAATGTAAATGATAAAACAAATAAATATTCACAAAAATTAAAAAAATCATATCGAAAACAGACACCAAAACCAAAGTGATCCCTGACAATAGCGCCAATATTTGAATGTTTTTTCATGACACATCAAATTTATAGTGGTTTAAATAATATTATGTAGTCTATGGAATACCACAATTCATCTCTCAAGGAGCATTGGAGGGTTTATAGTGTGAAATTTTAATTATAAGAACAAAAGTGGGGGTGGTTTAATTTTTTTCAAGAAAATTAAATGATTTAATGATTTTAATAGTTGATAAATAAAAGTGGTGTCTTAGAATAATGTGATAAAGATATAACTTCATGTTCACTACACATATTGTTTAGTACATTGTTCTGATAATTTCACATGGTTTTGTTTAATTCTTTTGTTGAGGGTTGTCATGATCTTGATTCCCCTCTTGCCTCTCAAAATGTTGCACAATGTACCAACCCTTGAAAAAACAATAGTATTTTAATGGTATGGCCATTAATAATATAATAATTCCTACCAAAGAATAAAAATATATTTTTAATGTTTGAGTGAAATAGGACCCTTTTATTTCCCAATAAGAACAACCCCAAATTCCCACATGAAATGTCAACCCAATCGGTGTGGAAAATAAAAGCGGTTCACTTAATTAAACCCGAGAAACGAATTCAATGGATAAAAATGATTAGTTAAACAAATAAGTGACATAATAAAAAAACAAATTATACAAAATCAGTAGAGTATCATGTTCCATAACACCCTCCCATATATGTGTAGCTCCCTCGAAATGATCATCCACTATTTAGATCTCCATCAAGAGGTGGAGAAGGCTCGGGTGGAACTCCTTCTTTATTGATGATCCCCATATGATGATATGGTCCTCCAGAACTTCTTGTATGAGTTGAGGAATAATTTTGGTCACCAAAATACTAGAGATTTTCCTCATGTTCGAACATAAAAATGGGGATCTTGAGGTCCCATTTTATAGGGAAATGGGAAGGTGGTTTTGAGCGCACGGATTTCTTAAAAACAATTGGCACATGGGTTTCAACCATTAGATAGAATTATCTAGATTTGAAGAAAATAAAAAAGTTATGTCCCCACCTCTTGGCTGTCTCCACTAGAATTTGGAAAAATTTGGACAACTAGAACCTGGGATATGGAGAAATCACAACACACGACTTTTGACATTGTCTAGATTCGGTGTGCTGGACAGACCCGGTCAGTTGGGCAACTATATGGATGAATGTGTCTTTGGATTATTTAGATGAGATGTATAATAATGAATTGTGGACCTGACCTCAGAATTTCATACCAATTTGATCCACATTTCTGGAGCAGGGTGCAGATGTGTCTAGTGGTGTTCATTGATCTTTCGAAGTTTGGCCCATTTTTCATAGACATCATTATGGGTCTTCCCAATCACCTCCTCCTGCAATAGAACCATAAAAAAAGTAACATTTACCCTTTTAACAGTGATAAACAAAAAATAAATGAATCAAACATGGAATGCAATGTGTTATTTTTTTTAAAAAAATTCTCAATATAAAACTTGTTTAGCAAAGTGGTTTAAGGGTGAAAATAATAATGTGAATCTTGGTGCAATCATAGTCCGACCAGTGGAGAATATGATGAATGAGCTCACAAGACACAACATCTCGGGCTATCCAGTGATGAATTAAATGACTGAGACACCAAATCGTGGAATGATGGATTGGAGACCACTACTTTCGGAACAAGGGATGCAGTTTCTGATTGTCATCCATGCTGTTTTACTTCCTTTATCAATCCCTAGAATTACACTCCATGATCTTTGGTTTAGGTAGAGAATGACCATGTTGACAATAGGGAGGAATGCATGGCCAATACCTCAAAATAGTATAAATATTTCTTCTCTAAGAAGCATATAAGGAGTGAGATTGGAATCTAGTGGACCTCAAATTCTAGAAGGATGAGGCCAATACCCCTCATTACTACCCTGGCTCTCGACAAAGAGGTTCGGGCTGAGGGTTCAATTTTCTAATCACATTTTGCCTCTGAATTCAAGAAGCAAACATGTTTAATTGTAGTCTGAGACTTCTAATCTTTCCTTTTAGGGTGTCAGATACCTACCCTTCATCCCCGGGATGGATCTTCAGGATAGAGTAGATTTTTGGCTTGAGGGGTGCCTTTGGGCGAACTAATGCCGGGGTCGAGAAGAATTACTCCTAGATGAGATTTGGTGTGAGGAGCACCAGGACAAATGTCAATGGGAACACTATGATGAAATCTATGCCCACTAGATGACACATGGTGGCAATATCTAGAGAAATTTATGGAGTGGTTAGGACCTCTATTAGAGATGGTAGGAGCATGGGTTGGGCCTCTATTATTATTTCCTTTGGCAGCACAGATATGGGGACAGTCCTTCTAATGGTTGATATGAACATGGGTTGGACCTCCATGTTGGGTGCCCATGTAGTGATTCAAACATATTCTACTGTAATTGATGGGATGAGGAGGACCTTTTTTGGTAGTTTTAAGGATAGGGGGAAGAACCCCACACTAACGATTAACCACACAAGTAGAATATTCACATATGAAACATGTTACAGGAGGAATGGATTCATACTGGAGGTCATGGGTATGGAAGAGGATTCTGTACTATGAGTCAATGCTGTTGGGATGGAATTCGCTCGTATTTATGGTTTCATGGGGAGGACCTCCACACAGAGATTGGGAGTGGGGAGTACTGTGATCTCACTGGTTATGGTTTAGGGAGGACCTTTGTATAGAATGTCATTGTCGTGGGTCAACCCGCAACATACACCACCTGTGTCGGAAACCATGAGAGTCGACCTAGCCTGCCTATGTGGTGGTTGGGGCATTGATCTGGGATGGGCATATGAGGACCCATGCTTGGAATAAAAATATTAATAATTGTATGTTACAGAGGTGGCATGGTCCATGGTATCTGTTGATGTTGAAAACCCTCAACGTACATCCTCCTCAGCCTGCACCCAATGCTGGCATCGGGTTTACTACACTATGGCCAAAGCTGCAGTTGCATAACTTAGTTTCTCTTCAACCCGTGGATCCAGGTGGTGACATTGACACAACCTAGTGGTATCCCTCTCTGGAAGACACTAGAAAGGTATTTTAACTATAATGGTCTGATCATCCCACACCTCATTGGCGTAGGGGATGGAGTCATATAAGAATTCAGAGGAGAGGCTCCTGAAATGATTATACATTGCAGTGGAAAGAAATGGATCCCTAGGCAGCCCATGGAGTAAATAGGGATGATTAGGCATAGATTACTCAATGTCTTGTTTGACTATAACTCAGGTTGGGATAATCCCCTCCACCTCATATCATCAAATGAGGTCCTTAATCACCCATTTATGGACGATTTTAGATGGGGGAATGCGGCGTGGGTGCCCAACGACCATGGATGTAGAGGCTTCAATAGAGGCTATGAGGTTGCATGGGATTTCTGTGTGGATATTTCCTTTGCCCCTACTTTTATGGGTGGGTGGTGATCGGTTTCCTGTCATGACAGCTTGGGTAATGAAAAAATTATATATTGAACCATTAGTGCTATAAGAAGGTAAGCAATGTCCAATTCCCTAGTTCCTTTCCAGCTTATATGGTTGGTAAGTATGATCCACACTGACAATGTCGTAGACCAGGATGTCTAATGTTCAACTACCCCAATTTCTATTGAGTTTCACACCAGGACCACTATTTGGTTGGCGGAAAATGGCGCCAGATAATTGGATCTGGTGACACATTATTCAACAGATGTCTCAAATGCTACTAATATCCAAATTGAGTAGAATAATTTCACATCAGGTTCACTATTTGTATTTCGGATGCTTTCCCCAGTGTGCACATCTGTTATTTTGGGGGACTCACTAATTTTTGCCACATATTCCCACTTTCAATGGCAGGAGACGCCCATTGCTTATTCACGGACGTTTTCTCCTTGATCTAAATTGGAGAATGGGATGTCAGTTCCACATTCAATGGCTTCTTATATAGAACATGTTTCCTAGTCCAGTTCCCCCTCAAAGACTTAATATGTTATTTTTGAAGCTCTTGCATGTGTCATGAATTCATGGACATAGGTTCATTACATTTCTCCTATCACTACATTCCAAGGGGTCCAGTCATGGAAGTATGCTTTGGTCGGGGAGTAGTCACGTTGTACATTTCTTGTGTGTCTGGATGCTAGAACACTGATGCGTATGATTTTCTTCCCCTTATTATAGGGCTTCTCAAGGGAATGTAATACTGAGTCATCCCCCAATGAGTGCGGGGAATTATATTCTTTAGGCATGTCCCTAAGGTTTTCCTCACCTTCCCATGTTTAACAAAGGGTATAACATGAGTTTAACGTCTAGCAGAGATGGATCAAACTAATCAAAACAATTATAAGATTGGATAAGATGGGGAAACCCCATGAGGGAACATTGATAATAGGGATAACGTTTGATTTGTTACCCGATTTCAACTAGGAACTACAAGAATGTGAGTGACATGATCTTATCAGGATATGGCTGCTAAGATATGAATCATGATTGATATGGATCGATGAGAGTGGATGGGTAATGAGATGGAACCAATGTGGGATAAAGGTAAATTGGTATTGAGAATCTAAGAGACTTCCCACATATCCCCACAGTAGGGAATCATAGTTCACATAGTTCGGTGGGGTGATGGGACACATGAGGAGGTAGCCCGTGAGAATAGTCGCATAAATGGAATCCGGATGATGTTGAACCTCCATGTTGGGGAATGACATTACCAAAACACATAGCCTCGAGGGAGAGAACACTATGGGACATGAGTGATGGTATTAAACCTTATGTAGACTTCCTATGTATCCCTGAGGTAAGGTATCAAAGTACACATAGATAAGGATGGGGGTATAGAATCAAGGTTTACACATAGGATAATGACTCGACGATATACTAGGAATTACACATAGTTACTAGCATGGGCTGGTCTGATGCCCCTGTGGCGGACCAGATATGTGGCTCCCTACGAAGGGGACTACAATGGAATACCATTGATTTTAGACTATAATGGATTAATTCTAGTTGGGGTTGAAAATGGATTACCACTGACTGGGGATCCAATGTCTTACATCCGGTTGAGGTTCTATAGGATTTCCACTGGTTGGGAATCACAATAGATTACCGTTGATTACGAATTGGACCATAGGGAGGAAAAATACATACCATGTGTAGGAAACAAGGATCAAATCCTAGACTGTTCTAATGGGAAGAGTTTAACATCTTGTTGGACAAAAAGGGGTGTACAGTTTAACATCGTACTAGATAAGGGTGGACTAACATGAAGTTATTGGGACCGATGGGTGTTGGGATATAATATCAGTGAGGCTTTCTATGTGCCTTGATTGAAGAGGGAAAGGATCAATGTCCACATAGTTCGGAATGGTTGATACCGTTTAACGTCAAGCGTGATGAAAGTGAACAGATGTGAAGGGGTTGGGACAAGTAGGTGTTGGGATTGAACCATAGAGAGGCATCCTACATACCATGCCTAGGAGAAAGGGGTCCAATCCCACTTATATTGGTGTGGTTTTGGGCATTCCTGATAAGGTGTCCCAATAAGGATTCCATGATCAATGCTTACTCTAAGCCCATGTGAGTTGTGCTCGGTGTGGGAAACAAGTGGAATGAAAGACCTGGTGATCACGTTGAGAATAGTGCATACACACGAAGTGGAGTGGGGCTTACATGTGTTTAGTGGCCTAAAGAGTTAATTGGGGATTATGTGTGGTTAGTATCCAAGATAGATGGAGATTGAGAATTTCTCTCAGATGGAGGTCTGAGGGTGACAAAGCCCAGAGGGAGAGGGACATGGTAATGAAGTTCGGATGGACCATCAATCCTCTAGTCTTTGGCACAGAAGAAGAGAGGAGGAGTAGTGATGCTACCACTCGAAAGAATGGCTAGGGGCTTACAACCAATGGTTTCCCTTCCTCATGGATAGATGCCCCACCAAAAAAGAGGATCTCATTACATCTGAGGAAAGTTTCACTCTTGTGGATATGAGAAGCATGGTGAATTCCTAAGGTGGGGAACCCCGTGTATATTGTGTGGGGATGAGGCCATAGTTTAATGTCATGTGATGAGGGAAAAGGTGATTAGAATTTTAGCAACCTATAGATCATATGAGGCAGGTTCCCTTCAAACCCCACGTACTTACAAAACTAATACCCACCAACCCATGGGGAAGGGAAGGCATCAACAATGTCTTGTTTGGGTGGTGTTATGGAGTGACCCACCCAGGGGACCACATTATTGTGGCTATGAAAATAAGCAATAGCCATTAGTGTGCTTAAGTGAATAATAATAATGCTAAGAAACACAATGTAAATCACCGCCCAATGGACATTAATATCACTTCGTACAAACCTAGAGGGTCATATAGGATAAGGGTGTGCATGAATGGGGTGTCACACATAATAGAATTTCAGAAATGGTGTCATAGGGTGAGGATGACCCATAGAACCCACTGAGTGGAGCGCACAAGATGAGAATATGTGCCATATAAGGGATATTTTCATGAAGGAGGGGACATTTTCATGCAATATGGGACAGTTTGATGCAAAATATATTCTACATAATGGGAAACTTGCATGCAAGATGGATCTTTTGCACAGTATGCCTTAGGGTAAAAGGAAATGTGCAAGGATTAAGCCCAAATAGGGACCAAGTTTTGGATGATCCCTAGGAAACCTATTGTTCAAGATCCAATACCTTGAGGACATAGTGTTTTTAGGAAAGATTCAGAATAAATATCATTCATGCTTCTGATCGTCGTTCTTATTCTGTAACCATCTTGGAATCGTGGGGGATATGCTTCTATTTAGTGGCAAAAACCTTAGAGGTGATGCGTAAGAGGAGTTTTGAATATGTGATAGTTTGACCTCACATTGGGCACAAAAGGGTTTGTGCACCAAGGGTTATCTTGTGTGATTAACAGATTTCATTCGAGCCCTTTCCCTAGCTGTTTTTCAAGATGGTCACCGCGAAAGGCTCCCTTTGACACAACATTGGGAACTCAAGGGTTTGTGCACCCACGTGAATCATGTGCTCCTGTTTAATTCTTTCGCGGCAGTGCCTTTGATGGTTTTTTTATGGTTGTCACGAATTCCTTCATTTGATGTTGTATTTGGAATTGAAGGGTTTTCACGTCGCAAGGGATATATTGCGCGCCCAATAATTATTTCCCACCACATCCTGTAGCATCTCAGAATAATCCTCTCAATCTAAACATGGCTTTGGATTCTTCAAAAGAGCCCAATCATGGCCCCATCTGAAATTCTGCATCAACAGCTCAACCTTCACATACTGGCACACTAGGAAAATTACCTCAAACTCCACCACAACCCAATTCACCCCAGATCACCAAAAATATTACCTAGTGAAATTATACATCTTGTTAATTCTTGGGTGTACCACTAGGGGTGAGGTATGAAATTAACGGAGGACTCCCTTACACATCACCACAAGAACAAATAGCTTACCACATAACATCAACCAATTCTAACCATCCTTTGACAATCCATCGGGAGCATCACCCTAATCAACACGATCATGCATCACCTCAACCATTAAGTATCCCCAGTAAGACACCTCTATCCGTTTCCCCAGAGATGATTGTGATTTCGTTTTTAATATGAAAACCTCTTCCACCATCCATTAATGTATCTATGTGCAAGGTAGATAACTAATCCATCGACTTCCAATCATCCACAGATCCCCAAACAACCTCCCTCTACAACTTATTACTCAAGGAATAAGACTCGATGTTCCCCTTTCTTGATATGTATGATATCTCAAAGTCATAATCCTAGAGAAACTCCCAAAACCTCTACTTTCACCAGTTCAAATTTCACTGGAAAATGATATACCTCATGTTTTTGTGATTAGTGAAGATCACCGTGCACTCCCCAATGAGGTAAAGGTAGCACATCTTCAACACAATCTTGGCCAAAAATAGCTCTAATTCATTTGTAAAATTGTTACATTATCAAGGATATAACTTTTCAGACCCATAAGAGATCACTCCTTTTGGCTATATTAGAACACACCACAAGACCATATGAGAAGAATCATAAAACACCTCAAACATTGTACCTTGATCTAGAAACCAGAGCACATGAGCAGTGATTAACTTCCCCTTTAAATAGCTAAAAGATTCCTGATATTGTTCGATACTCATGAATGACTAGAATTTCATGGTCAAATCCTTGAAAGGAGCTGTAACTCAAGGTAAATTGGGTTCTAATCATCAGTAATATCCTAACAAACCACATTAACTACAAACCACTTGCACATTATTTGGTGGATCCTATGAAACAACTGCCAGATCCTTTGATGGGTCCACTGATATAACATAATGAGACACAAACTCCTCAAAGAAGTGAACTTCTCATGTCCAGAATGTGCACTTGAACAACATCCCATAGATCTTATGGTGTCAAAGGACATCCAATATAGCCATGAGATGCTCGGTATGCTCCTCCTCGTACTTTGATTAGATTAGGATTTCATTGAAGAATACTACAACAAAACAATCCAAGTGCTCAAAAAGATAGATTTCATGTGCCCCATAAACATGAAAGGTCTATTTATAACACCGAATAACATAACCACAAACTCGAAATGCCCATAAACACACATGAAAGGAGTCTTCAAGATATCACCATCCTTGTCCATAAAATAGTGATATCAAGAATGTAGATCAATATTAGAGAACAAAATTTCTCCCCTTAGCTGGAAAAAAAGATTTTCTATCCTCAGAAGATGGTAATTGTTCATGACTATTACCTGATTCAACCACTAGTAGTCCATGAACAACCTCATACCACCATATTACTTCTTTGAAAACAATAATGGAGCACCCCACGATGAAACACTAGACCTGATAATGCCTTTCTTCACCAGATAATCAATTGGAATCTATATCAATCGCAGCATAGTAGGTGATATCCAGTAAGGATCCATCAAAATTGGACTGGCACATGGCTGTAAGCCTTTCACGAGCTAAATATCACATAAAGGGGGTAGATTCACAATCTCTTTGGGGAACACATCTATGTACTCCTCGACAATGCTGGAAACCTCTACAATATCAGCATCCACCAATCGCACTAAATTCTTTACCAATAAGGATAGAAGCATCTCCACACACAGGCTACCCAACTGATAACACCACTCACCAACAAAAGCAACACATAGGCCATTCACGTATGAATACATAAATCCTCTCAAGAATCATTTGATGATAACATGAATAGGAAAAAACTAGTCCATTCCATGGATAACATCGTATGGAATCATCTGTATCAGAATGTTGTCCCCACTACATAGATGCAGCCCCAACATCATTCTAAATCCATAGAAAACATCAATCAAGTAGGTATGACCTCTGAGAGGTATACAAAAAAAAGGGTCATGGAAATACTATATATTTCTAGTCTCAAAGAATGAGATAATGTTGGTGAAATGAAAGAGTTAAAAGCACATGAATCAAACAAATAATAGGCAGGAGTACTGAACAATATAATCATTCCTTGAAAGATATTTATCCCTACTAGAACTGCAGCCTCTACGGTGTGTAAATAACCACAACCAAATACTCATCCCCTTTCCTGACGATCTCCTCCTTGACCATGATTGGGTCATGGTCTCTAAATAACTCCCTATGGTTGGACTCCAATGACTTTGTATCCCCTCAGTGGATAAGGAGCATGTTTTCCCTAATAATCAAACGAACCGACTGATAACTATTATTGAGCTGGGCGCGAATCCTTCCCACCTCCACCATACTTAGATAGAACTAGGAACTGGATATGAAGGTTCCCTCACCATCCATAAGAGAAAAACCATAGTACAATTCCTTTGGGAAAAGAATGAGGACCAGAAGGTCGAAACTCAAACTGCAGAGGTTAACTCACCACAGAACATAACCTCAAAGGCCCTGGTGCATGAGACATGCTGCTAATAACCATTCCCTTCAAAAAACTAGGATAACTCCACACTCACGGTAGACATCCTCATTAGTGAATCATATCAACTAATTCTTCCTTCCGGTCTTCCAAGTATGTTTCAAAGGTAAAGGGGGTAACCCAATACTAGAGAGAAGGTTAATGTTCCTCCTCTAGGGATCTTGAATGAGACTACTAATCTAGATAGTGGTCCAAGAAAATGAAGGAGATCCTAAAATTTGATCCCCAACTACCATACCTACATACTCCTTTACTGGAGGGTCAGTAACTCATACCACATTTTATCCTTCATGGATGATGAATGGAATTTTAGCCGGAACTCATTCACATAGATAGCCTAGAAAACATCAGCCACTTTCTTCTATCCCAAGTAAAGTGTCCACTACTGACAAAAAACCTCCAACATTTGGATCACCACAAAAGGATCCCTATACTCTTTTAGATCCTAGATCAAGCTGAAGGTGATCACAATATCCTTAATCCAACTCTATATCTTGATGTCTGAAACACTGCCCTTGTAATTACCCAAAGTCTATCGTTGGAAATCATGTAACATTTTCTATCCCTGGTCATCCTCCTCCACAGGGTCAACCCTTCATCGACCAACCCTATTGTCTTGTTAAGACTCCACTTTCTATAAAACATGTGGATGATGATTTGGTGCCATAGATGAATGTTAAAAAAGGAATTCATATGCCCGAGTATTATGGAATTTTTATTAATTATCATCTTAACTCATTTTATAGTTATCCTTTCCAAATTTCTCCAAGACACCAATTTAAAGAAGGACACAAGGAATTATGATTCATGTTCCTTTCTTAGGGTATTTTACTTGATAATAGTGTATACTCACATGGTATTTTAGTAGACTTGGAGTCCTTGCATCAGATCCCAGGTGCCCTAAAATCTCATGTCATAGCTGGTCTTCCCTAGACTATGTCACGTACATAGATCACATAACACTGTTTCACAACCAACTAATGCCATTATCATTATTTCTAACCCAATTACCCATCCTATACCTCAACCATATGCTATGATACCACTATATCCAGACCCCCACTTCAAATTATTCCCCTCTTGAGATGGTAAGGAATGAAGAGAGATGATGACCCCTGAGTCCCGCCTATAGTAGGCCCCGAGGTGGCGACCAACACCAAGTGTATACAAATCTCACAAAATGAGAGGCATTACCTGTAACAACCCGAGATTTTATAAGATATATTCGTTTTAATTTCATTCATATCTTTTGTTGTATGCTACACCAAGATTATCTTGCGCTATATGCAACACCGTATTAGCATGCAGTATACAGAACACTATTCTTGGATCTGGTTACACACAATTTCGAATTCGCAACATTGAGTGTATATATATATATATGTATATATATATATATATATATTCAATGTATAAATGAAATATGGTTGGATTATGTTATTAAAAAAAGGAGTTTTTCACTACACACAACCTTGACTTGGCTTGCATTACACGCAATCGCGACCTTCCTCGATAGCGTGTGTTGTACGCATTACCGGGTTTCACTAAACAGTGATATATTGTTATTGTATTATTATGGACTAGCCGTTATGAATATTATTAACTAAATTTTTAATTTTATAACATTATCATTCATCTTACATATTTTCTATAACATGTTATGTGAACAAAATAAAATTTTCAGGTAAAATAAGTATTTTTAAAAAAATGTTGTTTTACAGCATTTTAATGGGGAACCCACATTAAACCTAGTTTTTGACATGTTTTTAAGTTCCATTTTACAAAATAAACATGTTCTTTTGAATGAGGATATAAAAATTTACATTGGATAATGTTTTGATATTTTTCTGATAACTTTCATATTTTAATGAATAGTAAAAACACGGTATATTTTTATTAAAAACAACTTTTTTCATCATAATAATTTATATAGTTAAATTATAATATTGAATAGTTTTAAAGTATAAATAGAATATATTTTTACCATTTAATATAATTTATGTCATTAGAATTGATTTTACATTGAATTCATAGGTTAAATCAATTCAATCATTTGCAATGTTTTAAACAAAAACCCGTTTTCATTCGACAACGAGATTATTTTTAATTTAATTTCTACAACTTCTGTATATTGAATTTTGAAAAATGGATTCCATATTTAGAATAAATGGGTCCAAATTATATTAATAGACTACTTTTTATTTTTGTGAATTATGAATAGTAACTACGGTAAATTTTATTTACCATAGTTAAAGGTAAATCGGGTAATTAAGAGTAAATATAAGATTATAAAATTACTCTAACACCCGCGAAAATCCTATTGGATTACTAAAAGGAGACCCATATAACTTAAGGGTCGGATTATAATCTTTTAATGGACTTATTTCAATGAAAATAACTTAATTATTATTAAAACCAAAGACAGTGACAACATGTCACTCTCTTAAATATTATAAGTATATTAATTTTAATTTAGTTATAAAATTCATGAAACTTAGAACATGAATAGTCTCCAGAAATATAATGAAATTATATACATCATATGAATTTATTTATAATTTTTAGGGATTAAATAATTATCAGTAATTGTCACACAATAGTGATGCAGAAATTGTTTATCTAGTGAAAAATAAAGAATACAGTTTTTATTAAACTAATAGTGACCATAAAAGGCACAAAACCCAGAATAAAAATTATTGGTCATGTAAATATAATCCATAATCATCCAATGGTCTAATATTTGATCATTTGGAGCCTTATAAAAGCGATTATGACACTTATATTATTTTATTTTAAATGATGCCAAAGTTGTCACCTTCATAATTTAATAAATATAACAATTTAAATATTCTGATTTTAAGATGATAAATTCTAGTAAAAGTATTATTGATAAATTTAATTGATTTATCTTCATCATAGGATTTCATTTTTAATTTTAGGCAACAAATATGTATATTAAATAATTATACAAAAATGTTGTAGTAATTATTTTATTAAGAGATAAACCAAATAAATGGTTTTAAAAATAATAAAATAAATATTATATGAACTATTTAATGTGATAAACTAATTTTCTAGATATATATTACCTTTTATTAATCTATTAAAGCTTTTAGTTTGAACATATATTCTGTATAAAATTTATTTAAATTCAAATAAATGAATAGTTTCAAAATTGACACTATTGTTATTTTATAAAAATAACAAATTATAAAATTGTTTAAAAATCACAAAAATATTTAAAAATTAAAAATTTAAATTTATATGGTATATAATGTTATAAAGTTACCAATTATGGAAAATTAAGAACAAAAAGTAATTATTTGTTATAATTTAAAATTTATAATTTTATTACAACAAATAAACATAAATAGATTAAATAAAGATAAATCAAAATGATAAGGTTTAAAATAAGATCCAAACATGTCTAAATTGGATTGGTTGATTAGATTACAACCCTATCTCATATAATCTTATAATATAATTCATTTTTGGAGGTTTTTATGTGTGGTTAGATTTATTATAAATTAATATTTTTAAGAATTCCAAAGGTGTCCCTCTCCTCCCTTATAAAAGGGAACCTCCTCCCTCTCTTCCTCACACCACATTGAGCCTTCACGCTCAGTAAAACCATGAAAAATTCTCTTTCCATTTCCCTAGAAACATCCTAGAGGTTCTGGTCGTCTTCAAAGACCAATTTTAGTGCCCTAAGAGGAGGTCTCAAAGAGGCGCTTCAAAGAAGAGGTAATGTTCATTACCGATTCTTTCAACTTTATTTTTTCTTCCACTTCTTCTTGTTTAGTTGTTTCATTATGAAGTAATAACATAAGTATCACTCATATACTGATATTTTATTATAATTATGAAACAAACCTTTTTCACCATTTATCCATCATATGGAAAATGAAATCACCGCGCGTGCATACGTACGGAATACCGTCTCCACGCCGTGGTGTAATCTATATTCCACCACAACCATACTTGGATGGGTATAATGGTGTAAATAATAACTATATATGATTATTTTAAAGTGATGTTGATTCCATAATGATATACATACACTCCAATAAAATTCCACGATCATGGGAATGATATCATCACTCGTGCGTACGTACAGAATACCGTCTCCACGACGCGATGAGATTCATTCTGAATGATTAACCATTCATAAATGATTATAAAGTATATATAATAAGTAATAATGAAACATATGACATAATAATGATACTGGATTTATGTATATATATATGTATGTCATCCAATTAATTCCATTCAATTCAATGAGGAAACGAAAACAACGTTCATGCGTACGTACGGCCTACCGTCTCCATGAACGGTGTATTTCATTCCATTTATCGATCTATTATATATATGTATATTCTGAAAATATATTATATATAAATCATGTTTTATATTCTGGTATTAAGTAATCCTGATCTAAGTAATTATATGAATAATTACAAGTCAAAACACGGATGACAAATGAAACGATTTTTCCCAAAATGCTCTTTAACATGGAATTTACAAAAGAACGGGTAATATAAAGTCATAAGTGAACCGTATATGATATCATTACAATGAATATGATTCTGTAATAAGTCAATAAAATTATTTTAATCATTATACAGGAGGTTTGGACACTTATGAAGCAAATCGGACCTAAGGTAAGGGACAATTTTGAAAATCTCATTTTTATCTGAGATTGCTTATTCGTAAGTATTTATTGGGGCTATTTTTATCATGTTCATGTTTTATAAAAGTGTTTTCATGTATGAATAAAGTTCCTTTTACCCATTTTTGACTTTTACAACATGGTATGTATGTATTATTTCTCTTATTTATGTTACGAGGTACTTTTTTTGAATTTTCCGACAAAAGTACGAAGAGAATGTTATTTTTAACTTATACGGCGCGAACGGTTTTTTTACGGTTTTATAAAGCCTTTTTTCATGAATCTTCCTCCAAAATATTTCATGACTATTTTCAAAAAAATAATTTTCTTTTAAAATTGCATGATTTTTTGTGAAAAGAAATTTATTTTGAAGAGGAAAGGATATTTTCCTCAAGAATTCATTTACAGTGTTTTATCAAAATCATTTTCCATCTAAGATGATATTATTTCATATGTGTATGTATCAAGTATAATTTCTCTATGATTTACATGGTTTCAATATTCTTATGATAAAATGATATTCAATTTTTTATATGTATTATGTTATGATTGGATGATGTTTATGATAACCATTTAATTCATTGGGTTATGATGAATGATTTATGTTTATGTTGTGGCACAAGTAAGAATGATTTCATTATGAGATGGGTGGGACCTATATCTCCCTCTAATGCATTGGGTAAAGATTTATATCTCATGAGATAGACATGGATGGAATGGAAAGTTAAACCAGTTCAGTAATACAGGACTGGAAAGAGGAGTGAACTCGATTTAGAAAGTGAGTTTGTCCACTGAGATGGTCTTCGCAACAATGCCTTGGCTACTATGTAAATCATATCATATGCTTAACGGTTTCCACATTTAAATGTTTTATTCCCATGCTATTTTACCATTATTAATGATTATTTATGATCTATGCCTTACGTACTTCCATTTTTTATGTCATTTCTCAAGCTTTTGATGTTTAAACATTATGTTCATGTTTTTAAGTTCAAATGTATATGGTAAGTTTTATTTTATCCATGAATACCCTTACTGAGCATTTGAGCTCACCCTTTTTATGTTTTCTTTTCCCCAGGATATAAAGGAATGTTTTAGTTTAAAAAAAGGGGAAGATCTTTATGGGAGATGTTGAAGATCATTCACCACGATTAGAAGATTGTGTTCCAAGTTTCCAAAGACAGTAAACTATTACGGTCCTTGTGTGTCTGTTTTTGTTATGTATTAAGTATTCCACTAAAGTAATGTAATGTCCATGTACGTCAAGCTTCGGGCCTCTACAGTTGATATCAGAGGAAAGGTTTAGTCAACCTTTGGAAACTAGGATGCGAAAACGTTAGTGAGATCCCTAGAAATATTTCTAAGGTATGTCTAGGGATGTCCCTAAGGATATGTATACATATAGGATATGGTCCTAAAACTATGGTAATGATATTATAATTTAACCTAAGATGTTAGATATTGAGGGTACTCCCCCTTTACTATGTTGTTTTCTCTAGCATGATTTTTTCCTCTCACAGAATTCGTTTTGTGTTTTAGTTAATGGAGGGAACCAGAAGGAATTCAGATAACATTGAATCCAATGGAGAAATTGGTGAATATGAGCAAAAAAATTGTGTAATTCCTAGAGAGAAAGATATTGTGATTGTGCCAAATCCGTCATCCCGATATATGATTAACAAGGTAAAATTTAGTGGTATGCCTAATTCATCAAATAAGAGGAAGATAGACTTTTATACATGTTCGCATGTGGAGGACCATAAAGAAAGGAAGATTGAGATTTCTAAAGAAGGGAAGAAGAACCTTGAGGAATACCTCAAATGGGGGGATATATGTTATCTATGTGGAGAAAAGGGTCATATAGTGACAGACTGTTATGGAGTTCAATGTCATATTTTTGGAGAACATGGTCATTACCCAACTCAATGCCCTGATATAAAAAGTTACTTCTAAATCAAGGAAGGAATTATTCCAGTACAATTATTGAAGAGGATGGATTGACTTGTTTATGTATTGGTATTCAAGAATAATTTTGTTGAGGTACTTTTATGGCTTATTAGAATATTTTTGTATTACTCTATTGTGGTTTTTAGAAATTTTATGGTACCGGTAACCATGAAAACTGATTCAAATATTTTGGAAATCAGATGATATGCGCATAATGTAGGGATAAGAAGATAATGAGATGTTTTATTGTATTCATGAGGTCATGGTTGATATAAGGACTAAGTGTTATCATGGTTTGAGTATATATAATTTTGAGGGTTTTGGTATGTGTAAAGTGTTAACTTTTAACTGCATTCATGTTTTCACTAAGGTTCAATGGGTATTCATTTTTCAAGAGAATACATGATTAAGGCCTTCGAATGTTTGGAATGTTACCAACAAGAAAATATTATGATATATGGGGATCAACGATGGTATTAAATATCTGGTAATTGTTTTCACTATATTATGAGATTGGACTGTAGTATTATGGATAAGCCTAAATATTGGAATGGATTATGTTGGACATAAGTTAGTATTGTTTAAGGATAGATGTTTTTTCAATATTATTGATAGGATGTTATAGTAATATAGTTTTAGAAAAAGGACAACCTGCAGGACAGGAGACAGCCCATCGCGTCAGACAAGGACGTGGGAATCGAACCCACAACCGAAGTGCGACCGGACTTTATCGCCTACCACTAGCCTACAAGAAGTCCCTGTTTGGTAGAAACTAGTTTTATTTTATTAAGTGGTATGATTTATGATGTATAAGTTCATTTTTTGGAATCATATATAATTAACCTCACCATAGATGGATTTAAGTATATTTGATAACTTTTGCTAAACTTTTGTTTGAAACAGATGGAATGACCCATCATTCTGTCACATGATCTGTTAAGACTTCACGAATAACAAATTCAACTTCATTTCTTTAGGAGATGATGTGGAAATTGTTCAATGCAGGAACAACAGTGAGATTGTACCAAAATAAAGTAAGAATTTATTCTAATTAAAATTCTTCTACTTTAGGGAAATGATCTTGAAAACCAAAAATGTTGTCATAGTGCTCTTATATCCAATGAATCAGATGGTACCCTAGATCATCACAAATTTATGGATTTGTGATTGTTGGATTTTTCATAACCATGTTCTCTACCACTCTCCATCAGTACATGACGGTTAGATTTCTCTTCCATATCCATATTTTCACCTATGTTCTCCTATGTGGAAACCCAGTGATTAGTTAATTTGGGTAACCGTTACGTTTCATACTTTTGTTTTCAAAGCCATGTTTTGGTATTTCTTTTTACAATGTGGGTTTCCATGAACAGTAAATGATTTATAACCCTGACGAATTTCAAGGGCGAAGTTAATTTTAATGGGGGTAGAATGTAACAACCCGAGATATTATAAGATACATTCATTTTAATTTCATTCATATCTTTTTTTGTACGCTACACCAAGATTATCATGCGCTATACACGAAACCGTATTAGCTTGCAGTATACACAACACTATTCTTGGATCTGGTTACACACAATTTCATGTTCTCAACATTGAGTGTGTATATATATATATATTCAATGTATAAATGAAATATGGTTGTATTATGTTATGAAAAACAACAAAGGAGTCTTTCATTACACGCAACCCTAACTTGGCTTGCATTACACGCAATCGCGACCTTCCTCGATAGCGTATGTTGTACGCAATACCGAGTTTCAGTAAACAATGATATATTGTTATTGTATTATTATGGACTAGCCGTTATGAATAGTATTAACAAATATTTTAATTTTATAACATTATTATTCATATTACACATTTTCTAGAACATGTTATGAGAACAAAATAAATTTTTCAGGTAAAATAAGTATTTTTCAAAAAAATGCTGTTTTGCCAGCTTTTAATGGTGCACCCACATTAAACCTAGTTTTTGACATGTTTATAAGTTCAATTTTACAAAATAAACTTCTTCGTTTGAATTAGGATATAAAAATTTACATTGGATAAAGTTTTGATATTTTTCTGATAACTTTCATATTTTAATGAATAGTAAAACACGGTATATTTTAATTAAAAACAACTTTTTTCATCGTAATATTTTATATAGTTAAATTATAATATTGAATGGTTTTAAAGAATAAATAGAATATATTTTTACCATTTAATATAATGTATGTCATTATCATTGATTTTACATTGAATTCGTAGGTAAAATCAATTCAATCATTTGCAATGTTTTAAACAAAAACCCGTTTTCATTCGACAACGGGATTAATTTTAATTTAATTTCTCCAACTTCTGTGTATTGAATTTGGAAAAATGGATTACATATTTGGAATAAGTGGGTCCAAATTATATTAATAGACTACTTTTTTATTTTTGGGCATTATGAATAGTAACTACGGTTAATTTTATTTACCATAGTTAAAGGTAAATCGGGTAATTAAGAGTAAATATAAGATTATAAAACTATTCTAACACTTGCCAAAATCTTATTGGATGTCTAAAAGTCTACCCATATCACCTAAGGGTCGGATTATAATCATTTAATGGACTTTTTTCCATGAAAATTGTTTAATTATTATCAAAACCGAAGAAAGTGACAACGTGTCACTCTCTTAAATATTATCAGTATATTAATTTTAATTTAGTGATAAACATCATGAAACATAGAAAATGAATAGTCTCCAGAAATATAATGAAATTATATACATCATATGAATTTATTTATAATTTTTAGGGATTAAATAATTATCATTAATTGTGACACAATAGTGATGCATAAATTGTTTATCTACTGAAAAATCAAGAATACAGTTTTTATTAAACTAATAGTGACTATAAAAGGCACAAAACCCTAACTAAAACTTATTGGTCATGTAAATATAATCCATAATAATCCAATTGTCGAATAGTTGACCATTTTGAGACTTATAAAAGCGATTATGACACTTATATTATTTTATTTTAAATGATCCCAAAGTTGTCACTTTCATAATTTAATAAATATAACAATTTAAATATTGTGATTTTAAGATGATAAATTATAGTAAAAGTATTATTGTCAAAGTTAATAGATTTATATTCATCATAGGATTTCATTTTTAAATTTTATGCAAAAAATAAGTATATTAAATAATTATACAAAAATGTTTTAGTAATTATTTTATTAAGAGATAAACCAAATAAATGGTTTTAAAAATAATAAAATAAATATTATATGAACTATTTAATGTGATCTACTAATTTTCTAGATATATATGACCTTTTATGAATCAATTAATGCTTTTAGTTCGAACATATCTTCGGTATATAATTTATTTAAATTCAAATAAATGATTAGTTTTAAAATTGACACTATTGTTATTTTATAAAAATAACATATTACAAAATTGTATAAAAATCACAAAAATATTTAAAAATTATAAATTTAACTTTATATGGTCTATAATGTTATAAACTAACCAATTATGTAAAATTCACAACAAATAAGTAATTATTTGTTATAATTTATAATTTATAATTTCATTACAACAAATAAACTTAAATAGATTAAATAAGGATAAATCAAAATGATAATGTTTAAAATAAGATCCAAACATGTCTAAATTTTATTTGTTGATTATATTAGAACCCTATCTCATCTAATCATAGAATATTAGTCATTTTTTTAGGTTTTTAAGTGGGGTTAGATTTATTATGAATTAATATTTTTAAGAATTCCAAATGTGCCCCTCTCCTCCCTTATAAAAGGGCAACTCCTCCCTCTCTTCCTCACACCACTTTGAGCTTTCAAGCTCGGTCAAACCCTGCCAAAGTCTCTTCTCCACTTCCGTAGAAACAACCTAGAGGTTCTTGTATTCATCAAAGACCAATTTTAGTTCCCTAATAGGAGGTCTCAAAGAGGCGCTTCAAAGAAGAGGTAATGTTTGTTACCGATTCATTCAACTTTATTTATTCTTCAACTTCTTCTTCTTTAGTTGTTTCATTATGAAGTAATAACATCATTATCACTAATATACTGATATTTTATTATAAGTATGAAACAAACCCATTTCACCATTTATCCATCCTACGGAAAATGAAATCACCGCGCGTGCGTACGTACAGAATACCGTCTCCACGCCGTGGTGTAATCTATTTTCCACCACCACCATACTTGGATGGGAATAATGGTGTAAATAATAACTATATATGATTATTTTAAAGTTATATTGATTTTTTAATAATATACATACACTCCAATAAAATTCCACGATCATGGGAATGATATCATCGCTCATGCGTACATACGGAATACCGTCTCTACGACGCGATGAGATTAATTCTCAATGATTAACAATTCATAAATGATTATAAAGTATATATAATAAGTAATAATGAAATATATGACATAATAATGATACTGGATTTATGTATACATATATATGTATGTCATCCAATTAATTCCATTCAATTCAATGAGGATACGAAAACAACGTTCATGCATACGTACGGCCTACCGTCTCCATGAATGGTGTATTTCATTACATTTATTGATCTATTATATATATGTATATTCTGAATATATATTATATATAAATCATGTTTTATATTCTGGAATTATTTAATCCTGATCTAAGTAACTATGTGAATAATTACAAGTCAAAACACGGATGACAAATGAAACGATTTTGCCTAAAATGCTCTTTAACATGGAATTTACAAAATAATGGGTAATATAAAGACATAAGTGAACCATATATGATATCATAACAATTACTATGAATCTTTAATAAGTCAATAACATTATTTAAATCATTATACATGTGGTTTGGACACTAACGAAGCAAATCGTTCATAAAGTAAGGGATAATTTTGCAAATATCATTTTTATCTGAGATTGCTTATTCGTAAGTATTTATTGGGGCTATTTCTATCATGTACATGTTTTATAAAAGTGTTTTCATGTACGTATAAAGTTATTTTTACCCATTTTTGACTTTTAATACATGTTATATATGGAATCTTTCTCTTATTTATGTTACGATGTACTTTTTTTGAATTTTCCGACAAAAGTACAAGGAGAATGTTATTTTTAACTTATACGGTGTGAACGGTTTTTTACGGTTTTATAAAGACTTGTTTTCATGAAGCTTCCTCCAAAATATTTCATTAATATTTTCAACAAAATCCTTTTCTTTTAAAATTGGATGATTTTTTGTGAAATGAAATTGATTTTGAAGAAGAATATATATTTTCCACAAGAATTCATTTCAAGTGTTTTAACAAAATCATTTTCCATCTAAGATGAAATTAATTCATATGTGTATGTTTCAAGTACAATGTCTCTAAGATTTACATGGTTTCAATATTCTTATGATGAAATGATATCCATTTTTTTATATGGATTATGTTATGATTGGATGATGTTTATGATAACCATTTAATTCTTTGGGTTATGATGAATGATTTATGTTTATGTTGTGGCACAAGTAAAAATGATTTCATTATGAGATGGGTGGGACCTATATCTCCCTCCAATGCATTGGGTAAAGATTTATATCTCATGAGATAGACATAGATGGAACGAAAAGTTAAACTAGTTCAGTAATACAGGACTGGAACGAGGAGTGAACTCGATTCAGAAAGGGACTTTGTCCACTAAGATGGTCTTGGCAGCAATGCATTGGCTACTATGGAAATAATATCATGTTCTTAATGGTTTCCACATTTACATGTTTTATTCCCATTCTATTTTACCATTATTAATGTTTCTTTATGATCTATTCCTTATATACTTCCATTTTTTATGTCATTGCTCAATCTTTTGATGTTTAAACATTATGTTCATGTTTTTAAGTTCCAATGTATATGGTAAGTTTTATTTTATCCATGCTTAACCTTACTGAGCATTTGAGCTCACCCTTTTTATGTTTTCTTTTCTTCACAGGATATAAAGGAAGGTTTTAGTTTAGAAAAAAAGGGAAAGATCTTTATGGGAGATGTTGAAGATCTTTCACCACAATTAGAAGATTATGTTCCACGTTTCCAAACACAATAAACTATTACAGTCCTTGTGTGTCTGTTTTTGTTATGTATTATGTATTCTGCTAAAGCAATTTAATTTCCATGTACGTCAAGCTTCAGGCCTCTACAGTTGGTATCAGAGGAAAGGATTAGTCAACCTTTGGAAACTAGGATGCGAAAACGTTAGTGAGATCCTTAGAGATATTTCTAAGGTATGTCTAGGGATATCCCTAAGGATAAGTATATGTATAGGATATAGTCCTAAAACTATGGTAATGATATTAGAATTTAACCTAAGATGTTATAAATTTAGGGTACTCCCCCTTTACTATGTTGTTTCTCGAGCCTGATTTTAGCCTCTCACAGAATTATTTTTGTGTTTTAGTTAATGGAGGGAACCAGAAGGAATTCAGTTAACATTGAATCCATAGGACAAATTGGTGACTATGAGCAACAAATTGTGTAATGCCTAGAGAGAAAGATATTGTAATTATTCCAAATTAGTCATAGCGATATATGATTAACAAGGTGAAATTTAGTGGTATGCCTAATTCATCAAATAAGAGGAAGATAGACTTTTATTCATGTTCGCATGTGGAGGAGCATAAAGAAAGGAAAATCGATATTTCTAAAGAAGGGAAGACGAACCTTGAGGAATACCTCAAATGGAGGGATAGATGTTATCTGTGTGGAGAAAAGGGTCATAGAGTGACATACTGTTATGGAGTTCAATGTCTTATTTGTGGAGAACATGGGCATTACCAAACTCAATGCCCTGACCTAAAAATTTACTTCTAAATCAAGGAATGAATTATTCCAGGACAATCATTATAGAGGATGGATTGAAGTGTTTATGTATTGGTATTCAAGAATAATGTTGTTGAGGTACTTTTATGGCTTATTAGAATATTTTTGTATTAGTCTATTGTGGTTTTCAATAATTTTATGGTACCGGTAACCATGAAAAGTGATTCAAATATTTTGGAAATCAGATGATATCCGCATAATGTAGGGATAAGATGATAATGATATGTTTTATTGTACTCATGAGGTCATGATTGATATAAGGACTAAGTGATATCATGGTTTGAGTATATAGAATTATGAGGATTTTGGTATGTGGAAAGTGTTAACTTTTAACAGCATTCATGTTTTCACTAAGGTTCAATGGGTATTAATTTTTCAAGAGAATACATGATTAAGGCCTTCGAATGTTTGGAATGTGACCAACAAGACATATCTTATGATATATGGGGATCAACGATGGTATTAAATATCTGGTAATTGTTTTCACTATATTATGAGAGTGGACTGCAGTATTATGGATAAGCCTAAAGATTGGAATGGATTATGTTGGACATAAGTTAGTATTTTTTAAGGATAGAAGTTTTTCCAATATTATTGATGGGATGTTATAGTAATATTGTTTTAGAAAAAGGAAAACCTGTAGGACATGTGACATCCCATCGCGTCGGACAAGGCTGTGGGAATCAAACCCACAACTGAATTGTGATTGGACTTTATCGCCTACCACTGTCCTACAGGATGTCCCTGTTTAGTAGAAACTAGTTTTATTTTATTAAGCGGTATGATATATGAAGTATAATTTCATTTTTGGAATCGTATATAATTAACCTCACCATATATGGACTTTTGTATATTTGATAACTTTTTCTAAATGTTTGTTTGAAACAGATGGAATGACCCATCATTCTATCACAAGATCTGTTAACACTTCACATATAACAAATTCAACTTCATTTCATTAAGAGATGAAGTAGAAATTGTTTAAAGCAGGAACAATAGTGAGATTGTACCAAAATAAAGTAAGAATTTATTCTAATACAAATTCTTCATCGTTAGGGAAATGATCTTGAAAACCAAAAATGTTGTCCTAGTGCCTTTATATCCGAAGAATCAGATGGTACCCTAGATCATCACAAATTTATGGCTTTGTGATTGTTGGATTTTTCATAACCATGTTCTCTACCACTCTCCATCAGAACATGACGGTAAGATTTCTATTCCATATCCATATTTTCAACTATGTTCTCCTATGTGGAAACCCAGTGATTAGTTAATTTGGGTAACCATTACGTTTCATACATTAGTTTTTAAATCCATGTTTTGGTATTCCTTTTTACGATGTGGGTTTTTATGAATGGTAAATGATTTATAACCCCGATGAATTTCGAGGGCGAAATTCATTTTAATGGGGGTAGAATGTAACAACCCGATATTTTATAAGATATATTAATTTTAATTTATTTCATATCTTTTGTTTTACGCTACACCAAGATTATCTTGCGCTATATGCAACACCGTATTAGCTTGCAGTATACACAACACTATTCTTGGATCTGGTTACACACAATTTCAAGTTCGCAACATTGAGTGTATTTATATATATGTATATATATATATATATATATTCAATGTATAAATTAAATATGGTTGGATTATGTTATGAAAAACAACAAATGAGTCTTTCACAACACGAAACCCTGACTTGTCTTGCATTACACGCAATCACGACCTACCTCGATAGCGTGTGTTGTATGCAATATCGGGTTTCACTAAACAGTGATATATTGTTATAGTATTATTATGGACTAGCCATTATGAATAATATTAACTAAATTTTTAATTTTCTATCATTATTATTCATCTTACACAGTTTCTAGAAAATGTTATGAGAACAAAATAAAAATTTCAGGTAAAATAAGTATTTTTCAAAAAATGTTGTTTTGCCGCCTTTTAATGGTGCACCCACATTAATACTGGTTTTTGACATGTTTATAAGTTCAATTTTACAAAATAAACTTCTTCTTTTGAATGAGGATATAAAAATTTACATTGGATAAAGTTTTGATATTTTTATGATAACTTTCATATTTTAATTAATAGTAAAAACACGCTATATTTTAATTAAAAACAACTATTTTCATCGTAATATTTTATATAGATAAATTATAATATTTAATGGTTTTAAAGTATAAATAGAATATATTTTTACTATTTAATATAATTTATGTCATTAGAATTTATTTTACATTGAATTCGTAGTTTAAATCAATTCAATCATTTGCAATGTTTTAAACAAAAACCCGTTTTCATTCGACAACAGGATTAATTTTAATTTAATTTCTGCAACTTCTGTGTATTTAATTTGGAAAAATGGATTCCATATTTGGAATCAGTGGGTCCAAATTATTTTAATAGAATACTTTTTATTTTTGTGCATTATGAATAGTAACTACGGTAAATTTTATTTACCATAGTTAAAGGTAAATCGGGTAATTAAGAGTAAATATAAGATTATAAAATTACTCTAACACATGCCAAAATCCTATTGGATGAATAAAAGTCTACCCATATCACCTAAGGGTCGGATTATAATCATTTAATGGACTTTGTTCCATGAAAATAACTTAATTATTATTAAAACCAACGAAAGTGACAACATGTCACTCTCTTAAATATTATAAGTATATTAATTTTAATTTAGTGATAAACTTCATTAAACTTCGAACATGAATAGTCTCTAGAAATATAATGAAATTATATAGATCATATAAATTTATTTATAATTTTTTGGGATTAAATAATTATCATTAATTGTGACACAATAATGATGCATAAATTGTTTATCTAGTGAAAAATCAAGAATACAGTTTTTATTAAACTAATAGTGACCATAAAAGGCACAAAACCCTAACTAAAACTTATTGGTCATGTACATATAATCCATAATCATCCAATGGTAGAATATGTGACCATTTGGACCCTTATAATATCTATTATGACACTTATATTATTTTATTTTAAATGATGCCAAAGTTGTCACCTTCATAATTTAATAAATATAACAATTTAAATATTGAGATTTTAAGATGATAAATTCGAGTAAAAGTATTATTATGAAATTTAATAGATTTATATTCATCATAGGATTTTATTTTTAATTTTTATGTAACAAATATGTATATTAAATAATTATACAATAATGTTGTAGTAATTATTTTATTAGGAGATAAACCAAATAAATGGTTTTAAAAATAATAAAATAAATATTATATGAACTATTTAATGTGATACAATAATTTTCTAGAAATATATGACCTTTTATGAATCTATTAAATCTTTTAGTGTGAAAATAACTTCTCTATATAATTTATTTAAATTAAAATAAATTAATAGTTTCAAAATTGACACTATTGTTATTTTATAAAAATAACATATTATAAAATTGTTTAAAAATCACAAAAATATTTAAAAATTATAAATTTAAATTTATATGGTCTATAATGTTATAAAGTAAAAAATTATTCAAAATTCACAACAAATATGTAAATATTTTTTATAATTTAAAATTTATAATTTTATTACAACAAATAAACATTAATAGATTAGATAATGATAAATCAAAATGATATGGTTTAAAATAAGATCCAAACATGTCTAAATTTGATTGGTTTATTAGTTTACAACCCTATATAATATAATATTAGAATATTAGTCCTTTTTGTAGGTTTTTAAGTGGGGTTAGATTTATTATAAATTAATATTTTTAAGAATTCCAAAGGTGCCCCTCTCCTCCCTTATAAAAGGGCACCTCCTCCCTCTCTTCCACACACCACTTTGAGCCTTCACGCTCGGTCAAACCCTACAAAATTATCTTCTCAAATTCCCTAGAAACATCCTAGAGGTTCGGGTCTTCTTCAAAGACCAATTTTAGTGCCCTAAGAGGAGGTCTCAAAGAGGTGCTTCATAGAAGAGGTAATGTTCGTTACCGATTCTTTCAACTTTATTTCTTCTTCCACTAATTATTATTTAGTTGTTTCATTATGAAGTAATAACATCAGCATCACTAATATAATGATATGTTATTATAAGTATGAATCAAACCTATTTCACCATTTATCCATCCTATAGAAAATGAAATCACTGCACGTGCGTACGTACGGAATACCGTCTCCACACCGTGGTGTAATCTATTTTACACCACCACCTTACTTGGATCGGTATAATGGTGTAAATAATAACTATATATGATTATTGTAAAGTGATATTGATTCTGTAATATTATACATACACTCCAATAAAATTCCACGATCATGGGAACGATATCATCGCTCGTGCGTACATTCGGAATACCGTCTCCACAACGTGATGAGATTCATTATCAATGATTAACCTTTCATAAATGATTATAAAGTATATATAATAAGAATAATTAAATATATGACATAATAATGATATTGGATTTTTGTGTATATATATATATCTATGTCATCCAATTAATTCCATTCAATTCAAAGAGGAAACGAAAACAACGTTCATGCGTACGTACGGCCTACCGTCTCCATGAACAGTGTATTTCCTTCCATTTATCGATCTATTATATATATGTATACTCTGAATATATAATATATATAAATCATGTTTTATATTCTGGAATTAAGTAATCCTGATATATGTAATTATATGAATAATTACAAGTCAAAACACGGACGACAAATGAAACGATTTTTCCCAAAATGCCCTTTAACATGGAATTTACAAAAGAACGGGTAATATAAAGTCATAATTGAACCATATATGATATCATAACAATGAATATGATTCTGTAATAAGTCAATAACATTATTTATTTCATTATACATGAGTTTTGGACACTTATGATGCAAATCAGACCTAAAGTAAGGGATAATTTTGAAAATCCCATTTTTATCCGAGATTGCTTATTCGTAAGTATTTATTGGGGATATTTTTATCATGTCCATGTTTTATAAAAGTGTTTTAATGTATTTATAAAGTTCTTTTTACCCATTTTTGAATTATACTACATGGTATGTATGGAATCTTTCTCTTATTTACGTTATGAGGTACTTTTTTTGAATTTTCTGACAAAAGTACGAGAAGAATGTTATTTTTAACTTATAAGGCGTGAACTGTTTTTTTACAGTTTTATAAAGCCTTGTTTTCATGAAGCTTCCTCCAAAATATTTCATGACTATATTCAACAAAATCCTTTTCTTTTAAAATTTCATGATGTTTTTTGAAAATAGATTGATTTTGAAGAAGAAAGTATATTTTCCTCAAGAATTCATTTCAAGTGTTTTATCAAAATCATTTTCCATCAAAGATGAAATTATTTCATATGTGTATGTTTCAAGTATAATGTCTCTATGATTTACATGGTTTCAATATTCTTATGATGAAATGATATCCATTTTTTTATAAGGATTATGTTATGATGGGATGATGTTTATGATACCCATTTAATTATTTGGGTTATGATGAATGATTTATGTTTATGTTGTGGCACAAGTAAGAATGATTTCATTATGAGATGGGTGAGAACTATATCTACCTCCAATGCATTAGATAAAGATTTATATCTCATGAGATATACATGGCTGGAACGGCATGTTAAACTGGTTCAGTAATACAGGACTCGAACGAGGAGTGAACTCGATTCAGAAAGGGACTATGTCCACTAAGATGGTCTTGGCAGCAATGCCTTGGATACTATGGAAATCATATCATGTGCTTAATGTTTTCCACATTTACATGTTTTATTACCATGCTATTTTATCATTCTTAATGTTTCTTTATGATCTATGCCTTACATACATCCATGTTTAATATCATTTCTCAAGCTTTTTATGTTTAAACATTATGTTCATGTTTTTAAGTTCAAATGTATATGGTAAGTTTTATTTTATACATGCTTACCCTTAATGAGCATTTGAGCTCACCCTTTTTATGTTTTCTTTTCCCTAGGATATAAAGGAAGGTTTTAGGTTAGAAAAAAAGGGGATGATATTTATGGGAGATGTTGAAGATCTTTCACCACGATTAGAAGATTACGTTCCAAGTTTCCAAAGACACTAAACTATTATGGTCTTTATGTGTCTGTTTTTGTTATGTATTAAATATTCCGCTAAAGTAATGTAATGTCCATGTACATCAAGCTTCGGGCCTCTACATTACCCTTTTTATAGTAACCAAGATCTGGAGAAAATTTTTATCAACCTAAAGAAACTCCACAACATATAAATAAAAGAATCCAAAATCCACCCCACCCATATGAATTAATTAAAACATCTAGAAATACAATAAAAAGATCTAATGTAAATACCAAAAGAAAAAATTTAAGCAGTAACATGACAATTGTCCCAACGTAAAAGCTAGTAATGCATAGCAAGGTCCAAATAGTCCTCATTTAAAACTAAAAATAGTTTTAAATATTTATGGTGAGCATACACGTATAATCAGTGGGGAAAAACTAATGTCTCTCATTCAAAATTTGTGGAAGAATACTAATTCCCACATGAGAAAACAATAGAACCTATAAATCACCTAACAAGGCATATTATCCTCCCCAACCTCTCCAAAGGCATGATCACCAAATAATTCAAGTCAAGTAATGTAATATTGATCTCATAGATGATGGGGTACCCCGACAACTTTCACACCAATTAGCCACTCTCAAACTCTAAAAATCATCTAGGTGCTCCCACCTCTTCTGAAATTACCACATCACAACCTCCCCGCACACACATAGGCCACACAACTAGTCCATATACATGGGAAAATGAAACTCATCACATCTCTCTTGCACACACCTAGGCCTCAAAACCACATCCCACCCATCGACACGTGGGCCACATACCATGTCATATCATGAAAATTCCTGGGAAATCACAAAACATCATATCCTGAAGACACATGGGAATCCAAAACTCCTCTCATCTTGAAGAAACATGGGAAACCAAAACATGAAAACACACAACTGGGCCTCACAAACCACAACATCCCTAAAGAATCTCATGATATCTCCTCCTAGAATAGGGAGTAGGGAAGTGTGTGTGTCTATAAATGCATCCTCATTCTATGATGTTTGGGAAAGACACCCTCCCACGTAACTATGGGGGTGTTTGTAAAATTTTTCTCAACTAGGGTGGAGTGCGAATATAAATTAAAAGGATGTAAAAGTATATATATAGGCATCAAACACTCAGTGAAACCTATGGGTTCCTCCAAACATACAACGAGACCTCAAAACATCCCTTACTACAACCTCTAAATTCATAACGACACATCATTCTATTCTACAAGGCAAAGAGCCTGATAAAATAAAGTGTTTTTAGGCTTACTCAGCGTTAACTACCATTCATGTTATCATATTTATTGCATTAATTAGGTAAAATAAACATACCTGACCATTCCATTCTCTATTAGAAAATAAATTTATTCATCCCACTACCACCCGGGAAACTCATAGGCTCGCCATACAATAATCCACATAACAAAATTCACATAGAGGAATAAGAACCATACCAACCACTGCTAAATAAAAATTGAGAAAGAAGGACTAGGGTAAAAGTATCCACTTTAACATCCATTCATAAAATATAAATCTATAGAATTTTTGGGTGTAACACCCACACAAGGTAACATCATATTTCTTAAAAATTATCCCTCCCAAACCTTCATCCATCTAGAACAAACCCCTGAACATACTACCTAACCCAGCAATACATCACACCACAACCATCCTTAGTAGCCCTGCTACACAAATTCACCACATCCAAAAAAAAAACCACCAAACTGGTAGCAGTCCCACTGCCCAAATATACCATTCCCAAAAACCAAAAGACAACCCAGATACAGTCCCACTACATAACACATTAATCCATTCCACATTCAGATAGTCTCTAAACCTGAGATTTCATTACACCATTGGTACCACCCTATATGCATACTCAAACTCCCTGCTATAGAACCACAAGACTAGAACACGACACAAGGTTGAACAAAACCATAAAAAGCACAAAACCACACCAAAAAGAAATGTGTATTCATATTTAGAAAGACTCATTCCTTAATTACACTTTGATAATTCCTGGGTGATCACAAAACAAGTTCAATCCTAGGGAATCTATTTATTTAACTCGGTATACATGGTTAATCATTTTCATTAAAACAATAGTTCAAAATGGAAAAAAACAAGCATTCACAATTCATACAGGTGTGAAAACAGAGGCCACCAATAACCTTGATTTTCATATGGGTACAATTTACAACATGGATAATAGATAAAACAAAATTATCATCATCATTATCTTCCCTCCCTTCATTTATTACTAATGTAACAAAACCCGTTATAGTAATATGTTCGATTATCTTTATAACAGGTTAGATTATTTTTTGAATAGCCTTAATTGAAAGTATTATTTGACCATAATAACAAATATACATTAGCATAACCACCCATAATGATACAATAATTAAATAAATACTAAGGGATCCCTACCATGAAGAACAGACGATCATAAACTCCTCCTTGGGCCAAAATAGGGGGTGCGTGAGTAGTATGAAATACTCCAAGGAAAACTGGATTTGAAAGACACATCAAAACACATGACTCCATGAGAAAGAAAGGCTTCGAGAGCACAAATATAAATAAAAAAACACACAAGTAATTTAGGACATTGTCTCTAGAAATTCCAGATCATATATCGAGGGGAGGAAATGGTTTCAAGGGCCATTAAAGTCTGAACGTGGTGTAGACCACATGGATTGACTGTTTCAATGTATCGAGAGAATTAGAATATTAAATATATAATTAATATACTTTTAAAGTCCTATATAAATGATCAAATGATGTTTTAAACACATTTTCCATAAAATTAAATGTTATGGGGAGAATCTGCAAAATTTGGCCAAAATCTCAAAATAACCCATCATTGGGTGAGTCACTGACACAAGATACCGATGGAGAGTCACCAATGGTTGAGTCACCGATACGAAATAATAATGGAGACACACTGACAAGAGATACTAATAGAGTGTCACTAATGGATGAGTTATTTATGTGTGCCATAGATGGCGTCTTACTGATGGTCGAGTCACCGACATGGGCTTCCATCAGTGAGTCACCCACACAGGCTATCGATGGTGAGTCCCTTACATGATCTACTAATGGCCAGTCACCAATGGGAGCTACCTATGGTTAGTAACCAACACCACCAACAAAATCCACCAACCATCCCCACCTACGGATGAAACCTACCAATTCCACCTTATAATTCCACCTACCATAGGAAAAATATATTTTCTTAAAATTCCAGAAATGTATCACTATTGCCTCCCAGAACACCCTAAAAACTAGATTTTCACAAATTAATGTACAGAAGAGGTCGAAAAAATTACATTAAAAAACTATTAAACCATGGATATCGAAATTTGACCCCTCTAAGCATCCAATTAGAAACCAAAATTATAGGAAACCATCTGTAATGGAAAATATTAATCAGTTTTAGTTAATTTTAACAATTTATAATAAATTTTTGTATTCATCCAAATATGAATGAAATATTAAACATAAAGTGGGAATTAACAATTAAATAATCAAGAATAAAAGTATTTATATATTGAAAATTTGTTCACAAAATGTACTTATCATTTATACATATAAGACGATTACCTTTGGTATGTAGGTAAAAGAAAACATATATGATTGATCTATGAAATGATACTATCACATATGTTTTTTTATTTATTATATTACGTTTGTGATAATAATAATAATAATATATTGTAAATAATGATGAAATGATTCATGTATTTTAGAATGGTGTAATGAGATAGTATAAATTTTGTGTTCAAATTAGATTGATATAGAAAATTATTAAAAATAGTTATTTTCAAATTTTAATAATATGATATCCCAATTATATCCCTTGAATTTACATTTGAGAGGAATATTAAACACATATAACACTAACTCAATTGATTTGGATGATAAGGAACATTTTTATAGTTTTCTAATTGTTATATAGATTATAGAGATGGGAGTCCACAAGGGAGAGGCCATGGTGGTATACTTCACTAGAGACTTTCAAATGAAACAGCAACCAATTTTTTAGGGTGTTGGTTGACTTGATGGGAAAAAATAAAAGGATCAAGAGGTTTTATAATATTTTTCATCTTATTGAGACCCTAGGGGATACGTTTTTGGTGATTCTTACCTTATGATATAGGGTCTATCTACGAGATAGTGGACTGAGTTATTATAAGCTAATAGGTATGTGGGCCTTATCTATGGGACATCCCAGAACCTCTACATTAAGGAATTATTTATTCTGACCATAAATCTATAAAATGGTAAATAGATCATAAATAAATATTAATAGATATTTAATTGAATAAAACTATAGCCACATGTTTTATTTTGTATAATTTATGATAATGATATGGGGATATGAGGCCTAGAAATCCCAACATTTTGAGATTATCATGTAACCATCCATTCAGATATAGATATTTTTTTTAGAATATATTTATGTATTGGTAGGCTTAAACACTATTATTTATTATATGGTTCCTGAGGAGAGTAGATGATTCATCATGATAGATCCCTTTGGAGTATCTGACATTGGAAATTTTAGTGTAAGGAAGAGGAAATTCAATGATTTGTGCCTCAACACTAAGTAAAATTGTAGTTAGGGTGGAGTTTCATTATTTCCTTCTAGATAAACAATTCATGGAGAGTGTTTCCAATATGAGCAATGATGAATCTTTTAATCGATGTGTTTTAGTGTTCCAAATGAGTGTCTATATTATGGTGATATATGATACTCACAATACTATTACTAGTGGGTGTGTTGGATAATTGGTTGGTGAGGATTTGAGTAGACATAGAAATCCCATGTTTATTCAAGGGGATACATACAGTGTAAAAATAAAATTATTTTGGAATAAACATGACTCGTTAATGGATCGTGAATGTAGGGACTATAATAGTAGTAGCGTATACCGTAATAGGGTTGCATGAAGAACCTATTTGTTGCCTAAAAATTAGGTACTCTTTAAGCATGATGAGGATATGTTTATGGTATGAGGTTGAATGATTTTATACATTCCAAATCAGTGTATATGTTTTTTGGAATAATTTTCAATCATGCTAGGTAGAATATAGAATATTTTGAAGCTGTGAAAAAATATAAGAACTTATGAGGCCTCATTTTTATAGACATTTCAAATATTGATGTGATTATTATCAATGAGTAAATGTGACACCCCAACTGGAATCCACTCACTGGTTCATAGGTTGAGGAAGAAATATACCTCATGTACACCACCCCGAACACTAGAAGATACTTATTAGAAAATAGTGTATAAATCAAATGATGGTGAATCTAAACCCCTAAATTAGTGGAAAAAAATACAGTTGAAATAACCAAATAATTTCCAACATGTTATTCTATAAAAAATGATTTGGAATTTATACAATCATTCAACCTCACTAACCATCAACCGGGCTAATCACATAATAAAAATAAAAACTAAAACAAAATATAAAAGAGGCCATACATATATCATCAATACTGACCATATCCCTATCAGAAATTTTCTATGTAGCTACCCCAACATTACCCACCACACATCTGGTATGCTAACCAGTATTGTAAATATAAGGTATTTATGTCCAATATAGTATATGTGTATCGTGTAAGAAATAAATCTCATATGGTTCTCATTAAGGGCACAAAATTTATGTCATTATATTGTTGTATTTATGAGGAACAATATATCCAAAAACATAAACGATAACACAAGAGTGTGGGATATAGAGTTCCAACCAGGCCAGTAGGACTCCATGACCATTAGTTTTTCACATTATAACAATTCCCCCATAACTCATAACTATAAATTATTTTCCCTAATATAGAATCGAGTCACCTTATTCCATTAATACCATATTATAGATTATACCAAAATATTCATGGTTTAGTGTCGAAGTACAACCCATACCATATATTAAGATACTAGGTAGGGTCTCCACCATGTCTCATCCACAACCCAAAAGTGTAGGTTAGTGTCCAGAATCCCTGTCCTAGAAACACCTTCTCATTCAATGTTGTATTAAAAAAACCTTCTCAATTATGTTGATTCCAATGTCCATGCCTCAACCACAATAATATTATTCAGGGTATGGACCATATTATATACCGTGCCCATCCTCTTTCTCACAATGAAGTCTCACATCAAACATCAATGACAACCCATCTTCTATAGGAGGGGTATCACATCACATGCACTTCCCTCTCACCAAGAATGTGGTCATAACTTTTATGATTCCCTCTATTAGTGTGGTCTCATATTCAGGTGGGAAAATATCCTCTCACCCAGGAAGGTCCCTAATAGTACCCTCTTACATAGCTAATGATTATACATCCCCACTCCTACCCTCTTATATAGCATAGCTTTCAGAATATGCTCTACCCCTCTAACTCAAGACATGATTAAAATTTGTACATTCAAAAAATAAGAAATAGAGCATGTATCCCATCTCATAATCTCACCCACACATTACATGTGTGTTATCCACTAGATTCCTATCACCAAGTCTCAACGTACATCTCTTTATCCAACAAATATTATAGGATAAACACCTCTAGACTGCCTTTGTCTTTTATCCTTAGCACGAAATGTGTTCTTTATCCTATAGTGATCCCATATCACATAGGCACTTCCTGACCCCATCATGAAGGTATGGACCCAAATATCATCAACACATTACATTACACCCTTACTGTAGTTCTATCTCTCACATCTCTTATAAGATCCCTCAATACCATCAGTCAACATAAAAACACACCACCAATTCTATCTAAATATCAATCCAAATCAATAGGATTCTCCTCACTCAGTGTGAGAGGTATAACCATATCACCCAATGCACTAGAATGAAGAATCTTAATCATAACAAACTATCCCTAGGAATCAAACCTATGCTACCCACGTAAAATATTGAACCTCATGACTTGCATGATATTTATCATAAACATAGGCCACACCCTCTCAACTAAATCATATAATATCTAGTCAATGCCAAATTTACCATGTTCTAAAGAGAAGTTAATCAATGTGTGGGAAGCTCGATGCAATCCTATATATTTATTTAGGGAACTCTGAGTCCCTATCACATTACTTGATCCTTTGAAAAAATTTAGTAATGATGAAATTCATGAATAAAAAGAATATGGATTTATATTCTAAGTGACCTTCTACATCTGACATGGAGTTACTTTCCTCATTAAGCTCAACACAACCTTTTCCAAAGCTTTATATTACTCATCCAATCTCATAAAACCACATATATTTATATATTATTTCATGAGACAAAAATAAATAATTATAATAATTTAATGATAAAAATTTAAATTAAACAAATGATTTATAGAAAAATAAAACTTATTGCTATGGGAAATTTACAATTGATGGCAGGCTCCCAACACACATAGATGGAAAACCCACTTCTAATATTTAATGACCCATACATTTAATACATAAATTTTACATCTAATTAGATTAATAGTCCATATATTACATTAATATCCCTGCCATAATATTATAGGTTTAGTGTCTATCGAACATTGGTTACATAAACACCTTATTCATAAGAGATCCACATCATTTACGATTGTGTAATTCATAACTAGAACTAATACTAGAAATATCATACTTAATGTCTTTATTTATAGCCTAGTGAATGGAAACACAGTAAAGGGTTATTTCAGATACTTAGTAAGGGTATAGAACAATGATATCTATAATCCCTTACAACTAACATGAGTGTAAGTGTATGACAACATGAGTTTAACATTTCCAAACCATACCCAATATACTATAGATAATAAGAATGTGTCATGGAATAAATTATGTTAATTTATATGATACGAATAAAATAATAATAAAATAACACGATCCATGAGAGTGTAAAATTTGAATAATATATAACTATTTGGAAGTGAAATAATAATAGAAAATCAATTCTTTATATAAGTATCACTGCCAAGACTATTTAGTGGATTTGGTTTACTATCCATTATATCATATCCTTGACCATGGTTAACTCCCAATAATATCATAGTGGATAAATTTCATTACTAAACCAAATGCATTTCTCATTAAATTCTTTATTATCACATGATATATACATATTTACTCTACAAATTAGATTGATATATAATTTTAGGCCCACCTTGTAACGTCTTGACATGGAAGCCACTAAATTGGTGCTTCGAACTGGTTTAAAACAAGGCCTAAAATGTGCCTCCTTGTATGCTAGAGGCTGCCAACTAGAAGCAAAGGACTAGGGTATGATAGTGGGGAGACTATGCCTTTATACTAGATTATGAAAACAACATAATTAACTAAGTATCATACACAACATAAATTAATCATAGTGTAGAGGAAATAAAAAATAGAAATAGAACAAGATATAATAGTAAATTACTGTTAAAAACCAAAAATAAATGCAATAAAATACAAAAATGGTCGCCCACTAGGACATCCATACAGATACAAGTACAAATATAAGATTAATGTTAACCCACATGGCTCAACAACTATCTCTAAACCAACCCACGTACCCGATCAACAGACACTGTTGAACTGATGTATCTCGATCAGTAAAACCACTCGAGCATCTCCGCTCGACCATGAAACACTATCCTTTAGCCCTATCCACCATGAAATATGTGCTCGACCAGAAAAGTAGACATAAGGTCTACACATACACCAAGGTGCATGTTCAAGGGTGAGAAATAATCTCAGTTGGGCACCCCAACAAGAAACCTATAACTGTGCTACAAAAAGTGTATGTAATAACAACATGCTTAGCCGAGCGGGAACACACAACAAAATGAAGTAGACCAATCATGCAATGATAGTTGAACCTAGTGTCTGTAATCCCTTTTAATTGGTCAAGTTCTACCATGGATTTCCATATCTATGTATGTATATATGTATAGTCTCATAATTATGTACATATACATAAATATGAATATTCCATAGTTTTTGAATAAAATAACATGAATCCACATCATTATTTTATCCTCAGGTCCATAAGCCCGATCGCCTGGACAACCTATGTTAGGGTATTAAGATGGACGCTATGAAACTCAAGCTGTGTATTATTATGTTGATTTCATGGTCTATAATATCGTCACCATATATTTGATTTTTCCAATATTGGAATTCTATCTCTGAGAAAGATACTTCACCATAGGGTAAAACTGATCCAACACTTGGGTTCACTCGTAGTCACTTCCACTAATAACTTGATTTCTGTATACTGATGATCAACCATGTAAAGAAGGATTCTATATACTGATGGTCAATCCTACAAATATCTGTAAGAGAATAATCATTTCAATAATAAAACATCCATCCTATGAGCCCATCTAAGGTGTTCCTACACGGGAATCCAAATATTACTCAAGGCATTGGAGCCATCAATCCACTGATCCCGTATAAGGCAACTCCAAAATGGATCCTTGTTTTACTCAAGGTACATTAGTATATTACCCACTAATTCCATTGAAGGTATCTCATAACTAGATCCAGGTATCACTCAGAGTATAACCATATCCAACCAATGAACCCATTCAAGGCATCCCTCAAATAGATCCATGAAACACTCAAGGATTAATTACATTAAATAGCCCATTAAGAGTAGCCAAGTAATTCCAACATTGAGAATCCATGTGTCACTCAGGGTACACAAATAAATATCCCAATGATCCCATCCAAGTAATTCCTATAACCAAAATCGTTGAATCACTAAGAGAATATAAGTCAACATAGAAAGCTTAATAGTTAAGTCACAGGTAATATCTATTGTACTTGTAAAATATCATAAATAACTTGGAATTTACTCCAAATACTAGGTAAGAATTTTTGGACAAACCAATAACAAAATTAATCTCAGGAAGAGCATCCATGCATCCCAATATAAAGGAAGATGCCTCATGTCATGCTCCACAACCACCAACCTTGAATCACCTATTGTGAACATCACTGCATAAGAAATATAGTAGTGAAACATAACAAAGAGTGATGGTGGACAGAACACATGAACCTACAATATAGTCACAACCCCATGGGATTAATATTTTTTCATGGGTTCTTTGTGACACCTGAACACCAAATCTACCCAAAACCAACATGACAATCGGGGTTGGTCAAACCACGGACCCCCACTGGGTCCCTTAAGTGAAACACTATAGATGAATCATACATGGGATCCTCCAGGTAAAAACAAGTGAAGGAATCCTACATAGAATCATTATAGAAAAGTAAGGTAGGTATCCTATTAGAGATCCTTGTACAAAGAAATACAGATTTATCCTATAACCGGGATCCTCTCAAAGGAAAACAGAAGAGAGATCTTACAAGGAACTCCCTTGGGAAGGATATAAGAAAAGGCATCCCTCAGGGGATCCTTGGAAGCATTTAATATAATGGAATCATGGTCTAGAAGGGATCATCCCACAGTGGTAACATCATCAAAATAATAGGTCATGGGAGATATCTCATTACTCATCTCATATATAAAATATCATCTATATTGGTCTAAACACCCAACCTATCATCCACACCAAGTCTCACTCTCAGGTGAAAAATGAACTTGAAAAAAGGAGTTAGAAAATCCCCATTTAGTAAGAACCTAAAAAAATCATTTATATGACCTCTAAATGTAAAAAGGATTCTATAATTGTGATCTACAAATGAAAATTCTCAGAATGGAAAACTGACACTCTAGAAACAACCAACTGGTGTAAATAGTATTATTCATTGTAATGATCCCGATTGGTTCCCAAAAATGATGTATATTTTAGAAATGGAAATTAGTAACTAAATTTCCACATTTAATTAATGTCAACAATGCGGCAGACAGTGTGTCAAATAGATATCAAATGTAGAAGATATGTCTGATATAATGATCACGAAATAATGATAATTAAGATATTATTATTTTATTTTTTTGATGTCTTTCACCACTGAACATTGTAACCAAGGAAAAATTTTCACTAAATCGATTCAAAATGACCACCTCAATGTAAGGTTCCTATGGCCATAGGAAGCACATGAAATGGACCCATGGATTGCAACTTACAATGGTTTAAAGAACCCCCAGACTAAAATAGGTTGTACAAAGTACATGGATTGTACTTTGGAGTACATGGGGTCAGCCGATGTAAAAGTACATTGAATTTATTTTACTATACATGGTGTGTACTATTAAAAAAACAGTATCCTGTGTTCTTTTTCTCCCAAACACATTCCCATGTGCCACTACAAACTGTGTACTCCCAGTACACGATGTGTACTATTCGAAAACCATCATTCCATGTTTTTTTCACATGGACGGACACACGACCAACCAAAACAAGGAGTGTATTGTGAGTAAATTACATGTAGTTAAGAAAAATTCTTCTTCCCCACATATAAATAACACACGATGTGTTCTCCTGGAACACAAACCGTGTTACCAGAGTTTTCCAATGGGAATACCCCAAGATCACCCAAAACACCATTTTTCTCCCCCGAAATAATAGATCTAGCCCCAAGAGGCCACAAGAAATAATTTTAAGACTTTAAAAACATAAAAACATTTTTAAAATTTATATATGTCTTAAACATAAATCAAAATATCATTGGGAAGAAACTGCAAAAGCATGAGTTGATTTCAGCAACCACGGATGTCGCCCGCCGAATCAGCGCGTTGAGAGATTCGAAACAGTACCCCTATTGACATTAATATCTCTATATTTCTCTATCTCCATTCCCCCCCCCACAATAAATGATAATGGATGAGAACACAAGAGGCATGAATATAGAGGACCATGAAAGAAGAATAAGGAAATCAATAGAATAAAAAAGAAAGAAAATAGAAAGGCGCTCGGTCCGGCCCCAGCCCCCGACTCAAGTTTTTACCTTGCCTAAGATAAACAACAAATTAAAGACACAATAGCACTAAATGAATCTCAATATGACTCTTGTTTTATATTTTATCACTGAATGAACTTACATGAAAATTTTAATATTTAATTTAATTACATTAAATATTAAATATTTCGCTAAAATTTGAACAACTCATATTTCCACCAAACTCATGTCCTAGGGTAAAAATTCAATTTTGGGACCAATGGAGTTGTTAGAAATATTATATGAGGTCATAATATTGGGTAGAAATACCGTTTTTCCCACATGAGCATCTAAAAGAAATAATACAATTTTTTTCTCAAAACTACTATCTAGAGGAACAACGGTCGTCATAAACCCTACACCATAAACCTTCTCATCCACAAGAAGCATGGTGGAATAACTAGAAGCCATGCTCCCAACTTGAGAATTTGAACAAACATCCTATCATGACTATCCAACGGCTAGTCTTGTTGCATTAACTACCACCTTCTACACAGAAGTCATTTAACTACGACCAATCTGGTACTCCCCTCTATAGGAATACCCCTACCATCGTCTTAAATGAAACTATGAGATGAAAAGATCCTAAAAAACACATAAGATTAAACAAAAAGGGAAAAACCACCCTCAAATAGTCATTGGTGCACTCCCCATAATATGGATTTCTTTACACTGCTTCTAGAGAACAACCACTATAGGTTCCCTCTTCCAAAACATTGAAGAACATTTCGATGGAAAAAGGAGATCGACGTAGGGACTATGATATCTTAACATACACCATAAGAATAAATATAGTGCATCATAATATATTCCATGAGTAAAATAATATTTCACTGAGGGAGTTTCCATCTCCCCACTAATAGGGAATTAGAAAAACAAAGGCCAACCTCTCTCACACAGGTTGCCCTAAAATAATAGACGTCAACCTATAAAGGTTCATGTCCAAACCATGGTTATCTGAGTCTTCAACCTATCTCTATAGAGAAATCCTCAGAACTGGGTCACAAGGTCTAACCACCTAGCCCAATAGATTTGAATCCTCTCAAATTAAGGTAAAGATCACAATGACCAATGAGGGTGAAAACTGAAAAACATGGCCTATGAGGGAACTATTCATCTCCGAGCATCCTCAAAAGAAACTTCTCATTAGAGGTTACAACCAATGAAGAAGAGATATGTTGAAATAACACTCCTCTGGAATCTGTATGCCATAATTCACCAAGGAGGTCTTGTTCATAAGAAAATACATGGTATCTATCAGAATCTTACTCAGTGATCTAACTAGATGACCACAGACCTGAGAAAAAACACACAACAAGGGGTTAAACAGAAATGAATCACATGCCATTTTGACCTACTGGGGTCACATCATAGGAGGTAAATGGGTAGTGAGTCATTAGACTCTAAAAAATTCCCCAACGTAGATCCACATAACCTACCATCAGAATAAAAATTATTTGTAATTAGACCCAAAGGACTCAGTCGCTAGTAAAAATAGATACTAGAATGCCTATATGGGGTGAATCCTACATACCTAATATGATTCATGAGACACCTCATTCATTTTCCATCCAAGAGTCAAAATAAATCTCTGGCCTCTTAACAATGGCCAAGATCCAGAGATCCATAGTAAATCAAAACACCCACTAAACATGTGTGTCTCTCAAGGTGAAAATCATATTAAACTGTAACATAAAAAAATCTGAAAAGCCATCCCAATCATTGGAAACTAGGAATTCATACCAGAACAAGTGTTCACGACCCACCAATATAATATCCATCATAGGTTCTGAAACATTCCTATCAATCCCATCTACCATATCCAATATAGTAAAGACCATGAAAAGAATATCCTGTAATCCCACTTTGTAACGTCCAAACATGGAATCCACGAAATTGGCTCTTCGATCTTGTTTTCCACAATGCCTCAAGCACGCACCCTCGTACACTAGTGGCTTCCAACTAGTAGTGAGGGATTTGTGTGTAATATTGGGGAGTATATTCCTTCATACAAGAGTATAAAATCATTGGAAATAACAATGTATCATACAAAAAGGAAAGTAAATAGCATGATGAAGAAATAATCAATTGAAATAGATGAAGCTGTCATATTAAAATGCTATAAAATCCCCAAAAAAACCATGAAATACATTACAACATTTGTCACCCACGGATCCGACCATACATATAAAAGTAGAAAAGAAGATGAATGTAAAAGTATAGGGCTAAACTACTAACTGTAATACAACCCATGTACCTGATCTCCAATAATTGTCCAACTACAGTAGCCCAATCAGTAGAACCACTGGAGCAGATGTACTCGATCTTGAAACAATGGGCCTTAGCCCTATTCAGCATGCTAGTTGTTCTCAACCTGAAAAATAGACATAAGGCTTACGATTACCACGTGGTGCACATGAAGGGGTGAGAAAAAATCATAGTAGGGAACCAATAAAAGAATCCTATAACTATGATGCTAAATGTTTATGAAACAACAATTTTCTTTGACAAGATGGAACAAAAAACAAAATGATTTAAACCAAATGTGAAACCACATTTGAAACTAGGTTTTGTAATCCATATCAACTGGGAATGGTTCAACATTTATTTCCAAATCTATATACATATACATTTATATTCCAATACCAATACACATATAGATAAATATTAATATTCACCAGTCTGTGAATCAAATAAAATGTAACCACATTAGTAGTCGATCCATGGGTCCATACGACAGACCACCTGGACATCATGTGCAAGAGAATTAAGTAGGAAGTCATTACACTCAATATGTGTATAATTATGTTGAACATTGGGTCTCTAATCTCATCAACATGTACCTTCTTTGGCCAATACTGGAATTATATCTCTATTTATGCTACATCACAATAGGGGTAAATTGATCCTACACATGGGTTCACCTGTACTCACCTTCAATCACAACTAGAATGTCATATACAAATGGTCAACCCTATAAAGAAGGATTAAATATACCTTTGGTCAATCCTATAAGGATTTGGAAGAGAGAAATCATTCTGATCATATAAAATACAACCTATGAGCCCGTCCAAGGCATTACTACAATGGAATCCAAATATAACTCAAGATGAAGAATTCATCAACCCACTGAGCTCGTACAAGGAATCCCTCAACTGGATCCAAGTATCACTAATGGAACATTAGTGTATTAACCAATGAGTATGTCCAAGGAATCCCATAAATGGATGTTGGTATTACTCAGGGTTTAACCGTATACAACCACTGAGCCAGTTCATGGAATCCCTCAACTAGATACATGACTCACTCAATGTTAAATTACATTTAACAGTCCACTAAGCCTATCCAGGCTATTCCTGCAATAGGAATACATTTTTTACTCAAGGTATCTAAATAAACATCCCAATGGGATTGTACAATGTATTACTAGAATAATAATCCATGTATCACTCAGGTCATACAAGTTAACACCTTGGGCTTTAAAGTCAAGTCCCAAGTAATACCTTGAGTACCTGTAAAATTTCATAAATAAAATGGCTCAGTTTCTAGATACTAGGTAAGCATGTTTGGATATCTTTATAACAATATGCATCCCAGGATGAGCATCCGGGCATCCCAACAGCAAGGAAGACAACTCGTGTCTGGCTCGATAGCCACCAACCAGGAAGCACCTCTGGTGAACATCACTACATCAGAAGTAAATAAGTGAAACATAACAAAGAGTGAGGGTTTCTTGAACACCAAACCCAATACTATATTTCTAGCCCATTGGGATTAATAGTTCGACACGAGTTATAGGTGACACCTGAACACCATTTCTCCCCAAACGCAACATACAACTCAGGGTTGGTCAAACCACGGGCACCCGCTGGGTCCCTAAAGTCAAACACACAGGAGGCATCCTACTCGGGATCCTCCAAGTAAAAACAAGCGAATGAATCCAACATGTAATTTTTAGCGATGATTTATGGAGGAATCCTAGATGGGATCCTCAAATAAAGAAAAAAATAGTTGTCCTATAACATGGATCCTATCAATGGAAAACACAAGAGAGATCCTACAAGGGACTCCCTAGGTCAGCACATAAGTAAAGGCATCCCTTAGGCGATCCATGGAAGTATCTGGTGTGGTGGCCTCAAAGGCCAAAATGGCACATCTCAAGAGGGAAACATATTCGAATTCATATGTCATGGGAGATATCTCATAGCTCATCTTAGATCAATAGTCTCAACTAAGTTGGTCTGAACACCCAAACTATCATCCATGCCAAGTTTCACTCTCAGGTGACAAATAGACATGATAAAAAGAGGAAGAACTTATCCATTTATGTATAACCACCAAAAAAATAATTTATATGACCTCTAAATATAAATAGGATTCCACCATTGTGTTCTACATAGAAAAAGAACTATGAATTGACTACTTCGACGCCCAAAATGGTCAACGAGTGAAAAGGTACTATTCACCGTACCGATCCCGAGTGGGGAACACACATGATTTTTGTCTTACCACGTGAAATCAGTCTCTAAACATCTGCCATTAATTTACGGTTGCAACACTGCTAACGATGTGTAAAATGGACATCGGATGTAGAAGTTACATCCCATCCAACAATCACCAAATTATAATAATTAACATATTATTATTATATTTTGGATGTTTCACACCTCCGAGAATTGTTACAAAAATATTTTATCCAAATGGCCTTAAAAGGTCCGCCAAAATGAAAGGGTCGTCTTGCCATAGACGACACGCAAAATAGTCAAATGAATTTCAACTTACAGGGGTTTAAAGAACCGTCGGGCAAAAACAGGCAGGACAAAGTACATGGCATGTACTCTGGAGTACATGGGGTCAACCAATGTAAAAGTACACAGTGTGTATGTTACATTAAGAAGTTTTTACTATTCAAAAAACACCATATCATGTGATTTTCACCCAAACACACACCCATTTTCCACTAAATGGTGTGTACACCCATTTCACGATGTGTACTCTTCAAAAACCACCATTATGTGTTTTTTCACATGGCTGGTCACACGACCATAGACCACATGGTGTGTACATTGAGTACACTACCTAAAATTCTGAAAAATTATTATTCCTCGAACCGGAATAACACACAACATCTTCCCATAGAACATAGGCCGTTTTACCAGGGTTTTCTGATCAGAAAACCCCCAGATCACCCGAAACACCTATTTTCGCCACCGAAGCAACAGATTGACCCTAAATAGGCCACAATAATGAAATATAAGAATTTAAAAAAAATAAAAAACATGTTTAAAGGGGATATATGGTGATAACATAAATGGTACCTGTAGAGACCCAAATCTTGATGTACATGGACATTAATTTCCTTTTGTGGAATAACTAAAAGATAACAAAAACAGACACACAAGGACCATAAAAGTTTAGTGTCTTTGGAAACTTGGAATATAAACTTCTAATCATGTAGAATGATTGTAAAGACCCGTAAATTTCAAGGAATTTTTTTTTGGAATTTTCTTTGGAATTTTACAAGAGCGCAGTTTCTGACGGCACCTGATTCCGAGGCCCGGTGTGCCCGGAATCATTTTCCGAAGTTTGGCTCGGGTACATTCAGTGAACGGACGAGCGGGTTTTTCTAACTTTTGAACCGGTGCCCGGAATCGAATTCTGAGGGCACCGATGAAATCGCAGCGCCGGTATTCGCTTAGAAACGCCTCTTCCGGAGTTGTGTTTGCTCGGGTGTGGTTTTTAATTTTCGGGCTTAAAGTTAAGAAATAAAATAATTTGCGACAACTTTATTTTATTTCACTGAAGCCACTTGGAAGCCACTTGAAGCCACATAAAGGTGGCTTGAACTGAGTTGAACTGGATAGGATGCTATCCGGAAATATCCTACCCCCTTGGTAGGATATTTGTGAGGTGGGGCCCGCACGAGCCCCGCCGTTTCTTTCCGCTAAGAAACACACCCGTGAAAACCCATCTTAATGAAAGACAACTAACGCGTTTTCTAAATTCATAACAGACCATTAAATGGGCTGTTTCTTTCGTGAATTAAATGGCCAGTTTCTTTCGTTGAATTAATTCAATGAATTAATTCATTCGTTTCTTAACCGGTTTTCGTGTGTTGGCATGTTAATAAAATAAGACCAACCCAAAATCTTTTGAAAAGATTTGAGAGGATCCCTGTTTCTTCAACTCCCTCACGAAGAACGCGAAGAACGTGAAGAACGCCAAGAACGCCGAACCCGGAAATCGACAACGCCTTCGTCCGAGACGTTCTTCCGATCTCCGATCTCCGATCACCGACCATTTGAGGTTAGTGATTTCGGATTTCTGCTCAAGGTTCTTTTGTTTGGGTTTAAACACAGATTTAATTAATTATAATTTAAATCTGTTGTTCTTGGTTCGTTGAGCTCGCTGACTCAACGCCAGATTCCGCGACGACGCGACGCCTCCCCGTGACGACGCGACGATCCCTCCTTTCCGCGACGATCTTATCCTCGAAAAACGTCCGCGCGCGACGATCATCAAGGTAGGGATTTTATAATTTTGGAATACCCCTCCTTGTTATTCCCGTGAACTTTCTTTAAAAATTAAAGAACCGGATTCCAGGAAACAATTTTATTTTATTAAAATTAAAATTGTTGTTTCATGTGTTGAACAATTTCTCCCGGTTGTTTATTTCTAACGCGGAGGGTGCGAGCCAAACGAACACGGCCTGACGACCCTCCTCCATTCTTCGTTTTGTGCGGATTTGGCGGGTGACGACGGAACATGATGCAACGGGTGTTTGACAATCCCGCAGTAAAGAACAGATCCCGAGAGGAGAAATGGCGCAAACGGGAAGGAAAACGGGCCACCGGAGCGACGTCGGCGGCCCGCGGAAGTTGCCGGTGGCGCAGGTCACCGGCGCGGCGGCGCCGGCGGCCGGAGGCTGCGGCGCCCCGGCGGCCCGCCGAATGAGTCCGCCGTGGCTGAAGCCGCGGCAGCGGCGGCCAATGGACCCGCGGCCGCGCAGGTCCGGTTCGTCCAGGCAGGACGGGGCTCAGCCGCGTCCACGGTTCGCCAGCGCGGCCCGCACGTGGGCCGCGGTTTTCCTCAGGCCGCGGGTCAAGGCCCGCGGCTTCCACCCGCGTCGCGCGGCCAATCCGAGCCGGCCGAGCCGGACAGGCCCAGTCCGGGCCGGGCCGGGCCAACCGGGTCAGACCCGGTTCGGGCCGACCCGGGGGGGGGGGGGGGGGGTCGGCCCGGGCCCGTACCCCCCTTCTTCGGACTTTTTCGTTCAAACGCCCGTAACATGAGCTTCGTGCCTCCAAACGACTCGCCGTCAGCGGCAACGCGATCCTTGGATCGAGGCGGGTGTTTCGGTATATCGCACTCAAGGTTTCGGAATACTTTGAGTTCGGCCGGGTTGGTTCGTACACGAGACCAACCGGGCCCTCGGAGCGGAAACACTCATATCTTGAGTTATCGACGTCCGATTGACGTGCCGTCAGCTTTGTTGAATTCCTCTAAGTGAGACGGATCTTTTGGGCATACTCCGCCCGAGGTTTGGACGCAGGTGGAGTGCGGTCGGGTTGGTTTTTCCTTAAAAACCAACCGGGCCCCTGGGACGAAAATGCCAATATCTCTCAGACCGGGCGTCCGATTGACGCGCCGTCTGTGACGTTGAGTTCCTGTTGACGATACAGAACTTTTGGAAACATCAACTTCGGACTTCGTGTCAGTTGATGTATCAGCCTCTCGGCTCGTGGAGCGGACCCTCCCGAACGAGCTTGATGTGTGCGGGAACCCTAGTGCTGGCTGTGACTGCTACTTCGACAGTGACGACCGTGCAGAGATCCTCAGTGGACTGCGGCGACGACTGTGCAGAGATCATCCGTGGACTCCGACGACGACCGTGCAGAGATCCTCAGTGGACTGCGGCGACGACTGTGCAGAGATCCTCAGCAGACTGCGACGACTACTGCACTCAGCGATCCTACGTGGATCAGTGCTACAGGTCCTGTGTGGGCCCGATCCTGTGTGGGTCCGATCCTGCGTGGGTCAGCGCTCAGCGGTTCTGTGTGAGCCAGCGCCTACAGGTCCTGCGTGGGGCCGGTCCTGTGTGGGCCCGATCCTGTGTGGGTCCGATCCTGTGTGGGTCATCTCTCAGCGGTTCTGTGTGAGCCAACTCCTACAGGTCCTGCGTGGGCCCGATCCTGAGTGGGTCACTGCAAGGTTAGTACCTATCGATCCTTCGTGGGTCCGACGACTTAGATGGATCAATGATCATCTTTATCGTCATCCGAAAAAGTATACCTGTGTGAGCTGAATCTTGTGTTACTCTCCTTTGTGGATTGTATTGAGATATCCTGTGTGGATTTACTGTTTACTCTCCTTTGTGGATTGTGTTGTTCTATCCTGCGTGGGTATGCGTTTTGCTTTCCTGTGTGGACTGGGTTGTGCTTGGGATCAGACGTTGGAGCCAAACGGGGAATTGCAGACTTAGGTATATGTATGGGCATATACCTAAGCCGTGTCAGATGTTACTTCGTGATTGTATCTCTTCTTTGTGACTTATCCTTTTTGGATTTCGGGAGACCTTCGGGGGTCTCAGGGTCCCTACTGAGTAGCTTATACTCACCCCTGCACGGGCTATGCCTGCACTTCGTGGTGTTGGTTGCAGACGACGGACAGCGCTGATCGTGGAGGAGGCGTGCGGAGCAGGACAGTACCTGGAGGTGGGCCACTGGGCGGGACGTACTCGAAGCGGTTAGGTGGACCCGAGGAGAAGTGGAGGATATCTGTGCCCACCCTTCAGGTGGGACTTCCAGAGGACGGCTCGACGCTGAAGTTTTTCCTTTCAGTTGTTGTTTTTACTTTCAGTTGTACTTTACAGTTGGGCTTGTATTTCCGGCCCCTTTTACTTTCAGCACAGCTTGTACAGTTTTTACTCAGTGTTTACTTTTCCGCTTGCTTACTCTGTGGTGCTTGTTTACTTTTCAAAGGTAATGCCTTCCCTTTTTTTGGGATTCATGCCTTGGTGCTAGTCGCCAGCCCCTGGCCTATGGAAGGCGGGCTTGGGGTAGTCACGGCACGGGCCCCGAGGACGGGTCGTGACAAATTGGTATCAGAGGTGGTCGGTTCTACCGCAGACTCTGATCTTTCTTCTATGTGAAGCAATAGTGTTTAGCGTATTGAGTGTGGTTATCAGTCCAGGGAGTCCAGTGTTGGTGCGGCGGCCGACGTATCCATACACCAGGACCCTGACTTCTGATTTCCGAATTAATGCACGAAAACATTGATTGCATGTGTGTTTCAAGTTTTCTTTGTGATTACTTGTGTCATCTCACCAGGTATACTGTTCTGACCATGGCATACTTGTTTCCTTTTCAGGATGGCACGACGATAGCAGCCAGCTAGGGTTCCTAGAGTAGGGCGCGACGACAGCCCGCCGAGCGACGAGGCCTCGGTACAGGGCCCGTTGACAGCAGAGGCACCGGCGGTACCTTTACCCGCCGAGCCCCCGATGCTTCCAGCAATGGAAGCTGACGACGCACGACGCCTTGGAGCTCTGCACGAGTTCCAGCGCCGGCGACCACCTAGGTTCCGTGGGGAGTCGGACCCCCAGGCAGCCGAGGACTGGCTGGAGGCGGTCGTCCGAGTTTTCAGGCTAGTGAGGACACCAGCAGACCTCATGGTGATCCTCACGGCGAGCCTACTGCACGCAGTAGTCGGACGCTGGTGGAGCCTGATGCTCTAGGTACACGATGAGGCCACCCTCATCTGGACGGACTTCGAGAGCCTCTTCCGCTCAGAGTTCGTCCCGGACACCCTCCGTGCGGTGCGCATCCAGGAGCTTCTTCAGCTGCGGCAGGGCATCTTGACGGTCGCTCAGTACGCGGCGAGGTTCACCGACCTATCTCGCTACTCGACAGACATGGTACGAGACCCCTTCTTCCGGGCCCGGACCTTCTATAAGGGATTGAGACACGAGATCAGGGCATCACTGATCTCCCTCAGCATCCCGACCCAGGCAGGAGTATTGGAGTGAGCCCTCATGATCGAGAGCTTCCTGGCTGAGTCCACAGCGAGACCTACCGCAGGGCAGAAGATAGCGGAGTCTTCGGCAGCTGGTAGCCGGCGGATGACTCAGGGTTCCAGACGGACCAGACCTTCCGGCAGGTGACCTCGGGACACTAGCTCAGCAGTGCAGGGCACCCGGCCCGGAGCCAGCCTTCCGAGAGGCAGACAGTGCTACGAGTGCGGCAGGCAGGGCCACATGGCTCATGACTGCCCGACCCGTCGTACCGAGGGGCAGCAGACAGTGGAGGGACCACCCAGGCAGAGGCAGAGGGTCGACTGTGGCGGTCCGCAGGGAGGAGGTGGACGAGGCAGAGGAGCTGGCCGAGCAGCAGGTAGTGGGCGACGCTTTGAGGCTCTGCCACCACCACCACCAGGAGGCCCGCCCCGACCACAGGGAGCTGGCGGGCAGAGACAGGCTCAGCTCTAGGCAGCGGAGGCCTATGACCACGGCGCGCCAGAGATGATTCAAGGTACGATCTGTGTCTATTCCACCCTTGCTGCAGTTCTGATAGACACAGGAGCGAGTCACTCTTTCATATCCACTGCCCTTGTTCGGAGCTCAGAGATTCCGACAGAGCCGTTGGCTCGATCCTTACGGCTAGAGACTCCTACGGGAGCAGACTCGACGATTACGCACTGGTGCCGGCAGTGTGATCTTACTCTAGGAGGCGAGAGCTTCGGCTGGGATCTTCTTGTAGCAGCGTCGAGGCCTTACGACGTCATCTTGGGCATGGATTGGTTATCTACGGTCCATGCTCAGATTGACTGCATTAGGTGCAAGGTGCGATGTGTGCGCACCGACGGGAGAAGGTTCATCTTCACCGGCGAGAAGGGAGCCTTAGCAGCACAGGATGGACTCACGCATAGGAGAGGTCATCCCATCACTCATCAGTTGGCTAGCCTCATCCTGGGAGCAGTTGACGTGCGGAGTCCCAGTTTTCCTACAATGGTGGATCAGTATGCGGACGTCTTTCCCGACGACGTTCCAGGACTACCTCCTCGCAGAGAGGTAGACTTTTATATTGACCTGTACCCCGGGACAGCCCCGATATCCACTCCAGCATATCGGATGGCCCCCGCTGAGCTTCGAGAGCTGCGGGTACAGTTGGAGGACTTGCAGGGCAAGGGGTTCATCTGACCAAGTGTTTCGCCCTGGGCTTCCCCGATTTTGTTCGCCAAGAAGGCGGACGGGAGCCTGCGACTGTGTGTCGATTATCGTCACCTGAATCAGGTGACAGCGAGGAACAAGTATCCGCTACCCAGGATTGATGACCTCTTCGACCAGCTCAAGGGAGCACGGTGGTTCTCGAAGATAGACCTCAGGTCAGGCTATCATCAGCTCAGAGTTCGAGACGAGGATGTGCAGAAGACGGCCTTCAGGTGTCGGTATGGACACTATGAGTTCATGGTTATGCCTTTCAGTGTGACCAACGCTCCAGCAGTGTTCATGAGCCTCATGAACAGGATCTTCCAGCCATACCTTGATCGATTTGTCGTGGTCTTCATCGACGACATTTTGGTGTACTCGGCGACGGAGGAGGAGCACGCCTACCTCCTGCGTGTTGTACTAGACACACTCTGAGAGCACCAGCTTTATGGCAAGCTCTCGAAGTGTTAGTTCTGGTTACGTGAGGTCCACTTCTTGGGGCACGTCATTTTTGAGGCGGGAGTTGCAGTGGATCCCGTGAAGATCGAGGCAGTGCTAGCTTGGGAGCCACCCAAGAGCGTGACAGAGGTGCGGAGTTTCTTGGGACTAGCCGGATACTATCGGAGATTTGTGCCGGACTTCTCCAGAGCTGCGACCCCACTCTCAGCGTTGATGAAGAAGGGGAAACCCTTCATGTGGTCAGATAGATGTCAGCAGAGCTTCTAGGAGCTGAGGTAGAGGTTGACCAGCGCACCTATCTTGAGGTTGCCTGAGGAGGGAGTTGGATACGTAGTCTACTGCGATGCATCAGGGACCGGAATCGGGTGTGTCCTGATGCAGGAGAGGGCCGTGATTGCCTACGGATCACGTCAGTTGAGTCCTCAAGAGCAGAACTACGCTACCCATGACTTGGAGTTGGCAGTAGTTGTCTTTGCCCTGAAGACATGGCGACACTATCTGATGGGAGAGCGCTTCACAGTCTTTTCTGACCACCAGAGTCTCAGGTAAATCTTCTCTCAGAAGGACCTGAACCTGAGACAGCGGCGATGGCTCGAGTTCCTCCAGGACTATGACTTTGAGATAGTCTATACTCCTAGGAAGGGGAACGTAGTGGCTGATGCCCTCAGCAGGAGGACGGGCATCCGGCTACTTGAGGAGGCGACAGAGCAGCTAGCCACTTTGCAGATATCCTTCCTGGATAGAGACGGAGAAGCCTTCCTTCAGTCTCTCACAGTCTCTCCTCCGCTTCTTCAGCGGGTCAGAGAGGCACAGCATGGGGACGTTGACTGTGAGACACGACGTGCACAGATATCCTCGGGACAGGCACCTTATGGTTTCTCCCTTGGAGCAGAGCACGATTTCCTTTTCAGATGACGTACCTTGGTACCAGTCGCTTTACGAGAGGAGGTGCTGAGAGAGTTTCACACTTCTCCATTGGCGGTACAACCTGGAGTGGCGAAGATGTACCAGGATCTCAGACGAAAGCACTGGTGGCCGGGCATGAAGAAGGCTGTGGCAGAGTTCGTTTCACGGTGCCTCACCTTCCAGCAGGTGAAGGCAGAGCATCAGGTACCAGCAGGTTTGGTACAGCCCTTGGAGGTCCCGGAGTGGAAGTGGGACGGGATATCTATGGACTTCGTGACTGGACTTCCACGCACTTCCAGAGGTCACGATTCCATTTGGGTGATTGTTGACCGACTCACCAAGTCGGCACACTTCTTGCCCATCCGAGAGCAGGGCTCAGTAGAGAGCTTGGGGCGTCTCTACGTTCAGGAGATTGTACGACTTCACGGTGTGCCATCGACTATCGTCTCCGATCGGGACGCTCGTTTTACTTCCCGGCTTTGGAACGGGTTGCAGGAGGCGTTCGGGACGCGGCTATGTCTGAGCACCGCCTTTCACCCTCAGACGGATGGTCAGACGGAGAGGACCATTCAGACTCTCGAGGACATGCTCCGCGCATGTGTCCTCGACTTTGGTCGCAGCTAGGAGGACCACCTACCCTTGGTGGAGTTCACGTACAACAACAGCTACCACTCCACCATCGGGATGGCACCCTACGAGGCGTTGTACGGCAGGCCTTGCAGATCTCCTTTGTGCTGGACAGACCCTGGAGAGTCAGCACTTGTGGGACCAGAGATGGTCCGGGCCACGACAGAGAAGGTCCAGGTCATCCAGGAGCGGATGAGGACAGCACAGAGCTGACAGAAGTCATATGCTGACAGGAGGCGGAGGCCACTAGAGTTCGAGGATGGCGACCACGTCTTCTTGCGTGTCTCACCTCGACGTGGTTTGCGGAGATTTGGCCGAGGTGGCAAGTTGTCTCCATGCTTCATCGGGCCTTTCCAGGTCCTCAGCAGGATTGGAGAGGTGGCTTATCGCATGGCTCTGCCACCTCAGTTGCACCGCGTGCACGACGTCTTCCACGTATCCCAGATGAGGAGATACGTGCACGACCCGACGCACATCATTGACTATGGGGAGCTAGATGTGGATGATGGAGCGACTTTTGCGGAGGTCCCAGTGGAGATAGAGGATCGACAGGAGCGGGTCCTACGTGGGCGATCGATTCCTCTTGTGCGCATCAGATGGCAGCACGAGAACCTCCAGGAGAGCACTTGGGAGCGGGAGGCTCAGATGCGTGCTCAGTACCCACATTTGTTTCCCTAGTTTTTGATGCATCTTTACGAGGACGTAATGTCCTGAGGTGGGAGTAATGTAAAGACCCGTAAATTTCAAGGAAATTTTTTTCTTAATTTTATTTGGAATTTTACAAGAGCGCAGTTTCTGACGGCACCTGATTCCGAGGCCCAGTGTGCCCGGAATCATTTTCTGAAGTTTGTCTCGGGTACGTTCAGTGAACGGACGAGCGGGTTTTTCTAACTTTTGAACCGGTGCCCGGAATCAAATTCTGAGGGCACCGATGAAATCTCAGTGCCGGTATTCTCTTAGAAACGCCTCTTTCGGAGTTGCGTTTGCTCGGGTGTGGTTTTTAATTTTCGGGCTTAAAGTTAAGAAATAAAATAATTTGCGACAACTTTATTTTATTTCACTTAAGCCACTTGGAAGCCACTCGAAGCCACTTAAAGGCGGCTTGAACTGAGATGCACTGGATAGGATGCTATCCGGAAATATCCTACCACCTTGGTAGGATATTTGTGAGGTGGGGCCCGCACGAGCCCCGCCGTTTCTTTCCGCTAAGAAACGCACCCGTGAAAACCCGTCTTAATGAAAGTCAACTGACGCGTTTTCTAAATTCTTAACAGACCATTAAATGGGCTGTTTCTTTCGTGAATTAAATGGACTGTTTTTTTCATTGAATTAATTCAACGAATTAATTCATTCATTTCTTAACCGGTTTTCGTGTGTTGGCATGTTAATAAAATAAGACCAACCCAAAATCTTTTGAAAAGATTTGAGAGGATCCCTGTTTCTTCAACTCCCTCGCGAAGAACGTGAAGAACGCGAAGAACGCGAAGAATGTGAAGAACGCGAAGAACGACGAACCCGGAAATCGACGACGCCTTCGTCCGAGATGTTCTTCCGATCTCCGATCTCTGATCACCGACCATTTGAGGTGAGTGATTTCGGATTTCCGATCAAGGTTCTTTTCTTTGGGTTTAAACACAGATTTAATTAATTATAATTTAAATCTGTTGTTCTTGGTTTGTTGAGCTCTCCGACTCAACGCCAGATTCCGCGACGACGCGACGCCTCCCCGCGACGACGCGACGATCCCTCCTTTCCGCGACGATCTTATCTGCGAAGAACGCCCGCGCGCGACGATCATCAAGGTAGGGATTTTATAATTTTGGAATACCCCTCCTTGTTATTCCCGAGAAATTTCATTAAAAATTAAAGAACTGGATTCAAGGAAACAATTTTATTTTATTAAAATTAAAATTGTTTGTTCATGTGTTGAACAATTTCTCCCGGTTGTTTATTTCTAACACGGAGGGTGCGGGCCAAACGAACACGGCCCGACGACCCTCCGCCGTTCTTCGTTTTGTGCGGATTTGGCGGGCGACGACGGAACATGCTGCAACGGGTGTTTGACGATCCCGCAGTAAAGAAATGATCCCGGGAGGAGCAACGGCACAGACGGGAAGGAAAACGGGCCACCGGAGCGACGCCGGCGGCCCGCGGAAGTTGCCGGCGGCGCCCCGGCGGGCCGCCGGATGAGTCCGCCGCGGCTTCAGCCGCGGCGGCGGCGGCCAACGGACCCGCGGCCGCGCGGGTCCAGTTCGTCCAGGCGGGACGCGACTCAGCCGCGTCCGCGGTTCGCCAGCGCGGCCCGCACGCGGGCCGCGGTTTTCCTCAGGCCGCAGGTCAACGCCCGCGGCTTCAACCCGCGCCGCGCGGCCGAGCCGGACTGGCCCTGGCCGGGCCGGGCCGGGCCAACCGGGTCGGACCCAGGTCGGGTCGACCCGGGCCCGTACCCCCCTTCTTCGGACGTTTTCGTTCAAACGCCCGTAACATGAGCTTCGTGCCTCCAAACGACTCACCGTCAGCGGCAACACGATCCTTGGATCGAGGCGGTCGTTTCGGTATATCGCACTCAAGGTTTCAGAATACTTTGAGTTCGGCCGGGTTGGTTCGTACACGAGACCAACCGGGCCCTCGGAGCGGAAACGCTCATATCTTGAGCTACGGACGTCCGATTGACGTGCCGTCAGCTTTGTTGAATTCCTCTAAGTGAGACAGATCTTTTCGGCATACTCCGCCCGAGGTTTGGACGTAGGTGGAGTGTGGTCGGGTTGGTTTTGACTTAAAAACCAACCGGGCCCCTGGGACGAAAATGCCAATATCTCTCAGACCGGGCGTCCGATTGACGCGCCGTCTGTGATGTTGAGTTCCTATTGACGATACTGAACTTTTGGATACATCAACTTCGGACTTCGTGTCAGTTGATGTATCAGCCTCTCGGCTCGTGGAGCGGACCCCCCCGAACGAGCTTGCTGTGTGCGGGAACCCTAGTGCTGGCTGCGACTACTACTTCGACAGCGACGACCGTGCAGAGATCCTCAGTGGACTGCGGCGACGACTGTGCAGAGATCCTCCGTGGACTCCGACGACGACCGTGCAGAGATCCTCAGTGGACTGCGGTGACGAATGTGCAGAGATCCTCAGCAGACTGCGACGACTACTGCACTCAGCGATCCTACGTGGATCAGTGCTACAGGTCCTGTGTGGGCCCGATCCTGTGTGGGTCCGATCCTGCGTGGGTCAGCGCTCAGCGGTTCTGTGTGAGCCAGCGCCTACAGGTCCTGCGTGGGCCCGGTCCTGTGTGGGCCCGATCCTATGTGGGTCCGATCCTGTGTGGGTCATCTCTCAGCGGTTCTGTGTGAGCCAACTCCTACAGGTCCTGCGTGGGCCCGATCCTGTGTGGGTCACTGCAAGGTTAGTACCTATCGATCCTTCGTGGGTCCGACGACTTAGATGGTTCAATGATCATCTTTATCGTCATCCGAAAAAGTATACCTGTGTCAGCTGAATCTTGTGTTACTCTCCTTTGTGGATTATGTTGAGCTATCCTGTGTGGATTTACTGTTTACTCTCCTTTGTGGATTGTGTTGTTCTATCCTGCGTGGGTATGCGTTTTGCTTTCCTGTGTGGACTGGGTTGTGCTTGGGCTCGGACGTTGGAGTCGAACGGGGAATTGCAGACTTAGGTATATGTATGGGCATATACCTAAGCCATGCCAGATGTTACTTCGTGATTGTATCTCTTCTTCGTGACTTATCCTTTGTGGATTTCGGGAGACCATCGGGGGTCTTGGGGTCCCTACTGAGTAGCTTATACTCACCCCTGCACGGGCTATGCCCGCACTTCGTGGTGTTGGTTGCAGACGACGGACAACGCTGATCGTGGAGGAGGCGTGCGGAGCAGGACAGTACCTGGAGGTGGACCACTGGGCGGGACGTACTCGGAGCGGTTAGGTGGACCCGAGGAGCAGTGGAGGCTATCTGTGCCCACCCTTCAGGTGGGACTTCCAGAGGATGGCTCGACGCTGAAGTTTTTCCTTTCAGTTGTTGTTTTTCCTTTCAGTTGTACTTTACAGTTGGGCTTGTATTTCCGGCCCCTTTTACTTTCAGCACAGCTTGTACAGTTTTTACTCAGTGTTTACTTTTCCGCTTGCTTACTCTGTGGTGCGTGTTTACTTTTCAAAGGCAATGCCTTCCCTTTTTGTTGGGATTCACGCCTTGGTGCTAGTCTCCAGCCCCTGGCCTATGAAAGGCGGGCTTGGGGTAGTCACGACACGGGCCCCGAGGATGGGTCGTGACAATGATCTTCAAAAACTCCCATAACGATCTTCCCCTTTTTGTTTCCTTATCTAAAACCTTTCTTTATTTCCTGGGGAAAATAAAACAAAAAAAGTATAGCATCCCGCCTTTTTATAACATAAACTTTCATTACATTACACAAAAGTGAGGATTTTTAAGGTCTAGTGTCTTGGAAACCAGGAACATAATACATGAAAACAATATAAAACATTCTTCTTAAACACTTGAAAGGCTTCTCCTTAAGTTCATACTAGGTTCATTATTGCATCTCATAACCTGGGGACAAACATCAAAAGAAAGGGTGAGCAGAAGGCCCAGTAAGGGAAACAAGAGGAACATTTTACATGTGAACTTGAGATACTTCAATAAGGAAATGAAAATAACTTTAAGGCATGAGAAAGAAATCATGAGGCATTTCATAATAAAAATAAAATTTTCCATAACTTGAAGATGTGGCTACATCATTTAACATAGAAAATCATGAACATATCACCAAGGTCCATCCCCAAGGTGTCATTTGAAAATTACCAAGGTTATTCACCAGGGTATCGTGAAAATTGTAATCTCTAGTGGTTAAATCATTACCCAATGCATTGGAGCGCTATCAGGGAACACCCTTAAATTTTCCTTTATTATCATGTGAGCCACATATATCATCATAAAAAATTTCATAAATACCCTATATTGCATAAAATAAATGGGTTTCATTTCATAATCATAACGTTATTGAAAACTGTTTTAAAAACATGATCTTTACGTCACTTTAAACCCACAGAAGGGAAAGTGGGTCTCATGTATGTAAATCCCAGAATTTAAAATAGAACATTTTTATATATATGTGAATACCCTTGTAGAAATAAGAGCTTTGAGTATTCAAATTATTACATAAAATAATTCTGAGAAAAAAGAGAGAGGCATTTTGAGACGAAAATTCTGCAGCATAACGGCTATGTTTCGGGGTTTTAGAAAACATTGAAAAGAGAGGGGACATGGGTCACCCACTCATAAATGATCCATAAAACAGTAAGGGGACAGAATAAGAAGGTTATATGGACATGGTAATGAAATTTGAAGGAAATACCATTTGAAATAAAAAACATGGAAGGAAGACAAAAATTAGATTTCTCTTATGAAAATTCGGCAGCCTAACCGCGTCACTTAAAATTAAATAGGAAAGAATTGAAAAGATAAAATAGGGTATTTCATCATATGATCATAAGAGATCAGTATGATAGATATAGAGATCATATCCCAACATAATAAAAAGGAACTTGAAAGACATGACATGAAAATCAAACTTGAAAAATGAGAAGGGTGAAAGAATCCCTTAAAAATTCGACAGCCTAACGGCGTCACTTAAACATTCATAAAACAAAATGATGAGAGTAAGAGGGGATCTCATATCATATAAACATGAAAAGGGAATTAAGAGGAATATAAAGGAACATCCTCTCACATAAGAACATGTAGAATAAAAGGAATGACATAAAAAGGATTACATGAAAAGAAAGAGGGAGGTCGGATCCCTTTCCTTAAAACGTGACTATTGAAACTCAAAGGTTTGGACCTTGAGGGATTGGGGGAACCTTGGGAGGACTCCTTGGGAGGTAAGGAGACCAGAACTTAGTTGGGGGAGAGTTGGGAGTGAATACTAAAGGAGGAAAGGGTGGGTATTTATAGGGAAAGTGAGGGGACAAGGCAATAATGGCCAAGGGACACCTCACTAGTGGTTTTGGCAAAACCATGGGCTTGCCCATGGTATTTGCCCATGGTATTGGCCACTTGGGACACCTCATACCTTATCTTACTATTCATAATTCGAACATATTGAATATATACTTAATACATCATTTAATGATGTCTTTAAACACCTGTAACTTATAAACTATATTTTCACTATTCATCGAAAATTCAACTTTCTCAGAATAATCCCAAAATTTCACCTTAACCAAATATCAATGCTCTGATTTGAAAAATGAAATCCATTTTATAAAAATAATTTTCTAAATATTTTTAATTTAATTTTTATATAAAAACACTATTCATCGAAAATTCATTTTTTTCAGAAAAATCCCCAAAAATTACCTTAACATAATATCGATGCTCTGAGTTCAAAAATAAAGTCATTTTTATAAAAATAATTTTCTAATTATTTTTAATTAAATTTTTAATTAAAAAACACTATTCATCCGAAAAAACTAATACTTGACTAATAATTTATGAAACTGTTATTTACCCATTTTATTGAATCACATTACTTAATCTAGGTGTCCAAATTATATTAAAACATTCATTGAGTGAAATTACTAATTCATTTGATCACATTACTACTCCTAAGCGTAAAATCACTATTCATAATTTACTATTCATCAAAAATTATGTTGATCTTATTAGACTCCAAATTTCTTACTGAACACTTTTGTAGAAGACCATTTTTTGAAAATCATTACACATCATTAGTTATTTAGGGTTTTCATAAATATTTTAAAATATCCTTTTTTCTAAAAAATTCCTCAATAAAATACATTCTGAAATAATCTGGACATTTGAAATTTCACAAACATCACTAAAGGAATAAATCTCAATTTATTCACCTAAAAGGATTACACAAGGAAGCTAGCGTCTCGTCACATAGCCACTTATAACACCGGCATAAGACCTAAGTGTAAGGTGTGCTATGGTGAGATAATCTGAGGGAGGATCAGATAACATTGACCTAGTAGTAATCTCTACTAATTTGAACTTCTCCCGTAGGCATTTCCGTTCAAGCTTGACACGCTGGAGTTCGACTTGAGCTTGGTCCAAAGCGAAGCCCACAGATGCTACCTCCTTCCCAAGCACTGATAAGTGGGCTTCATAAGGGTCGAGTCTACTGGATGAAGCCATCGACTCCTCTTTCTACATTAACCATTAACATCTTATTAAATCTTTAAGAGTAAGTTAATATACTACTCAAAAAGATTGGGTCGTTACATTCTTCCCCCCTTATGAAATTTCGTCCCCGAAATTTATACTTGAGGCCTAGTCGAAAAGGTGAGGGTAATTTTTCTTCATCGTTTCCTCAGGCTCCCAAGTCGCTTCTTCATACTTATGATACCTCCACAACACTTTCACAAGGTGGGTAGTCTTGTTTCGTAGAACCTTGTCTCTATGGTCCAAGATCTCCACTAGCTGCTCCTCATAAGAGAGGTCATGTTCCAGTTGTACCACCTCTGGGTTCAGTACATGCGAAGGGTCGGGTATGTACTTCCTCAAGAGAGATACATGGAAGACATCATGAACTTGAGATATGTTCGGTGGAAGTTCTAGATGATAGTTCACTGCTCCTATGCGATCAAGGATTTCATTGGGGCCAATGTACCTAGGGATGATCTTCCCTTTCTTCCCAAACCGCATGACTCTCTTCCATGGAGAGATTCGAAGGAAGACTTTGTCACCAACACCAAACTCCAAGTCCCTTCGACGATTGTCAGCATAGCTCTTCTGCCGACTCTGAGCTGCCTTTATGTGTTGTTGGATGGCATGAACCTGTTCCGTCATCTCTTGCACGTGATCAGGCCCAAGAAGCTTCCTCTCACCAGTTTCATCCCAACAAGTAGGAGCTCTACACCGCTTTCCATATAGAGCTTCATAGGGTGCCATCTGAATACTCGCATGGAAGCTGTTGTTAAAGGAGAACTCCACTAATGGGAGGTGTTGATCCCATCCACCCTTAAATTCCATTGAGCATAATCTCAACATGTCTTCGAGTGCCTGAATAGTCCTTTCAGATTGGCCATCAGTTTGAGGATGATAGGCCGTACTAAAATTAAATTCAGTATTCAAAGCATGTTGAAGACTTCTCCAGAATTTTGATGTGAATCATGGGTCACGATCAGTTACGATGGATAGTGGTACCCCATGCAGCCTTACCACTTCCTTCACGTATATCTTGGCAAGATGATCCAGAGAGAAATCTTCCCGAATAGATAAAAAATGTGCTGTCTTGGTGAGAAGATCCACAATAACCCATATCGCATTGTTTCCTTTGGATGTTATTGAGAGACCAGTTACAAAGTCCATAGTGATATTATCCCACTTCCATACTGGTATGGGTAGCGGTTGTAATACCCCCTTAGGAAGTTGTCGTTCTGCCTTTACTTGCTGACACACCAGGCACCTTGTAGTGTAATCAGCAATCTCCCTCTTCATGTTATCCCACCAATAATGATCACGAAGGTCTCTATACATCTTAGTGCTTCCCGGATGTATAGAGAAAGTAGAGCTATGAGATTCATCCATCAGTTCTTTCTTTATCTCCGGAATAGATGGAACACATAGTCTTGTACAAAATTTCAATAAGCCTTCTTGATCAATATTGAAATCAGGGAACATCCCATCCTTTACAGCCTCGAACTTCTCCTGCAGCAAAGGATCTTCTGTTTGAGCCTTCTTTATCTTCTCTAGTAATGAAGGTTGAGAAATCATTTGGGATAGGGTTGATGATGTCCCTTTACTTATAATTCCCATGTCCAGTTTTACTAGATCTTTAATCAAGGGATCTCCTAGGATCCTCATTGTTGCCAGAACAACAGGATCTTTCCTACTTAACGCATCCGTGACTTTGTTTTCTCTTCCAGGGTGATAATTCATTGAAAAATCATAGTCTTTAATAAGCTCCAACCATCTCATTTGTCTCATGTTCAATTCATTCTGAGTGAAAATATTCTTTAGACTTTGGTGGTCAGGGTATATATCACATTTCTCCCCATAAAGATAGTGCCTCCATATCTTTAGAGAAAAAAGAACTGCCGCCAGCTCTATATCATGTGTAGGATAATTCTTCTCATAAATCTTCAACTGTTGAGAAGCATAAGCAATTACCTTTTCATTTTTCATGAGGACGCACCCAAGCCCTTTCAGAGATGCATCGCTAAAAATAACGAATCCTTCTCCGATAGAGGGTAGTGTTAACACTGGTGCAGTAACCAATCTCTTCTTCAGCTCTTGGAAACTTTCCTCACATTCCTTTGTCCAGATGAACATAACCCCTTTTCGAGTCAACTTGGTTAGTGGATTAGAAAGTCATGAAATGTTTTTCACAAACCTCCTATAATATCCCGCTAAACCAAGGAAACTACGAATCTTAGTTACTGTTGTGGGTTGAGGCCACTCCTCCACAACCATGGTCTTTGCAGGGTCAACCGAGATTCCTTCATTGGTTACGATGTGCCCCAAGAAAGCCACTTGTTGTAACCAAAAATCACACTTGATGAACTTCCCAAAGAGCCTCTCCTTCCGTAGAGTTTTCAAAATAACCCTCAGATGATCTTCATGCTCCTCACGACTTTTTTAATATATCAAAATATCATCAATAAAAACTACCACAAAGTTATCAAGTTAGTCCTTAAAGAATCTACTCATCAAATCCATGAAAATAGCAGGAGCAGTAGTCAAGCCGAAAGGCATAACAGTAAACTCATAATGCCCATATCTTGATCGGAAGGCAGTCTTTGGAATATCTTCATTCTTTACCCTCAGTTGATGATAACCAGATCGAAGGTCAATCTTAGAGAAGAATTCAGCCCCGTGAAGTTGGTAAAATAAATCATCAATTCTTGGAAGAGGATATATGTTCTTCACTGTGATCCCGTTCAGTTCTCTATAATCAATGCATAGCCGCATTGATCCATCCTTCTTCTTCACAAAGAGAACTGGTGCTCCCCAAGGAGACACTCTAGGTCGGATAAACCCCTTCTCCAACAAGTCTTGGAGTTGTTTCTTTAACTCTTCTAGCTCCACATTTTCCATTCTATATGGAGTCTTTGATATCGGTTGGGACCCAGGTACGAGTTCAATGGAGAACTCTACCTCTCTTTCTGGGGGAGGTCCAGGTAACTCCTCAGGAAATACATCCATGTATTCCTGAACAATCGGAACATCTTCAATTTGAATGCTCCCTTTCCCTTCTTCCTCATCACCAATTAAATCCATAAAGAAATCTATAGGAGGTGCTTCTAGATAGGGATCAGTTCGGGATATCTCTCCTTGGAAGATAACTGTAGGTCGTTCATTCAAGACTACTGAGATATCCTTACTTCTGCATTTGATCTTAGCATTATACTTTGATAGCCAGTCCATCCCTAGTATAACGTCGAATTCCAACATGGAAATGACTACTAGATTTGCGATAAGATTGTGCTCACTAAAGTAAACACTAGAGTCTCTAAACACTGTTGATGCATGGATAATCCCACTTGGAGTCTTGACTGACAACTCTACCTCTACCAGTTCGGGTATTGATTCTATATTCCTTGCAAACTTGGAGGAAATAATGGAATGCGTAGAAACAGAATCAAATAATGTACTTGCTAGTTTTGAGAGGACGACAAGAGTACCTGCTACCACATAGTTTGGAACTTCAACTTCAGTTGTTGTGATAGCAAAAGAACGGCCTTTCTCCCTTGGCCTCTGCTGAGGTTGATGGTGATTCCCCTCCACCGCTCTCGGATTTGGACATTGATTAGCAAAGTGCCCAATCTGTCCACACTTGAAGCATGTGACTTCGGGTAGGGCCAGAACCATCATTCCTCTGTCGTTAGTGTTGGGAAGTTGAGGCTTTACATCACTACGACAATTCCGAGAAATATGGCCTTCTTTTCCACACCTATAGCACTTACCACTTCCGATCAAGCAGTTCCTCGAATGCTTCTTTCCACATTTATTGCATGTGGCATGTTGCATATGCTTTCCACCTCTTTCCTGATCAAAACTTCTTCCCAGGATTGGTAATAGAGTTCTCTTCTTCTCATTAGATTTGTGAGACCACTGTGTCTCCCCAAACTCTAGTTCAACTTTCATAGCACTTCGAACTATTTCTTCATAGCTATCATAGTCCCTGTTGGCTAGATTCTTCCGCAGATGAGGTCGTAGTCCACCAAAGAATCTATCAACCTTCCCAATAGGGTCCATGATGAAGCTTGAGGTATAATAGGAAAGCCTTGTGAAGTTTATCTCATAGCTTCCGACAGATTCGTTATCCTTCTGCTTCAGCTCGAGAAACTCTTTCTTCATTCTTGTTCTCATCGAACGAGGGAAATACATATTAAAGAATATTCCCCGGAACTCTTCCCACTTCATAGCTTCCATCTCTCCTCATGGCTTCGTGTTTTTGATCAGTGACCACCACTGATCAGCTTCTCCCTCTAGGCGGTAAACAACAAGGGTGACTTTTTCTTGTTCCAAACAATTATGTATAGAAAAGATCTTTTCAATGGAGCTTATCCATTGTTCCGAAACCAATTGGTCAGTAGATCCACTGAATGTTGGTGGTCATTGACACATGAAGGACTCAACAGAAAGTTGTTCCCTTCGTGGTGAGGTCGGCCTCTCAGCTTGATTCATGTTATTACTCATAACTTGAGTCAGTTGGTTCATCATTCGCATGAATGTTTCCATTCCGGCTTCCATCGGAGGGCCGTCAGCACATGGTGCATTGCGGTCACCATCGGCACGGTTCCTCCTACTGCCCACCATTTTCTAAAAGAATAAAACCTTAGTGAGAAAATTATTTCATTTATGGATCTTTTAACTAAGACTTCATGCTTAGAAAATTACACCTTTCTATGATTCCTTCATAATGATTCATAAAAATCTTGTGACTAACAAAACATATCCCCCGAGAGTGTCGTAACCAAGAGTGCAGCAAGGCCCATTATCGTGCACCAGTTCCTGTTCGAGTCTAGCTCAAACTGGTGTTTTCGGGTTTACCCCTATGTACATCTGTGCCAGAGCCGCCTCTACCTGCTTGTATCCAGACAGGGATGTATCTGTTTGATAAACCATTTACTCAATACTTACCAAAATACCAGGATGTTTTCCTATATTTAAACTTTTCTATAGGGTTATTCCTAAAGTTTTTATATCCTAATTTCCACAAATAACTAAACCATCCTTTGATACCAACTATAGAATCCCGCCTTTTTATAACATAAACATTCATTACATTACACAAAACTGAGGATCTTTAAGGTCTAGTGTCTTGGAAACCAGGAACATAATACATGAAACCAACATAAAACATTCTTCTTAAACACTTGAAATGATTCTCCTTAAGTTCATCCTAGGTTCATTACTGCATCTCATAACCTGGGGACATACATCAAAAGAAAGGGTGAGCAGAAGGCCCGGTAAGGGAAACAAGAGGAACATTTTTCATGTGAACTTGAGATACTTCAATAAGGACATGAAAAGAACTTTAAGGCTTGAGAAAGAAATCATTAGGAATTTCATAATAAAAATAACATTTTCCATAACGTGAAGATGTGGATACATCATTTAACATAGACTATCATGAACATATCACCAAGGTCCATCCCCAAGGTGTCATTTGAAAATTACCAAGGTTATTCACCAAGGTATCGTGAAAATTGTAATCTCTAGTGGTTACATCATTACCCAATGCATTGGAGCGCTATCATGGTACACCCTTAAATTTTCCTTTGTTATCATGTGAGACACATATATCAACATCAAACATTTCATAAATAACCATATAGGATAAAATAAATGGGTTTCATTTCATAATCATAACGTTTATAAAAACTGTTTTAAAGACATGATCTTTACGTCACTTTAAACCCACAGAAGGGAAAGTGGGTCTCATGTATGTAAATCCCAGAATTTAAAATAGAAAATTTTTATATATATGTGAATAAAATTGTATAAATAAGAGCTTTGAGTATTCAAATTATAACATAAAATAATTTTGAGAAAAGAGAGAGAGGCATTTTGAGACGAAAATTCTGCAGCATAATGGCTATGTTTCGGGGTTTTTGAAAACATTGAAAAGAGAGGGGACATGGGTCACCCACTCATAAATGATACATAAAACATTAAGGGGACAGAATAAGAAGGGTATATGGACATGGTAATGAAATTTGAAGGACATACCATTTGAAATGAAAAACATGGAAGGAAGACAAAAATTAGATTTCTCTTATGAAAATTCGGCAGCCTAACGACGTCACTTAAACTTCAACAGAAAATAATTGACAAGATCAAATAGGGTCTCTCATCATATGATCATAAGAGATCAGTATGATAGATATAGAGATCATACCCCAACATAATAAAAAAGAACTTGAAAGACTTGACATGAAAATCGAACATGAAAAATGAGAATGGTGAAAGAATCCCTTCAAAATTCAGCAGCCTAACCGCGTCACTTAAACATTCATAAAACTAAATGATGAGAGTAAGAGGGGATATCTCATCATATAAACATGAAAAGGTAAGTAAGAGGAATATAAATGAACATCCTATAACATAAGAACATGGAGCATAAAAGGAATGACATAAAAAGGATTACATGAAAAGAAAGAGGAAGGTCGGATCCCTTACCTTAAAACGTGACTCTTGAAACTCCACGGTTTGGACCTTGAGGGCTTGGGGGCACCTTGGGAGGACTCCTTAGGAGGTAAGGAGACCCGAACATCGTTGGGGAAGAGTTGGGAGTGAAAACTAAAGGAGTAAAGGGTGGGTATTTATAGGGAAAGTGAGGGGACAAGGCAATAATGGCCAAGGGACACCTCACTAGTGGTTTTGGCAAAACCATGGGCTTTCCCATGGTATATGCCCATGGTATTGGCCACTTGGGACACCTCATACCTTATCATACTATTCATAATTCGACCATATTGAATATATACTTAATACATCATTTAATGATGTCATTAAACACCCGTAACTTAAAAACTATATTTTCACTATTCATCAAAAATTCAACTTTCTCAGAATAATCCCAAAATTTCACCTTAACCAAATATCAATGATCTGATTTCAAAAATTAAATCCATTTTATAAAAATAATTTTCTAAATATTTTTAATTTAATTTTTAAATAAAAACACTATTCATCGAAAATTCATTTTTTTCAAAAAAATCCCCAAAAATTACCTTAACATAATATCGATGCTCTGAGTTCAACAATAATATCCTTTTTATAAAAATAATTTTCTAATTATTTTTAGTTAAATTTTTAATTAAAAAACACTATTCATCCGAAAAAACTAATACTTGACTAATAATATATGAAACCGTTATTTACCCATTTTATTGAATCACATTACTTAATCTAGGTGTCCAAATTATATTAAAACTTTCTTTGAGTGAAATTACTAATCCATTTGGTCACATTACTACTTCTAAGCGTAAAATCACTATTCATAATTTAATATTCATCAAAAATTAAGTTGATCTTATTAGACTCCAAATTTATTACTGAACACTTTTGTAGAAGACCATTTTTTGAAAATCATTACACATCATTAGTTATTTAGGGTTTTCATAAATATTTTAAAATATCCTTTTTTCTAAAAAATTCATCAATAAAATACATTCTGAAATTATCTAGACATTTGAAATTTCACAAACATCACTAAAGGAAGAAATCTCAATTTATTCACCCGAAAGGATTACACAAGGAAGCTAGGGTCTCGTCACATAGCCCCTTATAACACCGGCATAAGACCTAAGTGTAAGGTGTGCTATGGTGAGAGAATCTGAGGGAGGCTCAAATAACATTGCCCTAGTAGTAATCTATACTAACTTGAACTTCTCCCGTATGCGTTTCCGTTCAATCTTGACACGCTGGAGTTCAGCTTGAGCTTGGTCAAAAGTGAAGCCCACAGATGCTACCTCCTTCCCAAGCACTGATAAGTGGGCTTCATAAGGGTCGAGTCTACTGGATGAAGCCATCGACTCCTCTTTCTGCATTAACCATTAACATCTTATTAAATCATTAAGAGTAAGTTAATATACTACTCAAAAATATTGGGTCGTTACAAAAAGGGTTAGCTCAAATGCTCAGTAAGGGAAAACATAGAGAACATAAAACAATCCATAAAAATTTGAAAGCAAAAACTTGAACATGAAATCTAAACATTAAAACCTTGAGAAAAGACATAAATCTTGGAAGTACGTAAGGCATATATCATAAAGGAACATCAATCATGATAAAATAGAATTAGAATAAAACATGTAATTGTGGAAACCATTTAGAACTTGTTATGATTTCCATAGTATCCAAGGCATTGCTGCCAAGACCATCTTAGTGGACAATGTCCCTTTCTGAATCGATTTCACTCATCGTTTCTGTCCTATAAAACTGAACTAGATTAACTTACTGTTCCATTAATGTCTATCTCATGAGATATAAATCTTTACCCAATGAATTGGAGGGTGATATAGGTCCCATTCATCTCATAATGAAATCATTCTTACCTGTGCAAAAAAATAAACTTAAAACATTCATCATAACACAAAGAATAAAATGGGTTTCATAAACATAATCCAATCATTTCATAATCTATATAAAACAAATAAGCATTTCATCATAATAAAATTGAACCATGTAAACCATAGAGACATTAAACTTGAAACATACACATTTGAAATAATGTCATCTTAGATGGAAAATGGTTTTGATAAAACATGTGAAATGAATTCTTGATGAAAATATCCTTTTTTCCTCAAAATCATTTTCTTTTCAAAAAATTCCATTCACATTTAAAATAAATGAATTTTTTTGAAAATAGTCATAAAATAATTTATAGTAAGCTTCATGAAAATGGGGTGTTATGAAACCATAAAAATCCATTCCTGTCGTATAAGTTAAAAATAACATTCTCCTCGTAACTTTTGTCAGAAAAGTCAAAAAGTACCTCGTATGGTAAAAAAAAGATTCCTTACATACCATGTAGCAAAATTCAAAAATGGATAAAAATGTCTTCAAACATACATGAAAACACTTTTATAAAACATGTACATAGATGATAGAAATAACCCCAGTAAATACTTACGAAAAAGCAATCTCGGATAAAAATGAGATTTGAAAAATTATCCCTTACCTAAGGTCCAATATGCTTCGTATGGATCCGACCCTCCTGTATATTGATTTAAATAATGTCATTGAATTATTACAGAATCATATTAATTGTTACGATATCATATATGGTTCACTTATGACTTTATATTACCCGTTCTTGTATAAGTTCCATGTTAAAATAGCGTTTTGGGTAAAATCGTTTTATTTATCGTAAATGTTTGGACTTGTTGTTCTTGATATTATTACATATAACCAGATTTACTTAATTCCAGAATGTAGAAAATGATTTATATGTAATATATGTATTCATAATATTCATATATATATATATATATAACAGATCGATAAGTGGAATGAAATACACCATTCATGGAGACGGTAGGCCGTACGTACGCATGAACATTGTTTTCGTTTTCTTATTGAATTGAATGGAATTACATTGATGACATACATATATATACATTAATCCATTATCATTATTATGTCATATATTTCATTATTACTTATTATATATCATTTATAATCATTAATGAATGGTTAACATGGAGAATGAATCTCATCGCATCGTGGAGACGGTAGTCCGTACGTAGACACGAGGGATGATATCATTCCCATGATCGTGGAATTGTTTTGAAGTGTATGTATAATATTTCAGAATCAATTTAACTTTAAAATAATCCTATATAGTTATCAATTTACACCATTATACCCTTCCAAGTAAGGTGGTGGTCGAAAACAGATTACACCATGACGTGGAGACGGTATTCCGTACGTACGCACACGCGGTGATTTCATTTTCCATAGGATGGATAGATGGTGAAATAGGTTTGTTTCATACATATAATAACATAAAATTATATGAGTGATACTGATGTTATTACTTTACAATGAAAAAACTAAATAAGAGGATGTAGAAGAAGAAATAAATTTGATAGAATCTGTAACCGATATTACCTCTTCTTCAACACTTCTCTTTGTGGCCTCCTCTTAGGGCACTAAAATTTGTCTTTGAAGAAGGCCAAGACCTCTAGAATATTTCTTGGAAAGTTTATAAGGGAAATGGGAGGGGTTTTTCCGATATTGAAGGCTCAAAGTTGTGTAAAGGTGAGAGGGAGGAGGTGCCCGTTTATAAGGGAGGAGAAGGGCACCTTTGGAAATCTTAAAAATATTAATTTATAATAAATATAACCCCACATAAAAAAATCCAAAAATGAATCATATTCCAATATTATATGATATAGGGTTGTAATAGCATCATCCAATAAAATTTAGACATTTAGGGAATTTATTTTAAACACTATCAACTTGATTTATCCTTATTTAATCTATTAAATTTTATTTGTGGTAATAAGATTCTAAATTTTAAATTGTTATTAATAATTACTTATGTGCTGTAAATTATCCATAATTAGATGATTTATAACATTTTAGACTATATAAATTTCAATTTATAATATTTAAATATTTTTTTTGATTTTTAAACAATTTAATAATATGTTGTTTTTACAAAATTACAATAGTGTCAATTTTGACACTATTCATTTATTTGAATTTAAATAAAATCCACACATAGTATATATTCAAAATAAAATATGTAATAGGTTCATAACATGTCATAGTAATCTAGGAAATTAGTGGATCACATGAAATAGTTCATATAATATTTATTTTACTATTTGTAAAACCATTTATTTGATATTTCTCTTAATAAAATAATTACTACAACATTTTTGTATAACTATTAAATATACTTATTTGTTGCATAAAAATTAAAAATAAAATACTAGGATGATTATAAATCTTATATATTTTATAAGAATACATTTATTTAGATTTATCTTTTAAAACACCCAAATTTTGAACTATTTTATTTATCAAATTACGAAGGTGACAACTTTTACATTATTTAAAATAAAATAATATATGTATCATAATAACATTTATAAGACTCCAAACGGTTATGTATTTGCTCATTGGATGCTTATGGTGTAGATATACACTACAAATAAGTTTTGGTCATGTTTTGGGCCTCTTAAAGGGTATTATTAGTTCAATAAAATCCATATTACTGATTTTTCACTTAATAAATAATTTCTACATTATTAATGTATCACCATTTATTACTATTAATTAATCCCTAAAAATTATAAATAAATTATCATGATGTAGATAATTTTATTATATTTCTGTAGACTATTCATGTTCGATGTTTTATGAAGTTTATCACTAAATTAAAATTATTATACTGATTACATTTAAGAGAGTGACATGTTGTCAGTTTCTTTGGTTTTAAAAATAATTAAATTATTTTGAAGGTCAAAAGTCCATAAAATGAATATAATATGACTCTTAAATGATATGGGTCTATTATTAGCCCTCCAATAGAATTTTTTCATGTGTTAGGGTAATTTTGTAATATTATATTTACCCTTAATTACCCAATTTACCTTTAACTATGGTAAATAAAACTTACCGTAGTTACTATTCATAATTACCAAAAATAAAAAGTAGCCTATTAACATAATTTTGACCCACGGATTCCAAATGTGGAATCAATTTTTACAAATTAAATACACATAAGTTTCAGAAATTAAATTAAAATTAATCTCGTTGTCGAATGAAAACGAGTTTTTGATTAAAACATTGCAAAATATGGAATTGATTTAACCTACGAATTCAATTTAAAATCTATTTTAAAGACAAAAATTATATTAAATGGTAAAAAAATATTCTATTTATATATTAAAACCATTAAATATTATAATTGAACAACATAAATTATCTCAATGGAAAAAGTTGTTTTTAATAAAAAAATAGCGTATTTTACTATTCATCAAAATATGAAAGTGATCAGAAAAATATCAAAAATTTATCCAAAGTAAATTTATATATCCTGACTCCAAATAAGAATTTTATTTTGGGAAATTGAACTTATAAACATGTCAAAAACAAGATTTAATGTGGGTGCGCCATCAATAGGCGGAAAAACTGCATTTTTTTGAAAAATACTTATTTTACCCGAAACATTTATTTTGTTCTCTTAACATGTTCTAGAAAATGTGTAAGATGAATAATAATGTTATAAAATTAAAAATTTAGTAAATACTATTCATAAATTCTAGTTCATGATAATATTATAACCATATAACGTTGTTTAGTGAAACCCTGTATTGCGTACAACACATGCTATCGAGGAATGCCGTGATTGCGTGTAATGCAAGCCAAGTCAGGGTTGCGTGTTGTGCATGAATCCTTCGTTGTTTCTTATAATAGAATCCAACCATATTTCATTTATACATTGAATATATATATATATACACTCAATGTTGCATAGAATGACTATTATAAAACGAACTTGAAATTGTGTGTAACACAATCTAAGAATAGTTTTGCGTATAATTCAAGCTAATACAATGTGGCATATAGCACAAGATAATCTTGTTGAATCATAAAACACATGACATAAAATAAATTAAAAAGAATACATATCATAAAATATCGGGTTTGTTACATTCTAACCCCCTTAAAATGAATTTCGCCCTCGAAATTCGTCGGGGTTATACATGGTTTTCGACTTGAAAGTTTCTTTAATTGCAACACACATCGTAAAATAAAATACCAAAACTTAAATTTTATAAAATAAAGAATGAAACGTAACGGTTACCCAAATTAACTCATCACTGGGTTTCCACATTGGAGAACATAAGAGAAAATATGTATATGGAAGACAAATCTAACCATCATGTTCTGATGGAGAGTGGTAGAGAACATGGCTATGAAAAATCCAATAATCAAAAAGCCATAGATTTGTGATGATCTAAAGTACCATCTGATTTATCGGATATAAGGGAACTAGGAAAAAAATTTTGGTTTTCAAGATCATTTCTCAAAAGATGATGAATTAAAAGAAATACTTACATGATTTTGGTTCAATTTCACTGTTGTTCGTGAATTGAACAATTTCCACTTCATCTCATAAAGAAATGAAGTTGAGTTTGTTATTCGTGAAGCGTTAGCAGACCATGTGATAGAATGATGGGTCATTCAATCTATTTCAAACAAAAGGTTAGCAAAAGTTCTAAGTCCATCTTATGGTGAGATTAATCGTATATGTTTCCAAAAATGGACTTATACATTATTTATCATACCTCTTAATAAAATAAAACTACTTTCCACTAACCAGGGAATTCCTGTAGGCCCGTGGTTGGCGATAAAGGCCCGTCGCACTTCAGTTGTGGGTTCGATTTCCACAGCCTTGTCTGACACGATGGGCCATCGCCTGGCCTGCAGGTTTTCCTTTTTCTAAAACTAAATTACTATAACATCCCATCAATAATATCAAACTAACTTATCTCTAACATAATCCATTCCAATCTTTAGGCTTCTCCAAAATACTTCGGTCCAGGATCATAGTATAATGAAAATGATTACATGAAATTTCATATAACAATCACGTGAATTCCATCATTTATCCCTCATATATCATAAGATATATCTTGTTGCTCAAATTAAAAACATGTGAATACCTTAATCATGTATTCTCTTGAAGAATGAATACATATTGAACCTTAGTGAAAAAATGAATGTTGTTAAATTTTAACACTTTCCACAAACCAAAATTCCAAATATTTTATATACTCAATCCATAATATCACTTAGTCCTTATATCATTCATGAGCTCATGAATACAATCAAATGTCTCATTATCTTCTTATCCCTTCATTATGCACATATCATCTACTTTCCAAAAATATCTGAATAACCATTCATGGTTACCAGTATCATTCTATATATACTTTCAAATACTTTAGGAAAAACAGTAGTGTAAAAATCCTTAAATGATTATTTATTCCGTAGTACCATTAACTATAAAACATAACTCTTGTTAAACATACAATCATTCCACTACCTTCTTAAACAACTCACTGAGCATCAACACTTCTTTCATCTCATATATCATTTGTATTCTCCTTATCGTCATCCACATAAATACAACCCATATGACCATGATGATTCCCTTTTTGATATTTTCCCTTAGGGAATTGGTTTTCATAATGCCCGTACATTCCACATTTAAAAGATTTAACCATTGTTGATGTCTTAGAAATACCATTATCATTGTGGATGGTGTTAAATAAAACATTTACTTTACAATTACTGGCTTTGTGTCCTTCTTTTACACACCCAAAGAATCTTCCAGTTCCTTTGAAGCATTCTATCTGATGCCTCTTCCCACATGATTTACATGAGGGGAATTGACCTTTCTTTCCTCTATGATCATCATAAAACTCCATATTTCTCTTATTAGCTGAGTCAGGAAACTTACCAAAGATGAGATTATTGATCATATTATGAGATTTCTGATTAGGCAAAAAAATATATGTGTACCTCTAGATCCAATTTCATTTGGTTTCTTATGAAGAATATCATTCCATTGTCCATTATATACACTATTATTGTGAATCTTCATATTTCCATCCATTTTCTAAAACCCAAAAAAATAGTGTGAGAGGAAAAAATCATGCTAACGAAAAAAACATAGTAAAGGGGGAGTACCGTCAATATCTAACATCTTAGGTTAAATTCTAAGATCGTTACCGTAGTTCTAGGACTATATCCTATACGTATACTTATCCTTAGGGACAACCCTAGACATACCTTAGAAATATCTCTAGGGATCTCACTAACGTTTTCACATCCTAGTTTCCAAAGGTTGACTAAAAATTTCCTCTGATACCAACTGTAGAGACCCAAAGCTTGACATACATGGAAATTACATTACTGTTGCGAAATATCTAATACATAACAAAAATAGACACACAAGGACCGTAAAAGTTTAGTGTCCTTGGAAACTAGGAATATAAACTTCTAATCATGTTGAAAGTTCTTCAACAACTCCCATAACAATCTTCCCCTTATTTTCCTTACCAAAAACAATTATTTATTTCCTGGGGAAAATAAAACATAAAAAAGGTGAGCTCAAATTCTCACTAAGGGAAAACATAGAGAAAATAAAACAATCCATAAACATTTGAAAGCAAAAACATGATCAAGAAATATAAACATTAAAACCTTGAGCAAAGTCATAAATCATGGAAGTACGTAAGGCATATATCATAATGGAACATCAATCACGATAAAATATCATAGGAATAAAAAATGTAATTGTGGAAACCATTCAGCACTTGTTATGATTTCCATAGTAGGCAAGACATTGCTTCCAAGACCATCTTAGTGGACAAAGTCCCCTTCGGAATCGAGTTCACTCCTCATTTTAGTCCTGTAACACTAAATCGGATTAACTTACCGTTCCAGCCAGGTATATCTCATGAGATATAAATCACTACCCAATGCATTGGAGGGAGATATAGGTCCCACCCATATCATAATTAAAGCATTCTTACTTGTGCCACAAAATAAACATAAAACATTCATCGTAACCCAAAGAATAAAATGGGTTTCATAAACATCATCCCATCATTTCATAATCCATATAAAACAAATGGACATTTCATAATAAGAAAAGTGAACCATATAAATCATAGATACATTAAACATGAAACATACACATATGAAATAATGTCATCTTAGATGGAAAATGGTTTTGATAAAACATTTGAAATGACTTCTTGAGGAAAATATCCTTTCTTCGTCAAAATAATTTTCGTTTCAAAAAATTCCATGCACTTTTAAAATAAAATTATTTTGTTGAAAATAGTCACAAAATCATGTAGAGTAAGCATCATGAAAATGAGGCATTATGAAACCGTAAAAATCCATTCACGCCGTATAAGTTAAAAATAACATTCTCCTCGTACTTTTGTCGGAAAAGTCAAAAAGTACCTCATATGGTAAAAAAAAGATTCCTTACATACCATGTAGTAAAAGTCAAAAATGGTTAAAATTGAATTTAAACATACATGAAAACACTTTTATAAAACATGGGCATGGATGATAGAAATAACAATAGTAAATACTTATGAATAAGCAATCTTGGATAAAAATGAGATTTTCAAAATTATCCCTTACCATAGGTCCGATATGCTTCATAGGGATACGAACCTCCTATATATTGATATAAATAATGTAATTGACTTATTAATGAATCATATTAATTGTTATTATATCATATATGGTTCACTTATGACTTTATATTACCCGTTCTTTTGTAAGTTCCATGTTAAAGTAGCATTTTGGGTAAAATCGTTTTATTTATCATACATGTTTGAACTTGTTGTTCGTGATATTATAACTTATACATTGATTTAATTAATTCCATATTGTAAAACATTATTTATATGTAATATATATTCAGAATATTCATATATATATATAATAGATCAATAAGTGGAATGAAATACACTATTTATGGAGACGGTAGGCCATACGTACGCATGATCCCGGTTTTCGTTTCCTTAATGAATTGAATGGAATTAAGTAGATGAAATACATATATATATATATACATTAATCTAATATCATTATTATGTCATATATTTCATTATTACTTATTATATATACTTTATAATCATTAATGAATGGTTTACAAGGAAAATGAATCTCATCGCGTCGTGGAGACAGTAGTCCGTACGTACACATGAGCGATGATATCATTCACATGATCGTGGAATTGTATTGAAGTGTATGTATAATATTTCAGAATCTATATAAATTTACAATAATCTTATATAGTTATCTATTTACACCATTATACCCATCCAAGTAAGGATGTGGTCGAAAACAGATTACACCAAGGCGTGGAGACAGTATTCCGTACGTACGCACACACGGTGATTTCTTTTTCCGTAGGATGGATAGACGGTGAAATAGGATAGTTTCATACTTATAATAACATAACAGTATATTAGTGATACTTATTTTATTACTTCATAATGAAACAACTAAATAAGAGGTAGTAGAAGAAGAAATAAATTTGAACGAATCGGTAACGGATATTACCTCTTCTTCGACACGCCTATTTGAAACCTATAATTAGGGAACTGAAATTGGTCTTTGAAGAATACCAGGACCTCTAATATATTTCTTGGGAAGTTGATAAGGGAAATGGGCAGGGTTTGGCCGAGCTTGAAGGCTCAATGTTGTTTAAATATGAGAGGGAGGAGGTGCCCTTTTATAAGGGAGGAGATGGGCACCTTTGGAAATCTTTAAAATATTAATTTATAATAATTCTAACCCCACTTAAATACCTCAAAAAATGACTAATATTCGAATATTAGATAATATAGGGTTTCAATCTTATCAACCGATAAAATTTAGACATATATGGAATTTATTTTAAACATTATCAACTAGATTTATCCTTATTTAATCTATTAAATTTTATTTGTTGTAACAAGATTCTAAAATTTAAATTGTTATAAATAATTAGTTATGTGCTGTGAATTATCCATAATTAGATAATTTATGACATTTTAAACTATATAAATTATAATTTATATATTTTTAAATATTTTTTTGATTTTTAATCAATTTAATAATATGTTATTTTTATAAAATAACAATAGTGTCAATTTTGACACTATTTATTTATTTGAATTTAAATAAAATACACACATATCATATATTAAAACTAAAATATTTAATTGGTTCCTAACATGTCATATTATTCTATAAAATTAGTGGATCACATTAAATAGTTCATATAATATTTATTTTACTATTTTTAAAACCATTTATTTGATATTTCTCTTAATAAAATAATTACAACAACATTTTTGTATAATTATTCAATATAGTTATTTGTTGAATAAAAATTAAAAAATAAATACTAGGATTAAGATAAATCTTAAATATTTCATAAGAATACATTTAGTCTGATTTATCTTCTAAAACACCTAACTTTTAAAATGTTATATTTATTAAATTATGAAGGTGATAACTTTGACATTATTTAAAATAAAATTATATATGTGTCATAATCACTTTTATAAGACTCCTAACGGTTATATATTAGGTCATTGGATGATTATGGTGTAGATATACACTACCAATAAGTTTTGGTCAGGTTTTTGGGCCTTTTAATGGGTATTATGTTTTCAATAAAAACCATATTACTGATTTTTCACTTAATAAATAATTTCTACATCATTAATGTATCACCATTAATGACAATTATTTAATCCCTAAAAATTATAAATAAATTATCATGATATATATAATTTTATTATCTTTCTATATACTATTCATGTTCTATGTTTTATGAAGTTTATCACTAAATTAAAATTATTATACTTATAATATTTAAGAGAGTGACATGTTGTCACTTTATTTTGTTTTAATAATAATTAAATTATTTTTATGGTCAAAAGTCCATATAATGAATATGATACAACTCTTAGGTGATATGGGTCAACGTTTAGCCATCCAATAGAATTTTGGCATGTGTTAGGGTAATTTGATAATATTATATTTACACTTGATTACCCGATTTACCTTTAACTATAGTAAATAAAATTTACCGTAGTTACTATTCATAATTCCCAAAAATAAAAATTAGCCTATTAACATAATTTGGACCCAATTATTCCAAATATGGAATAAATTTTTCAAATTCAATACATAGAAGTTGAAGAAATTAAATTAAAATTAATCCCGTTTTTGAATAAAATGGGTTTTTGTTTAAAACATTGCAAAAGATTGAATTGATTTTACCTACGAATTCAATGTAAAATCAATGATAATGTCATAAATTATATTAAATGTGAAAAATATATTCTATTTAAACTTTAAAACCATTCAATATTTTAATTTAACCATATAAATTATCTCAATGAAAAAAGTTGTTTTTAATTAAAAAGTAGCGTATTTTTACTATTCATCAAAATATGAATGCTGTCAGAAAAATATCAAAAATTTATCGAAAGTAAATTTTTATATCCTAATTATAAAGAAGAATTTTATTTTGTAAAATTCAACTTATAAACATGTCAAAAAACTAGATATAATGTGGGTGTGCCATCAAAAGCTTGGAAAACTGCATTTTTTTAAAAATACTTATTTTACCCAAAAAAATTATTTTGTTCACTTACCATGTTCTAGAAAATGTGTAAGATGAATAATAATGTTATAAAAATCAAAATTTAGTAAATACTATTCATAACGCCTAGTTCGTGATAATATTATAACCATATATCGTTGTTTAATGAAACCTGATATTTCGTACAACACACGCTATCGAGGAAGGTCGTGATTGCGTGTAATGCAAGACAAGTCAGGGTTACGTGTTGTGAAAGAATCCTTCATTGTTTCGTATAAAATAATCCAACCGTATTTCATTTATACATTGAATATATATATATATATACTCAATAATCCGTAGAATGACTATTATAAAACGAACTTGAAATTATGCGTAACAAAATCTAAGAATAGTGTTGCGTATACTTCAAGCTAATACAGTGTGACATATAACACAAGATAATCTTGTAGTAAAAAAAAACACATGACATAAAATAAATTATATAGAATACTTGTCATAAAATATCGGGTTGTTAAAGTCCTACATTCGGGCAGAAACTGCCAAACTTCGGTTGATTTCCCCATCCACGGATGCCACATGCCCGCTCCAAGCGTTGAGAGCTTAGAAATGGTACCCCTATTCACATACATATCTCTCTATTCCTCGATCTATATATTCCCACATAGGACATGGGCAAGGAGGATCACGCAGGAGGATTGTTCATAGTGTAAGAGGAAAGAAGAAGAAGAAAATTAAAAGAAGGAAAATAAAGAAAAGAAAGGGGGGCAAGGGCCCGCCCCAGTGCCCGACTCGAGTTTAAGCCTCACTTAGGATAAACTCCCCATTCAGGAATCAATGGGGCAGATGGATTATCAATTAGATAGTTCATTTAGAATTTATAACCAAAATAACTAGCGTTATCAATTTAATATTTAATTTAATAATATTAAATATTAAATATTCCACTAATATTCAACCAACATAGATTTCCACCAAACACCCATCCTAGGGTAAAAAACCTATTCCAGGACCAACAGAGATGTAGAAAAAATTATCTGAGCTTATCTTCTAGGGTAAAAAGTCAATTTTAACCCACATAAGGATCAGAAAGAAAAAATTAAAATTTCTTCTCAAAACTACAATCTAGAGAAACACAGATCCTTACACACCTGTCACATAATCATAATCTATTCATATTTGTAAAAAAATAACATTAATAATTCATCATATATCATAACAAATGGAATGAAAATGAATTTTAAAATTATTTCAAAATATAATCATATTCTAACTTATGAAAAATAAATGTATTTCTTGAATATCTGATAATAATAATAATAAAACATCCATATAAAGAATATGGATGTTATCCTTAGATCATATTTACATTAAACCATATTTAACATCAAATTATGTTATCATAATTGAAAAATTAATTTAAAGATCATGTGGAATATTCCTTGGGTAAAATACCTTTTTCATTTTGGAATCACTTATTTAAAATATTAAAATTTATAAAAAATTATTGAAATAATTTTCTTTTAAAAGAACCATGAAATATTGTAAAATAAGAATCAATTATTTTGGTGGTCATGATAGTGGGAAATTCCATTATTTTAGGGTACATTAAATCAAATATTCATTTAATTTTTTTGGAAAAAATTTAAACAGTACAAAATTTATAAAATGATAAGTATATTCCTTTTAATAAATTTTTAAAAGAAAAATAGAGGTAAAAAAGAATTTAATAGATCATAGCGGAATTAAAAAATAATTCTTGAAAATTTATAAATAATACATGGAAATGGAAGAAAAATATTTTCGACCAAATAGGAAATAAATATAAATTCTTCTTTAAAAAATTTCTAAATATTCATACGATATAAAGAGAGTAAAATAGTAGTATTACTTGATAATTATAGGAGTAAAAATATGTGAAGAAAATTCATGATATTATTGATATTTAGTACGTGAAACGTCATAAACAAAAAAAATAATTATAAATAATCATTGTCAAGAATGAGATTTTAAAATAAAACTCTTACCAATTTGGTATCATTTGAATCATTATACATATGAAATAATGAATTCAAATGAATCATCAAATATCATACACAAATTTTATTCCTGATATAAATTTATTAAGGGGATTTATATATAGATCATTAAAGAAGATAGATGTATAAAAAAAAATATGTTCTAAAGAATAAAATTTTATATGTTATTCAATTACTAATTTAATAATCTATAAATAATAATCTCATAAAATAATGAACCGTATATGGAATTTCAAATATCCATAACTTCATAGAAGAAAACAATAAATTAATTTATTCTAATATATATATATAATATATATTTATTAAATATATCCTTATTACTATCTATGTAAATAGGAAATGGAAAACAAATAACGTTGCTTCGTTGAGGTTGTAGTACCCACGTACACATGAGCGATGTTTTAGTTTTCAAATGATTATAAGGTAAGATGGTATATATGATATTATATTAATAGAAAATTAATAATTTCATAAATATCATATAAAAATTAAACTCATCTAATACCCATCTATTAAATATGTTGATGCAGAATGAGATATATCATTACGTGGAGGTGACATTCCACATATATGAACAAACGATACATTCACTTCCCATTTAATGGAATATAGGTTAAATAAATGGTATATAAATAGTAATAATAACATTTAAATATATTAATGATACATAATTTGTTAATTTATGATGAATATCACTATATAAGATTATGTAGATTAAGAAATCAATTGAAATTGGCCATGTATGGTGATTACCTCTTAGGCCTCATTTAGATCATTTCTTAAAGACCCTTGGAATGGTACTTTAGGAAGAAAATCCCTATAAATCATGGATATGTAATTTTAAATTATAATTGGGATAGTATTGGTCAAGAAATATAGATAAAAGTGGTTTAACGTAGAGATATGAGGGTAGTTCTTATATAAGTGGGTGACATGAGACAGTTTAAATTTCATAAAAGATTAAATTATAATAATTTTATATTCAAGAACAATGATTCCAAATAGATGTATATTATAATTTGGGATGTTATTAGTTCAAAACGCTTCAATACAATAGTATTTATACATTTTTATTAGAAAACATGCTCTTATCTCTTGGTTTAACCACTAGTAAACTTGTTTTAACCTTAACTATGATAATGAATTTTTATTATTTTTACTATTAATTATGTTAAAAAATATATTTTTTACTTATTATATAATTTTAGTTATGGTAATTACAAATATATAATTAATTTTATACAAATTAGTTCACAGAATTGGTAGAATTTAATTTAAATATAATCCCACAAAATGTGTCAAAAATCATTTTTCTATAATTTTTTTATTAAGTATAAAAATATTTTATATTAAAATAAAACATAATATTAATTAAAATAACATTAATTGGATTATTCATAATATAAATCATAGAATATAAAATTGAAATAATTTTTAAACAAAATTAATCTTTTTAAATTTTTTAAAATAAAAGAAAACGTTCAATAAAAATCTATATTTATCAATATTCATTGAAAACTAATTTTTTTTTAAAATTATAAGAATTTCACGATAATATAACATTGAAATGATTATTTTTAAAATTAAGTTGATTTTTTACCAAATAAATTTTATAAAATTTGACAAATTAAATAGATTTTTTCTCAAAAAAATCAATAAAAGCCAATTTTGATGTAGAATTTATTTTTAAAACATATAATGAGTTTTCTAAAAAAAACTAACACATATTTGTCAATATATTCTCATTATATAAATACCTTAAATGTATTTTATAAAAATGAAGTTATTTAAATTCACTAAACAAAATTAATGGATATGTTATAATGTTATATTATAATATAGTTCATTTATACATAGGGATGCATGTATCGCATGATATCGAAGAAATAAATTTATTTAAAGAGACATATATCATAAAATCTTATGCTGTTATATTATAAACACCTTAAAATTAATTCCTCCCTTTAAATTCAATTAATTTGACACATAAAGATGATGATATCTCAATTTCATCACATCATTAGGTTCGTATGTAGCTTCTTCTAAATTTCGGATTCCTCTCGAGAGCTTTAACTAGGTGAGTAGTCTTATTGCATTGAAATTTGTCTCTGTGACCCAAGATTTATATATGTTTATTTTCATATTAATAATCATTCTATAGTGGTATGGCTTATTTTTTAAGTACATGTGAAGGATATGGTATGTACTTACATATGAGAGATATATGGAACACATCCTGAACTTGAGAGCGGTTTGGTGGAAGTCCCAAGAAATAAGCTACCATCCCCACTCGATCAAGAATCATGAATGGGAAAATATTACATGGGTTAAAATTATAATTATTTCGAGATATAATAACCTTAATCCATATAAAAAGTTAATAGGAATACCTTCCAATCGCATTAAATTCAATACTTTTTTAATGATTTCCTTAATAACTTCTTTGATGACTTTGAGCTACCATGATGTGCTGCTCAATGACCCTATCCTTCCTTGGAATTCCCATAGCTAAATCATCTACCAATAGATATATTTCTATAATATAATACTATTTTTATAGTTATAAAATTCGTTCCATATTTGGTAGCAAAAGGATCCCCATGAATGCTTGAGTGAAATCTTGTTTTGCAAGAAAAATCAACTAGAGGAAGGTGTTGATCCCAACCACCTTCGAAATCCAGAAAAACAAGTTATTAGAAATTACGATAGGGTTGTAATGTTTCTGTAATACTAGAAATTTATCATATGAAGATAAGAATTACTGAAACACAACTTTTAATCATGATATTGTTGAAGAATTCACCATAACAATGAGGTAACCCTTGGTTCCTGATCAGATACTATATAATGTTTTACACCATCCAAACTTAACAAATTCCGAAAATATATTCTGGAAATATTATCAAGAGATAAATCTTCTATGATGGTAATTAAGTGTTCTGACATCATAATGTTTTTTATTACAACACTTGAAACTATATGGATTTTAGATGTTTTTTAGAGTCTTGCGACAAAATACATGGTAATGTTTTACCATTTTGATTATATGATGTGTAATAGTTATAACATAAAATTATAAATTTTCTTATCCATATTAACTTTCTATCATACCACTCATTGATATATATTCCTTGAGATATCTATTTTCAGGTTGTCCCACCAAAAAAATAATATTTTTGATCTATATACATCATTGTACATCTTGGATGGAAGAAGAATGATGAAACATGAGCTTTAGTAAATTAAAAAATATTCAAATATGTTATGGGTGAGACACATACAATATTCTTAAAACCGTACATTCCACTATAATAATGTCTGAACACAAAAAAAAATCATAACTTGTTTTTCAACTCAATAACATCCTTTTGTGTTTTTTTAAACTTCACATGGAGAGGTAATTATATAATCAGTTGAGAAAGATATGATTTTACCCCTTACGTGACTATTTTTTATATCCATCATCTGAAAATATATAAATATTGAATTTATTTTAATCCTCATTATTGATAATCTAGAATTATTCTTTTATCTCAAATCACTAAAGACCTTGTTTTTTATCCAATGTTTGTATTGAATTGAGTAGTAATAATATTTAGTTAACTCCATCCATATTCTATTGATCATATTAAACTATTTATAAGTTAATATATACATTAATATTTTATGAATAGAATAAATATCACACCTTTCTTCACAAATATAATTTACCCATATCTTTAATTCCAAAATTATCAAAGCTTACTTCAAATCAATAGTTGGATGATTTTTCTGATGAATCGTCAATTTTTTGGAGTCATAATCTATAATAATATAATTATACAAGACTAAACAACCAATTAACTTCTCTAATGAATCACTATTGATTACAAACCCTTCTCTTCTATAGGTTTTTGAATTTAAAGGTTCTCTAACTTACCTTCCCTTTAGTCCCTTGAAATTTTCCTCATATTCATTTATCTAAATTAACATGGTTCCCTTCCATGTTATTTAGGTGAGTATATTGGATATTTGTGATAAATTCTATATAATGTTTCAATAATATCCATCCAAACCAATAAAACTATAGATCTTATGCATAGTGGTTTTCCTAGACCAATGTTCATTAACATTCATCTTGATGGATCTACCTATATGCAGTTGATTGAGATTATATGACCCAAAAATGAACCATTAACTAGCCAAAATTCACACTTGGTATGTTTTTCATACAACCTATCCATACATAATGCCTTAATTAGAATCCTCAATTTATCTCCATGTTATTATTTTATATTGGAATATATAGAAACATCGTTTATAAATACTACCAAAAATTGGTCCAGTTAATATATAAAGACTATATTCATTAAATACATGGAGATAACATGGGAATTACTAAGACCAAATGAAATTAATATAAATATATTTTCTCCATACCTCAAATGAAGTTAATTCATAAGTATTTATTTACTTTTTAACACCAATTTATAGTATCTAGTTCAATGATAAAAATTTTATAAATATTAAAATCCTAATAATTGATCGAATATATCATTAATATGAGGTAGATGATATTTATTCATGATTATGATTTTCATCATTTCACTGTAATCAATGTAGATTCAAATTGATCTAACATTCTCCTTTATAAAAATAATAGGTTCACCCTATACTGATACACAAGGCTAATTGAACCCCTTATTAAGATTCACCAATATTTTATTCATTAATTCAAATAACTCAATCAGGGAAATTCTACTTGGAATCGTTGAAATAGTTGAACCTCCAAGTAAAAGTTATATTGAAAAATCATCTTTATGATTTGGAGAAAGACTAAACAACTATTAATGAAATAAAAAACATCCATTCAATAGGAATATATTTGATTTTGAGTTTATCCCTAACCATATGAGATAAACATAACTTTTTAATAGGAATGAATAACTATACAATCAATATAATTTATATTGCAAAAAAATATTTATCATCACATCTATAGACCATCATTGTGTGGTTTTGAATATCAAATGATATACCCCTTTTTTTGTAATTGATAATGGATCTATATAATGAACTCTAATCCATTACTAAATTAATATAAAATTAACTTTAATTTTATTTTCAGAAGTTACATTCTTATAAACATCAATATGATATAGTCTCTTACTTGGCTCAGGAGTTATACATTAGAATATATCATTGAATTGGATAATTCCATGGTTCCTAACATTTAAGACTACACAATATAAATAGTATCGTATGATGAAATTAAATTTATTACATAATACATTTCATTTTTCATTTATTGTTCATTGATTTATTCCCATATTTTACACACGTAAACAATTTCTCCTTTATTTTAGACATTCACTAGGGGCGTCTCTTTCTATTTTCAGAGATAGGAATGAAATTACGCCTTCTTTCCACCATGGTGTGCATCACCTGAGTTCTTGATAAGCTATATTATTCTCTTATTTGGAATGTCTGAGAGTTGGTTATGGTTCATGTTGATAATTATATATCTTGTTAACAGATTATGAATAATAAAAATATATTTCACTCTGTTCGTCATCCTATTTAGTTTCTTATAATCACAATATTTCCAAAACATTCTATATTAAAATGGTTCCTTCAGGTTTCTTCTATTGACTAAAACTAAAATGCATAGAGTGAGCAATTGTAATCCTAGTGGGAAACCATATAATTATAAAAACTCCATTTTAGGAAATCAAGATCATGATAAATTATTTTAGAATATATAAAACCTTAGTATTTACCTAGGCCATCTACCATCATTATCTATTCAAATCCATCAACATATTTTATAACAAAAATGTCAAATAACCCAAATAATGTCCCCCATGAGTGTAAAACTAGGTACATTGAGAGGGAATAGTCAATGAACACCAAAATTATTGTATGGGTATAATCAACCATATCATGTAGTGGTTATTACCCATAGATGCATCTATACCAAAACCACACTTATAGTATCTATATAGAAATTTATTCTAAGTAAAACCACATAATCTCCACCCTACCAACAATTTTTGATGTTATCCTATTCTTAGAATTTTCCCAGGGTTTTTAAAAATGTCCTCTAATACTAATCATTAAATATTGGATCAAACCTACTACAATACCAACATTAAAAAATATACTTTTCAAATATAAATATTACATCTTTTTAGATGAATATTCAATACCTAACATTATTATCCACGTTGAAATAATATAGGTTTAGTGTGTTCACAAACATGGATACATTAAAAAGTAATTCATAAGAAATGTACATCACCTCCCACAATGCACTTCATAACCATCATGCTTCTTATCCATATCATACTTAATACATTTTTTCATTTTTCTAGGGAATGGAAACATAAAAAAGCGTGATATCAAATTCTTAGTAAGGGTAAATAACATAGATACAAATGGTCACATAAAGATAACAAGATATTAAAAATATGATAACAATAGATTAAAATTTTAAAACCATACCCAATATATCATAAAAAATAATCTTGAGTCTTGGTATAAAGATTATTAGTTCATAATACAAGAATCATAATGTAATTGAATAACATTATCCATTAGAGAATAACTTTGTCATGTGAAAAACATTTGTGGCTAAAAAATAATCATTGAATTTTTTTTACATAAGGATAACATAAAAGACTATCATAGAGTAATAGGTTTAATCCCCATTATATTATATATTTTGTCAATGTTCACGACAAAAACAATCATAGTTGACAAAGTCCCTTACTGAAATAAGTTTACTACCCATTCTAGTCATTGTTATCACATGAGATATCCATATTTACCCATTGCATGGGATGTAAATTTCATTCTATGAATACCAATCATACAATCATAATCCATTAATATGTGTGTCATGAGATAAAAAATCAATAATTATATATCATGACCCATGGAAAGGAATTGAGTGTCATAAACATTTCAACCTTTTATCAAAACATATCATGTAAAAAATAAATGTGTTTCATAGATATCTTATCATCATAATCATAAACGATCCAATGAAAGAATAGGGATGGTATCCTTTGATCAAATACACATTAAATCATATGTAACCTCAAACGATGTCATCTTAAATAGAAAATTCCTTAAAAAGGTCACATAGAAAATTAATTGAGGAAAAAACCCTTTTTATTTTGGAATCACTAATTTAAAATTATAATATTTTAAAAATAGTATAGAATTAAATTTTATTGAAAATATCCATGTAAACATTTAAATCAATATTTAATTCATTGATCATTCCTGATGATAGGAAATTATATTTATTCAATGTACTTTGAAACAATGATTCGTTTCACACATTTAGTAAAAAGTCAAAAAATACATCTTTCCAAATCTGAAAACAATATTCATTTTAAACCATTTTTTTCAAAATAAACCCGTCGGTAAAAATGAGTTTAAAATCATAAGGTGAATATAAAAAAAACATTTTTTAAAATATTTTAAATAAAACATGGACATAGAAGAATAATATTCCCAACCAAAGAGGAAATGATGATTTTGTATTAAAAACACATTCTGAATAATTTCAAGTACCAATGAGAGGAAAATATAATTACCACTTGATAATTTCATAAATAAACATATTATAATAAATTTATGAAATTATTGTGTTTTATATCAGGAAATTTCATCATCATAATCTTTATTATAAACAACCCCTGTAAATAATGAAATTATAACATAAAACCCTTACTGATTTGGTAAATTTTGAATCATAAGCCCCATGAAGGAATAACATCCTACTAAAATTTAAATATCATGAAAATAATGATATTATAGACATAAAATGGAAATGAGGATGTATATACACCTCATAAAATAATATATTTTCATAAAAAACATATTACCCAAGGATGACAATTTGAGATGATAAGCACATACAGATTCGGTAATCAATGAATAAATACATCCTTAAATAAAAAATATATATGGATTTTTAAATCCATAAAATTTTATTACAATAATCATAATATTAATTAATGGTAAATATATACATAAATTAAATGAATCATTTTATTTTTATGGTATGCGCCTCACCAAAATAAAAGTTAGGTGATATTCCCTTACATAATGTTTGACATACATAGAAAGAGCTGTAATATCATCTATAATAAATTTATATTTATTATGATTCTATAATAGAATTATTTACATAATTATAATATCATATATTATCTACTTATAAAATTTCACAACAACTTATAAATAATTTATTATTATAATTGTCATTTTTTGGTGTTAATTATTTCTTTATCAAGAGAAGTTTTGGTCCAATAGTTCCTATCCTTCTACTTTTATCATTGTTCCAATATCTTAAAAATTATATTAATGGCCTAAATAACATATATATTAATTATATATATATATATTCATCCATAAAAGGAAGATATTGAAGAACGATTTACACCATTCATTTAGAAGACGAGTGGTACATATTCATAAACACTGTTGTAACTTTTCAATACATGAAACAATATAAATATAAAGAAAAATTAACTTTTAAAGATTCATTATTTAATCATATATATCCAATGAATATATTTTTATTATATTCCTTGTCAATCTGAAATGAAAAATGAATTAAATCTCTTCATGAAGGTGGTTTTCCACACTTACACACAAATTACGTTATCATTTCTCAATAGATTGGAAGGTAATAAGTTAGATATGATATTATAATAAAAGAATAATTATATCATGTATATAATTTAAAAAAATTAAACCCATCATAATAACAGTACATAAAACACAATTATGGATGATAAATTGTATCACAACGTAGAGGCGGTTGTCTACACGTATGCATGAACGACACATTCACTTCTCATTTGATGGAAAATATGGTTATTAATGCGGTTTAAATAATAATAATAAATTTTTTGTATATTTATAATACTAAATTTTTTATTTTTTATTTATTAACATATAATTATAGTATTTTGAAGAAGTAATAAATTTAATGAGGTTGGTTTGGACGTTCAACTCTTCTTTTGAAGGCCTCCATTAGATCATTTATTAAGAATCTATGAAGATGTATTTTAGATATAAAACACCTATAATTCAGGGATAAGGATTTTTACAAGATAATTGGGTATTTTTTGTTGAGATATATGGGGGTGTAATGAATGGAAAGGAGGGGTATCCATTTATAAGAGGGGAGATGACACACTTGGATTTTCCTAAGTGATTAAATTATAATAGTATCATAATAATTACTAATTCCCCAAAATGATTAGACATTAGAATGTGGGATATTATTAGGTCATCATATATCCATTAAATAGTATTTAGTCAAGTTAAATTTAAAAACACCCTTATCATTGGGTTTAACCCACCTAGAAAATGAATCTTATCCTTTATTGTTATAATGAGCTTATACATTTTTACTATTGATTATGAATAAAAAGTACATTTTAATTATTATATAATGTTATTCATTATAATTTAAAACAAATAATTCATTTTGTAATAGTTATTTCATAAATGTGGTAGAAATTATTTTAAAATTAAAACCACAAAATGCGATGAAAAGCTATTTTCCAGAAAAAGTGTTTTCTTATGTATAAAAGGTTTTTATACCAAAATACAAAACAAAATTAATAAAAAAATTAATTGAATTATTAATAATATAAATATTCTAATTATACTTTTAAATCATTTTAAAATAAAATGAAACTTTTTATATGATTTATATGAAAGGAAAGTTTCAATAAAAATCAGTAATTATCCTAATTCATTAGAAAATAAATATTTTATAAAATTAACTACATTTTTCTGTGAGATAAATTTTACATTATGATTTAATAAATTATGTTAAAATTTTAAAATAAAATTTTTAAAACTGGCAGTAATTAATTATATAATTTTTTTTAAAAAAAGATCAATAAAATCCATTTTGGAAAAATTGTATTTTTGAAGAATATAATGACTTTAATTAAAAATGAATACTTATTTATTAATATATTATATTTATATAAAACATAAAAATAGATATTTATTAAAAATTTGGTTATTACAATTTACTCCTCTAATTTAATTCCTTGGTTATAATTGTATACTAACTTACATTTCATTTAGAATCATGGTTTCATGTATCGGAGGTTTTCATGGAAATTAAATTTTTTTGAAGACATATATATAATAAAATCACTAAGTGTTACATATTTTGGATGATTCTACAATGATTTGGGGAAATCAAAACCAAAACCATAGAAAAGAACCCAATAAAATTACAAGGCTTCAATGGGGGATTAGAAGACAGGATGAAACAGAAGATCATACATTTAATCACAATAGATTCTATAGTACCCAAAGATATTTGACATGTTTTTTCCTTTAAATAAAATAATGTGTTGAGTTACATGTATTTTAAGTAACAATGAACTAAAATGATATGAAAATACCTTAAAAATTATAATTATGAAATATTACTATAATAAAATTGTAGTAAAATTAGAAGTTATAATTAAAAGAAATATCATTTAGGAATTTGTGTTGAAAGGAGAAGAAATGACCTCATGATGTGGGTAGTATATCTAGGATTTCCAAATACCAAATCCATGTTAAGAGTCAACAAGTATTCATTGAGGGAAATCATCTATGGGTGATGTTAAAAATCATGGAAATCACTAGAAGATCTATTATAGTATAATCACCACTCCTGATGTCCACCATTAAATATCTTACCCTTAGGTCTTATATGGATATCTTGAGTAGATTTTAAGGTAGAATGTAGGATTATGTAGATATGAAATTCTTAATAAATTTTATACATGTAATTTATTTATTTTTAAATTAATATATAATTTTAAAATACTTAATTTAAATAAGTAATAAATGATTTATTTAATACAAATGTAATGATAAAATTTAACTAATACTTATTAAATATGTAATAAATCATAAATAATTAAAAATTAAATAAGTGAATGTAAATAAGTTTTTTTTATTAAATATATTTTTCATTATATTATATATGTTTATCTTAAAAATCAATATTATCATTTTTAATAAAAAATTTAATTAAATTCATTAATTATATATAGATAAACAAATTAACACTAATTGTATTGTTTTTAATTATAGATGACTAAGAAAAAAACTTTATTCTTTAAGATTACATTTTCTAAAAAAAGTACACCCTTATGAATTATTATATTAAAATTAATTTTTATCAGTTTTAGAAATTGAGTCAATTAAAATGGATTTCTTATTTTTAATTTTTCTTGTTCCAATTAGAAAAAAATTTCAATTTTATTTTTTATCAAATGAATTATTTTCTAAGGTAAAGAATAGCTAAGATGGTGAAGGTTAAAATGAGGAACATGTGTTACGTGAAGAAGTAAATTCAAAAAATTCGAAAAAACATCATATTCAAATGGATGGATGATGAATTTAATTAACATAAATTAATTTTTTTCATTTAATTGTCAATTTAGCTTTTATTTTCTTGGAATATAACATCTAATTTATATTTAAAGAAATTAAAATTTAAAAATGTACCAACCCTCTCACCTATAAAAGGACCACTTTAATTACATAAATTTTCACACACATAAAGAAACATATATTTAAAAAATATATAATAAAAACATTTACCACTCTGTATCCCTTGTCCTAGAGGTTCAATGATCATAAAAAGACCAATATAAGAAGGCATATGGAGTGGTATAATGGAAGATATCAAAGGAAGAGGTAATTGTCTTAATTGAGTTCCTTCTAGTAATTATTTTATTCCAAATCTCCTAGATCCACTATAATCATAATAAAGTCTTAAAATAATTATAAATATTATTTATAAATTTTTTTATTATTGTGTGATAACATGTATTAAAATTTCTCCCATACCTTAGAAAATGAAATTGCCACTCATGTCATCTCTGAACGAAGGCCACCATGAGTGATGTATATAATTTTTCAGTTCCTCCTTATATGGATGGTTATAATAATTTATATAATGTATAAAAATTATTTTTTTATGAAATTATAAATATATTATATTGATATATTATAAATTATATTAATAATACAAATAATAAATGGTTAATGTAAATTTTGCCGCCTAAAAACAGCATGCAATGAACCTTATCTTAATTTTTTTTATATTTTTGAAAAATATAATGAAATCTATATGTTTTATAATAATATGATGAAAAAATCAAACACATATTTATTTTTCATGACTATGTATCTATTATATATGTCCTTTGACCACAATCAATCTACCGAATTGTTTTTGAGGAATCAACCAAACAAACCCATGTCGCCAATGAGTTGAAAATATATATATTAAATAAATTTCACAGGATAGTAAATGGAATATAAAAAATGGTATATACCAATAAAAATTCATAAATCAATTATTAAATAAACATTTTTTAATTTTACAAGAATTTGGAACATGTCCAAATAGAAATAATCCAAGGTAAGGGTTCTATGTCTCTATTTCAATTACATAAGACAAGTAACATATAATGAACAAAGTTAATTTTATATGGTGTATGTAATTACATATTGAATTATTATATCTTAATTATTGTGGTATTTATGGGAGTTTTAATTTCATTTAATCTCTCCCTATACCTTCTTCATCAATTCATAAACTTCCAAAGACATAAGGGTTGTTGTTAACATAATTTACTTTCACTGATTTTTAAACATTATTATTAAACATTATCCATCTATGTTTTTTTATTAAATTTTTTTTGAAATAAATTTCATTAAATATATATTATTTATGGTTTAAAATTATTGTGGATATTTCAACTCAATTTGGTTAACATTTTAACCAAATTTTTTCTACTATGTGGAGTCATATTTATCTTTTCATTACTATAAAAATGATTCTCTTCCATGTGAATATCAATTGTATTATTATATTAAAATTCATATCTATAATTAAATTGTATCTAAGGCTATTTTACTATATTTTCCTTTAATTATAATGATTTTAAATGAATCATTGTCAATATTTTTTTGCATGGGTTATTTAAAAATTTCGTTACCAAAGTATGAAATGAATATTTTTAACATCTTTTGTGTTAGAAAAGCTTACAAACATCATGACCATTATTTTAAAATGATGATTTCATATTATTATTCTATATTTTTTTAATGAAAAACCTTTTAATATTTTGTAGTGAACTTTTCATTTAAATATATCTGTTATTATATTAGAATAACAAACAATGATATTTCATTACACTTATATATATATTTTTTTTCACTCCACATTTTATATTTTATATTAATATAATATCATGGTTTCAATATTTTAAATTACTTTAAAATAATGTATATAAATGTTAAATTTTCACCCCATGACATGGATAATGAACGTGACATAGATGTTTGTTTTTACAACCATCATTAAAAATCATTATAATTTTTTTTATTTCACCTAAGTTTTTCTCTCAAATTATATATTATATATTTATTTTGAGGATTTTGTTATTTTTATTTCTAGAAAAATAGTATTATTAATTTATAGTTGATACACTACTATTATCGTAAGGGTTATGTTATTATCACTCTTCATCAGACACTTAACTTAACTTTTCATTTTTATGTCTGTATTCATTAGTTTTATGGATATATTCAATATTAATTCAACTTTTTATATATTCTGTTTTCAAGAATTGATTTAATACTATACCTGTGATGAACATGACCTAGATACCCTCTCAAAATTTTACCCGACCTGAACCGTCCCATACCCAAGGGGAATTCTTGATCCCCATGGGTAGGTGACTTGAACCCAAGCATCAACAACAAATAGAGGGAATGATTTCACCCATCCTGAAGTAAATATATATATATATATATAAATGATTAGAATAAAAAATGTAAGAGTGAAAATGAAACATATTCCATATCAAAAAGAAAACTACAGAAGTGATAAAAATCAAAAGTAGCTATATAATATCTGAGATACAAGTCTAACGGCATTGGGAAAAAACCAAAATAGATACTATTTAATAGTACATTAAAATATGACAATCTCACCACCAGATACCCAATCATAACTAATATAAACCTCTCTACCACACTACAACACCCTTACATTCCCTATATTTAATGATATTACAAGGTCTATACACCACCAAAGGGGTACACAATGTGTGAGCTAAAAAGCCTTTGTAGGATTCCACCCATGTATTCCATATCAAATCTCTATAAAAAAAATAAAATTATCAACATAAAAGAAAATTAAGCATGGTATATATTTTAATTGTTTTATATCAAAAGAATGTTAAAACTTTTTAACATTTTTTATAGTTCCAAACAGTACAAGTAAAATAATTTCAAATCATTTTACATATATTAAAGAAGAAAAAGAAAAAAGGTATCACATATAATATCAAATCCAACAAAAATCAATCACAGGTAACATCATTCCCTGTAACACAATTGGTCAAGATAGCTTGGAAACTCATACCACGAAATAGACAAAACCACACATCAAGCCTCTCAAAAAAGACATCTAAACTAGAGAAAATAGAAAAAAAAATTTCTCAAAAATGTATTTCCATACATACAATTCAATCATTACAATTCATTTATAAAATAATTTATAAAAACAAAAGTACAAAATTGCATCCAATATAGACTAGTGAATGAACCACTTACATCAAAATTCAGTCGTACATGCCTTTAATGGGATCCACCAACATGGAAGAACGAAAGGAAAACAATATAGGACCTAGAATCTATCCTCAAATGTCAAAAGAAATTCCACAAGAAAATAGGTCAATGTATATGATAGATCAAATTATACCTCAATGAAACTATCACAGCTCACCATATCCAACAAAAGGGAAAGACATTGAAGGAATATCACATAGAAGTTCTAGAAAAAAACCATAAGATTATCATCCTTGGTCAATGGATCTATAAAAATTGTACAAAAGGGTCCCATGATTAACTAAAATGAAGAACCATGAGAATCACTCACCCAAATACACACAATATAACCAAAATGAAGAAAACTTAGTTAATGAAATGATTCATATGGAGAAGAGGTCTCTAAAATCTCCTGGGATAGGTCCAAGGAATGAGACGAAAAGGTCAAAATGAAAATAAAATTAGAATTATGAATAGAATTAATAAACCCTATAGTCCCTGATAATTAGATTTTGTGACTCAATAATTCATATTTTGAAATTCATGGAGGCCAAATACTCAAAAAAAACATGTCACATTAGATTAAAAAAATCCCAATTTTTACCATTTAATGATGTCAAACATATTCAAAATGTGTAAACCATTCCTAAAATGAACCATATTCATGAAATATTTATAATAAATGATTCAATTCATATAAACTATCCATGACATGAGAAAGAATTATTGGTATTAAATATTCCATATTCCATACTAAAACCCAATCCATCTATGGTGTTATATAAAAATGTGGAGAACCCAGAAAATCATTTAACACATTCATACATAGAATAATTAAATTTAAATACACATATGTCCCCCAAATTTTGTTCATTTTCTAATATAATATATTTCATCTTCTAAATTCCCCCTAGACACCGAAACATTGATTGAAATAAATAGATTAATGAAAAATAATTGAAACTATGTAACATGATATTGAAAACGATGCACCATAAGACTTCCCATCCTTGGAATGTTATATGGATGAACGACGTATATAAAGAGTTGAAGAAACTACTACCACATCAATGACACATTTTCCCATGTCTCATGAGAATTTGATTTATATCACCCTAACACTATGACAAATGGAATTGACTTCCCCTGTAATACATTCACCTAAGAGTCAGTGATCTCAAATGGTTTCTCAATAATAGAAAAGTATGACTCCAAATTGATCTCTTCCCAATTAAAAACATGATAGGGGTCAGAATGATTTTTAATAATCTATAATATATGGAAAACATCCTGAACTTCAATCAACTTAACTAGAAATTCCATTTGTTAATAAAACATTCCATGCTAATGGGTGAACTATAACAGTCCAACATATCATGGAGCCAACATTAATTTTTAGATGATAATGACCAAACATAAGGGAAACATTCAAGAAAAAATATTCACCTATATAAATCTACAAACGGAGATGTTAATGATATGTATATTATTTCTATCGACTATTCAATGTATCTGGATGCCAAAATATTTCTTGAATCCATAGTGATGAGTCAAGAATGAAAAATGTTCTTATATGAGAGGCCACTCCTACCTCTACCCAACATTGTGGATAACTTCACGAGAGACCATAAAAATACTCAAATGGATCCATTTAGTCATATCAATGTTAAATTATGTTATAAGAAAAGTCAACAAGTCCCAGATGGATATCCCATGATCAACCAAAATCAAAGACACATGCATTGATAATATCCTTCAAACCCAGAGTAGCACACTTAGTTTGACCATGTGTTTGTAGATGGTATGTTGTAAATAAGATTACCTAATTCCCCATTGACTCATGGAGAATCTTGGAGAACAGTTAGGTAAAACTAGGATCTCGTTCCAAATCAATAACAGAGGGAAATCTATACAACTTCATAATCTCATGAACACATATCTTACCTAGGAATTATACTTTAGTGGTGTACATGAATAGAATAAAGAGAACCAAATTCCATAAATGATCAATCACAACCGAGATAGAATTCCTCCATTAGGGAGTCCCTAGTAATATAATAACAATGTAAATAGACACCTCATCAAAATTCAAGCTAGAATTAGAACATGATGTACCAAACAAAATGGTTTCATATTCTCTCCCTATATCTTTTAGTAGGTGTTACAATGTGACACATAATCTGTAATGTCATGCTTCATAAACAACCACCAAAATCACTATTTCATATCATAATACATCATTTTAGTTCCTAGATTAAAAGAACCACATGAAATATTATAGTAAAAAACTAATCTCATCATAGATGTAGTGATGAAAAATAGATCCCAAAATGGAGAATACCATATGAAGATAGAGACTATGTTGACTTGGTATCCCCACCATATAATGTGACTTGAATTACCTGGAATTTATCATATTATTGATGAATCTATATAATAGTCTCATGAAGATATGATGATAAAAATACACTATTAAAAACCATATAGGAATCATCCTCCAAAGAATCTAGGTGAAACTGAGCATAGAGTTCCATATAGATCCACTCATCCCTTAATTCTAGAACAACATGTGATGTACATTCATACTTAGTTCATCTGTAAAAAAATTTCCTTCCCTGGGGAGTATGTGATGTTGAAGTAAAACTTTTTAAGGAATTCCACCCACCTCCTCTGTCTGAGATTAAAGTCTTTTTGAGAAAATATATAGCTCGAAATATTATTATTAGAAAAGACCATGAGTCTATCCCTAAAAAATTAGTACTTCCAACATTTAAGAACATGCATAACTTTATAAATATCTATGTCATGAATGGGGTAATTATTCTCATGTGGTTGAAGCTATATAGAGTTATAAGACACCACATGATCATCCAATATAATAATTGAACCCAATATAGCACTAGAATCATTATAGAAAATCCTATACACCATACCCATCTTAGGTATGATTATAATATGAGATGATGTTAGATGTTATCCCAAATCATTTAAAGAATATCAAAACCCTGCATCCAATATATATATCACCCATTTCCTAGTAAGATTACTCAAAAATTATGCTAACAATGAGAAACCCTTGAGGAACCATCATTAATATCCAAAAAGACCATAGACCCAAAATTTAATGATATTTCATGGTTTTTCCATTAACATGAAAACCTTCACCCTCTCGACATCAACTTAATAGACATGCTCAAAAATCACACATTCTAATAAAATCACTTATTGGATCCAAAAATTTCATTTCAAAAGCTTTCCATAAAAACAATGACTTCTCATAATATGCTATAACTAAACACAAATGGTGCTCATGATCTCGATTGGATATCAAAGAAACTAAAATATAATCCATAAACACTACCGGAAATGTGTTAAGATACAAGTTTAATATCATATTTATTAAATCCATAAAAACTACAGGAGCATTAGCAAGAACAAATTGAATCACAAGATATTCATAATAACCATAACTAATCCTAAAAGTTTTCTTTCATATATAAGACTCTATAAATATGAATAGTTGATAAAATGACTGGAGATATATCTTCAAAAACAAATTCCACCCCTTTAAATGGTAAAAAAATCAATCCACGTGGAGAAAAGGACAATTATTCTTAACTGTACATTGGTTCAACTTATGATAGTATACACATAATTTAATTGAACTATATGCCTTTATGGAAAATAGAATTGGGTTTTCAAAAGGTGAAACACTAGGTTGAACAAAATAATTCACCATCAAATAATCCAACCGATTATTGAACTATTTCGTCTTTGTTGGTGCCATGTGAAAAATTGGGTATCAAAATCAAATGCACACCCTGCTCTAGGTCAATAATAAACTCTTACTCATTATTCGTAGGAATAAGTAAGAAATCATCAGAAACAATGTCAGTAAAGACCAGGAAAACAATGGGATGATAATTAATAAAATAAATGTCACCAGACTCAATTGTTATAGTAGAAAAAAAAATTAAAATGATCTTGGATGGAAGGTCATGTATGACTTGACCTCAGGTCCCACTATCACTGAAAAATATGAGATCTCCCATCATCCTCCAGTAATGAGACACATTGATTATAAAAGTCAACATTAACATGATGAGTGAAAATCCAATCCCTTTGAAGGATGTATTAAAATAATATAGATCCAGAACGAAAAAATGTCGGACTAACTCTGCATTAGCTATCGATAGTGAAATAAGAGGACATCAAAACCCTTACTCTTTACCCTTCCCGATAGATGTCAGTAACTCTATAACAAAGGAAATGAGATCCATTGGAATTTTAAGCACCTCTTCAAAATGACCAGATAGGAATGAGTGAGAGGCACTTGTATCAAATAAAATAGTCACTACTAAAGGTGTAATAAATATGGTAACTCTCCCTGCTTGTTGAACCACATCTACCACCACTAGAAAATATTAATTTTCATAAAGTTGTATCACTCCAAAGGCCTGTAGCTGGAGCCCTATGGTATTTAAAACATCAAACTATAGTGTAATAGCCTTCAGATATGATGATATCTGACTATGAAGAGTTTTAGGCATAGCCTGATATAAATGATGTTGATGGAAATAAAAACCATAATTGTTATACATCATTGTAGGTGGAATAAGATGTCCCGGTATTCCAAACCTTGAAACATTGGTATCAAGTCCTGGAAAAAATACTACCTATAACTGAATTTGTAGAGGATGACTACTATAGAGAACCACCTCCACCAATTCTATGATGATCTTTCAACTTCATATTTTTACCTCATATGACACTAAATATTACACTAGGAGGAAGATAAATTAAAATATAACTAAACAATTGTTCCAAATTTATCTCTTCCATTATTTCCACAAATAATGTCTTCATGTTGATTATAAACCTCAACTTAAATATCTATGACCTATTATCCAGTCGCAAAAAACTACAACCACATAAAATCCTTTATATGGTCATTCATTACTATCTCTGGAGAAAAATAAACCATCTCCACAAATCTATTGTTGTATGCTGACATAAAATTTTCTCATTCTTTCAAGGATAAGACATCCAGAGACTTCACCATCTTTAGTGACTTTGGAAAAATCTTCTGGAATATGCGAGTCCTAAAACAATACCATTCTATGCCCACAAGACTATCCCCATGTACCATGGAATCCCACCACCAGTTGCAGGGACCATCATGTTCAAATACCAAGCACTTCATATTGATACTCTAAGGTGTATCTATAAAGTCAATGGTTTGACCAATCTTGTCAAAATAGTCCCCCACCACTTTAGGTTCATTTGTACTATTAAAGGATTGTGGCTTATCAAATAATAACTCATGTTATTGATCCATTTCTCCTATAAATCCTAGACGTGCCTCAAAAACTATGTTCTAGACTTGCAGTACATTTTGTTTGATATCATGAATAACCCACATGATAGACTCGATAATATTTTGATGTAGAGGTGGATTCCCTTGGGGTGCATCAGTTTTACCCTCCGGGAGATATCATATAATACATCTAAGAGGCATAATGTAACACAATTAAATAGAATAAATGATTATAAAATACAATAATATTAGATCAAACCTAAAATAAATAGCCACAAACTAAGATTTAGATCAAGAACTCAAAACATGAGACACAGTTCCCTGCATTCCAAGGTAACTTGTGTCTTTTCACAATAAGAGATATATAGGCACTAACCATAACCAACCTCTCAAGTTCCAAAAATTTGATATCAAATATATCATTTTACCAAGATGAGGACACTTTAGAACAAAATAAACACCATCCAATTCCAAATTGTGATGAACCTAACTCAGAAACCCTCTCAAACTAGCACCCGACCCAAACCATCACATTCTGAATGGGCGTTCTTGATTCAAACAGGCTGGCGACTAAAACCCAATCATGAAAAATAATAATAGTAAATCATTACACCCAACCTGATGTTGAAAAATAGAAATATATATACATTATATAATGAAATAGTGGATGAGAAAATAATAAATATATGGCATATCAAAAATGAATGAGAAGTACTGATACAACACAAAATTAGCTAAACAATATTCAACATTCAAGGCAATAAAAAGGAAATATATATAAAAAATAGCCACTCCATGTGATAATGTGGGAAACCACCAACCATATCACCAAAAGATACCCGTAAATAGCTAATAGAAACTGTTCAACCTCACTACTATGCCCTTAACTTCTCTATATGGGAAGACATAACAAGGTCAACGTACTGCTGAATGGGTGAACAAGGTGTGAGCTAATTAGGCTCCATAGGATCCCAAACAGGTGTTCCATATCAAGACCCTATACAATAATCTAAACATGATCAACATAAAATAAAACAAGGCATGTAAAATAGTTAATGATTTATAATATCCAAATCATGTAATGTATTCCCTATTTTTCATTGTTCCAAATAATCCTGGTAAAATATTTTTAATGAATTTAACATATATCAATGTAGTCAAAGAAAATCATGTATCACATTTAAAAATAAATCATAGTGGACATCAATCCAAGGATAAGAACTGGTCACGCTAGAGAGGAAAATCATACCTAGACATAGAAAATAGCATGCATGAAGCCTCTAGACATAGGCATAAAACATACATAGCAGAGGAACACCAATGAAAGTGAACATACCAACATTTTCTAGAAATCCATTAAAATAATGATCCTATGGAGAAGAGGATCACCCCATGAGTGAACCCCCATCAGTATAAATGAAAAAGACCTATTACTCCAACTGTCATCTAAGTACTTGTGTCTTACCATGTGATTTATTTTCCAAACCATTTCATCAAAATCATGTTTGGAAAATAATTTCATAAATTCTTTTCATAGTGATTTGAAAAAAAACTTTTATATTACCAAAAATGGGAAAAACTAACTTTTCTCAAAAATCCATTCCACAAACAAAATTCAATCATTTCAATTCATTTATAAAAAAGTTATTTAAACTAGAGGAATGTCGTTCATCCAATATAGGCTACATATAGAACCACCCAACTCATAAATAGGTAGCACATGAGTAAAATGGGATCCACCAATATATAATAAATAAATGAAAGAATTCCAAATAATCAATACTCACATCTCAGAATCAATTCAATAAGAAAAATAGGTCATGAAAAGGATATACCACAACATACCTCAAAGAAACTTGTACGCCTCACCACAACCAACAAAATGGTCAACATATAAATGAATCTCACAAATGTAATCTATAAATGATCAAGAAGATTAAGATAATAGATGGAATGATCTATAATCATAGAACAATATGGCTACTTTGGTCAACGAAAATGATGAAGCATAAGGATCACACACTCAAATAGACACACTGCAAACACAATGATGTTAAATCAATGGATGAAATGATTTAGAAAGAGAAATGGTCTCCAAAATTTCATAGGATAGATATTTGGTTCATGTGTAAAATGTATACATGTTGATTAAAATAGAACCAGACTTTTAATGCCAAAAACTAACAGTATATGTGAATTATATGTCATGAATCCCTATTTCATGATGTTCATTCCACAAATCCCAAATACGATAAAAAACACATCACCTCAAGATAAAAATCATTTTTTTATTTCATGAAGTGAAACATATTCACGCCATATAAATCTTTCACACCATTAATAAAATCACATCATTTTCCAGACAAAGTTATCACATCATGTAAACAATTCATGACATGAAAAATTTTGACCGGTGGTAAAGAATCCAGATTCCACACAAAATCTGAAATCATCTATGGTGTTCTATCAACTTTGGAGAACACCAAAATGAAATTGCCACATTTATACCTAGAATATATTAATTAAAATTGGCATTCATCTCTAAGAATTAGGGCATTTCCCCAGTAAAGGATCTCTATCCTTGGAAGCCCCACAATGCATCCAAACATGGAGGGAAACAAATAGAGAGAAGACAAAAAACTGAAAGAGGGTAACTAGATGTTATATTACCCCTTAATATTTTTGTTATTTCTTTGATGGTTTTTATAATGAATGTTATTTCATTTATTTACTAGGGAAGTATTAATAATATATAAACATGTTATTTCAATAAAGAGGTATATTTATTACTAAGACATGTTAAATATATATTGTTTATTAATTCCTTTCATGTGATGAATGAATTCTAAAAAATTAGTTATGGGTGGGTCCTGAATTTATATATCCCCATGATGAATCAGTAGCCCTCATGATACAAAATAGCTATAATATTTAGTGTATACCTAATCTTTTCATGCATGATGTCTTGGAAAGAAGAGTTAATAACATTAAGAGGTCCAAATATATGTATTTTGTCACTATGACACAATTTATTATTTTCCATGTTAGTATTTTTTTTATTATGTACAAGGACATGTTTCATTCTATTGATATTAATAATATAACATTATTTTATGAATGTTTATTTATTCCACATTACTCAAGACATGTTTAATCATTAATATCTTTTGATCTATGATAACCATTATTGAGAACGAGTTATCACACTTTATTATGCTTCCATTACCCATATAAATGAAGATAAGTATCATATACAATGTGTATAGATAGGTATCATGTGTGGAAAAATTTGTGTGATATGTTGACGTCTTATTGTAAAATAAGGAATCCTAGGTCTAGTGGAAAAAATATCTATTTCAGGATGATGATATAAACATTTTATCTAAGGGTTCTTTATAACTCTGTAAAACTAATATCATAAAAGGTATTGGGGTTATATGTGTCAATATATTTTTTATTGATAATATAATTATAGATACCCAATATTTAATAAATATATATGACATAATTTTTATATCAATATTCATTGCATTACCCAAATACATGTCTGGGGATCATAATAGTTTAGTGTATTTTGAAACATTGAAACATAAACAACTAGTTCATCAGTGAACTACATAAACTCCAACTAAATTCATCATAAATACCCCCTTATTAAGAATATCATACATATTAAATTTATTCATAACCCTGATAAAGGAAACATAAGAAAGGGTGAGCTCAGATTCTCAGAATTGTTAAACAAGGGAGATATCAAAATAAAAATGGAATAAGGGACCAGGATCATTATAATAACATCTGAAAAACATAACAATAATTTCATACATCATAATCATGATTCATTGAATAAATATTCACAGTTCATAATACAAGGATATTAAATTAACCGTAGAACATAATCCAAGAGACCATAACATTAGCATAAAACATATAATTTTGGAATCCAAAAAAATATTACAATATTGTGAACATGTTTAAATATTGTAAAGATAACTCATTATGTTATGGAAATAATATAAGGCCCTCAGAAAAACTTTTGGAAATGAAATATAGTCCCCACATGAAATTATGTATATGAAAGAAGGTTCCCACCTAACTTTATGGTCATAAAAGAAGGACCACACAAAACATTATGGATAAGAAAAAAAAGACTAAACATAATATTACAAACATGAAATAAGGTTCATGAATTACATAATTAACTCATGAGTTATCCATTATAACAGAATTCGTTGGAGTGAGATATTATCCCCATTCATCACATAATCAAAATCATATATATATGGCCATTAGATATCAAAACATTCATCATATCAGAACCAATGAAAAAATTTGTTTCATAAAAATTAAATCATATGATTACCTGAGATATATATAAACCACTCATCACATTATTTAAATTGGTTAAATGTGTTCCATTAGATAAAAAACAATTAATCATATTAGAACCCCAAAAAATAATAGGGTTTTATAAACATTTCATCATATCATAACCTGTGGAAAATGATAGTGTTTCATAAATAGTTCATCATCATAATCATAAAGCGATTTATGAAAGACTAATAATGGGATCCTCATATCAGATCTAGAAAAAATAATAAGTAATATAAAAGGATTTTATCATAAATGTTAAATGATTTTGAAATATCTCTTATAACATTTCTTGAGGAAAATAACCTTTCCACTTTTAGAATCATTCTACTAGACAAAAATATTTTAAAAAATGTTCAAAATGTTTTTCATTTAAAATATCCTCAGAAACATATAATGTAATTTTTAAGGAAATTATTTTTGAAGATGGTGGAAAATTCCACGCATTTCATACATGTTAAAAAAACAAATTCCATTGACATTTCGATAAAAGTTCAAAGAGCCTTGTTCAAAAGAAAACAAGGAAATTAATTTTTAAATCATCTTTTAAAATTTAAATATGAATTAAAATTTCAATAAAAATCATTTTATAATAGTATAAATTTTCATTAAAATATTAATAAATAACAAGTATATATAAGAATAAACATTTTCCACTATAGAGTGAAATATAGTCAAAGTTTCATTAAAAATATATGCCATCTCATCAGTACTTAAATAGGAATAATGAATGAAAGATTTGTATTATAAATAAATAACCAAAGAATCATGAAATTCATGAGTTTCTGGGGAGATATATCATAATATATCATCATTGTAAACTTAATCAGAAACAATTGCTTTAAACATTGATATCGTTGCATAAAATTATTAAAACATTGGTAACATTTGATTCATAAGCCCCATGAAATAATAAAATGAAGAAAAAAATTAAATATCATGAGAAAAAACCATTTCATTATATACCATGTCAAATGTAAAATATATAAATAAGAGAAAATAATATATTTGGATATCTTAACATATATTTAAAACAAGGAAATTTGAGAAAAAATTATCTTACCTTAAGAATCAACTTCATTGAGGCATGTTCAAAAATCATATATAATAAATATTAGTATATTATAAATATATTAAATATATATATCGTATTTATAATAAGAACCTTATATTATTAATTTATTGCACATTGGTAACCATTTATTAACAATTCCTTGTTAAAATTACATATCGGGTACTAACTGCTTCGTTTTTGGAGTATTTTTTGGTTTTTTTATTTACATTACTTATATTTTTTACATTTTTACATAATATAAAAAATTTTAAAAATTATATAAATATAATATATATTTATTATATATTCATTTAAAGTAATTTATAAATTGTAGAGATATAATATGAATTACAACATTCATGGATATGATAGGTCGTACGTATGCATGGATGCTATTTCCATTTTCTCTATTGATAAAATAAAAGAATTGTAAATGATATTTTATCTTTATATAATAATTTTTCTATGAAATATATATAACATATTTTCAATAAATGTATCCTTATTAACTTCCATTTAAAGAATAAGTGAATACGGAATCACATCATTTCGTGAGGTGGTAGTCCCTTGTACAAACAAGAGACATTATCATATTCCCACAACATGGAATGTAAGAAACTATTTGTGATATCATAATTTCATAAATATAATTTTATCATAAATATCTTATTAAAATTATATTTCCATTATTATTTCTAGATCTGATAGGTGGTGAAGTAAAATGAATTATATCGGATTACGTGGCGGTAGGACGCTGTATACAAGATCAACCATTTGGTTTTTTATTGGTAGGAATATGAATAAAATATATGTTATTCTGTTAAAATAATAAAATATATTAAATTTATGGAGAATTTATTATTATATGAGAGTAATTTATGAATATTTTAATTTATGGAAGAATAAATAATATAAAAACATTCAGTTGAGAATGAGACCTCTTCTTTAGATAAACACCTTAGGTTTACACTAAAAACCTTCCTTTAAATCCATAATGAAAAAAAATGAAATAGGTATGTGATTATGGAATTAAAGAAAATAATTTTCCTAATATACTGTAAACCAATTTTTTTTATGTTTTATGTGGATTGGATTGGTGATGCTTGTTTATAAGTGGGGGAGAAGACACACATGGAATTTTTGAAAGGAATAAAGTGTACCCAAAATTTTCACATGATAAATGATTAAAAATGGGTAATTAGAAAACATTAGAAGCAATAATGTTGAAATATGGACATAAAATTGGAGGTGGATAAGTTTTATGTCATTTTACCTTTATCTTTTTTTAACCCCAAGATAAACACGTTTTAACATTAACAGTGATAATTAATTTTTACAGCATTTTCTATTCATTTTGACTCAAAAATAAGTAAAACTTATTATATAATATTTTTTATGAACATTAAAAATGTGGAATCCATTTTGTCAAATTTCAATTATAGGGTTGGTAATGTTTTATTAAAAATAATCTTTCACACATGATGAAGAACTGGTCTTCTAAAGAGAACCATTTCATTACTATTAAAAGGTTTAATATAAAATTATGCATAAAAAAGAATAAAAATTATTAAATTGGATAAATAAATATATTATTTTAATATTTTTACAATTAAAATAATCTTAAAATAAAATGTATCTTTTAAATTCCTTAAATTAAAAGGTAGTTTTTAATAAAAATGAGAATATTTTTTTTCTATTAATATAAAAAAATAAATATTTTAGGAAATTATCCATAATTGAATCAATGATAATTTCAAAAATCAATATTTAAAAAATTATTTAATTTGGAAATTTTTTTTTAATATTAAAAAAATTATTTTATTATTTGTTCACAAAAATAAATAATGCTTTTTAGAAAACAGTATTTTAAAAACATATAATGACACAAGTGAAAATTAAGAACATTTTTATCAATATTTTTTCATCATATAGAACAATAAGAATTAAAATTTAAATGCTATTTATTTATATTCATATAAAAATTGTAATTAATAGTTTTTATTGTTCAAGTATAAATAATAATATAAAAAGTTCATTCTGATTCTTTAAAACTCAACATTGTTTGTAACACAAGCTATCGAAAATTTTAAATTATTTGAAGAAATTATTTTGTATAAAATCAAGGTGTTATATTATACCCTTTTAAAATGAATGTAATCCTCAAAATTAATCACTTAAATTCAAAAAAATGACGGTACTTCTTCCTCGTCATATCCCCATGTTCCCACGTAGCTTCGTGGAATTGGTGGTTTTCCACAAAACCTTGAGCAGGTGAGTGGTCTTATTTCATAGAATATTCTATCTATGATCTAGAATATCTCCTAGTTGTTCCACATACGAAATATAATTCACCATTGGTATGAACTTTGAGATCAGTTCATTTGATGAATATTGTTTACTCGTCTTAATAGAGATACATGGAACACATCATAAACCTGATCGAGGTACAGGGGAAACACCAAGTGATAAGATACAGTCCTGTTATGATCAAGAATTCTAAAGGGATCAATATAAATAAGGATTTTGAAATTATTTTGAAATTTCATTAACTTATTATATAGCGAAATTATTATAATCACCTTATCACTGACTTCAAATTCCAGAGCACGATGGCGATTGTCAATATAACTTTCCAGCCGAATTTGTTATACCCTTTTGTATTTATAAATTTATCTAACCTTATTTTCCATTTCATCATCTATCTGAGGTCCCAATAGATTTGTTTCTACAAATTCATCCCATCATGTGGTAGTTCTACATTTATTCCCTAGAGGGTTTCATAAGGAGAAATGTTAATGGTTGAGTGAAATCTATTTTTTTTGTGAAAAATCTACAAGTGAAATGTGTTGACCTCAAAACCTATAAAAATACATAGAACAAGATATTAATATATACTATTGGGTTTAAATGATTCTCTAAAAATAATTATTTATATGGGGATTATATATATTATTGTAACACAGCTCTGTACCAAGATCTTACTGAATACTTCACTAGAACATTTAGATGCACCTTAGATCTTGGCCAGATACAATATAAAGATATACTCCATGAAACCATAATGATTATTTAATGTATATCCATTAAATATAATATAGAGGTAAATATTCTCTAATATCATTGAAGTGTGCTGACATTGTAAGGTGATTGGATACAACACATTTAACATTATTCCCTTTAGATTTTTTGGGGGAGTTCTGTGATAAAATCAATGGTTATGTTGTCCCATTTCCATTTTGGTATGGAAGATGGTTGTAGAATACCCTTAAAAATTTCTCTCTCCACATTAACATGATGAGATAAAATGAAATGATATATATAATCAATAATACCTCTATTAATTTTGTCCCACTATAAATATTCTTTCACATAGGGCAGTGGTAGGTGATATACCATTGTCATCCTTTGGTTGTGGGTTCGAGACATGTGACCTTTCTAGATACGATAGGTTTTTTCATGACATATAGGTTTTATTTTTTAAATACAATATTAATAAAATTATTTTAAATTACCCAAATTGAAATAAACCATAATTAACACATTATCAAGGATAGTATAAACCATATAGGTTACCAATACCTTTACTATTATCATCAAAAAAGGAAAATTCAATCCTCATCAAATAAATTTTTCACTAAAACATATACAATTCCCAGGGTTTATATATCCATAAATGTCTCCCAAAGTGTCCATAATCATTAAAAAATAAATAATATAAAATGTCATACTAATTGTATTAGAATTTGAGCATATGATACATGTTAAACTGATAACACCATGACGATATCCATAACTCTTAAGTTGATCTTATGTAGAGACATATACACCTAGAAAATATATTTTTCTATTTATTCCTTATATAAAATCTTATCTTAGACAAAAAATTCAATAAGAATGTTGTGTTCATTCATTCATAGATATAATATCAAAAGTGATTTCATTTTTCCATAATCAATGATCAGGATCACATAAAATTTCACTAAAAGATTTTCAATAATATTTTTATAGGGCCCATTAAAACAAAAATAAATATAAAGTTTACAAACAAGGAGTGTAGGATAAGAGTACTGTAAATATTATGATTCAATTTAACCATTTTGATTGAATAATATTAATCTTTATCCCTTTTATTTGAAGGTTGTAGTGTCTTATCATCATTAGTAGCCCTATTATTGAGGCAATAATTCATATAATTCCCATACTCCTTATATTTTAAAATAGGAGTGCGAGAGGTGAATTATATGGATATTTCTTTCAACTAACATATTTTTCTATCTTCTTCCCATCACTTCATAAATATATTTATTTAATTTATTCATTTATAAACATAAACCATTTTGTAGTACCGTAATGATTATATCCTAAAAACTTCATTTCACACATTGATCTTAATGAAAATATTATCTTATTTTATCAACATTTTTATTGTTTCCATTGAATTAAACTTTCTTTCATTATAAAAATAATGATATTTATGGGTAAATTGAATCTCCATGCCACCTTGATAGCACATTGAAAAATTTATTCATATAAATTGAATTCCATTATCTTTAATTCCCTTTGGGTACATGGTTTTAATCCACTAAAGAATTAATCAACCTTAATTTCATATTTGATGATAATACCTAAAGATTACATTTCAAGTCTTGTAAAATTTTCCACAGAAGTACAAATACATTTCCCGTCATTCTTCTTTTACCCAAAGGATTCCTTCTTTATTTTCATATGTATAATATAAGGGATTAATTTTCAATAAATAAGGTCTTAAACTCATTCTATTTCATATAGTCAATTTTATCGTATTGTCTCATATTCTTGATAAGAGTATACCATTGATCCGCTTCACCTTCTAAATGATAAACATAAAAAATGAATTTTTCATGCATGAAAAACTAGAGAATGGTAGATATATTTTTAGGGCAATAAATACATTTCTTAGTAACTAGTGTATTAATAGAACCAATAAAAGAATGTGGAGGTTTCCTCCTGAAGGACTCAATAAAACATTGTTACCTCTTTTTATTTATTGTATGTTCAATAGAATCCATAGCATAAGAATGGTGTGTGAGCATAGAAATAATATTTATTATTTTAAATCCCAAAAAATTTGGTTTTATATAATGAAATTAACTTCATTGTCCATCACATTCAATAATAAAATGACTTCTTTGAGTTCTAGTCAATAACTAAAACTAAAAGGAACAATGTGAGAAATAATGATTATAGTGTGAAGAAACATAGACATGGAAATTAATTTATAGGATTTTTAAATACCATGACCGTATTTTAAATAAAAAAAACCATAGTGTTAACCCAGGTCATTTATGATCATCATTTAATTAAATCATGAATAATTTTTTTAAAATAAAATGTGGATAAACCAAGGAATATCTCCTTTGAGTGTTAGACCGGGTTCATAGTAAGGCCCATTGTCACGTATGAGTAAATGCATGATTGAAGAGAGGAAAAAAATTTGGAGTTATTATAACTAGGTAAATAATCTATAGAACCATGTACCCTTCTAATATTCATATAGGGATCAAATTCTCGGAAAACCACCTAATCACTTCTTTACAAAAACATTAGGATTATATTCAATTATGAATCTTATCCTAAGGTTTCTGATTAAAGTGTTCTCATCATAGCTTCCAAAAGACAAATAAATCTAGATATAAAACCAACTATAGTGACACAATATTTCATTAAAATATATTAAATATTTTTTAGATGAATGTATATTATATTGAAGAAAATACATGCATGGGGGATATAATAGTTTACTGTCTTTGGAAGCTTTGAAACATAAACAACTAGTTCATTATTTAACTACACCATCTACCACTAAATTATTCACAACTAAATCCATTATTAGAAATATCAATGCTAATAACTCTCTTCATAACCCGATAAAGGAAACATAATAAAGGGTGATATTAGATTCTTAGTAAGGATAAAAAAGAGAGATATCAACATAACATGAGCATAGGGGTATGGGAGCATGATAATAACATCTAAAAACCATACACTTAATTTCATTGATCATAAACATGATCCATGGAATATCTCTGGGAAGTTCAAAAGAAATGAATAATAAATTGATCAAAAAAAATCCATGAGATCATAATATTGTAATAGGACATAGAATTGTGGCATAAAAATAATCTTACAACATTTTAAAAAAGATTAAATAGATATAGGTTCACTCATTAATTACATGAAATAAAGGATTTGAATAAATATAATGACATGATAGAAGGTCCACGCCTGAAATTATATACATGAAAGAAAGTCCACACATAACATTATTTACATGAAAGCTGGACCATTCCTATCGTTATGGACATGAAAAATGCTCCACACATAAAATTATTAATATAAAATCCGGTTCACGCATTACATAATTAACTCATGAGTTATCCATAATTAACCAATTAATTAGAGGAAATATAGTACCCAATCATAAAAAATATAATATAATTCATATGAATTATAACTGAGCATAAAAAATTTCTCATATCAAAACTCCTGAAAATATGGGTTTTTTGATCATTTCATCACATCATCACCCATAGAAAAGGATAGGGATGCATAAAAATTTCTATCATAAAAATCCTAAACCATTCTATAAATGAATAAGAAGGGTATTATTGTATCACATCCCCATTAAATCATAAATAATATCAAATTATGTCATCATATATGGAAAATGATTTTATAATACCACATTGAACATTTCTTTATGAAAATATAGTTTCGATTTTGAAAATATCTTTCTAAAAAAAATTAGAGAAAATTTTCAAAATACTTTTCCGAAAAAATTTAATTGGAAATATATAATTGTATATCAAATGAAGTTATTTTTCATGGTGTTGGAAAATTCCATTCATGACATACAATTTAAAACAAATATTCCATCGAAATGTTTGATAAAAGTCAAAATAGCATTATTTAGAAATGAAAAAGAAGATTACATTATGAATTTTTTTTTAAAAAATCAAACATGGGTAAAACTATCTTTAAAAATTATTAGACAGTAGTAAAAAAAAAGTATTTAAATAATTTATAGAAAACATAAATATAGTGGAAATCATTTTTGACTGAATATAGAAATAAAGTTTATATTTCAATAAAAACATATTTTTTTCTCTCTGGATTTTAAAAAGGTAGAAAAATGAAATGAAAACATGTATTATCAATAAATGACTTGTGGATATGGAAATTCATAAGATTATCTATATATAGATACATATCATTTGATATAATCATCGAAAACATAATAATAAAAAATCTTGATTAACATTGAGATTGAAACATCAAATTATTACCACTATGGAAACATTTGAATCCTAGGAACCATGAAATAATAACATGAAACAATATATTACATATAATAAAAAATTATGATATAACTTTTTTAAATGGGTATTATATACACACCATAAGAATTTATTTGCGTATTATATAACTTATGTAACAAAGAATGCAATTTGAGATAAAAATCCATTATCTTAAGTATCGAATTCATTATTACACATTATAACATCCTATATAATTAATATACATTTATTATAAATATATTAAAGAACCATGATCATATCTATCATACCATATATGATTTAACTATGATCATTCATTACATTTTTATTAACAATTTCTTATTAAAATAACATTTAAGGTAAATAATAATTCAATTTTTGAGTATGTTTTGGTTCAGTATTTTCACTCATTATTTTTTTATCATGGTTAAGAAATATAAAAAATTTTAAAAATTAATTAAATATCATATATATTCATTATATATTTGTTTATATTAATCCATAAAAGTTAGATATATAAAATGAATTATATAGTTCCTGGAGATGATAGGTCATACATACGCATGGACATTGTTTCCATTTTATTCTCGTATTAAATTAAATAATGGTAATTATATATCATCATTATAGAATAATTTTTATGTCATATATATCTCATATTTTCATTAAACCTACCATTATTTCCTTCAATTTAATGAATTTGTGAAGAACGGATCACATTGCTTCATGAGGTGGTAGTCCACAGTACACATGAGAGACATTACCATATTCCCATTGAATGGAATGTAAGAAGTTATGGGTGATATTATAATTAAATAAGTATAATTATGTCATAAATATAATATAAATATGTTTAAAACATCATTTTATGAATGAATTAGAGTTGGTGATGGAATACAAATTACGACGATTCGTGAGATGATTGTCCACCGTACACATGATTGATGATTTAATTATCCATTTTATGGAAGATGAGGTAAATATATGATATGAAATTAACATAAAAAAATATAAGTATCCAATAAAATTATCTCAATTCCCATTCAAACTGGTATCCATCCCAATATTCCACATACCCAAATGGCAATCCTGATACCCACCGGCTAGCCACTATCAACCGGGAATCAAATAAAAAATTGAGAGATTGATTTCGGGAAACCTAAAGCAAGAATGTGGAAATTATATACAAAATAGATAATAGTAGAAAGATAAATATATTCCATAACAATAAGTTGAATATAGGATCAAAACAACCCAATAAAATAAATAAGTCTCCCTTTACACATTCAATCATAAAGGATTACCAAAACAAAAAAATTACATATTCCATGTGATATAATCAGTAGAATCCCACCATCTCAACAACTACTACCCGGACATTGCTGATCAGAAACATCACCACCTCAAAATGGATCCTTGACATTACCTTAATTGAAGAACATACAAAGGTCACCGAACCACTAAATAAGGGTACATGGTGTGAGATTACCAGCTCAGTAGGGTCTCATATAAGTATTCCAAAACAATTCTCTATACAACAATCATGTATGATCATTTCAAATAAATCCTGGCATGATAAGCTATAATGAAATTTTATGAGAGTGTGGTAAATATTTCCCTTTTTGAAAAATTCCAAAAAATTAGGTATATCAATTTTAAGAATATTTTCTAGTATCACATACCAAAATCAAAAGCATGCATATAAAATACAGAAACAATAAAAATCCAAGCATATGTTTATCTCTCTAAGGAACCGAACTTATCAACATGCAGACTGGTCATACCAAAACAAATGACTATTAATATATAAGTCCTAATAAAACATTCCTAAGGAGAATAGGAAGACCCCATGAGTGGACCTCCCAAAAAATCAATAATATGTCCGTAGAATAATAGACCTACGATTCAAAGAAAATCCCTATTAGAAAATCAACCAATGGTAATATGGGTGATGAACCAATGATAAAATTTATTCCTATATACCCAAGGATTTCCATAAGCTTAATTTCAAATGTCTTTTTAATTCTTTGAGAATTGCTATTTTCACGTTTACCATAAACCAATAAAAACACCAAATTTATCAAAAATCCATTTATGGAAACCAAAAAAATAATTCCAATCCTCAAACACAGTGTGGCAAACGCCCTTGAAGGATCCAACTAAAATAATATCAATAGAACAATAATAGAGGCACTAGAACCAATATATAAATCTTATAATTATTCCAATAAAATAAAATGGTTAGTGGAGAATATGAAATTTCACTTACCTCAAGAATAAACACTCGACACACGACAACCAAAAAATAAAAAATCCCCCCGAACAAGACCTCACCAAAAATCTAGAAGAGAATGAATTAAAAAATCATGACAGATCAATGGAACTAATAAACTAACACCACAAAACTACCATGATCAAATAAACAAAGAACCAAAAAGACCGTGTCACCTAGAGAGACATCATCCAACCATAATAGTTATCCAACGCAGAATGAGTCAATCCAGAATGAATAGAGACACAAAAAATCTCTAGATAATCTTTATAGGTCGATATCCAAGGTAACTATGGAATATTGTAACAAAATATCATCCTACTAGCACTCTAAAATTAAGACACTTGATAATTACATGATCTGTAACCCTTTTACACATCTTAAATTCCATGACAATCAAGTACACCGTAAAATGCATCACTATTTTATTAAAAACTAATATTTTAATATCATATCATGTGTAACTCCAAAATGTGGTATATTACTTTCATGCTATCAACCATCCTTCAGAATTGGGTACAATGACCACATACACATTTTGTAATAACCCAACATATATTAGAAATCATAGATTTTAGTAAAAATATCCAAAACTAACTCAAGAATTATACAAAATTGAAGATAACCCTAAATGTTCATTAACACATTTTTACCTGATTTCTATTAATTCAAACAAAAATATATACCTTAATTTTAGTGATTTTCCAAAGAAAAATACTATTCATCCTCGGGTGTACCAGGAAAAAACAAAATAAATAGAAAAAAATTAACGTAATGTGATGATACCAGAATGTGGTTAATAGGATGTTAAAAACGCCCTACTAGATGAATTTATATCACTGGTAAGTCATGTGGAAGAATGAAGTCTAGTAAATAGGAAATGTTATTGATCTTTGATCAACGCTTCATGCTTCCAAGTCTCATGATAATTTTCTTTGTGTTGTCATAACACTATAACCAATTCAATATACATCCCATAAAAGAATTTCACAGGAGATTAAATGATATAAACAAGATGCTCATCAAAGAATTTTTTTCTCTAACTCAATATCATAATATCTCATGACATGAGAGGGATTGGGAAAATATTTCCTATGAACATATATCTGGTTGAAATCATGAATTCCAAACATCATAGAAAACAATTATAATGGATAAAAAACCTTCAAAATCTACTCAATGATCACATATAGTCCCACATATCTGGTAGCCAAATTTCCTTGTTTATCAAGGCAACAGTGACCTAATTGAGGTGAAAAATTCAATAAAACCCAGTCACCTGTAGGAAAATAAAAATGATGAATCAAATTATATCCATAATATTTCTATCAACTCTGTGATGTAATTATACACTGATGTATATATTGAATCCACATGGACGTCTCCTGAACCAAAATTGGTCCATCCAAATATGATTTTCCCACCTATTCCCAATAGATGACCATAACGAGTAACCATAAAAATCCTTTAATGGAGCTATTCTTATTGATTAATAATAACAATTATTATACAAAAACCCATCTAGTCTAGGATTTCCATCCCATGATCCAAATAAATACAAGACACATTCATAGAAAATATCTTCCATGATCTGAATAACACACTCTATATGGCCATATATATGTGGATAATATGTTGTACATAACCTGATCTGATTCTGCATTTCCTCTTGGATACATCTCTAGAACCTCAATGTAAAGCTAGTATCCCAATTTTAATGAATTTAAAACTGAACCCCATATGACATCACAAGTTACGGTACATAAAACGTTCCAAAATATTCATGTTTTTGGTTGTCTTTTATCAGAATAAAAAGAATTGAGAATGTAAATTGATCAATCACAACCCAAATATCATTTATTCCGTAGAGATTACATGGTAACCCAAAAAAATAGTCCATGGAAACCTCATCACATTTCCAAACTTGAAGAAGATGAGTTTGAAACAAACGAGATGGTTTTCAATGTTCTATCATAATCTGATGCCAGATGTAATAATAGGGCACATAATAAAAAATATCATGAAACATTCCTAGCACTAGAATCACCATCTCATATCATAAAAATTATTCATTGTTCATGTATGAATGGCCAACGTAAAATTATGAAAATGAGAAAAAACTAACCTCCATATAGATTTTTTTTATTGAAAAACCAATCCCCAATGACAATAATACCATTTAAAAAAAGAGAACAACCCAAAATGGTCTCCCCACCATAAATAGTTTCTTGAATTCCTCTCAACTCACCATCCTACTACTGAATCATGATAATAGACTCAATGAAAGAAAAAGAAAAATAGAAACTAGTCAGAACCACAAATTAAGTATGCTTTTAAACATGTCGATGAAGTTGATAAATGATACTTATAAGGTTACAGTCTACCTTGGATTCCAAAACTGCATGGGATGACACTTTTTTCGAAAGAGGATTAGCCCTGAAATTCACATTTTCTATGGTGTATGTGATATCTATGTCAAATATCATAAGGTATTCCAACCACTGACTCTATCTAGGATTCATGTATTTCAATGAAAATATATATCAAAATCTCTTATAGTTATAAAATACTAAGAAACCATCCCTGAAAAGATAATGTCACAAAAACTTAAGGGCATGCATAATTTTGAAAATATCTAATTAATGGGTGGGGTAATTCAACTCATGTGTTAGAAGTTAAAAATTACAATAACCCACCACATGATCATCCTACATGAGAAAAAACCCAAACCAGTGTTAGAATAAACGAAATACACCACATATCCATTATCAGACTCTAGTAAGATCCAAATAGTAGATCATTCAAGAAGTACTTTTACATAATCAAAAAAAGAATGGCAGTTTTCATACTATATTAATTTCACCAAAATCATGGTAATAATTGTTAATGGTGATGCAAACATTGAGAAATCCTTGTTGAACCATTGGTAGCATCAAAAAATAAAAAGGAATCTAAGAATTCCAAAGATGTTCCATGGATCATCTCATGAAAATTATCATTTACCTTCTCAGGATCATATAATAACCCATTATTATAAATCATGTTCCCTAAGTGTTTCACTTATTGAATCTAAATATTTAATTTTAAAATCCTTCCATAAAAACAATGAATTATCTAGATATATAAATCCAACTCAGGTGGTACTGGTGCACATGCTCAGATCTTTAATAAACCAAAATTTCATATATTAACACTACCCCAAAAGGGTTGTGATATAAATGGAACATATGATTCATCAAAGCCATGAAAACTATTAGATCATTATTCATACAAAACGAAATCAAAAGATATTTGAAATGGCCATTACTGCTACTAAAATCCATATTCTCTATATCCCACTCCAAACCTATAATATGATAATAACACAAATGAAGAAAAATATTTTAAACCACATTCCTTCATTTAATTGATCAAATAGATCATCCACATGAGGAAAATTATACATTTTCCTGACTATAACCAGGTTCAACTTGCGATAGTCTACACACAATTGAAGTGAAACTTCTACCTTATTGGAAAAGAGGCCAAGTATTCATAAGTAAAAACAATATGACAAACAAAAAACGTCACAACTATATCATCCAACTAAATATTAAGCTATTTAAACTCTAGTGGATCCATATGATAATAAGGTATTGATATAATGGATCCCTAACAGCTAGTCAATCATAAAATATACCTCCCTCTATAGATGAAACACAATAAAGTTATATTGGGAAACATTACGAAATCCCAAAAAATGGTGGGAAGATAAAAAACTGATGGAAAATCATTAAGGGACAACTATAATAGTAGACGACCAACTCTTATGATTTTGGGTGCAGGTCCTGCATGACCAGACATTAGATCCCACATTCCATGAAACACCATTGAGCCCCCATCATCTGTATGAAAATAAACATTCCAGTGATGAAACAAATCCGCATCATGATTATAAATAATGCAATCCATCTCAATGTTAGCAGCAAATAGATCCAGAAAAAGGATAATAGAACCCCATACTAGTTCCACATTATCTAACAATAGTGCAGAACAAGGACACTAAAACCCCCATCTCTTTAATCTTCCCAATAGGTGTTGTTAAATCCATTATAAAGAACATGATCTCCATTATAAGGTTAATAATATAAAAACAACCATATAAAAACGAGTGGGAATCAACAATATCAGATAAATTTATAACTACTGAGGATGTAATAAAATCAGTACCTCTTACTATCACATGACCCACATCTATCACCATCAAAAACTCATCAACCAAGTGATGGTTCTTCACTATTGGGAAATGTTCCTAGATAACTTTTGTATTTGAAGCATCTAACTACACCATTGTACCCTTTAGATCAAATTATCTATGCACATATTGAGGAGTATACATAGCTGGATAGAAATACTACAAATGACCATAACATCCACAACTATTGAATATCATTATAGGTGAACGAAAGGAACAAAAATTTTTATCCACCCTTACCACACTAATTTAATGTCTATGGAACACCACTAGTTTCCACTATAGATTCTATAGAGTCCTAGTGCTGAGAACCACCTCCACAGCTCCTTTGACGATACTATAATTTCCTCATTTTCACTAGCATGCCACTGGAGTTTCCATTAGGTGCAATCAATGGGTTGGAATATAAAATCTTCCTTAATTTCTGCATCTCCTACAACATATCCCTATAAACTATATATATTTAGGTTGAAAGCTTCTTTATAAATACCTATGATCTGATATCTGATAAAAAATTCTATAGATACTTATAATATTTTAGTTGGTCATTACTTATAACTTATATTATAAAACAGAAAAGCTTATTAAACTGATTGGTGTACTCCGATGAAAATATATCTCTCTACCACAACTATAGGAACTATTTATTGTTTTTCATCATCAAAGACTCCAGAAAAACTTCTATAAAAATAGAGCCTTGAAACCTTTCTAGTCCAAACCCACATGCTTATCAGCCTATACCATGGAATCACACAAACGATTTCTAAGAACCCCAAGACTAAACCCCATATAATTCACGTTGAGATTCTTATGTATTTCCAGGAAGAAAAATATTTGATCTATCTTGCCAATCCAGTCCTCCACATCCTCATATTAATTAATACATTTAATGTATGGTTGATTCTCATAGTATAACTCCCATGATAGAACTATGAATCAACATTATCTTGGATGTACCTAGAATAACTGTATTCTGAAATTGTGGAACATTTGGATCAATAGAACGAACATAACATATGATTTCCTCAACAAAGGTATGATCTATCCGAGGATTCCCTTGAGGAGAATCAACTAAATATTCCTATGTAACTCATTGAACTTGTCTTGGATCCATATTGATTCATATAGAAAAAAATAAATGATCAGATGATAGAACAATATCAAATAAAAATAGAAAACCCATATGAAATATTAAAGATTAACAAAATGAACTCAAAATAAGAGATAAATATCCCAACATCCCATGGTAACTTGAGTCTCATCATTGAATGATCTGGACATGCACTTACCATAATATAACTCTTAAATCTTAAACATCCTTTCTAAAATCTACTAAACATCCCAAGACAAAGAATATTAAGTAAAAAGATCGCTTAGATTATAATCTATAATAAAAACAACCCAAATACCCATACTAACTATTATCTAACTTAATATTCCATATACATGGAGGGAGTTCCCAATCCCCACATGCTAGGGACTAGAACTCAAGCATCAGAAAAAAAAGTGGGAATGATTTCTCCCAACCTAAAGCTATAACGGGGAACATATATACAACATAGATAATAGTAAAAATATAACTATATTATATAATAAAAAGAAAACAGTTGAAAACAAACCACTCAAGAAAAAAAATGAGTATCCAAGTATTGGTCCAAACACAAAGGACTATAGGAAATCCAACAACTCTATATGGTAACATGGGATGAATCCCACCATCTCACCTCCTTCAACCCTGACTCTACTATCAATAAAATATATTGCCTCACTACAACGCTTTTCCTTTACCTACATCGAAATACATACAATTTTCTACACACCACTAAATAAGTGCACATGGTGTGAGATAATATGCCCAGTATGGCCTCACCAAGGAGTTCTATAACTGGCCTCTGTTAAAAATTCATGTATTCATATTCTGAATAAAACACGACATAATTAGTAGTAAAGTAGTTTTATCAAATCCTTGTGAATATTTCCCATTTTAAAAAATTACAAAACAGAAGGCTGGTATATTGATTTCAAGCATAAATTCTTTTATCACATATCAAAAACCAAATTATTCATATGAAATAAAAATAGTACAATGAAAAAAATCGGCAAATCACCCCTCGTAACTCAACATGCTAGTCTAGTAGACTACTCATACCAGATAATATAGATAGTTCACTACAAGCCCATAGAAAATAGGCCTAATGAAAAGATAAACATCCCATGATTGAACCTCCCAATAATGAAATGAACATGTCTCTAGAAAAACATGACTATAGAGTAGATAAAATTTCCAGGACCAGATCCCCAGATGGTAATATAGATGATGAACCTAGGGTAAACCTTCCACCATTATACCCAATGCTTCCCATGGGTTGGATTTCAAAAATCATTTCAATGCAGTAAAAATATACCTTTTTTCTATTTAAAAACACTACAACAAAACTGGGTTTATCCAGTGCTAGCGATTTAACAAAGCTAGCTAAAAGTGATGTTAAAGACCCCGTTTGTTAGTCCAAAAACAACCTCTATTAAAGGGGGTATTTAAAAAAACTAAAAAAACTGTTAAATGGGACCCTTTATCAGCACCTGTAAAAAATTATTGATAAAGGCCCTCCACTATCAGTGCTTTTAAAAAACTGATAAATTGGAGCCTTTATTAACACCAGTAAAAAATCAATGATAAAGGGGGTCTTTATCAGCAATTTTTTACTAGGGCTAAAAATTATTATATTTCAAAAATAATGTTTCATTGAAAAGAATATATGAATATATAAATTTATTTATATTAATATATATTTAATATATATTTTGTAAATATTTTTTAGATAATTCTAAATATACATTTATACTTAATATATAATATATTTAGTGAAAATGTATTATAAAATAATTAAAAAATGTTATTAATTAATAATTTTCTAATTACATCTGAGTAATAGTCATTTAATAACAATTTGAAGATGGAAGAAAATTATAAAATATATAAAATTTGTTGCAAATGTAACTTGAACATCAAATGACCATAACTTTTTACCCTGGTGTTTGTTTTGGATCAAACAGATATAAAATCGAATCATGCAATGAGCTTTACACCCTGCTGATTTGGGTAACCCCTAGTCAAAATTTTTTAGGCCAGAAAACTCCCAAATGTCTTCCAAAACTGATTTTTTAGTTGGGGTACCCAAAGTTTTTGACATTTAATGAATTTCCAACATCGCTTAATGTGGTAAAATTGAATTTTTCGATGTAGAAGGAATTTCTTCCCAAGTATTACATTCATTTTGATATTATTGATTTGAATATTTATCAATTATCATATTTTAATGTAATTTATAATCAAATATATAAATATATATACATATTTTTTATATATTCAGACATAAATAGTAAATTTTGTAAATAAATATTTAAACATATTTTTATATATAATATATTATTCAATATATTAACCATATAAAAATAAAAACTATTATCTATTTTATTTAAAATACACTTGTGTGAATATTTATATACCTATAAAATTAAAGTATATATATTGTTTATATATATATATATATTTGTTTGTGTCTTGAAAAATTGATATATATTTATTTATATACTGTAATAAATGTAATTAAATATTAATATATCATATATTTTAATAAATATATATATGTATAATTATATTCATAGATGAATATGTGTGTGTGTGTGTGTGTGTCTGTATCAATAAAAAACACATACACAAATAAAAAACATATTTTATATATGTATTTAAAACTATATAAATAATGATAGAAAGAAAGAAAGAATGAAATATAAATAAAAATATAAATAACTATATGGATATAAAATTTAAAGATATATGTATATAAATATATACATATATCATAAAATAGAAAAAATATATAGAGGAGAAGAAAAGGAGCGGGTGATTGAAATGGAGGTCTCAGGTTCAAAACATGCTAGGGATAGGGGTGCATGGTGGTGGAATTTTCTAAAGCACATATATGGGGGGGGGCACCATGGGGAGTGGGTAATAAGAACTGATAATGGGGGAGAGGAGTACGGATAAAAGGTGGGGTAGGTTTAAACAAAAAAATTATCTCTCTTTATTAGTAGTGACTTTATGAGAACTTTTTAATGCGGCTAAAGGGTTCCATTAAAAACATTAAAATATTGTTGATGAAGATGGATTTTAAAATCGCTAAGAATGAACCGATAAAGGCCACCTTTATCTGTGTTATTCAACATAGTTATAGGGTACCTTTATCAACACTTTTTACTAGTGCAATTAAAGGAAACCCTTTAAGATCACTCACATTATCAGCACTTCTATTGCACTGTTAAAGGAATTTATAAGAAATTTTAAAGGCCATATTTTTACTAGTGAAAAATTAGTGAAAAAAACCATTTATAAAAAATAAATTTATGCACAAAAAACTGTAACACCCCGAGCTTCCACGATACGCTTCTCTTTCAATAATGCAATAGCTTGCATTGTAAGCAACTTTGAGTTCTAAAACACCGCGACTAATCAAAGTAGCCGTTATGAATAGTAATAACAACCTTTTAAAATTATAGAAATTTTATATTTCAAAATGGACTTCATTTTTGTATTCGTAATATCGAAATTATCCTAAGTTGAATTTTTTGTAACTTTCTGAGAACTTCCAATTTTTTTATGAATAGTGAAAAATACTTAAAACAACTTTTTTAATCAAACTAATTTATAGTGATAAATTATACTATTTAGTGGGTTTAATGTATAATTGGAATATATTTTTACCGTTTTATCAAATGGTGGTCATTTGAATTAATTTAACATTGAAATTGGACATAAACAATTCCCAATCTTTTGATATAAATTGTTTCTTAAAAACACGCTATTTGTTGTAACATAGGGAATTAATTATAAAATTAAATAATGAAACTTATATGTTTGGAATTTTTTAAAATAGACATCATTTTTGAATTCGGAATATCAATTATAGCTTAGGGTGAAATTTTGGCCTTGTTCTGAAAAACTTCAATTTCTGATGAATAGTGAAACCAATAAGTGGTAGTTAAATAACTGATTTTTCGTTTAAATGAAATATTACCACTTCTCTGATTTGATTTTCAAAACTACTACATACATGGCTTTCATTATGAAGTAAAATGTGGTTCAATGAGATTAAAATAATTTTTGGTGAATAGTAACTTTTAAGTTCTTAATCGCGATTAAAGGTAATTAGTGTAGTTTAAGGTAAAAATAATGTTTTAATAATATGAGATGAGCTTGACACTTGTCCTACTACTATTGGATGATTCATGGCCGACCCAGACAACCCATGGGTCAACTTGGGGACCCCATGGAGCCACATTGGTTGGAAAATGACATTAATATATATTTATTTAATGTTAAAATTAAATTGACACAAACATGAGTTGTTTTACTAAACCAGTTTTTAAGTGGGGTTACACAAGTAAAAATTTTGATTATAAATATTAATTAGAAAGATAAAATTTATTTCCTACATCATAGTAGTTTTTTTATAATTTTTAGACATTAAATAAATTAAATTATTTAGGACATCATGATGATGCAGCGATGACCTCATTATTTAGAGATTTAAATAAAATGGGAAGATAATGAAAAATCCAAGGCATACACTTGTCCAAATCCAATTGGATGAAGAGATTTCGAACCCTTATCACCTTAGCCTATAATTATATAAGTGTGGGACCTTTATAATCCTAAAAGCATTGTGTAATAATGTAACATTTCAATCTTTCCAAAAGAGCCCCTCCTCTCCTCTTATAAAAGGCCCCCACCTCTCCCACCTCATTTACACTATAAAGCCATTTGGCTCGTCCAACCTCTGCCCAAATACTCTCCCAACTTCCCCCTCTTACTCCTAGAAGCCTTACTTTGGGCAGAACTCTTCCCAAGGAAGCCTTTGGCTCAAATCAAAAAGAGTTACCCGATTTTGAGGTAATGTCTTCTCTAATGTTGTTTTGTTTTATTTTTCTTCTCCAACCCCCTAAATTCTTTTATTCATTTCTTTTGTAACAACACCATTAGCCTTAATATAATAGGATGTTTTTATAAGAAGTATTCGAGCTACACTTACACACACCTACATCTAATGGTTAAAGAACATACGGTTTCTGTGGATGGAGAATTTCTGCCTCACGAAACGATGATTGTTCAACACTCATATAACACCTTCAAAGGTGGCCATCAAGATGTCACTATTTTTATATATGATATATAATATGTTTATGTTTTACTTATGCTTCTGTATTTATCATTTATGGCATACTTTATGATTTCCATTATGGGTAAAACGCGATAATTTCATTTTAGGAAGTGCGGACTACCGCCCCCTCAAAGTGATTTGAATCATTAATGCCATATGTGGGATGTATAAAGGATGAAGAAAATGGTATTATACAATATATTATACTGTAATTATATTATACATTTATATCATTATGATTTAGTTCCATTAAATATGAAATTGAAATGAAAGTAGCATTCATGTGTACGTACGACTTACCGTCTCGATTAACGGTGCATTTCATTTCTTACCTCTAAATGTTACGTAATATTATAAATGAATGTATCTAGTGTTTCCAAGGCTACTAAACTAATCGGTCTTTCTAGACTTGATCTTTTGTGATCATGCCAATGTTACGAAGTAATGCACCGACTCTGGGTAGCTGGGGTCGGGGCGTTACAGTTGGTATCAGAGGCAGTTTAGTACTAACCTTGGAAGCTAGATTTAGATAAACTCTGATTAGAGTACATAGCCCCAATATAGAATTTAGGGATTAGTATAGAAGAACTTCCTAGAATTTTGGTATTATAGAGATTTTGTGAGTTTTCCGACCAATACATCCTTGTCTGGATACGAGCAGGTAGGGGCGGCTCTGGCACAGATGTACCTAGGGGTAAAACCCGAAAACACCGCTTTGAGCTAGACTCGAACGGGAACTGGTGCACGACAACGGGTCTTGCTGCACTCTTGGTTATGACACTCCCAGGGGATATGCTTTGGATAATTCTAATTTTCTATATAAACCACTATGAAGGGTTATGGGTATATACTTCCTCAAAGAAAACATTTTTATGGATTATATCCATAAATTGTTCAATTTATGTTAAGTATTTTACAAGTATGGAATTATGTATTTTGATTCATAAACTAATCTAGTTTATGCCATTGTTTAGAAACGGCGCCTAGTGGAAGGAATGGAAACCGTATCATTGCACGCACTCCGTGTAGGGAATTCCCTCCTTCTCAAGACAATTATGGTGGATCTAGTGATACAACTGGTGCTGATCAGCTTCTCACCGTACTGGGAAAACTCACGCAGGTTATGAATAATAACCTTACTCGTATGGAGCACCCTGATCCGCAATGTGGAGGATCAATGCTAGACCGTTTCATGAGGAAACAACCACCAACCTTCAATGGGAGTACAAATCCTACAGTAGCTGAGCAATGGATAAATTCCTTAGAAAAATATTCCATGCCTTGGGGAGTGGTGAAAGGGAGAAGGTTGTCATTGCAGTTTACCGCCTCACTGGAGATGACGATTAGTGGTGGTCGCTGATTCAAAACACAAAGGAAGATGATGACGTATCGAATATGGAATGGAGGGAGTTCAAAGAGCTTTTCTTAGAAAAATATTTTTCTCGTGACCATCGAGCAGATATGGAAAGGCAATTTCTGAGTCTGAGGCAGAAGGAGGATGAGAATGTCGCAAAGTATGAGGCTAACTTTACAAGGTTATCGAGGCATGCTTCCGATTATATACGTAACCCAAGAAGTAAGATTGATCGTTTCTTTGATGGGTTAAAACCATTTCTCCGTCGAGCTCTAGTATCACAAACCTTCTCATCATACGAAGATATTGTCTCGTGTGCTATCAAGACAGAAAAGGAATTCTCTAAGTCTTATGACAACAAAGTAAAGAAAGAGAATAAGAGAATGGTGGAACAAGAGACAGATGAAGGGAAAAGGGGAAAGAAGGATTTTCCATTATGTGATAATTGTGGGAAGAATCACCCTGGTGCTTGCCTAAAAGGAATGGGAGTTTGTTATAAATGTGGAGAAAAGGGTCACCAGGCTCGTGATTGCAAGGGAAAGAAAGAGGATATCAAAGTTGAATGCTATAATTGTAGAGAAATGGGTCATTATGAAAATGAATGTCCTAAGCATCAGGGAAACATACCTCAGAAAAGGCCAAGGGATCAAGGACAATATTATCCTGTTACTACAGTTGAAGCAGAATAACTAATGTATTGGTGCTTTTGGACTGATGGATTATATTTCGGTTATTAGAATAATGTGATATATATATATAAGGATTGTACTGCAGTACTTGTTGATTTCAGTAAGGTTTTAATATGATGAAGGTAATCATATTTTTAGTATGTGACAATAAGAGAAACTTTACTTTGTTTGGGGAATCTGATAAATTGATTTTGGAATTAAGAGACCTTTTAGAGAATGTCTGGACAGAGGTATTTTGGATAACTATAAAGGTTGGAGTGGATTAAGTTGATCTTTGGATAGTATTGTTTAAGGTTAAAACATTTATGAATATTATTTTTGGAATAGTATAGTACTATATTTTTAGGAAAAGGACAACCTGCTGGGTGGGGCATAACCCGTCGCGTCGGACAAAGCTGCAGGAATCGAACCCTCAACCATAGTGCGATTGGGATTAATCGCCTACCACTGGACTACGTGAAGTCCCTGGTTATTAAAAAATAGTTTTTCTAATCTAATGGGTTGTGTTAATATTTGGAACCTTATACAGTTAGGATAAATAGAATATTTTTGAGTTCTATTACCTTTTAGAGTGAAAGATGGGTTTTTGGTAAAAATTTATTAACGAATGAAAGTATACATAACAAGTATGTATATTCCCTTATGTTCTTAGTAAATCTCCTAAATAAATTCCTCAACATTATAAAAGGTAACTTAAAAAAAATGTTGTCGGTTATCTTTTCCAACTGGGGATTCAATGACCGTTTAACCAGTCACAAGTTTGTGATTTTCTTGTAGTTAAACTTTCTCCTAATCCTGTTTTCTATAACTCTCCATCAGACCTTGATGGTTTGTTTTTCCTCCATATCCATATTTTCATAGAATCCTAGAATGGGCTATATCGGGTGACCTTTGTACTTATCTTGCTTTCTTTTAATGTTATATATTTATTAACCTTATTTCTGATGTGGGTTTTCCAAAAAGGTATTTTCTCTTTTCAACCTTTTATTTTCAAAGAAAAATTTCAAATTGAGAGGACTCAATTTATTGAAGGAGGGGAGAATGTAACACCCCGAGCTTCCACGATACGCATCTCATTCAATAATGCAATAGCTTGCATTGTACGCAACTTTGAGTTCTAAAACACCGCGACTAATCAAAGTAGCCGTTATGAATAGTAATAACCACTTTTTAAAATTATAGAAATTTTATATTTCAAAATGGACTTCATTTATGTATTCGTAATATCGAAATTATCCTAAGTTGAATTTTTTGTAACTTTCTGAGAACTTCCAATTTTTTTATGAATAGTGAAAAATAATTAAAACAAATTTTTTAATCAAAATAATTTATAGTGATAAATTATACTATTTAGTGGGTTTAATGTATAATTAGAATATATTTTTACCGTTTTATCCAATGTTGGTCATTAGAATTAATTTAACATTGAAATTGGACATAAACAATTGCCAATCTTTTGATATAAATTGTTTCTTAAAAACACGCTATTTGTTGTAACAGCGGGAATTAATTATAAAATTAATTAATGCAACTTATATGTTTGGAATTATGTAAAATAGACATCATTTTTGAATTTGCAATATCAATTATATCTTAGGGTGAAATTTTGGCCTTGTTCTGAAAAACTTCAATTTCTGATGAATAGTGAAACCACTAAGTGGTAGTTAAATAACTGATTTTTCGTTTAAATGAAATATTACCACTTCTGTGATTTGATTTTCAAAAATCCTACATACATGGCTTTCATTAAGAAGTAAAATGTGGTTCAATGAGATTAAAATAATTTTTGGTGAATAGTAACTTTTAAGTTCTTAATCGCGATTAGAGGTAATTAGTGTAGTTTAAGGTAAAAATAATGTTTTAATAATATGAGATGATCTTGACACTTGTCTTACTCCTATTGGATGAGACATGGCCGACCAAGACATCCCATGGGTCAACTTGGGGACCCCATGGATCCACTTTGGTTGGAAAATGACATTAATATATATTTATTTAATGTTAAAATTAAATTGACACAAACATGAGTTGTTTTACTAAAACAGTTTTTAAGTGGGGATACACAAGTCCAAATTTTGATTATAAATATTAATTAAAAATATAAAAAGATTTCCTACATCATAGTATTTTTTTTATAATTTTTAGACATTAAATAAATTAAATTATTTATGACATCATGATGATGCAGTGATGACCTCATTATTTAACGATTTAAATAAAATGGGATGATAATGAAAAATCCTAGTCTTACACTTGTCCAAAGCCAATTGGATGAGGAGATTTCGAACCCTTATCACCTTAGCCTCGAATTATATAAGTGTGGGACCTTTAGAATCCGAAAAGCATTGTGTAATAATGTAACATTTCAATCTTTCCAAAAGAGCCCCTCCTCTCCTCTTATAAAAGGCCCCCACCTCTCCCACCTCATTTACACTTTCAAGCCATTTGGCTCGGCCAACCTCTGCCCAAATACTCTCCCAAATTCCCCCTCTTACTCCTAGAAGCCTTACTTTGGGATTAACTCTTCCCAAGGAAGCCTTTGGCTCAAATCAAAAAGAGTTACCTGATTTTGAGGTAATGTCTTCTCTAATGTTGTTTTGTTTTATTTTTCTTCTCCAACCCCCTAAATTCTTTTTATTCATTTCTTTTGTAACAAAACCAGTATACTCAATATACTAGGATGTTGTTATAAGAAGTATTAGAGCTAAACTTACACACACCTACATCTAATGGTTAAAGAACATACGGTTTCTGTGGATGGCGAATTTCTGCCTCACGAAACGATGATTGTTCAACACTCATATAACACCTTCAAAGGTATCCATTAAGATGTCACTACTTTTATATATGATATATAATATGTTTATGTTTTACTTATGATTCTGTATTTATCATTTATGGCATAATTTATGATTTCCATTATGGGTAAAATGCGATAATTTCATTTTAGGAAGTGCGGACTACCGCCCCCTCAAAGTGATTTGAATCGTTAATGCCATAGGTGGGATGTATAAAGGACGAAGAAAATGGTATTATACACTATATTATTCTGGAATTATATTATACATTTATATCATTATGATTTAGTTCCATTAAATATGAAATTGAAATGAAAGTAGTGTTCATGCGTACGTACGGCTTACCGTCTCCATGAACGGTGCATTTCATTTCTTACCTCTAAATGTTACGTAATATTATAAATGAATGTATCTAGTGTTTCCAAGGCTACTAAACTAATCGGTCTTTTGAGAATTTATCTTTTTTGATCATGCCAATGTTACGATGTAATGCACCGACTCTGGGTAGCTGGGGTCGGGGCGTTACAAAAACAGTCCTGAAAAATTAATTTATAAATTAATTAATAAAAACATGAGGAATATAGTTCTTCAACACATGCTATAGATGGAACTGCCTAACTCAAAGTCAGTTTTTAACATGCCCACACTACAAAATATTTCAATTTTTCCATCATGGACATATTTGTTGGTAAAAGAAAATTTTCTATTGAAAAAATGTATTACCAACATATATGTCATTGTTACTAAACTATTGGTAAAAACTCTGTCTCTAAATGATTTTGTGACAGATTAAATAGTTCTGTTGTAATTATAATAATACCAACTGGTAATATATATGTTGGTTAAAGTGTTTAGGAGTAGGATCTGGTGAAAAATTTATATATAGGTAATAATATTACCAATATATAATATTTTTCTATAAATCAAATTTAAATAAAAATTATAAATTTTTATTTCCAGAAAAATATTATATTAAATTCAATAATTTATCATATATAAATCATATGTTTTAATTATTTAAATAAAGATTATTTTAACACATGTTCAAAATTATACAAGAATTAATTATATTAATGATTGAATTAATTATAAACAGAAGCTCTTGGATCCCCACAAGAATTATTCCACAATTATGTCCCATAATTCGGGACAACCCTACCCACCCACCCACCCCCACTAGATCCCCTAAAAAATGATCAACCACCGTAGCAGCTCCAACCCATCATCGTCAGTAACTCCAATACCAACAACTCCAACTCATCCATGCCATATCTAGACACAGCCCATCCATGCCACCTATGTTCCCATTCATGATCGATTTAGTATATTCCAGCTCATCCAACTATAGCAACATCAATGTCAGGTTCAGTCCATGCCAGCTCAATCTCCAGCCCATCCATGCCAGCCCCAATCTATGCCAGCTCTGGTCTATGCCCCATTCATTCCATCTCCAATCTGTACAATAACATATAAGAAAATACATCATATGTATTTGGTACATAGAGAAGTTGCAAAAATATGCTTACATGATAAAGATAAAGGCAGTACCTGCACAATAAGAAATAAACATTTGTGTTGAAATTCCTTCATTTGTGTTTAAGTTTCTTTTGACATTCAACAGAAGTGGTACCTACACAACAAGGAAATAAACATTCGAAGATAAAATTTTATTTAGAAAAATTCTAATTCATGGAATTAGGTTTGAAATAATAACTTGAAAAGTACCCATGATATTAGAATTTTCTAGTCAGTGGTCCTAATGTCTGAACACAGTGTCAATCATCACTGTCACCATCCTCTGTCCAGATCATAATAGTATAATTACACCTGCAAGAGAGTAAAACGTCATGAAATGGGTGAGAATGAACAATTTTAAGAGGGAAACATTAAATAATCAATTAACAGTGTAATGGGCATACCATCTCTCACTAGATACTAAATATTTAATGGGCGATTCAATGTGGGAAACATGAATGAAGTCACAAGTTCTCAGATGTGTTTAGAATGGTTCACAACTGAAAAAGTTGAACATTTGAACCTATATATTATAAGGATTTTAGTTCAAAGATGAACCTGCATATTGCAATTTGAATACATGTAACCTATAATCCTGAAAATAAAAAAACATTAATTGAAAAAAAAACATGAAAACCGTAAACATATATTCCTAAACTATAAAACCTATAAAATTATAAACCACTAATCAAGATAATTCTTAAATACAAACATGTAAAAAAGTAATCATGGAACCTAAAAAACTCTAACATACCACCATAAAAAATGGAAACCTACAAACAATTAATTTTTAACTAGATAACATACAATCCAGAAAACATGTAATTTTGTAACCAATAACATAGAAACCCATAACCAAGAAAAATATAACCCTACAAACATGATTGTGAAAACTTGAAACTATTGAGCATAAAAATTAGTAAAATCCATGTCTGTTGGGGGAGAATGAGATTGTGAAAACCTGTGTGAAAACATTGGCATACATGTGCTCCCACAAAATGAAAATATAATTCTGCAAACCTGAACACCTCTTTGCGCAACCCTGTTTGTACAAACTACAGTTCTATTTGTGAAAACCTATTTGTGAAAACCTATAATCCTGTTTTTGCAAACCTGCAAACATATTTGTGCATACATGGGCTCCCACAAACTAAAAACTATTGAACATAAAACACAATATCTTATAACCCAACCTTCAATTTACAAACCTAAAACCTGATGTCTGGAAACCTCTATCCTAAAAATTAGTGAAACAATCCATATAGAAACCTGTAATCCTATAACATGAAAAAATTGAAATCTATATACATGGAAACAATTTAATAAACATCATGCATACATAAAAAGGAAATTAATATCTGATCAACCAGATCAGTCTTCCAGAACATTTCTATAATTTTCTTACCAATAATCTCAGATACCCTGATAAATACAAAAGGAAGAAATCAGATAAGCTGAATTATTTAGGAGTATAAAACAAAAATATATTTTAGTATAATAAGAACTGAAGAATTCAATAACACATGATTATAATAAAACATATACTTTCACAAATTGGAAATGACTCGTGACCAAATTCCCATCATTTTACTTATTTTTATTTTTCTTTTAATGTTAAACAACAATTTATTTCAACCCAAAGTGACTTATTGTAAGTATATGAAAGCTTTATGTGTGTGATTTTGATGGTTTTTGTGTGTGAATTCATAGTTTTTTTCCATAACCATAAATTGGTATGATTATAATGGATATATGATATTATTTAATTGATTTATATCTATTTTTAGATTAAAAAAATAAAAAAATAAAAAAAATATACTCAAATTGGAATGCACTGCTTTTACACATTTTCAAACAGATTAGTTTTATGTAATTCTCATTGTATAAATCTTATAAGGGTTAATCCAAAATCCTCAAGAAGATAGTTCAATAGAAGATATGAGGAGAATCAACAACCATGATTGCAAAATCCATGTGTAAGATGTTGAGTTTTAACCCAATCTCAAAATACATTTTCTTGATAGTATAGAAACCCATCAATAATGGTGGAACCTCCTTCATGAAGGCTTATATTGAGATTGATGATGCCTATTAAATTCTCTGAACAACAAATATAGAAGATAGTGAAATGCATCAATTGAAATATACAGTATCAGAAGCTCCGTTCGATAGAAAATCATATTACATTCTATGTAATAATAGAATAGTCAAGGTTGTAGAATAATCATATTACAGTCACTTATCATATATAAAGGTAGTGTAATACTGTTTTTATATGACTCTGCTACCAATATATATGATGTAATATAGTCTATGTGACTACTACTATTACATAGATGTTTGTGTGTGACTACTACTATTACATACATTTGTGTGTGTAATAGCAATAGAGTCATAAATCATTGTGTGGGTGAATAAGGAAATGGGAACCTAAATTCTAGCAGTATTCAACTCCTAGAACACCAGGCATACGTTCAAGAACCCACCACAGATCCTACAGAAGCACACCAATATGGCATTCTTTTAATATATGTAATATAAATTAAATATTAAAAAAATATTCCTATATAAATATACATAGTTTTACAATATGGGACTGTGAAACCACACTTTAAACCCATTCATATATATATATATATATATATATATAGTGTAGTTATTTAACACTAACTCGTGGAACCAAAGAGAAAGAGCTGATGACTGCAAAAAATTATATGAGTTCATCAATCTCTGCACTAGTCATCCATGTGAGGAGAATAGTTAAAATTCAAGGTATGATGTAATTATAAATATATCCTTCTCCAAACTAATCCTTTATGATTATAGACCTCTCATTAAAACTGGACACACAAAAACAAAGTCAGAGAGATGAGTTTCCATTGAAGTCACAAAAAAAAGTTACTTGCACTTTACGACATGGGTTTGGTCCTTATGGAAAATCAATATAGGAAGGTATGATTTTTGTCTAAGGTTGTCCCATGGAAAATACAGGAAAATAATTTTGGAAAAATAAGAATACATCTACTAGTGGTTAAAATAATTAGACATAAACACAGGTGGAAGTAATTTGAAGGAATCAAATGATTGGGTGTTATATGTTATGCCCACTACCGTTAAGATTTTGATGAATCCCACTTACTGACTCCATAAAGAGTTGAAGAACCTATAAATAGGTATCATTGCCTTCATTTTTACTCCAAATATTCCATCATGTAAATCTCCATAGTCCTTCTGCGTGACACTATGATCAAATCCTTTGCCCGACGACTCATTCGAGAAAAATCTCAAGTTCAAGACATGAGTTTGTATATGGATCTATCTTGAGGATCTTCAAGAAACCACCTAGAATAAGTCCACCAAATTCCATTCCCAATTTCTCATTCTTTTTTATCCATGTCAACATGTGACCATGTGACCTTGTAATTGAGTTTTGTGCAACTTCACTTTAGAATTGTTAAAGAAAGCTTAGAGATGTCATATGGATTTGTAGTGGTTCCAGCTGAAGTGGAATGGTGGGATGAGTTAGGGTGGCATTGTGGTTGGTGATAGTGATGGGACGAGATTGTTATTGGGAAACCTAGTTGGGAGCTAACGTTGTGGGCTTGGATTTTGTGATTTGTTGGACATGGGCTACATGTTTGGGATTAAGGTAAGATTAGAGGTAGGAGTGTTTGGTCTGTAATATAAGTTACATGATTTGTTTTTTATAGATATATTAGGGGTTGTAAATAAATACCAGGGGATATATTTATATGGATAGGCCATGTAGATTTTAGGGATGGAATTGTTGTACTGGAGGTGGGTTTTGTTTTGGGATAGGCTTTGGATAAAGTGAGCTTGAAGTGGTTTGAGAAGCGGGGATGGAAGTGTGGGTCCAGTGTAAGTTGATGTGTGCAGGGGAGTAGAATGTGGATGGACATGGAGTGTTGGGTGAGGATAAAGTGAAGAGAGGGGAAGGGGATGTCATAACTTTGGAACTCTATCAAGAACCTAGTGTTTAATGGATTGAACTAAACATTGATCATCAGAGGAAGTAACGAATAACCTCTAAAAAATTAAATTGAGTCAAAAAAACACCCGCCTAATGCAAGAGTCTGCAACATGAGACCTCTTGTATCTAGGATCAACAGTAGCTCTAAATTAGACCGGATAGCAGCAATTATTCCTTATTTGATCTCGAATACATACAAAAATGGCCTCTTTGTCCGGATTTGCAGTGGATTCCTTCTTGGAAATGGAACATGAAAACAAGGAGACCCCCCAAACATGAATTACTAAAATGTATCAGAGAAGGACATCCCTTAAATAAGCCGAGTGGCAAAAAAAGATTATCAAAAACATTTTCTATTCAAGTTTGTGAATTCATTTGTTTTAAATATTTTTTAACAGGCACCAAAAAATAATATTATCACACAAGAAGAAAACCCAAGGATAGTTTTAGAGTGTTTTATAATTCATAACACCAAGAATCCAATATGAAAATCTATCGAGATTAATGAAATCAAGTGACCACCAATGAAACCTGATCCACAATTAAATCTTGATGCATTATCAAAGGAAAATGAAATGCCCAGAAATGAAGGCGTGCATAATGTGATTCTATATGGGATAATTCATAAGTGAATCATATTTTTAATAAAAATACCCAACAATTCCATCATTACATCTTGAATAAAATCGAGTGCTCAAAACAGGCCCCAGTCGTTAGAGGAAGGCTCACTTATTCACCTTAAGTGATTAACATCACATTCCATTTTAACAAAAAAACCATTCATGGATGATTTTAAATCTAGAAATCAAGATTTTATTGTAATAAAAAATGTTATTCACCCATGTTTTAGAATGTATGGGATGAGTCTTTTCTGGAACTATCCAAGCTACCCACATATATAAATCTAAACCCATGAAGATCTTATCCACCACAATCATAGATGTCCTGGAAAATTCATCCTTCATATTTTTTAGGAAACCCCTATATTGGAATGCTTAATTATTAGCAGAAGCATGAATCAATACTACAACCCAATATGATGATAAAACCCATTTTCGCTAGGATTAAAACTATTATATGAAGTTTAATTCGGTAGTAAAAACCTCTATATAGATAATATCAATAATATTATTTAATGTCCTCATATATAGGGTTTTAGTATCCACATGCTGTTAACCATTCCATTAATGTTTCTATTAAAGATAATGGAAGGTGAACCTTGGATTTATTTCCTCAGGTGAATAATGCTCCATGTTGCTTAAATGAAGTTGGATGATTTCACCCCTTCCTCTAATCAAGTTATTGATATAATAATTTGCGAGGGATGGACTGGAAAAAATGGATAATAAAATATGGGAAATCAATCGATGTCAATCTTAAAATACGTTTCTATATCCAGAAATACATTCTGTCATACAAAAAAATAATCGAGGTGGTTGATGATTTGAAACATCTGCCAAACAAAATCATCACGCTCCATGATCTTTTACTGTTCTTATAATCTATGTGAGGGACAGGGAATTGAATCCACGGAAGCTGGTAAGATATCTGGGGTGGAAATGATCGTCCAGAGAGGAAAAACATGAAGCAATAGTGGAGGAGGAGGATTGAGGATGACAGTGACTGGAAGGTGGGGAGGCGGAACACAGGGAGGCGGAACGCAGGGAGGTGGAATGTAGGGAGGTTGATGGAAGGGGAGGCAGAGCACAGGGAGGTGAAACCTGGGGATTCGGAACACTGGGTGGTAGTGAAAGGGGAGGCGAAAAAAGGGGAAGCAGTGGTAGGTGTGGGAGAACACATGGAGGTGGGGGAACCGGGGGAGGTGGAACGTGGTGAGGCGGAACACCGGGAGGTGGTGGCAGGGGAGGCAGAACACATGGAGGAGTTGGGAGCTGAGGTGGAATGTGGGGAGGTAGTGGCAGGGGAGGCCGAAAGCCGGGAGGCAATGGTAGGGGAGGTAGAATTTGGGGAGGTGGAACACTGGGAGGTAGTGGCGGGGGAGGCCGAACGAGGGGAGGTGTTGATAGGGGAGGCGGAACGCGCATAGGTGGTATAGGATGTTCGATTAAATCATTAGGGTTAATCCCATATTTTATGTTTTTATATATTATTATTATTATTATTACTAAAAATATATTTAAAATTTATTCTGAATGTTATTGTTTTTAAATGGCATGTTATTTTTTTTATCATTTTTATGTAATTTTTTTTAAAAAAATTATTTAGAATGGAATTGAAATATCTCCATTGGAATTTTCTATATGATGAATTATAATAATAAAAATAAAATTATAATACGTCCTTCGACACTATAATCCTTCATTTTTTACATCATTAGTGAGTTGACTGTTAATCCGTTGTGAGTTTCAAAAAACATGTGTAACTTGTTAATACATACACACACAAAATATATATGTTTGTGTGTGCATTCATTCTTGAATTTATGTATATATGTATGTATTAATTTCAACAAATATGTTTCATTTAAAAATTACATTAATTCGATGTATAAATATGTATTTTTATTAACAAATTATTTGTTGGTATAAATATATATATTCAATTATTTGTGAAACATTTTTTTATAAAACAGTTTATTTGAACAAACCTTCTAACAGTAAAATATTTGTTGGCAATAATAGGTATAAATATCATTTTCATGTGTTTGTAGAAAAATATTGGTATTAATATGAAAAAATAATAGATTTTACTATCGTTAAAAGATCTGTTGGTATTGGACAGTTTATACCAACAAATATACCTATTAGTAAAAACAATTGTTGGTAGTTAAAACTAATACTGACAAAACTCAATATTTGTTGAAATTAATTATTTTTACCATAATTATATTATGTGTCACTAATTTTCTACTGGTAAAGGCAACTTTTTTGTTGTTCCAGGAATAATCCACAAAAAATAAGATCTCAAAAACGTCATAGAAGGCCCTAAAACGAATCCATACAACTTATAATTGATTTATTTTGTCAAAAGGGTTGGATGCGATGATGAAATGATACATACTTCAAGAAAATACACTTGATACACAACAATAAAATAAATGAAAAGGCCCTTGGAACAATATCACACCACAAATCTAGAATAGAAAAAATTATTCATCACAATGGATCATAATATTTGATAACACAATGTAATAACACTACCACAATCAAAACAATGAAGAAGTAGAAAGGTCTACTCACTCAGAGTGAAGCGATGCTACCAAAATGATGATCCAATGCCGAATAGATAAATTGATAATGAACAGAGACAACAAATATATTTGGAGAGGGCATATAGATCATGATCAAAGGATGATGTGGGTGAATGGAATAAAATTTCGACCCAGAAGCACCCTAAAAGTCAACATCCCAATAATTACATGTTGTTTAACCCCTTTACATGTAGTGAAATCCATGAATCTCATGTACGCTGATATCAAGAGATCAGTTTTATTAAAAATTATATTTTATTATTATATAGAGTTTAAACCTTATACAATGTTTATTAAATTAACCGTGTGTACCCAGTTTATCACTTGTGTCTGATTACCAAATACATGTTGTGTAACCCTTTTACATTTCATGTAATCTCATAGAATACAATTGAAAATATAGATTCTTTTGCAAAGTCCCAAAACCAACATTTTCATTATCCAAAATCAGGGTGATACCCTCCAGGTCATTAACACATTTTTATAGGATTACATTAACTCAATCAAAAATTCATCCCAAAATAGTAGTCATTTTCCCCAACAAATTCTATCTATCCTTTGGTATCCAAATATGCACCCAATTAAAGAGAAACAACTATCCAAGAGAATGGGGTTACCTAATAGAGGGTAAAAATGTTAAAATTTATTTGAGATATACTGGAGTTGTTATATTTTGATAATTTAATAATATTTGAAGGATATTGAAGAATAAATAATATAGAAATATTTGGTTGAGAAAAATACCACTTCTTCAGATAACCTCCTCAGGTTTACACCAAAAGCCCTCCTAGGATGAATTACTAATCCGAACATGGGATATTGGTTTGGAGTATAGAATTAATTAAATTATATGTTTAGGTATCTGCTGAACAAAGTGATATGAGAAGTGTTAAGTGGGGAGGATAGAGGTTTCACTTTAATATGTATGGGAGAGGACACACATGAATGTTTTGAAATAAATAAAGTGTAAATAATTTTTCTCATTCCAAAAGTCTCTAAAATAAATCATTATCAAAATTTACAGTTGATAAGTTATTAATATTTCCATAAAAATAGTTTCTTACAATTTTTAGGTAATTATACATCTTATTTTTTAGTTTAACCAACTAAAAACCCATTTTAACCTAATCTATGATTATTAATTTTTTCTAGTTTTAATATTCATTTTGACCAAAAGTTATGTTTCCCTTATTACAAAATATTAACAATTATTATTGAAAATATGAAATCCATTTTTAAAAAATCCAGTCATGGAAGTGGAGAATTTTTATTTAAAATTAATCCCACAAACACAAATGAAAAAAAATTTGTCCAAATAGAAAATTTTCTTATGTATAAATTTTTTTAAAATAATTATTCTTATTGAAACAAGATAAAAATGAACTAAATTGGATCAATAAATATCTAATTCAAATAAATTAAATTTTAAAACCATATTATAATTAAATAGAGTTGTAAATGTTTTTAAAAATAGAAAATTTTTAATAAAAAATATTATTTTTTTAAAGTCATCAGAAAATTAATATTTTTAAAAAATACTCAAAAATTCACTCCTAGATAATTTTTATCTATATATTTAAAAATTGATGTTTATATTTTAAAATAAATATTTTAATGCTTTAAAATGTTATTTTATTTCTTATATAAAAGCAATAAAAACATTTTCTTGGAGAAAATAATATTTTTGAAGAATAGATTATTTTCTAACAATTACGCACATTTTTAGCGATATTATATATATATATATTATAATTAATATTTATGTTGTGTTTATTTCAATTGTTAATTCCAGTTTTATCAACATTTTAATAACAATCAAGTTTAAATAACAATATATATAGTATAATGTTGTTAGTTAAAATTTGGAATTGTGTGTTACAAAAGATATCATTGAAATTAAATTATTATAAAAAATGTTTAATAAAATCCTAGGGTGATACAATAACCATGGTAAATAATAGGGTTTTAGCACTACATTTTAGAGTTGTTATAAGACATGAAAATTGGTATCAAATAATAGATTACATAATGTTAGTGTTTATGATGTTATTAGATTAGAAATTTTTAGGAGTTATGAATACTATCAAGAGTTAATAATTATATGGTTTATCATAAGTTTATAGGTATATATACCCCTTTATAGGTCTCCCATGATTAAATTTTTTGGTGATTACTTATATATTGGGAAAATATAACAATTTTTTATCGGAATATATATCATTAAAGTATATATTGATTGGAATAAAATAAATTTTTTAGGGATAAAGTTAATGATATATTCTAATAGAAAAATATTCCATGTATTTTTGGTTTTAAATAAGGTATGAAAGATATTAATTTAAATATAATTTGACATTAACACAAGAATACATTATTGGAAACCCTAGGGAAAAATATAAATATAGTAAATTTCATATGTTCTATTAATGTTTAGAGTGTGTATTTTCATAGAATTACCATCCCTCTCTAGATAAAAAAATGTCAATATAGGTTCATGTCATATGTACTTAGGGGTAACAACCCTAAAAATATTTTTTCAGTATTAATTCATTATTAAATTGGTGCAAAAAATAGTTTCCAAACTGTACAACGAGATTGAACATATCAAGTGATATGATCTGGTTGATTCACTATCTATTTATGAACTATTTTTAATGATTTTAATACATTGTTATATCATGAGTCATGGATATATTAATAAAACATTAATATATATTCATTAATCATGGAAATTAAAAAAAAATAAGGGAAATTTTTTTAAGGGGATAGAATACAACACATTGAGAATCTACTATTTGTTTTCTTTTATATAAAATAATTATTTTGGATACATTTCATCACACACAACAATGAACTAATATAAAAAATGAAATATTAAGAAAATTAATAATGAAATAAAATAGTTATAACATCACCGTTGAGTTGGAATATGTAAATATATGTAACCATAGAATTAAATATATATATCATGTAGTGAAAATGGGTTCTCATTGTGTAAGAGTTCATTATAAGGACCATTTTTCAATCTTGTAATGGTTTAAACCACCCTATGATTTTCCGTAGACCATTTAGAAATTTATCTTTAACAAGTAAGCCTTGATAGATGTCTTCCATGGGAGATGTTCATGATCATGGAATTCACTATGAGATCCATAATAGTTGAATAAACACCCCCTTTAGAAACCATTTATTTTCTTACCCATAGATATTATTTATATCTATTCATGGGATTTTCATGTAGAACATAGGATGATATAAATATGTAATTATAATGATATTTTATCAGTGTATTTTCAAAATTTGGAAATTAAATAACATTTACATATAAATGAATGAATTTAAATCAATAATTAATGTTTTTAAGAACAATTTACTGATAAAATTTAATTAATTATTATTATATAAGTTATTATTCATAAAGTATTCAGAATAAAATTATTTAATGTCAAAACGATATATTTTTTAATAATTTTTTTTCATTCTAAATGTTATGTATTTCTATTATAAAAAACTAAATTTATCCATTTTAATTATGAATTTTATTAAATTTAATGATGATATAAATGAATAAACAAATTAACAATAATTTAATGTTTTTTTATTATTATTTGAATTAGAATAAGTATACCATATGGTTTATCAATACATTTTTTATAATTTTTTTATCGTTTTGCATTATTTTATGATAATTAATTTCTATATATTATATAAATTTAATGATGTGAAAAGGATTTCATATTTTTAATCTTCCAATTAATATTTTTTAGTAATTTAATTTTCATTTTTGTTGATAAAATCTTGTTACTAATGTAATAATTAATCACAACAGTAAAATATAAAATGAGGTAAAAATTTTCTTTCAAGAGGTAATGTAAGAAATAAAATCAGCACAATTTGGATATTTGATGGATTTAATGACATTAAAATTTATTTTAATACTTTATTATTAATTTTTAATCCATGTAACATGAATATTATAACAACCCTACACATTATTATAAACATTTAAATTATTTATTACATAAAATTTCACTTATGTCATCTCTGAGGATCTAGAGGTCTATTGTCATGGGAAATTTGGATCATTACATGAAAACATAAGACATAAAACACCACATCTTTATTTAAAACTTCTTTTACATGACCACAACATTCCTTCATACTTAGCATTGCATGGGATAACATGAGGACATATATAAGAAAAGGGTGAACTATAAAGACAAATAAGTGAGTAAACATGGCATAACATGAAGAATACAACAAATTTTAGAAAATAGGTATATCAATGGACCATAAGTGAACCAAAATCATAAAGGCAGGATATAGTATGATTATCATAACATGGATATGTGGAAATAACATTTAACATGATATTAGCATTAGACAGGGATCATTGCACATGGAGCATATGTAAACCCTCATTGAACATGAATATTCATGAGTAAAACCTCATTTCACGTGAATTTACATGATTCAACACTAATTGAAAATGACGTATCATTAAATTATTCTTTTCCCAATGCATTAGAGCATTATTAAGGCGCACCCTTTTAAACATTCCACTTCATGCACAAATGATCCACAGAGATCATACAACATATATTCATTAAATATCATAATTTATTCTGTGAATAATATATATTTAATACATAAATATTATCCATTAATAAACAAGTTCATGTGTATAAATGTGAATACACTTGATAGATAAATGGGTATGTTATTCACTTACACGATGATTTTGGCATGTGAAATTTGGGGTAACTTCGACAGGATAACTATGTTAAATTGAATTTATAAAATGGGTTAATGAGTAAGAAATGGGTATTTCATCATTTATGCATGAAATTGACAGCAAGGGAGTTATGGAACATAATATCCCAATGTATGTTATGGAATTTAAATGCATAATAAAAAATAATTACTTGAATGTAAATGAGTAGAGAGAAATCCCTTATGGAATTTCATCATGGTAACATGTGAACATGGTGGGAATTAATAAAGAGAAAGGGGTCTTTCATCATAAAAACATATTATTGGGAGTGTATGTGAGATTCAACATCATTCCCCAACATTTTTAATTGAAAATTAAATAGTATAAAAATATAAGGAATCATGGACATAAATAAGGAAGGAAGGAAAGTGAGGATCCCTTACTTTGGGTGTGAATTCATGAGCTTGGGGAGAGGATTCTTAAGATATTGGGGAACCTTGGGAGGATACTAGGGAGGGAAGGGAAGATTAGGGATGGGATCCATGTATTTTTAGTTAAGATACCTCAATGCTTGGGTGGGATTATATATAAAAATAGAGGTTAATTCATTACTATTTCACAAACATAGGTTTTAAAATCAATATAATGAAATATTAAAACCCACAAACCATCTAATGGTATTTGAAAATGGGGAGTGGAAAACATTATTTTATATGTTCAGTACCCAAAATTATTAAAATATTTGGCTTTCTTATGTGCAAGTGATTCTTACTCTTTAAAATGTTAAAATATTTTATAATACATTGAGTGTAAACTAATGCATTTCAGAATTAATAAAAAAATATAAAATAAAATTATTTTAATTGAAAAAATATATTGGCTGAATATCCCTTTTATAGTATTTTTTACATCATTATTAGGTCATTATGTTGTCCTATAACACATTATGTATTTAAACAGTATTTATTTTTTACGCAAAAATCTTATTATCTTAGATAATTATTAAAATTTCACTGTTTGATATGTTTGAGGTCCCGACTCTAAAAAAATATTCATTTTATCAAAATAATTTTCAAAATATGTGAATTTTTCCTTTTAAATTCAAAACCAACATTTATTGAATTTTCATGGGTTTTGACAAAAACAACTTTCAATCCATGATAAAAATAATAGTTGAATACAAATTTTATTATCATTTATATTTAATAAAATTTAATTTAGTAATAATATTTTATTAAAATATTATTTATTTCAAAAATACATTGCTTCATAAAAATGGATTTCTAAATTGAATATTAACTTAAAATACTATTTTTGATTTAAAAACCATTTACAAAGTAATAATAATAAAATTAATGTATTTTATTTATTTTATAAAAAATAGTGCACATAATCATTGGGCTATGGTCTAGTTACATAACCCCTTATGACACATGCATAATACCTAAAGGTATGATGTGTGATGGTGATAGACTCTTGGGGTGTCTCAGATAACATCTATCAGGTGGTTATCTCTATTAACATCCATTTATCCCATAGGTGGTTCTGTTCAAGAATCACATATTGAAGCTAAACATGTTGTTGGTATAGTGTGAATTCTAGTGACACTACCTTTTTTTCGAGCTCTAAAAAATAGGCTTCATATGGAGCTATTCTACAGGATGAGGCCATAACTTCCCTAGTCTATGTAAATTGGATTTGTTAAAGTCGTAAATTTATTCAAATGATGCGATCACAATTTAGTGGAATTATCAGAAATTGTAAAAATTCATAACTTTATTTTAAAATAAAAAGCATAAAACAAAGGAAGATCATATGTTTTAAATAACCATTTTACAATACCAGACATTTATTTAGATGAAGATAAATTTTCATTAATAAAAGTTTGGGTCGTTAAAATCCTCCCACCTTAAGAAATTTATCTTTTTAAATTTAATTTTCCAACACTTAAACAGAAGATGGTAGCCCTACTTCATCACATCCTCATATTCCCATGGTATTTTATCAAACTATTGGTTTTTTCACAACACATTTATGAGGGTCATTGATTTATGTTTTAGAACTTTTTCCCTAAGATCTATGATCTTCACTGGATTCTATTCATAGGAGAGGTTATTATTCAACGGTACCACCTCTGGATTGAGTAAATGCAATGCGTTAGGTATGTACTTTTTCAATAGTGATACATGGAATATGTTATACATTTAAGACAGTTTCGGCGGGAGTTCTATTTGATATTCCACTGCTCCAATGCGATAAAGGATATAAAAAGGGCCTATAAACCTCATACTAAGCTTTCCCTTATTTCCATATCTCATAACTCTCTTCAATGTTGATATGTGGCGGAATACCATGTCTCCAACATCAAACTTTAGGTTTTGTCGATGATTATCAGCATAGCGCTTTTGTCAAATCTGAGCAGCTTTAATGTGCTGCTCGATGGTCTTAATCTTTTCCACTATTTCATTGACCATTTACTGAACTAGGAGTTTTAACTCACCATATTCATCCTAATATGTCAGTGCTATACACCTATTCCCATAAATAGCTTCATAAGAAGCCATTGGGACGCCTAATTAGAAACAGTTATTGTAATAGAACTCAACCAGAGAAATATATTGATCCCATCCTCCTCTAAAGTCCATTGAGAATTCTCTCAACATGTCCTCAAATTTTTGGATCGTCCTATCATATTGCCATATCAGTTTGAGGATGATTAGTCTTACTAAAGTTCAGTTCAGTATTCAGAGCACGTTGGTGTCTCTTCATGAACATAGAGGTGAATCTTGGATATTAATCAGATACAATAGGTTTTGGTACTCCTGTTATTCCTTCCACTTTTCTGGTGTATATATGATCCAATTAATCCAATGATAAATCCTCTTGAATTCCAATTAAGTGTTTATTATTTGAAATACTATCCACAATAATGTATTTATAATTTTTCCTTTGTATGTCTTCAGAATTTTAGTGAAAAAGTCCATGGTGATGTTCTCCCATTTCCATGTTGGTATGGGTAATGGTTGAATCCTCCACATGACTTCTACCACTCATCCTTCACTGGTTTACACACTATGCACATTTATGTATACTCAAAGTTCATTTTCTTCATCTTATCCCACCAATAATTATCTTAGAGATCTCGATACATATTTATGTTTCCAAGGTTAATGAAGAAATTTGAACTATGTGCATCATAAGAAAGTTCATTCTTTAACTACCAATTTTATAGATAATGTAGTGTTGTCCCAAATATCACAATTCCTTTTTAATTAACCAAAAAATCGAATGATTTCCCTTTTCTAATAGTTTCCACTTTCTTCGAAATTCTCACATCATCCTTTTAAGAATCCATTATCATATCCAAAAGAGATGGTTGAGAAATCCTTTGTGAAATGATCAATCATGTTCCCTTCTATATGATTCCCATTTCTATCTTTATCAAAACTACGTAGATTGGATGATTATAAATTCTAATTAACGAAAAAATCAATGGAATCATTCAACATAGAGAATATGACACCTTATTCACTTTCTGAGGGCACACTAGTATGAAAAATATTATTAACCTTTCCTTTTTTCACATCGGTTTATTTGAACTAACATTAAAATCATTTAAAAATGAATTTTATTTAATTCATATAAGAAACAATGTGAAATGAAAAAAAAAATCTGATTTTTCATGTCATTTATTAAATAACTAATGTGAAAAATAAATTTTCATGACTTTCATGTCAGTAAGTTAATAACTGATATGAAAATGTATTTTTTACGTGAGTTATTTAATAACCAACTTGAAAAATGATTACAAACATGTAGTTTGTTTCTAAAGATTTGATTTGATAGGTCACAATTTCGAAACAGAGTTATGGATCAAATGTTTTGGTCATTTGAAGTGGATCATCTCTAAATGATGTCTTAGGGAAGGTCAATTTCTGATGGCCATAATGTGTGATTCGTAACTCCATTTTAGATCTGTGACCTTTAAAATCGAATCGTGGGAAATGAAATACATTTTTTAAAACATTTCTCACATAGCTTATTTAATAACCGTGGTGAAAAATACCTTTTAATTGCAGTTATTAAATAACCAAGGTGAAAATTTCATGAAAATTAATTTTTCACGTCGGTTATTTAATAACAGACCAGAAAAAGTGATGAAAATTGATTTTTTACATCATTTATATGAGGAAAGATGAGAAAAATTAGTGAAAATTTTTATATCTTTTCACGATTGTTATTATAAAACCAATGTGAATGATAAATTTAATATCATTCCAATGCGAAATTTTAAATTTTTTACATCACAAAATCAAAATTTCCAACAGCAGTATAAAAATTTTAATACTACATTTTCTTTTATCACCTCAAATATATTTTTTCATTATACACACATCCTAATTTAATGATATTTTTTTCAACCATCATCTTTCCCCTAACTTAACACGTTTGATCTTCAACATGATTCAATTACTTTTTCATTCCTTGATCTCGTCAAGGTATTTGTAATTATTAATCCATCATTTATGGTGTTTATTACTTTTTCTTAATTAATATAATATTTAATGGTCATTTCTTTCCACCAATATCATTCCTTGAATAGACTTGTTTGATCTTCCACGGGTATTCACTATTTCGTCTTTTCACGATCTCATCAAGGTATTTGTAGTTATTTTTCAATGATTAATATTTTTTATGAGTAGTTTTCTAAATTGATATAAAATTTAGTGATACATATTTTATAATAATGGTTGATTTTTTTATATAATGGAAAAACTAGAAATCCTCCTTTGGATTATAAAATTCCTTCTAAGAAAAAGCTATGGATGGCTCATTCGATCTTTCCCCAAAAAATATATATCAAACTTCTAATGGTCATAACTTTAGATATGTAACTCTGTTTGAGATTTACGACCTATCAAATGGAATATTAGGAAATTATATACGAGATGGTAATATTTCTGTACATAAATTAATTAATAACTGAAATGAAAAATAACTTTCCATGTCGTCTATTATATTAACAATGTAAAAATTTATTTTTAACATCATGTCCAGATGGTCTTTCACGTCAGTTTTTTAATAACCGACATTAAAAACCCAAAAACTGATTATTATCAAATATTATTAAATAAATGATGTAAAAAATCATATTATTAACATTTCTCACAATAACATCGCCTCAAAACCGACGTTAATAAGGTAAAAAAAGTTTTTCGTAGTAGTGGTGGTAATGGATTGAGCAGTCATAGTCTTTGATCATATCAAACCATCGTCGTTGGAACATGTTCAACTCTTTCAGTGTGAATATATACTTGAGGATTTTTTGATCTTTATATATTTCACACTTATCCCCAAACAGATAATGTCACCAAATCATTATTGTGAATATTACTACACCCAACTACAAATCAAGTGTTGGATAGTTTTCCTCATGAACATTCAATTTCCTTGAATCATATGCAATGAAATTTTCATTTTGAATCAATATAAAGACTATGACCTTATTGAAATAATCTCTAACTAACCCAAAAAGATCTCAACTTGTGGGAAGTGTTAGCACGGGCACAGTGATAAGCCTCATTTTCATCTCCTTGAACATTGTTTTTCATTTATCACTTCATGACTACTTGACTCCCTTCCGAGTTAGCTGGGTAAGAGGATTTGAATGTCATGCGATATTTATCCCAAGTCATCGAAATTATCATGGTAACCCAATGATGTTACAAATATTCTTCATAGATGTTGGACTCATACATCCCTCAATTTCAATTGTGCTAAATGGATATATTTATATCCCATTACTTGTGATTATATGCCCCAATAATGAGACCTCATTCAACAAGAACTCACACTTTCTATACATTGCATAGAGATTCTCCTTTATTATGGTCTCATGTATAGTGAAGAAATGCTCCTAATGCACCTCCTTGGTTTTGGAGTATATGAGAATTTTTTATATAAAGACTACCCTATATTTGTTGAGAGAATATCTAAAGAATCAATTCATCTTGTCTATGAATATTTTTGGATTATTAGTGAGTCTGAAAGGAATTACTATGAATTCATGGTTAAAGTACCATGAACGTATAGTAATCTTGGGGATATCCTCCTTTTTCACCCTTAAATGGTAATATCCCGACCACTGATCCACATTGGAGAAGTTTTGTGATGAACGTTTCTGATCAAACAAGTCATCAATTCTTGGAAGAGGGTATTTTCTTATTATCATGTAATTTTTGCTCATGATAATCAATGCAAAATCACATTGACCCATCCTTCATCTAGATATAGAGGACAGGTGCACCTTGTGGTGAAGCACTTGGGTGTATATCCCCCTTATCCAGATTCTCCTATAGTTATTTCATTATCTCCACATGCTCCACGACAACCATTGAATATGAATTCTTGATATAGGAGAATCCCCAGGTATCAAATCAATCTAGAATTCAGCATTTCGTCTAAGAAGAAGATCAAGAAATTCCTCGGCAAACTCATTAGTGAATTCTCTAACAATAGGCATGTCTTCAAGAATGGTTGTATCCTTAGACACCATAATTTGAACAAGATATATATGATCATGGGGAAGCTATGTCCATTCTTGAGATGATAGTGCTAAAGGATATTTATCCTCATCAATCCATTTGTATAGAATCCGGGTTCGATTGGCCATATGGAGAGTGATTTCCCTCTCACATAAATTTATTTATGCTCAATATAGGAAAAGCTAATCCATGCAATGAATTGCATCAAATTCCACCAGAGAGAGTATGATGCCATTCACCAGGAAGTCCAATCCACAAATTTTGATAGGTGAGTAGTTATATTTACAAGATGAAATAATTTCCCCAATTTCATTCTCACTGACATCTGTACTTCTATGATTTATGGTTTTGTTGGGATTGTTCTACGAAACATTCTAGATCTAAAAGAATGCATAGAACTAGAATAAAAAAGTATGTTCACTATTCATGAATGGATAACTAGATTTTCTGTCATTGAATCATTTTTGGGTTTTTCTTTACAGGTAGTGAAGGAAAAATCTCCCCTTTACTGTCTTGGAGGTTTTTGGTTGCCTCTAAAAACCCTTATCTTACGAAACTGGTTTCCAAAGTGCCTTGGTTCATTGAATTTGAACCGATGAACTATCCATTGAGGGTACAAAGGAGTTTTCCTATCCTCTTTCATAATATCATTGTTTTTCTTGTTAAAAAATAATGGCCAAGTTCCCTTCTCTTCAACAACTAAAGAACTTCCTCATCCCCTTCATGAACATTCTGGGGTGCTTCATTCGGAACCTTTGTCAAGTGGGGTTCGGGAATTTCATAGCACTATTGGATTTATCAATCATATCACCAAATTTAAATTCAAAATTCTACTTCTTATTCCCATTATACCCCTATGATTCTCAAATCTACATTTAGACATTGAGGGAACATTGTAAAATTTATTCATATCTATCGAAGTCATGGATCATTGGGGCTTTTAATAGGCTGGGTTTTATCCCACTAATGATGTGGTAAACCATGAACTTGGAGGTAACAAAAATGATGGAGGTGTATCATTCAAGCCTTGGGATGTTTTCCTCATACGATTCGATGTAATCGTTATGTTTTTTCTTAAGGGAATTGAAGTCCTTTTCCATCTAATATCAGAGGGTGTGAGGAAAATATTTCTCGAATTTTTTTTCTAGAAACCCTTCCAATCCAACAACTCAATCTATTCCTTAGGTTTTTTATTTGTTATCAATGTCAAAAATTGATCTGCTTCACCCTCCAAATGATAAGTAGCCATTAAAACCATCTCTTGTTCAGAACATTGAAGGATGGAGAAGATCCTTTCAATGGTTTTTATCCATGGTTCGGTGATTGAGGGATCAGATTATCCATTAAAAGAAGGAGGCCTTTGTCTCATGAAGCTATCGATTGAGGCTTGTTAATTCATAGGGAGAGTTATAAATTTTTCATTAACCATGATTCTTTTCAAAACTAGAGTAAAATGAGATATTATTGTGACAATGTTTTTTATTCTCACTCCCATCAGATTGGTAATCTCATTAGAATAGTAATCACATTGATCTTCTCATTAGTTGTTATCCCAAGTCATCATATTACATGCCATTGTATTAAATAAAAGGAATGTTAGGGGAAAAACATAAAGTGGAATCCAATTAAAAAAGAGATAACTATTAAATTATATTTATTACCTTAAATTATTAATTTATATTCTTCAATCTATATTGTCTATGATATACATCCCAATATATATTATTAGGGGAAATTTCGTATTACCTTAATAATGTTTCATACTAAGCTTCCAAATTTACCAATTCATATCCCTTATGAGGACATGCATCTGAAAATTGTGAGATATAAAATACAAAATCTATATTAATGTCTTATTTTACATGACCACAATAGTCCTTCTTACTTATAATTTCACAAGATAACCCGATGAAATACATCTGAAATGTGTGTGATATAAATCCCAATAATTGAGTAAATAAGGAATAACATAAATAATACCATAAACATTATCTAATAGGAATATCGATATAACATATTAGAAACCTGAATGTAAAGTCATGATATAGCATTATTATCATAACATGGAGATGTGACAAATACATTTAACATGATATTTGCACGAGCGAAGGCTCATTGTACATGGAGAATGAGTATACCCTCATTGCACATGAATTAAAATGATTAAACCCTCATCGAAAATGAATTATCATGAGTTAACACTCTTTTCACGTGACATATCATGATACTATTCTTTATCCAATGCATTGGCGTGCTATTAGGGTCCACCCTTCCTAATCAATTCATTTCATGCATAAGTGTACCACAAAGATCATTTATCATTGATACATTGAACAACATACTTTATTCCATGAGTAAGATATGTGTAATACATAAATTTAAGTCCTCATTAAACTTTTAAATGTTAAAAAAGGAGAATAAAATTGGTATATAAATGGGTATGATATCCACTTACACAATGATTTTGGCATGATAAATTTTGTTGTAACTTTGGTACCATAACGATGAAAAATAGAAATTGTAAAATGGGTTGATTAGGGAGAAAGGGTTCTCTAATAATTTATTAATGAAATTTAAATTAATAGGGTCTTGGAAAATAATATCCCAACATATTTAATGGAATTTATAGGCAAAATATAAAAAATTGAATGTAAATGAAGGGAGAGAAATCCCTTACGGAATTTCGGCATGGTAACAGGTGTAGTGGGAGTAATTATTTAGAGATAAAATGGAATTAAATCCCTATAAAATAAGGAGGGAAGTATATAGGAGGTTACAAATAATACTAAAATTTTTTTAATAGAAATTAAAGATCATAACAATTTCATTAATCTCAGACATAAATAAGGATGGAAGGAAGGTGAGGACCCCTTACTTGACTGTGTGACTCCATGAGCCTGCTAAGGAGATCCCTGAGAGATTGGGGTGCCTAGGGAGGATTCTATTTATAGGAGGGAAGATTAGAGACGTTATACAAGGATTTTTTGTGATGATATGCGGGAGCTTGGATGGATTTATATAGGTTAAGAGAGGTGAATTTTTAATATTTCAGAGACATAGTTTTTTTGAATCTATATAAATAAATATTCAAAACCAAAAACCATAACATTAAATTTTACCATAGTTTTTGCTAAAGAGGAGTGAAAAACATTATTTTATAAGGACAATTTCCTAACATATTAAAATATTAGTATTTCTTATGTGGAGGTGAGTAACACTGTCAATTAAATAATTTTAAAATTTTAAAATATTTTATAAGTCTTGGAGGGTCCATAAGGCATTGTAAAATTAATCAAAAAAAATCGAAGATCACATTAGTTTAAATATAAAACACATATTAACTTAATAAAACTTTTATATTATTTTATTACATCACTATTGCATCATTATTATTTCAAAAAAACATTATAAATTTAAAGGATATTTAATTTTTACCCAAAAATTCGATTGTCTCAGAAAATTATGAAAAATTCACCATTTGATAATTTCGACTTAATGAGTCCAATTTTTTTTAATTTTATATAAATAACTTTATAAATATAATGATTTTATCTTTTTAAATAAAAACCTATATTTATTGAAAATTAATGGGTTTCGACTAAAAATTCATTCAAACCTTAATAAAAATTACAATTGTATAAAAATTGTACGATCATTTATATTTAATAAAAATTAATTTAGTAATACAATTTTATTAAAAAATTATTTTATTAAAAAAATTCATTAATTTATCAAAAATAGATTTCTTAATTGAATATTACCTAAAAATACTATTGTTGCTTTAAAAACCATTTACAATGTTACAATACTAAAATTAGTGTACATTCTTTATTCAATAAAAAATAGGGTACATAATCCTACTGCTAGTGTCTTGTTAAAAAACCCTTATAACACCCACATAAGACCTAAAAGTAATGTGTAAGATGGTGACAGACTTTTGGGGTGGCTTGGATAACATCACTCTAGTGGTAATCTCGATTAAATTCCAGTTCTCCCATAGGCGATTCTGTTCAAGCATAACATGTTGAAGCTCGGATTGGGCTTGGTCAAGAGAGAATCTGAATAATGATAAATCCTTTCCAAGCTTCTAAAAATGGTCTTCGTATGGATAAATTCATTTGGATGAGTTCATCTCTTTCTTTGTCTGAGTAAATTAGATTTGTTAAAGCACTATATTTATACTAATCATGTGATCAATGTTTAATGGAAATATTAGCAATGATATCAATTCCTAACGGTATTTAAAAAAAACATAAAACCAAGGAAGTGTGTTTGTTTTATTTAACTGTTTTAAGAAATAATAATTTTAATTACATCAAGAGGAATTTTCATTAATAAATTTTTGGGTTGTCACAAATATGACATCTTTTTTTATATTAACAAATTTATAATTATAGAAGTTCCTCCCCTATAACATATAGAAGGACCCCATAACCACCCAATTTATCCTCACACCTAATTCATATTATTTTGAACAATATCTTCAAAAAAACACTTCCCACCTCTCTTTCCAATTTTCTATTGGTTTCTGTATCACTAAAACCAAACTAATAAGTCTTAAGGAGTGATTTAAATGAGGATATAAAAGGTTGATGTAACTGTCTTGACTGAGTTCTTTCAAGTTTATTTAATCTTAGAAACCCTACAAATATATTATTACTATAATATTATAATAATATTAGTATCAAAATTATACTAAAATTATAGTATGTTGATGTAATAACCATTATAAACCTCATTTTCAAATATTGGAAAATGAAAACGTCGCCTATGTTATTAGTGGACTATCACATCCATGAATGACATATTCCATTTTTAATCATTAATGTAGAAGTATGGTTACAAGAATTAACTGGGGAATTAAAATGATATTTATGGAATTTTTAATATTTTAGAATTATTAATTTTGGAATTTTGTTAATAATATTGACAATAAATGATCAATATAAATTTAACCTTTTAAAATGAGGATAATCATAAAATTTTCTTGAGTTATGTATAAAATGGGAAAAATATTAAATTAAATATATTTTTTAATACTATAATTGTAAAAAAATCATATAATTTTAAAATTATGGATATTATGGTACTATTTTATAACACCTTTTACAGTGGTCAATATATAAATGTAGTTTTGGATGAATCGACAAGAGAACCCCAACTAGTCGATGAGAGATAAAGATATAAAATAAATGAATGAATTGTGACAATAAATAGACGATAAAAATTAAATATACATTAAAATGTTTATATATAATGTATTTAATATACATAATCCTATTTTACAATAGGGTAGAGTGCATATAAATAAATTTGAAGCTATGGTAAGGATTATTTTTTTTAGTTTCATTTCTATGATCCATGTTTCTTATTTGGCACCAATTTAAATTTATGTGATATAAATACTCCCCTATTGACTAATTATACCTAAAATAAGTTTATTAATTAGTACTTTCATTTCCATTTAACTATTCCTTATTCCTTATACTTTGATTGATATTATACATAAGTTGCATGGGTTTTTTATTAACATAATTTTCATTCATTGAGGAATAACCTTTATTCAAAAACCTCATTCATTTATGGTTGGTTTATGACACACTATTATTATAATATATTGTATTATCTATTTAATTTTAGTACTGTAAAGCCTAGATTACATTTCACATCCCTTGGGATCTTATTTGAACCAAAGATTTTCTTGTGTGTGGGCTTGTAATCATCTTTTATATACAACTGAAAATCATTCTCTTCAATTACCAAATAGTTTATATTGTTTCAATAAATACAAAATATATAATTTAAAGATTATTTAAGGTCATTTTATAATTTTTTTGAAATTTTTTACAAAGGTAATAAAAAGTACATTTTTTAATATTTTCTTCATGATTCATTTTTGACTCTCATTATTAAAGTGTGAAAAGAATTATTTTTTAATGATTTTCATGTGATTAATTTTCCCATAACGATTATGACTGTGCTTATATATGATTTATTTCCACATTTTTATGGGTTTTCAAATAAAAAACTATTCCAATTTTTCTATGAATTTTTTGTTTTGAAGAAAAAAGATAATGTTATAAATGAATAAATAATATATTTTGTGTCTCTTATGTATATTATTATCTAGAACTCCACATTTCCTGTTTTTAACTAAATTTATTTTAATGGTTTCCATATTTCAAATTAATTTAAAATTATATTTTTAGAGTTCTCTTTTCAATATTTGAAATTGATTTATGAAAATGACGTAGATGGTTGTTTTTAAAACCTTATAAAAAAGGTTTATAAACATTATATGTATAATTTTTCTTCAATATTAATTTCAAGATATAAAATCTCTATATATCATTTATGAATTATGTTACATGTATTCCACTATAAATTATCTTATGAATTTATAGTTCATACCTAACTTTAATCATAAGGGTAATTTTATCTATCACACTTCATCTTCATATTGACTTTATTTTTCTCCTTCACGTCCTTATAACATTTTTTCATGTATATTTTAAATATAACTTTCAATATTTATAAATTTTGTTTTATATTTTTAAATTATTTTTATATAAATTAGTATATAAATTTTTAGTTTGACAGGTGATCACCATGAATGTTATTCCATTCATTAACTGTGGAAATTTTGATTATTAGTATACAATTTATTTCAGTAAGGATGTTAATTGATTACTAAGTATGGTGTATAAAATATGTATTATTCATTCATTTTATATGACGAATGAATTAGACATTATTAGTGAATATTGGGAAATGAAATTATATTGCCTCTTGATGCATTCGTAGGTATAATTGAAAACCTTTATAAAAATTGTCTCTAGGAAATATGTTATTATTGTTCAATTGATAATTAATATTTTTCATTATATACAATCATATATTTCATTCTCTTGAATCAGGAAATATGAAATTATTTAGTTATTTTTAATCCTTCTATATTACCCCAGACATGTTAAATCTATGATAGATTCCGGTGCACACTAACCCTTACTAACCATTTGAGATAATACATATTAATATTTACATTTCCTTGGTAAATTAAGAAGAGTATAATGCAATATTGTTCATTAAGGGAATAAAATTTGGAAAATAATTTTCATATATTTAATTCATATTTTAAAATATGAAATCCATGGTCAAGTGGGAAAATGGTTATTTGATGGTAAAGATATAGGTTTTTTAGTTCAATATTTTACCTAACACTTTAAAACATTGAACCAAAATGGGATTGGCTGTGTATGTGCCTAAATATTTGTTATAAATTATTTAATTTTGAAAAAGATGATTTTTTGAGAACCATATCTAAAAGTGTGGGTCTGGGGAATCATAAAATCCCCACAAAACAACACTTATCATAGGGGATTGAAATTTGGATGAAAGGGGGAGGGGATGGCCATAATAGACATATTATGTGGGCCTCTTAACATAAGAATGTGGGGGAAGGGTGTGAAGTTTAAATTATGAGTCTGACCATGATAAAGAACTATCGATAGGGACCCCTTATGGAATGGATATAGGGGCCATGACACAATACCACCACTCAAAAATTAACTATGACATCAAGTAGGGATATATAGTAAAACCCATCCAGGGGGGTTGGCTAGTGATCATGAAACTCATGGAACCTCTAAAATTATTAACGTAGGATATGATGTAGTTCTTTCACACCAATACACACTATGCAATGACCATCCTTACTATGGTGTAACCATTCCCCAAAAGATAGAAACTGATTTCCCACAATCCTCCCCCACTATGAAACCCCTAAAGATGAAAATTGGTATCCACTATTATAACTATAATAAAATATATCCATAGACTATAGATAATTTCTCTTCATCCATAAAAAAATATCCTGGTACTCTGTACATTTCAATTTCCTATGGTTTTGGCATGGTCTATCACATGCGTCTATAAATCTACAACTGATTCACCCTAACCTTTCTGTAATGTTAAAACAAAAACCTAAAGAACCTTTTTGGACTATATAAATATTCAAAAAATTATTCTCAATAAGTTCTGATAAATTTAATAATTTTGTAAGTTTAAATTCGTTGAATGTTCTCTTATTTGGAACCCAAAATTATATCATTTTAGAAGATAATGGCCTAAAAATTCACAGGATGTTATAGACTCCCCACCATTAAAATTATCATCCTCTAGAAGTTGTGGTTTTCTTCCTTCCCTAAAACTTAATATACCACACTCATAAATCTATAATAAAATAACCATGTTATATCCATATATGGAATACAAAAATCATTTTCACAATACCGTACTCCAAGGTATTACATTCATTGGATTCATAGATATGACTAACCCTTATCACTAACATTGAGATGATACTAAACCATACCATTCCATCCAAGGACACTGAAAAATTTACATTTGATTAATCAAATTTCTTATGAGGTTTCCCAGCCTAAGTATCATTTCTTAACGGTTGATTCCATGTAATGATGTGCCCCACCATAACGATATCCTAACAAAAAAGAACTTCATTTTGTCCATTGACATGTTTGATAGGGATTTCTCCTAAAAACAATATTTATATGAAAATGATGATCATTATTACTCATGAATATCTATCCCAAACATAATCAACCACACCCACTAAAACATTGTCACATCACCAGATCATGGGGCTTTAATTCTCAAGGGAATAATGAAATTTTCAATTACCAATGCCAATCTCCAAACCCTAATCATGGTGAAATTTCATGATCAGATCTTCAACCAACTTCATAAAATATTATTCCCACACATCAATATCATTTAATAAAACTCTCTATCAAATCTCACCAACACCATATTGATCAGGAATCCAACATCTTCACTCCTCCCAAAAATACATCTGTTTTCCAAATCTTGCTTTTACCAAGGATCTATATTCTATATTAACTACTCATATTCTAATATTTTTTTGTCATCAGGGACATCCAATGATCAGTCCCACCACGTCCATGAACTATATAGAATTACAATCTTAACATTATGACTAATTTGATGCTCCCCACTATAGGAGTATCATTATCATCACCCTACATAACCGAATCCCAAATCTCCACAAACCATGCCATATCCATTACCAAAACTTATCACTAGATATAACTACCCCCATTGTTAAACAAATTCCACCACAATGTGCGTTACACCTTTTAATAGTTAATGGTCCACTCTCCACATAACAGGCACACATACACCAACCCTATGGAAAAACCATGATAAGTTTCATCATCACACTCCTGTCTCTCTTTATGATCCATTCTCACCTAGCTTGAAAACCTCCATCACCATATAAAAAATATTCAACCACCTTTATATTAAGTGGAAGATTCTATCATAACCCTAAACTACCATTCTAAAAAGAATCTCACCAAACCCCTTAGTCCACTGTTGCACGCAATTACTCATATTTCCACAACCAGTAGGCACCACAAACAATTTGTGTGAGTCAACATAAAAATTGAGGCTTCACCCGACAACTGACACTAATAAACACTATCTTCATCCATGGGAAATTCAAACATCCAAATAACCTTCTCCTAGGTTATTACCCACAATATAACTCAATCCCAATTGGTGTAAACTCTCATACTACCCAATCAAAAAAGAAGTCTCATTCTCAAATGATTAGCATCCCCCAAAACATTGTTGTGTATATAAATCTTATTCATCATCATCATCAAACATGATAGGATTATCCAACAATACTTAAATATCTTATTCATGAAAAGGATAAGAATATGATCACTCGACTCCTAAGAACTGATAAAAAACAATGAGAGTCTACCCATGCTCCCATCATTCCACTGATAGTGCATCAAAAACTGAAATAGTAAGGAACCCAATTGAAAAAAAAATTTAAAAATGTTCTCGAAAAAAGTATAATAAATTCCACAAAACCATCACTAGTATCCCAGTTCAATTATGTAGATTTTAACTAAGAATATATAAGGGGAAAAATCATAGAGGATTTCATTGAAACATTATAGAAATGAACCCATAAAAAATAATGAATGGGTTTTATCAATTAGGAATCAAATTCCTGCTCTGACCCACCAAACCGTAAATATATATCCCTTGCACAATGGGATTGTACTTCCACTACTAGTGAAAAACCCCAATATAAGATACACATGATATTCTGTTAGAAAACTAATAATGAGTGAAAATAAATGTACAACTGAGTTGAATGCCACAATTGTTTTATTGGATAACATCATACTGGTTGTTGTTGACACATTGAACAAATAAACCCCTTATCAGTAAATCAGTCACACACAACCACTCATATGCCATGCGAATACTACATGCCAACCATTATGAATGTGCATAGGTCACTTTAAAATATGCCAAGACTAAAAAAAATAAATCATAATATTTGAATAACAACATATATAATTCAGAATCTCTTCCTTGATAACGAAAACCATGAAAAAATTGCAAAACCCCTGATAACATAATATTCCCTTCATAAAATGTGATCATGAGACACCAATTTAATGTGAATATCAAGGTCCAACATATCTATATTCACTATGGACCATGTCCAAAATATTAATATAGAATAACTGAATCTCTGATAACACTTCTTTTCACCTCAACTTGAAGACACTCACTGGTCCCTTGGGCTAGGTTCTAAAAGGCCCCAATCATGCATCTGCATACTCTAGAGGCTACCAACTAGAAAAGGGGGACCATATAATATGTTTTGGATACTATTATCTCGAATAAGACCAAAAAAATGAAATTTTAAGAAAAACTATCCACTATAAACATCAAAGTATGACGAGTCAATAAACATATTATTACCAAACAAAAATAAATGTGAAACCACAAAATCATTCATCACCATTAATCTATTATTTGGCTAATCACATATTATAAATAAACATAGTAATAAAATAAATTTGATAATATTTTAAATTGACAAATCCTTACCACACCCCTATATCCTATACCTTATAGAGGTTCCCCAACCCAATCCACTACACATATTATTCTCTAAACATCAAAGAAGACATATGGTTTTTACACACATCAGAGTGCATGATCCATGTTTGAGAAATATAACTCATTAGCTTCGAACAACATCAAACAATATATATTTTATGGTCCATTTATAAATGGGGAATAAAATTAAAAAATAAACTTTCTCAGCCATGGGGAGGAGATATCATTTGTTACTATCGAATCATGAATCCATGCACATTATGTTGGTATGTGCTAACTAGGACTCTTTGACTCTAGACTATAACTTCTCCATCTGATCCCATAATCATGTTTCATTGTTCTTTCACACGTATATTCCATACCATACCCCAAGGGTCAAGTTAGATCATCTTTTAAAATATCCTAAATTAAAATAGATATAGGGTAGGGTTCCATAACCTCTCAACCAATATTCGAATGTAAATAGTAGATTTTGGGATCTATGTCATTAAGTGGCCTTCTCACACACAATATTCCCAGAAATGACTTTTCTATCTTGGTGAGACTAATGTACATGCCTTATCCACTACCCTTTTTCATATGGTAGATGTCATAATATGTACCCAAAAACCACCTCTCTCGGGTTCACACATTAAGAATTCATACAAACCTATATTACTCAAGATAGATCACACATAAAATATCTATATTTTCTACCCTAAATCATATAAGATCTGACATTATATCCACTACCCTATCACTAAATATAAGGTCATAAACTAAACTCTTCCCTCTCATAGTGTGTGTTTCAGAATAATAGGTGGACCAATACCCACTCAATATGGGTGTTACCAGAAAACACCCTCACCCTAAGGGTTTGGAAATACATCTTTAATGATATCCATTTACATAACTTAGGGTATAACACATACTCCACCACACTCCCACTAATGATATTGTCACAATAGGATCACACATGCACTAAAAAACATTTCACACAGCCCATCTCACCAAATTACTTACCCATCACAGGTGAATAAATATCTCAATACGCAGACCAATGTTTCAACATAAATCTCATAATCTATTAATTTTCATATGATAATAAACTCTAGATTTCATTTGTCTCTACACCTCAATACATGGATATTTCCACTATCCTGCAATAATCATACAACCTTTAGGCCCATCCATACCCTAAACTAAAATCCATATCCCAAAACTCATTGAATTAAAGAATTACTAACTCACATGGATTCCATAAATGTTTTCTTTCAACAGATACCTCAAGAAAATCAATCATTGAAAACCCTCTGCATCACCACCCATATAGTCTTGACGGAACTATTCAATTCCCAAAACATACTAACGCTCAATCCCAACACATGAGGGTGCTCCGCCAATAGGGTGGGATGTATGACCATGTTAACTTGAAACCTATACCTATTATTATTATGTCATCAAAAAATACCCCTAATAAAATAAACTAGGATACCCATTACACTTTTCAAATCCCAAGAGTTAGTTGAGGTCCCTTGTAAAATCCATTGACACCCCTTAACCTTGCATACATAGTCTTCCGGTAATAAAATATTACCAAGGTGCTAATGGGAACTTAACCAATGAATAATAATATAAAAACTATCCAATTTCATTATCTTGGGTGGTCTCAGTTCCTATCCATTTACCCTATCAATTGAAAATAAGAATATATTAATGATATAGTGAAAAAGCATATGTAATGTATTATGGGGAACACATACCTTATAAATAGAGTTACCATCATTTCTATGCTATAAAAAACCATGAACCAGTCTATACATGTCTCTTCTAAGATCATAATTTCACTAATGCTCATATATCATCCCAAAATGGGAAAATAATTCTTCATTACAATTTATAATTTTTTATTTAAATTAAACAAAAGTGGAATAATTAATAAAAAAAATTAGACAACATATACTAATAAAAACCACATTAAATAGCATGTTGACTATCCATAATATTCTCTAAGAAAACCCATGAGAAAAAACTCCATCGATTCAAAATGATTTTACCATTCGCTGGTGAACTCAACACAAAAATGCTAGAAAAAATTTCATTAAAATAAGTAGTTTTAAGGGTGGAAATAACATAGAATTAAATGAAATTACACAACTTGAGTATTAATAAAATATCTATTAAAGACACCCCATTTTATGTGGGATCAAAGGGAATATGAATGTGGGGTGGGGGATATTACAGAATTTGGACATTAATTATTACAACACAACCTTATAATGAAGTATGGGATAACCATTTAATGATGTATCTGTCCTTGATAAAAAATTCTTGGCCTAAATCCTTTGTTTTGTGGAAATTAGGGCCATGATATAAGCCCTTTTCTTATCCTCTAGTTTGCAATGTGGTGTAGGGATCCATGACACATCCCGCAATTGGGGGTATCTAGATAGACTTTCCTATTGAGGAATATCTATAACAATTCTCCCATGATATGATGTGGTGATTTACCACAATGATTTACTATAACATTTCAAACTTTACATCAACACAAAAAACCATAAAAGTAAGGGTTAATTTCTTATAAACCAATATGATAACATAAACCCTCAGACTATTTTGCGGTCTCTTATGAAAGTATCACAAAAAACATCATCTATCATTATTTAGTGATTTTATACCCAAAAATACTCCCAAGACAATCTCTATGTGACAAAACCATCAAGATGTGTCATGATCTATTTCCTACAAAAACAACCAAGCACTCGGTTCACCCCAAACCCTCTATGACATTAACCCAAGTACCCAAAAAACCTTTGCGACCTTGATCCACAAAAAAATTCTTCAAACTACGTTATAATAATTATAATTATTATTTTATCTCGAATTCACCATATTTCACCCACTTTTTGTCAGAAAATTAAAATTTTTCAAAAAAAAATTCCGTTAAAATTTAGGGTCATTACACTTGATGACATGTTTTTGGGATGACATATATTTCGATCAATGGCGAGTTTACATTTTTTATTTACTAGGATAACGTTTTATTAGAGATTAATAGCTATATTTAGGTTTATATAGGCATATAATTTAATAGCTGGGTTCCATTACCACTCAAATTATAAGTGTAATCCAATGTCTGGATGATATGGAAGTTAAAATTTTATTTCTGTCTATGTTATATCTCAACTATGATTTATTTATATATATCTTCTTTTGTTTTACACTCAATATAGAAATAGTGTTTACCATTGACCTAGTATTTTGGATCAATCTCATATTCATACTATCATATCATATTCCACATGTTGAGTTGATTGATTTAACATTACGGTTAACTATCAAATGTTGAATTAGATTATACATTAAATGATTTCTCCTTTGGGGTACTTATATATAAGTTTCAAGAATGGTGATGACATTAGTAGACTGTGTGTAGAGTAATAGAATATAAAGTAATATATGGTGAAGAATATAATTCCGTTTCTATAGATAGATGAATTTTATTATCATTTGAGGGGATCCAAATGGTACTCCATATAATATAAAATTTATCAATAATCATCTCAAAGTGAGATCCATGGATAATATATAAATGATTTTTAAGGGTAGGTATAATTTATATTTTTTATTTTTGATTTTATTTGGGTTATAGAATGTATTTATGGTGTTCATGACTATTAACAACATGACCTATTTTCCATTTTGGTACTCATTTATAGTGGTTTTCATCGATTAGAATTTAGAATATTTTCATATTGTAGAGGATCATGAGTGTAATTTATATATTTAGATGGGTGAAATATGGGATAATCAATATAATACCAATAAATTGAAGTTTCACTTTTATATTTATCAGGATAAATTTTTGTAGAATGTGATGTGAGAGTATAATATTTATAGGGATCAAGAGAAACAATATATAGTGAGTTCTAATGGGAGTCCCTAGAATGTATTTTATATTCAGAGATTCCATTATCAATTGTGTTATTTCCAATGATTCATTCAATATTTTTACTAAATGGAACAACAAAAGATAATGATAACATTTAAATTGATGAAAATAAAGTGATGATAGTAGAATGTGATCACATTTCAAGTGATAATTGGAAGATTCAAATTTGAACCAATCATAACCTCGCCCAATTCAGTTCAGGTCTATACAATACAATATTATGTATTAATTATTGTTCCTAGAGGAGTATTAATGTAGAAAAATAAAAAAAAATTACATCCATTTATAGTTTATAATATTTGAGAGATACAACATGAACCATGAATTAGAGTTGATTATTATGGTCTTTTATTGAACTATTGAGATTTATTTCTATTTAGTAATAAATTTATGGTATATACAAAAAAAGAGTCTAAGATAAATGTTTCTTATCGATATTTAAATATTAGACAATGTTTATGGTAAAATAACTTCATATGTTAAACATTTTTAGGGTGATTACTCTAGGTGAGGCTAATTATAATAAATATGTTCTTATTAAGAGGATGAATGAATATAAAATTCTCAAGTCAAGTAATGAGTAGTGGTAGATGTTCCTCATAAAAAAGATTAATTTTTATATGATGGGTGACCATACAATATCTTTGTTGGATTATCAGAGAATTAGTTCTTGATTAATGGATTTTATGAAGTAAATTATATATTTGGATTTCAACTACAATTTCATGTGTGGGAGATTATTTTGGTAGTATTATTCTACCAGTTGGACAAGGAATTTAGATTTAGTGTTTTACATTCATGGTTGGGTATTGATCTTGAATTGAGTGAGGGATAAATTATGCACAATTCTCATGACTTATGATGTGAAGTTTATACTAGTTTGAAAAATATATACCACAATATTTTATGCATGTTTTGATGTATGAACATGAATAAATTTATCCATGATTATTGTTCATTGGACCTCAACTATTAGTATGTGAAGAGAGAGCACCAAAAAACATATTTTTATTATATCCAATTATAATCACAACATAGAAGCAGGATGAGGATATGTGAGAGTTTGTTATGAGTTTTTTTATATTTTTATAACATAATTATAAGGGGTGGGTTATCATGGATAATCAAACCAAGGAATCACAATTAATACCATACTAATATTAAAAATTACAAGTTGTATTTGAAATTAGGTAAAGTAAAAATATTGAATGAATTCATAATGGTATTGTGATTATAATTCTGGATTAAGATACATAGTTCAAAACCTATTTTTAGAATAAAATTCATAATGAATAGAGGGAATAGGAAAAAAAATTAGATTAACACATCACCATCAGAATGATGAGAAATCATAGTGAACTATTAGTATATTTATGGACAAGTAGTTGGGATAAATCATGGACTTTAGTGTTGTATGGGAGGATCAAATCAATTTGGAAGAGATCTCCTAAAACAAAATTTACTAGCCATTATTATTTATATAACCGTTAAATGATCTCTATCGTAGGCCATACTAATCTCCATTAAGTTGGATAGTGTTCTAAACGAATGTGACTAGTGGATATAAAATCATGTAATAAAATGTATAGCATCTATAATTTATCCCGACATGGTTGGTTACTTGTTAGAGTATATAGAGGTCATATATAGACCATAGGTAATAAAAATTGGAGTTTATTAAAGGAAATAAATATTTATATAAGGGATTCCATATTTTGGGAAACCTATGAATGTCAAGGTTGGTGAAGATATCACCCATGATTTTGGGTTCATTTATTATTTTAGAGATATTAAATTCAGTGATGTAACACCTAGTATAGATTAATTCAAAATGTTTTTCACAAATATTACTTCTGGTGATATGAGATATAACCCTATTATATGATTTATAATGAAAATATTGATCTCTATGAAAATTTATTATTTAATTAGTGACTATTTTTTATTGTTGATAAGAGTGAAAAAAATATTTAGAGAACGAGAGTCCCAATGTTATGTGTTCAATGGAAGAACAAGCATATACCAAAGGATAAGTCGGAGTGAGATGTATAAATGAGACCAAAATAGTAATAAATACAAAATGATGATGGATGAATACACATCCTAAATAATTTAATTAGAATATTTGGGGATTAATGAACCATCTTAGATACCCTACTACATAGATACCTAAGCTGGCCCTGGCATAGCCCAAAGTACATTCCTAATCCCAATGGATGGAAACTAGAATCTAGAATCAAATGAGAACTAAAAGGGAATTATTTTTCTCCAAAATAGTGGAAGTAAAATGATAAATGTTATAATGAAAAACACTCATTAAAGATAATGTACCATAAAAACATGTAAAACTAATTATGATAACATTACATATCCAAAATACACACAATTTGTTTTTGGAAAAAACCCATAAATCCAAAATAAAAGGTGTTTCAAATCTCTACTGATCACCTCCTTCACTCTAGATCCCACATATCAAGTACAAAATCTTCCTTTAATAGGATATTTCCATTTTATTTTACATATAATAAAAATATATACAATCTCAAAAAAGAAAAAGTTTTGGTGATATAAAAATATCATAGTAAGACACCACCAAAATATTCCCGAAAAATACCATATTACTAATGAATTTATGCTTTCAATTTAAACAATCATTTAGTGGAGAGGAATTTTAATACATTCAAAACAACATGCATTCTAATAAAAAATATTTAAGATATATCTTATAAGGATTTTAATATATTTCATATAAAACAATTATATAAAATAGTGGGAATGATTAAAATATTTATATTAAAAATGGAATGTAAAAATCAAATAAAAAATTATATTTACTCATGGTCCCTAAGTTATGTTAGTTGTTGGTTAAATTATCCTCACAATTTTCAATTATCATCAGGAATCTAGTATGTGCTAAGACTCCATAAGGATTATTCCATTGAGGTAATCAATCAATACACCATTATGGTACCAACCACCTGAAACCATGTCCAAATTATTTTAGTTAGTATTTTGGTCATCAATAAATTTCTAGTGATTCAAATTCCTTGTATGCTTTTCCTAGTTAAAAACTAACTACTCAAGATAAAACATGATTCGAATAACCATTCAATCAATCATTCATTCAATCTTTCTAAAATAATTCATTTTGAATCAATTCATCATTCACAATTCAACTTCCCAATTTTCATGATCAACATTCCCTTTTTATTTTAAAACCAAATCATTAGCTTTCATAAAATTCACAACCTTTAAAAAAGTCATTCATTTTAATTCATTTTTATCAGTAATGAACATGAAATCATCCCATCAAATAAAATTTTAAATCAATCAATCACTTTTCACAAAATATTCCCCTCAATTTCAATTCCATTGAAATTGGAGGTTTCTTCAAAAGTTCCATACCCTAAATATAAAAATATTTAATCATATCAAATATAGGTTAAAAATTTTAAAAAATCAATTTAAAATATTATGTTTTCAATTTTAGGATCATTTCATATGGAACCACATATTTTTTATCATTGATCAAGAATAATCCCACACAAAAAATGCCTATAGGGAGACAAAGGAAAGGAAAATCAATGAGGAATACATAGAATAAATATTCAGAAAAAATTAATTTTGGATCAATAAATTTCATGATGATCCATAACTCCCAAAGATGTAGATAATAGAATGAAATAGGATTCTATATGTGAGATGTTCGATTATAAAATATGGATCCAACACATCTAATGGTTCTTTGATCCGAGTTGAGATGAGGTTAGAGGAGCCAAAAACTCTATTTGGATCCTTAAAAATCATAAAAAAGAAAATGTTACCAGAGTAGAATATGTAGGAATATAAAAATGGATTTAGGTATTAAATTATGGAATAATAGAGCACCATATCATAGCCTAAAAAACCAAAATACAATGTAGGGTAAAAGGATTTACCCTGGAATAGTGTCCGAAAACAAACCACCATCTCCCAAAACCATAGTGTAGTCCGTCAACACTATGATGCACCTATCCTCGAGTATCTACCCTCCAGATTCCATTGCGTAAGAATCATCAGATCTGATTTACCCAGGATGAATCTATGTGTCAACAATCTTCTTCATGTCGTATCCCTAAAATCGATAAGGAATTTCTATGCTACAACCAAACATTATGTCCTAACGGGGTGAAATTGTTGACAAACTAACCATAACCAACCATAAATGAATATACACTGAAACCTACTCTCCATGGCATAATCATGATCAATATAAAAATTAGATACACCACAGTCAAGGTGACCAAAATTCAACCACTAACACCACACCAAAATTTATTCACACCATGGTGCATCCCCCTAAAGAAAAGAAGAATCCCTCCAAAAAATCCCCAGAAAGCCTATAAAATGCGTGGAAAAAATCTTAAACAACCTAAGATGAAAAAATTGGTCAAATTGAACTTGGAAGTGGTAGTGGTATATTACAACCCCCCACTATAAACACTTTATATCTGCATAAATCCTATCAAGAAGATTTCATAATTAAGATACAAGGCCTCTACTATCTCATTAGTGCTTAATTATCCCATGTGTCATGTGAGTCTAAAAATTGTTTCTACAACACACATACCATTTTTATAGAATTCACATGATGAACTTTCATCATAGAATCACCAACTCGATTAGGATTCTCAGTAATAGATAAATCAGGTTCCATATATCATGTTATTCCCATATCAAGACATGATATAGGATTGAATGATATTTCATGAGGTGAGACACCTGAAATACATTGTGGATTGATGTCATATGAGGTGGAAGTGCCTAATGGGGATACCCCTTTCTAACATTTTCAACAATATCAAAAGGACCCACAAATATTGGGACATGTTTTCCCTATTTCCCATGTTGCTGGTAACCCAGATGATGTGAAACTCTATAAAACACATGGTCACCAATGGAAAATTATAAAGCACATAGACGACAACAAGCAAAGGATTTTTACTTTCTCTATTCCATAACCATTATATTATGAATCTACTAAATAATTAATGTTTTTCTAAAAAAATATATCCAACAAAATATACTTCACCAATCATGAAACAATAATAGAGAGATCAACATGGACTACCATACAAGGATAAAAAAGGATCCATACTAACATCTAATTGGTAACTATTATTTCATGTTAACTAAACTAGTCCCAAAATGTTATACCATGCACCGCCAATGTCAAGAGCACAAGCATGCAAAATTTATTTAAGATTCTATAATGAATATTTTGTCTTACAATTCTTATATGGATGAAATTACACACTCAATCAATCTTATGATCCAAGTTCATCCTAGAGGAATTTTAAAAAATGAGAAGTAATATGGGGATCCCTATTAGAGACTATTATATATGTAACTCTGTGAAAATAGATAATATCTCTCACATTGATACATACCAAATCCTTAGCATTGGTTATATCATTAATGGGGAGGAACTGACTTAATTTTGTTATCTGGTCAATCAAAACAGTTATAACACTCTTTATTCATTGGTTACCTAGAAACCCGGCCTCAATGTCCAAATAAATATCTTCCCACATCCATGTTGGCACATGAAGAGGATGGTAAAAACCCATGGTTTATTTTTACTCATCCTTGATCTATAGAAAAGTATAAAAACATGAAACAAAACAATCAACATCTTTTCTCATACATAGCCACTCGAATCAACAACACATGTCAGATAACATCTTTATAGTACATGAGTGCACCACAAACCATGAATTATAGAAATAAATCATCATGACCTTTCTCATATGAAAAGGTACGAAATACTAGTTTGAAAAATATAGGATACCCTCAGAAGAGAAAATCCACTCATCAATGGTCATCCCACAATGAATATGATTCCAAATTCCACAAAACTCATAAAAATGACACTAATCCCAAAGAATCATCATTAGAAAAGAAATGGTAAACTAAACACTTCCCAAAAAAATTTGGTCTCATAATCCCATATTCCGACATGAATACGAGGAAAGATAGACATAAATTTTCACTATTCTAATGAATATTACATGTCCTAGTTTATATGTTTCTTGCTAAATGATTATTCCATTTCATTCCCCTTACCTGGTGTATATGAAATATTCAAATCAAAAGTCTATAGTACTCCACCCAAAATTGCTACCAATGGTTCAAATATTTTTGATATAATATATGACTCGTGATTTTTCTATTGGAATATATGGTAAACATTTTAAATAAATGTATTATTTCCAATACTTAATTGCATGTATCACAGCTGCATTTTTGATATGATGAGTCAAGTTATTATTCTTGAGTAGCCTAATTTTTCTAGATCTATATAATACCATGGGATCACCCTATATAAAAAGACATACTCATCCCAAATAAGATGTGTCACAAAATACCACATATCCAGGGCTAGACAGAGGAAGATTCAACACTAGTGAAAACGTACAAATATAATTTATCTTATCAATATAATTCTATCATTACATATCCCATATGAACATAAATCATTTTTTAGGGAGAGTGGTCATTGGAGAATCCAGTTTTTAGAAATATTTCATAAAACTATGGTAATACCCTGAAAATCCCATGAAGAACCCAATATTCAATGAATTTTGTGGTGTCTCCCGTGTCATAACAACATTCAAATTCTCTAAATCCACTCTAACTACATCATATGAAATATAATTCCCCTAGAGATTCAATTTCACAACCAAGAAACTACATTTCAAAATCATCTCACAAAGGTAGTGATCTCTCCCAATTTATATAACAGATCCCAGATGATGTAGATGGTCCTCCTCAGTTTTCGAGTAAACTAATCTCTCATCCATAAAAACCACCATGAATGAATTGAGGTACTCATGAAATAATATATTTATCAATTCCATAAAAACTATAGGAGAAATGGTTTTAATAAAATTTATGAAGAGATACTCACAATGGCCCTACCAACTCCAAAAGGTGGACTTTAAGATGCCAGATTCCTTAATTTGCAAATGGTGATAACCATAAAAAACATAATTCTATAACAACCAATTCACCCAATTTATTTGTATAAGGAAATCATCAATATGAGGAATTTTTTTTCTTCACCATAACACGATTGTGATTTTGGTAACAAAAAAGGAAAATTATTCCATCCTCTTTCATTGAAAAAAACAACAGGATGTGCCTAATGTGACACACTGAAGAATATAAAGCCTCAATAGATAAAATCATCCATATGGGTCCTTAAATATTTCAATTTATTTTGTTACATTTGTAAAGAAGGAATAGATATAGGCTGAGTACTTGGCACCAAGTCAATGTAATATTACACTTCCCACATTGGTGGAAACCCAAACAATTCAAATGGAAAAACATCAGAAAACATGATGAAAACTGGAGGAATTTCATTAATCAATGAATCACACTCTATATTATATTCAAGAAAAAGGCATCACCCTTTCTAAATCAAGAAATTGAGGCCTAACTTTGCTTGATTTTTGGTCCCAATCCCCTTGGAAAAAATGACATGGACCATTGGGAATTAAAAATGAGGCCCAAAAAAATAATAGTAAATCTTGGATTTGTGAGAGATTATCTGATGAATCCAAATAATTACATCAAAAGGTTTAATATTTAGAACCAAAAGAATCACATATGAGATTGATATTTGATAAATAAAAGATTCAATAAGGTAATTGGATACCCTTCTCTCTTTTCTTTATGACGGGTGTAGTAATATGCACCACATAAGACATAATATCTATAGGAAGGTTTTGAAAATTCACAATATGGGTTGATATAAATGAGAGAGATGAACTATTATAAAATAAAGGAGTCCTTATAGATGAATATATATTGATGGTACCACTCATTGTTTGTGGACCAACATTAGTTTCCATCGGATACTCTTCTATTTCACAAAGAAGCATCATTTTGAATGATTATGGCTAGAATATTTTATTTCATTAAGCATATAATCACAAAATAGATATATTTTTAGATGATGATCTCATTTCCCTGTGTGGAGTATAAAATGCATGAAATTTATTCTACATATGTCATTGAAATATATTTGATCGAAAAATATTTATGGCCTCTGTCAAAACCCATATTGGATTCCTAACCTTTCCACACTCAAAGCCATCCAAAAGGTCTCTTCAAGAACTGTAGTAGGGATAGATGAAGCCTATTTTCAAGATATAAAATAAGGATATTAACATTTAATATTTTGTTTAAAGGGACCCAAATAACTGCCATTGGGTGTTGGAGGGACTCCCATTAACCCTGACATACAGCTATGTCACGACCCGCCCTCGGGGTCCGTGCCGTGACTACCCCAAGCCCGCCTTCCATAGGCCAGGGGCTGGCGACTAGCACCAAGGCGTAATTCCCGGTAAAAGGGAAGGCATTGCCTTTGAAAAGTAAACACACACCACAGAGTAAACAAGCGGAAAGTAAACACTAAGCAAACAGAGTACGACTGAAAGTGCGGAAAAGTAAATGGGCCAGAATACAAACCCAAACTGAAAGTAAAGTACAACTCGAAAAGGGAAAAACAGCAACTGAAAAGTAAAGCCGCTACTCCGAGCTGTCCACTGGAAATCCCACCTGAAGGGTGGGTACAGATAGCTCCTCTGCTCCACGGGTCCCGCCGTCCGCTCCGAGCACGTCCCGCCCAGTGGTCCACCTCCGGGTACCGTCCCGCTCTGCAAGCCTCAGCTAAGGTCAACACTGTCCGTCGTCTGCAACCAACACAACGAAGTGCGGGCAAAGCCCGTGCAGGGGTGAGTATAAGCTACTCAGTAGGGACCCCGAGACCCCTGAAGGTCTCTCAAATCCACAAAGGATAAACCACGAAGAAAAGTACAATCACGAAGTAACAACCGACACTGCTTAGGTATATGCCCATACATATACCTAAGTCATCAATTCAAATACGCTCCAACCTCCGAGCCCAAGTACAACTCAGTCCACGCAGGAAAGTATATGTATTCCACATAGGAAAGCAGAATATAATCCACACAGGATTTCACAACACAATCCACACAGGAAAACAACAGGATTCAGCTCACACAGGTATACTTCTTCAAGGACGATAAAGATGATCACTGATCCATCTAAGTCGTCGGACCCACGAAGGATCGATAGGTAACTAACCCCCGCAGAAGACCCACACAGGATCGGGCTCACACAGAACCTGTAGGCGCTGGCTCACACAGAACCGCTGAGCGCAAGGACCCACACAGGATCGGGCTCACACAGAACCTGTAGCACTGATCCACGTAGGATCGCTGAGTGCTGTAGTCGTCGTCGTTGAATCCACACAGGATCTCTGTACTGTCGTCGTCCAATCCACACAGGATCTCTGTACTGTCGTCGTCAAATCCACACAGGATCTCTGTACTGTCGTCGTCAAATCCACACAGGATCTCTGTACTGTCGTCGTCAAATCCACACAGGATCTCTGTACTGTCGTCGTCGCAGTCACAGTAGCAGTCGTAGTAGTAGAACAGTCGCAGCCAGCACTAGGGTTTCCGCACACAGCAAGCTCGTACGGAGGATCCGCTCCACGAGCCGAGAGGCTGATACATCAACTGTCACGAAGACCGAAGTTGATGTATCCAAAAGTTCCGCATCGTCAACAGGAACTCAACGCAACAGACGGCGCGTCGATCGGACGCCCGGTCTGAGAGTTATAGGCATTTTCGTCTCCGGGGCCCGGTTGGTTTTTAAGGCAAAACCAACCCGACCGTACTCCACCTGCGTCCGAACCTCGGGCGGGGTATGTCAAAAGATCCGTCTCAATAAGAGGAACACTACGCGACTGACGGCACGTCAATCGGACGTCCGTAGCTCAAGATATGAGCGTTTCCGCTCCGAAGGCCCGGTTGGTTTCGTGAACGAACCAACCCGGCCGAACTGAAAGTAAACCGAAACCTTGAGTGCGATATACCGAAACGACCGTCTCGATCCAAGGATCGCGTTTCCGCAGACGGTTCGTCATTCGGAGGTCCGAGGCTCAAGTTATGAGCCAAAAACCGAAACTGGTCCGAAACGGGGGGGTCCGGGTCCGGGCCGAACCGGCCCGACCCCCCCCCCCCCCCCCCGGGGGCGGCGCGGCGGCGGCGCGGCGGCCGGCGGCGGCGGCGACGGCGGCGCGGCGGTGGCGGCGCGGCGGCGGGCCGCGTGGCGGCGGCGGCGGCGTGCCGCGGGGCGGCGGCGGCGTGCCGCGTGGCGGCGGCGGTGGCGTGCCGCAAGGCGGCGGCGGCGGGGTGCCGCGCTGGCGGCGGGGTGCCGCGGCGCACGCGGGAGGCACGCGGGGGCTAAGCCCCGCGTTTCTGTCAAGTGGCACGGCTAAAAGCCGTGCCTTGCAATAAAAACGGCCCCCGCAAGTGGGGGCCGGCTGGATAAAAACCGGGGGGGGCTTTGCCCCCCCCCCCTCCTTAAATGAACCGCCCCCCTCATTAAGAGGGGGGTCTTGAAGGACCGGCCGGGGGTTTAATCCCCCGGTTTTTATGACATCCGGCCGACCCGCTGGCCGGCCGGTTTTTACCAACGGGACCGGAATTTCCGGTCCCGCCCTCGACTTCCGACGCCGGCGGCACGGCCGCCGGTCTTTCCTTCCGCCGCGGCCCGGAACCGGCCGCGGTCTCCTCGTCTCACCGCGGCCCGGAACCGGCCGCGGTGTTCGTTGTCCGGCGCGGTGCGACGGCACCGCGCCCCTTTCGCCTTGCCATGAATCCTCCCAACGCGGCGCGACGGCGTCGCGTTCTTGAAGTCTCTCCTCGGCGAGGCGCGACGGTGTTGCGGAAAAAAATATAAGCATGTTCATCCGCGTGGTGCGACGGCACCACGCCTCTTGCTTCCACCCGCATGAATAAAACGAGAACTAAGGAGGGGGGGTTCGGCCGTGTTCATGCGGTCCGACCCCCCTCACGTTAAATAATAACATAACTAAAGAAAATCCAAAAGCCTCACATTTAGTCATGCTAAAAATCTATGATTCAAGAATGGAATAAAAATAATCAATAAATAACATCCCATACCTCTGGTTTGAGATTCAAAGAATCTTCTACGTTCCGCGGAAGACGGCGTCGCGGAAGTCGGGCGTCGCGGTCGTCGTTCGTCAAATCCGTTGACGAAGAGTTACGTCCGATGCGACACGTTGTTGGCGGATCTTCGTTTGCCGACGAAGAAGGCCCGAGGAGGATGCGGCGTTCCCTCTTGTTGACACCGAGGACGAAGAAGAGAGGCGTCGTTCTTCGTCGGAGTTTGAGCGCTCTTCGTCAAGATGAACGTTCTTCGTCAAGATGAAGAAGATGGAGGAGGAGCTCTCAAATGAATTCCACACAAGTTGGCTAACAAAATAAAATAAGGTCCCTCCTTATTTTATTTACCAAGCCTAGGAATTCAAAACTTCAAAATTCAAACATAACACTTAATTAATTAACATGTCATGTGTAATTAATTTGATGTTAAGTTTACAAACAATTAAGAGGGAGAGAGGGGAGTTTAAGGGGGAAGTTGAGAGGTTATTAAAAGATTTAGGGGTTCGTGTGGGCCCCACCACACTTAATCCTCCCAAGGGAGGTTAAGTGGGTGTGGGTCCCACTTCCAACCCCCTTAGGTAGGTTTTTTAATAAGTTTAAATAAAATTTGTTTTACACAATTTTATTTAACTTAACTGAAAAACCCCAAAACGTAACTTTCAACCCGCAACAAACGCAACTCCCGAAAAGGTCTCATTAAGCGAATATCGGCGCTGCGAGTTCATCGGTGCCCTCGGATTTCAATTCCGAGCACCGGATCAAAAGTTAGGAATTCCCGCTCGTTCGTTCACTGAACGTACCCGAGCCAAACTTCGTAAATTAATTCCGGGCACTCCGGGCCTCGGAATCAGGTGCCGTCAGAAACCGCGCTCTTGTAAAATTCTAAAGAAAATTAAGAAAAAATTTCCCTTGAATTTTACGGGTCTTTACAAGCTAGGTCAATATCTACCATCAATGCTCCATCCATAATATCTACATATGAAGTGATATTTAAAAATAAAGACTATGGACATATATCTACTTAGGGACCCATATGAAAAATTAATTCTGAAATTTTTTCCTTGGATATCACCTAAGGTGAAAACTGAATGAGCTTTGAAAAATTGTCAATATACTGTGTCATAGTTTTGTAACCCTGATAGAGGTTGTGAAAATACATTGAATTTTCTAAAACCAGAAAATATAGATAAAAAAACTATGTGAAAGGAAATCAAATTTATTTTCACTACAAATCATCATTTTTTTATATATAACCATAATATTCCACCATCATATTCTAGGGATTTCTAGAATTAAGGTAACAAATTTCACATTAATAGAATATGTTGTTTCCAAGTGCTCAAAATGCAGCATAATATTTTTTTCATCAATCCTCTACCATAGGAGGATCATTTGAGCCTTGCAAAACTATGGTTTTCTAATGAAGAAACTCTTTCCCATGATATCATATCTCATCCATTGAGGTTTCATAATCGATTCCTAAATGGTAATAAACATAGTTAGTTTTCCAGTACCTTGGAGAACACATAGCACTATCCCAATGAGATTCCAATCAACTAGAGTGTTCTCTTGCCGTATTTAATTGGTATCTCCCTCTTATATTATATTAAAAAATCAATTTGATGGCATGGTATTTGAAAACATAAATATTAAACACTTTACCATCAACATGGATACATTGATCAACATCAAAATCATGTGATACAACAATAACAATTTGCTCAAAAAAGATCAAACATCTATGATTACATGATGCTAAGAACAAAAGTAGGGAAAATACTAGGATCATATCAATTTATTCCTCAAGGAATATTTTTTCTACATCCAATGGCCACTTATGGATTTTTATGATAAAAAATGACTAGGAAATTACTCATAAGTACATCCTAATTCATTAAAATCCTACATCCTATAGGTTAAGAAAAACACAATATAAATGAAAAAATTAAGGGCATTTTTACAACATCTCACCTTTGATAATAGTTTTCAAGAACTAAACCAAATAACTAGATACCCTGGACCACTAATCCATGATCCAGACCTGATATAGACTAAAGGGAATTCATGATCCACACAGGTTGGAATCTAGCACTAGGAATCATATAATAATCAGAATGGAATGATTCTTACACAAAACGATTGATGTTAAATGTTAAAAGTAATCATACCAAACAATACTCAATGATATTTCACCATAAAAATAAGTGTAAAATACCAATAATATTACATCATCAAATGAAACAATATGTAACAAGACAAAACACATAAATCCCATAAAATAGGTGGATCACATCTCTACAGGTCAACTCCATCACTCTTGGTCTCACAAATAATGTACACATTCCTTATTTAAATGGAACATTCTATTTTCATGGACTTATTATAAAAAAATCTATAAGAACCCAAAGAAAAATAAAGGGTGTGATAAATAGATCCTAGTGGGATACCTCCAAAAAATTCCATAAACAATTACATAAAAAATAAACTATTCATGATTTCAATTTAAATAAACATTTCATGGAAATATAGAAACATACTATCAAAAAACACATCTTCAAATCGAAAAGATGGAATAAATATCCAAATAGTACTTAATGAACATTATATATATAAAAATTATATAAAAAAGTTTTTGTGAATAAAATACTTATATAAACAATGCAATGTAATAATAAAGTCAAAAAAATTTGCATATGACTGATCCCCAAGTTATGTTTGTTTATAGTTATAGGATCCTCATTCTTCTAAATCAGCAGCATGAATCAAGTTAGTGTGCACACTCTCAAAGGATCAAGCCATCATGATAACAAATTAGCATCCAATTAGGGTAGTTATCTTGGGAAATCATGTTTCACTTAATTTAGTTAGTATTTTCATCTTAAAACCTTTTATAGGGAGTTAGTCATAGAATATTTTTCCAAAATCACCTACTAACTAATTAGGCTCACATGTGCTTCAAATAATCAATCAATAAATAAGTCAATCATTATTGGGAAAATAATACATTTCTAATAAATTCTTTATTTATAATTAAATTGAACAATTTTCATGTGCAACATGATATTTTTATTTCAAAAAAATATTATATATATTTATCCAATCAATGATCCTTAAAATAATATTCATTTAATGAAAATTTTCTCAAGAATCAACATGAAATAATTTAATAATTTTTTTTGAAAAAAAGCCATCATTTTCTCAAAATATTCCCCAAAATATCAATTCCATTGAAATCATGGTTTTCTAAAAATTTATATGGAAAATTTAAATCAAACATGAACTCATATCAAATATTAGATTTTAAATAAAATAATACATCAATTAAAATCAATAAAGCATAATATAGTGTTAATTTTAGGAAAAATCATTTTTGAATGACCTTCCTTTTCTAAATGATCAATTATCGCCCAACATAGTAAATGAAAAATGTGATAAAATGTAGAGGAATATCAACAAGGAATCCATATAGTCATATTTCCAATTAAAACATGTAGATCTATCAGTATAATGATGATCCTTCACTCTCAAGGAATTAACAAAGATAAAAACCATGAATTTCATAAGAGATAGAATCAATTACTTGAGAGGAATAAACCACATACAATAGTGCTTTGATCTGAGATTATAAGAGGATGAAGGTTTTAAGAAGAATCTTGGGAGCCTTTAAAATCTAAAAATTCAAATTACGGTTCACTGGGACAAGTGGGAATTTAAAAATATATTCTGGTACTAAATTATGAAAAAATCATACACCACACCAAAACAAAAAACACCATCATGTAATGTAGTGAAAATATGAATGAGAAAGGAATACTATAGGAGACAATTCCATAGTCTCCCTACAGCATGGAATAGTCCCTCAATATTACACCATATCATTTCCCCAGCCAGCTGTCCTCCAGATTCCACAATGAAAAACTTTCTAGATCTGGTTTACCTATGATGAGGCCAAACCACACTAATTTTTCTCTATTACATATACATTCCATTCATCAGGAAGGTGTTTTGGTATATTCAAAAATTAAACTTTAAGGAGGTCTAATTTGTTATAAACAACCATAAAAATTACTCAAAGAACATACAATGCAATATAATATCTATGGAGTAACCATGCTTGACATTACAACTAGATTTTTCATAGTCAGGGAGACCGCATTATAGTCACTAACACCATGTTGAAACTTATCCTGTCCATGGAGTATTCCTCTAATAAAAAGAAAACTCCATCCAAAAATTCTCTATAAGGCCTCCAAAATACTCAAAAAAATAAAATAATAAGAGATAGAAACAAAGGGTAAAAAAGGCATCTGAAAAATGAAAAGTGATGCTACAAGCTATTTGTATTGACCATAGTTTTATAAGATATAAATTTAACTTTGTTTTAGTTTTATCTAAAATATATATATATATATATATTTGAGTATATTGTTCAGAATATCCTACGGTGAGAAAACATTGTAATCATTGTACCACCAAATTATAAGAATTTAGAAAATTAAAAATGGGAATTTTGAGGAAACCCATTGAGATTCTTGGGTGTGAGTAAATGGAGATTTATGATATATTATTTCATTTGAACACACGTGGAAGCCACATGACTGTCAATGGAATATTGAGAGGTTATATAGGGATTACCGGGATAGGTTTGAAAAATCTACCTAGGATTTTCCCACAATTTAAGCTCTAGAAATCCCATTTATCTTTAGATCTGTATCATACAATATGTTAAGAAACTATAGGTATGGTTGTCTATATTTAATGTTCAATTTATTTATTTATTTTCTATTTATTTTTGAATCGATCTATGTCCCAAAGTTGTGTATTTTTTGTGATATTCATGATTTGAGTTAATTGAGGATAAATAAGGTTATGTTCTTCAATATGTTAACTCAAACCAACTAGATGTACGTGGTCCCTAATATTCTTTGTCAATTGATAAGTGATATAAGTATTCTGTGATTGTTGAACATGGGAAACAATCTTTGGGATAACCAAATATTATTATCGGTAGTTTTTTGTTTTAAATATGTTAATGTGATATTATATATTTGGATGGTGGATTTCACATACTCCATTATGTTTAGGGAAAATAGGTGTTTGTTATGATATTTCGTCTGGGATTAGTTCTATGTGAGAACAAGATGATGGATTTTCAAGAATGGATAATATGAAATAAGACCTAGAGGGTTTTAGTGGTACTATATGTTATACTTTATTACTAGAAATGGGATGTAAATTGGTTTGGTGGATGATTCCCTATACAGTTGATTACCATATATATGTTTCTTATAGTATACTAAAATTAATTGTTTAAAATTTTAGGAGAAATTTTATGTAATAGTGGAATTGATAACAACTATGATAAAGGAGGAGGAATTATTCATATATTTCATGTGATATGAATGGATTCTTTAGGATTGGGGAATGGTTTGTGACATTATTTCATATGGTGCGGTTGATATTATAACTAGAGTGATGTCTATTGGTTTTGGAATCTCAAATGTTGTTCTGTGATACCCAATTGTGGGGATATGGATTTTCTAGATGTGGTTCACCGAATCTGGATGATGTAGGCTGAGATATGGTTTTTAGAAACATGGTTATAATATAAATTATTATTTTGATTGATTTATGGTGAGTATTACTACTTAACATATGAAAAATACATGAATTTAGATATATTTTATTATAAATTCTCTAAAAATTATATCATATTGTGTGATATCTCATAAACCATGCCCTATTATATGAATTTGATTTAAATAATACATAATGAATATGAGTTCATGGATTATGCGACCAATTTTATATATTTTAAGTTATATGGGAATCAACATTTGGATTCATTTATTTAATAAGTATGGTTTTATGAATATTTCAATATACAACAACTATAAACACCCCATCATGCATATTTCATCACAAAATTTTTCACTATCCCTGCATTAGTAGCTACTCATTGAATCCCTTCATTGATAAAAGTTATCCAATATGATGAATGGGAATCATCTTATTTGGGTGAGATGAAATAGTATATCCACTACCAAATATCACACTTACTTAATATATTCTATTCATCATTATAGCAGTGGTTCTAGAATAACTTTGTAGTTTGAGTTATTATCTCATATCATACACAGATTTTAGTGGATGATGCTATCCCTCTGGGGGAGAGACTACATAGGTAGTCTCTCAGTGATGTCTATCAAGAAAATTCCATCATGATAGATAGAGATAGAGTTTACTAAACTTGTGGTGCCTTATTTATGTTTTATGTTATTAAATGTACATCAATTTTAAGATGATAAATTATGTAACAATAATGTTTCTTCCACTATAATGATAATGATATTATACATTAAAACCCATAAGGGGTATTAGATCCCCGATAATTAATGAATCAACATTTTTCTCTATTATTTTAATGATGAACATGGATACAGTAAGGTGTTTTATGTCATATCATAATGTATGATATCATGTAATGAAATATTAGCCACCAGATCGCTGGACCACTCAATATCAAATTACACCATATGATAATTTAATGTAAAATTCTTAGTAATGTGATATTACTAGTTTGTATCATAATGCATGATATGTTGAAAAAACCATGGTCCTGATCTCTTACATAATTAATTATATAGATGGTATTGTAGAATATGATAGAATCCATGGGTGTGATGAAACAATTCGTTGAAATGTGATAATAATATAGGTGATATAACCAATTACAATTCATCTCTAAATAATATAAATTAAATATATCTATTTAATTTGAAACAAGCACTAAATAACAGCACTATCCAGTTGATGGATAGGATGTGGCTCTCCCATAAGGAAGGTAAGGTGGCACACATCTGTTTAAATAGGCACCCCAAAATATATTATGTCTAGATCAGGACCAATGTTATGTACATAGAAACCCATGTAAGATATGTAAAAAATTATGATTGGTACCTTGGTGGGGTAAACTAGCACACACATATGATTTCTATATAATGAGTACCAATATCCATTACAAATACCATGTCATGGCTTATAATAGATAGTGGAACGTATCAATTGTTAAATATAATTTGATCCAAAAAATTAAAATATTTTTCCAGGGATAAAAATGATTATGGTTTAAAAATTTATTATAAACGATAAATTCTAGGCACTGTAAATAAATATTGTTTATGTCTAAATATGATATAAAATGTTCAAATTTTTGGTTCATTATTGGAAAATAAATAAACCATATATTTAATTTTTTATTCCTTTTAAATATTCATAGGTATAAATTGTTTACTTATTTTTAATATTATGTATCGAATAATTTAATATATGAATTAATAATTATAGATTTTCAGAAATAAATAATTTAATAATTCATGAGGCAATATTTCATGAGATTATAAATATTGGATTAAATGTAATAGTTATTAGTTCAATAAATAACTTATGTATATTAAATTGGTGATACTTTAAAAGAAAACCCCTCAAATAAATTTTTACAAATTATATGGAAGACCTTATAGTTTATAAATTTAATATTTATTTTGAAATCAAAAGGTAAAATTATAAAATATATATAAATTAAAAAATAATTATAAATATAATTATTTTTATATTTATTATTATGAATGGTTAACAATAATTAATTTGAAATGTTAAAAAGGCCTTATTTTAAAGACAATTTATACAACATGAAAATAAGTTATGATGATTAATGTTTTCATGGTTTAAATAAGGTAAAATAAGTGATATTTGTACGATGTAAATTATAGTGAATTGACATAGAACAGTCTATAAACAGTAAACAGACTAGTTTATGATAAGGTCTCAAGAACACATACCTATATGCAAGAGGTTTCTGACTTGCAACGAGTTCTTAGAGTGTATTTGTCGTTAGACTATGCCTTAATATTAGATTAAGAAAAAAACATAAGTGACCAAACATTATTCATGGTATAAAATTGTATGATTTTGGAAGAAATAAGTATAATAATGATGTAATCAAATGGAATTCAATAATGGTTCATAAATCCATATCATATATACAAAACTGAGTTTCCGCACGTTCAATCACATATCCATGAAAAAAATTAAAAAAATGTTCAAGGACATACTAAAAACTATATGTTGAACCATTTACCCAATATAAAATGAATATATTGAGATAATATCACCCAATAATAATAATCCACATTAGCATCTCAAGTTTTTCATGAAACCCACTGCCTTATACCAATCCATCGAGCATTATCTCTCAACCTGAAATCTGATATAAGGTCTCCAGGCACACCAAGGTGCTTGTATATAGGGTGAGAAATAAATATTAGTAGGAAATCACCAATTTTGAACCTATAACATCTGGTCACAATTTTATTCTCCTGAATTATTATCAACTTATCTGAGACACAAATGGAAAAAATAAAAAAAAACCCATAGTTAATCCTTGGATTCATGATCCTGATATACCATTCCTACTTCAACATGCACCAGAATATCTATATGTAATCTAGGTCCCCAAAATGGGTACAAGTCCTAGTCTTGGGATAACATGTACTCACCCCCAATATATAATGAATGATTCTAGGCCTCAAATAGAGATCCTATAAATATTGAGTCAAGTTGTACATCATAACACTATAACCATGTGAATTCCAGTTTCATATTTGATTCCTATGCCCCAATCCATTGGGGATAAAGACATTTGAACTATGATAAATACATATGTGGGATAAATATTAGGTTATATATAAGGAATAATATCCATATCCAAGATAAAAACTCAACACCCATTCAATAACTAGCTAAACAACCCTTTCCAGGAATGTTTTTGGAAATGAAATAATGATGCATCCACCCAATCAGGAGGAGTATCCAAGAATCAATTGAAGAGATCATCAAAAATCTTCATGGATGAAATAACAATCATATTATCAATTAAATACACCCAATAAGTACCCTCAAACATCACCTAGATCCTAAAATGATTTGTATCCACTTTTTGACGTCATTAAAGCAGAGTTATGTGATAAACTAAGTGACAACTTTGTAATCCCTTTGAAAGGATAGATACTAGTGAAAAATTGGTTTATATAAGGGAAACATTCAAAAAACTAATTCTCATGAGGTGGATCCTAGGAATTACCTTTGGAAATACCCAGCATATCATCACATCATAGTAAGCCTCGTGGGTCGAGTTCTTGGAAATGCGTTTGGAAGTCACATCTGCATCAACAATAACTGGGTGAATGAATAAATAAAATAGTTGGGTTAACCAAATAACCAATCCCATCAATAATGAAACAACCCATAGGGATACAATTTTTGTTTGGGTACTATCATGACACCTACTGATATCTCTACCAAAACCCATAACACAATAACATAATTCCAATCATCAACTGAGGCACCCACTAGGTTCCCTCACTTTAATAAAAACATGAGGCATCCCATGAGGGACCATTGAGGTTCACACATAAGCAGTGGTGCCCCTATTATGATCATCTATGTCTACACAGAAGGAGATGCATCCCTCTTCAGATCCATGGATGTATTAAGTATGATGAGACATCTCATAGGGGATTCTCAGTGGCTCACAAGTCTCTCGAGGTAAACACAATTTCCCTAAAGTAAAAATAGAAAACACTATCTTTGTTTTAATAGTGGGTTCTCTTGAACCAAATTATAAGTAATTTTTTATTACCATTTCATGTATATAGTGAGATATTCATGATTTATAATTAACATTGTAGTCTATAAATTTCTGTGCCCACTATTTAAAATTAATATCAATAGATTATTTTTTACATCAAAAGGTTATATTAGAGCTCATACTATTATTAGAACATGAACATACTTTGAAAATAATCTTAACTATCAATTTTATGGTCCAGATACATCATACTGACTAGAAATAGTAGATGATTGACCATCAATGATGGGGGATCATAAGAATTAATACTTGATCTCATGATGTTCTCACTTGGTAATCTGTGGTAGGTTAGATCATGGGGACAAAACTGCAAATAAGAACACCAAATGTTTTGGGTGATATTGGATTTTCCTATCTAAGGACATATGTATTGGTATCATGATTTGAGATCATTATGAACATGTACCATTTTATCTCATACATTGATGCAATGAAAAAACAATAATAATGAAATCTTGTAGAGGTATATTTTGTTTTGTGTGTCATTTCATCTATGAAATTTGCTGAATGGTCAAGATTGAGTTTGTCACTCAAGAGTAAAAGAAGACATATCATTTGTCGGGGTAGAACAAGATGATGGAACCTTTATAAATACATGACCATAGTGGTCAATGGTTAATCCATCTAGTTATATCAATAGAAAATAAATAAAGGAAGATGACACAGGAGACCTTTCAACATTAAGAGCTATCTAATGATAAACATATTATATTATAATGTGTGTTTTCATTAGTTGGTTTCTATTACTATTACTATTACTGGTCTCTTTAGGGGACTAGATGACTTTCTAGGTTCGACTCATGGTACATAAATTCTTTTTTTTATATCTTAATAAGGGCATACAGGGTTATAAACAATAGTATATTTTTTAATTTGTCTTATTGTACTGAATAGGTATATAGGACATGGTTTACCCCACCACAAGGATCAAGAGTAGTTGAAGTTTTATCTGTCATTGATAAATCAACAAATTCATTATTTTTCAAGTGATGAATAATTAGGATTAATTTATTGATTAAAATTATTTATAAGTGTTAATGTAAATTCAATGAATAGTTTTATACGAAAAAATATTATTTTATTATTCAGTGTCCATTTAATATTAACTTGTCTAATGAGTTATGTTAAACCCTTGAGTTTATCAGTAGATATATTTAATATATATTAAAAGTATGTAATAAAATATAAATAATATTTATGAAATAGTTATTTCATCATATTTATTTATTTATTGATAATTTAGTGGAATTTAATTATACAGGGGATAAATAATATTTAGTATGTATTTGAGCATCTACTATACATATTATGAGAGATTTCATTCCATGCACTATTCATTAGCGAGGAATTGAGATCTTCTCTCCCTTCCCAATTCCTAGATAGTGAAATGATCCAACTGAACATAAAATCCAAGATTGCTTTAGCAGATCAATGGAAGATGATCCTGGTGATCATCAAGGTATCGAAGTGATCATCAAATCTCCACACTAGCACCTAGAATCCAAAATATGGTGCATGCTCATTTATAAGAAGTGTATGTGGATGATCTAGATGGGTTCAACATTAGATCCATTGAGAAGTGGTTTCCAACGACTAGTAATGGAAGTGAGTGCATCAAATCAAAATGAGTTACTCATTCTATTATATTTTCTATGATTTGAATAATATAGGTGTGATCCTTAGACTATACCAGGGCACATATAACTGAAGACGACACGTTTCATTTCTTGGGTGATAAAAAATTATAAAATCCACATCCCATAAACTTACGTTGCGCACCTCGTTACCCACAATATATATGAGAATAATCATGTGGATTATCATAGCTATGAAAATTTTATTTCTTTGTATATTCAGTAGAGGATGGTAAATATGTCCCAATAAATTCTACCACACATCAATCTGAACATGGATGTCCATGTTCGGCCCATCCAATTTTTTTTCGGGATGGACACGGTGTTCATAAAATATTTAATTTTGTAATAATAAGAAGATTAAAAATTTTTATGTGTTCATATTTTTTACCATTGACCTCCACTTATGTACCCGATGGAATCTAGCCTCATTAACTCCTTTATTCGGTAACTGATTTTCCATAGGATGAATTACAATATAATATTTTTCCGACAATAAATATAATATTATGTATATTTCTCATCTAGTAGTGTGACTAACAAAAAAAATGTTTTATAAAATTATATTTGTTTCTATGGATGACATGACCTGAAAATAAACAATACAAAGAAATATTTATATAATTATAGAAGGAGGGATAATTGTAATGTCGGAAATTATATAGAAGGAAAGAACCATTTTTTTAAATTCCATAAAATAACACTTATAAAAGTCCCTAATAGGTGAAAGGATTTATGAGGTGAGTTCAAGGCTTGTTCTGAGTGCAGAGCCCAAAATGGGATGAAAATCCTAGGACACATAGTTAGGAGGAACCATGATGCCCATCCCTCATAGTCTTCCCGAAACCACATTGTTATAAATTCTGGAGTGTAGGGGGCCGCACAAATTTTCATAAATAGTATGACCATTAGTGAATGCCTGTGTGACCAACTTAAGGACTTGAGGACTAGAATTTTTTATTTTTTTCAAATAGTTAGATAATGCTATGTTCAGAACCATGTGGAGTTCCCCTTTGAGGCATTGAATGTCCCAGAGTTTGGCCAATCGTGCAGCCAAATCATGTGCCCTTGTGATTTTGGGTGTAATTAGTAAAATTCCACTCTCAAATGATAAATTTAACCCCTCCTTTAATTTATTCTTTCTTATTGATTGATTTTTATCTCCCCCCTTCAGGCATGCGCTTCCTCCTCCCTCTCCATAGAGTTTGTGCAACCTCCATCAATAGGAAACCTATTCCTTATCCGATCAGAAGAAATGGAAATCCATTAGTAAGCTCCTCCTTACCATTGCCACAGTTTATAGTTTCTTATTCCCTCTATCGTGCTATTTTTATGCCATCAAATTTGACATATTTTACGGGAATTTTATGATGTATATATTTTCTCCCATTCTAATCCAAATATAGCCTCATCAACGGATGAGTGGAGTGTTACAACACTATGGTAGGTTGTCTTGGTATTTAAGAATCATTTTGTAACTTTTTAAATGACATGTCATTGTGCCGCACACCTGACCCTTCCTGTGATGCTTCAAATATGATTAATATATTAATTGATCTGGTTGTACATGTCATATGTGACCATAATATATAGAAGAACCTACTGTAGGTTGTTCACCTTAACATAGCCACCCCTTTGTGTCTTCCCATTCTAGAAATCCTATTTTACCATGCATTTTTTTTCTTACCACCAAATTTGAGTGTGTTTCCCCCTTATTTAAGCACCATATATTAAATTTTTAATTGATATTATTTTTCAACCGTGGGTTAGGATTCTATTTAAATGAAAACTCTTAATAATTTTTATTTGGCCTTATGCCTATATTGTATGAAATCATTTACCATTTTTACTATGACGTGTTCTTAATATTGGGATTGTTGCTTATATTCTTGTGATTTTTCATTATACTTCATGTCACATTTCCTTATACAATGTATTATTCTATGAACCTATTTCCTAGTTACATATTTTATGTTTTTTGATTAATGAAATAAAATATTTAATTGAATTTAATTGAATGACTTGGAGAGTTGTTAGCTTGCGATAATCCCATTCTTTTTTATGACAAGTGGCTATATATATTCTTTGTATTATGAGATGTGATTGGGTTGATATGACTCAGCTAAAATTCGATGGAAGTGAACATGAGTTCCATTTTAAGGACATCATGGATGGACTCTCCATGTTTGGTTGGTTTTACGTGACACATGAGAAGAAATAAAATGGATTTACTTGTACGGGATCTCCCTGTAGCTTATGCATACTCGTGAGAGACTCCGGTTGCATGTGGGAGAAACCGATGATAGACCCATTGTCACGAAGGATATTATATACCTCATGTGATAACCAATCCCTTATGTGAGATACCTGGTTCCTAATCATAGTTCAATAATCCAAGAGTGATATAAGAGATGCCTATATGGGTTGAAAATGATATACTTTGTGTCATTGGTTCTATTAGAGACACATGTAGTTACCACTGGGATTTATTGTAGATCACATTGGATGGGGTCGAGATTTCACCATTGGATTTGAAAACATGGTTTCATTCATTATATGTGTTGATACTTCTTATTTTTTAATCATGCTTCAATTCTGATATTGAAATGTTACAACCAAGTTGAAGAACAATCTCTGGGTCTACTTGACATAGTTTCTTGTTTACGATTCCCCTTCAGATAAATATTATGAATTTCATTGGTACTCCTTTTCAGACATATGTAAATTGGTGAAGTGTGTGAGATTGGTTGGGTTTCCACATAGGAACCTAGAATGAGATGGTTACTTGTTTATTTATTTACAACCCTAAATTTTATTAATTACTATAGGACCAATTTAAATTATTTATTATAAAAATTGGATCATCTAAGACACCTTGGGTGGTGGCCTTTTGGGATTGTATATCACACCAAACATGGGCTGCCCCTAGTACCCAAGAAGTTTTTATTATCATAGGTACGGATAAATGGAAGTGTGAAACTTCTGAATCATGATTGATTTACATCATTAGGATGGATATTTGGGAAAAAATAACCAATCGTATGCTCAAGATGATATTTATAGTAGTTTGGTGTTTTGTAGTTTTTTGTAGTGTCTACTATATTCTGGTATCGCCTGACCCCCTTTCCATATCATTTTATTATAACCTCATAAACATTTTCATCATTGAATCTATTTTGGTTATTTATCATCCACCAGTTTATTCTCCTATATGGAATTCTATTACATTGTTCTTTCTGCTTCTGTCTAATTTATCTTTTCTACATATGCTACTTCTTAATTATAATGTTATTTTGTTCTGATTTTTATTTATGAGGGAATAGTTTCTTCATGAACAAACCATATGTTCTTTCTACTAGTCGTAATCCTCTGTCATTTAGTGAAGCACCCTTGAGGTCATGTGGCCCACCCCCATGGGGGACTACTGAGTGTCAGTTGAGAATGATACTACAAAATGATTTCAGAGGATCATTCTATTTGTCTTACTATATATGGTATAAAAGATAATGTGACATTGAAATTTGGAATTAACCCTATTCATGGACATAGCTAATCCCAATATAGGGGAAGCCCAAACTACCTAGTATGGGGATTTTTAGTAATTGATTATTCCATTTATGGTTGATATGACATCACCATTTGGTGATTCACTAGTTTTATGTTGTTATTATATTATTTTTATTGAAATGATATTTATTTTCTATATCATGAGGATATGAGGGATTAACAAATCATGCATCATACTATGAGTGAAAGGATTAATTTTACATGCTTTATTCCGTGACATATATATTTTCTACATGTATTTTTTTTATTTTCACATGATTGTGGTTGTGCTTAGTTATTTTTTATCATGTGTTGATTAATTTGTTATAGTTATATAAATTTGATAACCCTTCTTAAAGGAACATGTCATAATTTTGATTAAATGGATTTCATATTATAATTTATAATGTGTATGGGCCCTTATAATTTGGAATGTCTAACCACACAATTCAATAATTTAAATGAAAATTAATGACTAAAATGAATTAAATGAACACCAACTTTGAGATAAAATGGTCACTTTATATGAGAAAATTGAGACATTAAACCCGACTTAACCCTAGTAATGGGATTTGGGCCGTGTCTCTATGACCATTCCACAACCTTTTCTTACAACCATGTCCCAGATTTCTATCCGATGATCCAAAAAAATACAAGGCACATTTGTATAGAATATCCTCCATGATCTGAATAACACACACTCTATGGAAATATATATGTAAATAATATGTTGTAGACAACCTGATCTATGTGCCAATTTCCTTTTGGAGACTTCTCTATAACCTCAACGTAAACCTATGGTTCATATCTTGAAGAACGAAAAAAGTAACCTCGTGTGACTTCAAAATATATAATACATAAAACATTCCAAAATATTAACGTTTTTGATGACTTCTATCATAATAAAATGAATTGACCATGTAAACAGATCAATTACAACCGAAATATTATAACATCAATAGAGATTCCAGGTTAACCCAAAAAATGTCTATGGATACCTCATCCAATTTCTATACTGGAACTAGAAGAGGTTAAAGAAATCCTAAAAGATTAAGATACTCTACCTTAATCTGATGCTAGGTGTATCAGTGGGACACATAATAAAAAATGTCATGCATCATACCCAACCACAAGAATCACTATCTCATATCTTAATAATTCTACATAGTTCATGTATGAATGGTAAAGAAAAATGATAACAACGAGAAGAAACTAATATCTTAATAGATTTTTGGATTAAAAACCAACCCCAAAAGATGATAATACCATCTAAATGGAGCGACAACCCCACAATGGTCTCCCAACCTTAAAGGGTTTCCCGAATTCCTTTGAACTCATCATCCTGCTGCTGAATGCTTATAATAGAATAAATGATTGGAAAAAAAAAATGGAGACTAATAAACACCATACATGACGTATCCTTTTAATCATCTAGATGATGTTGAAGAACAATCTCCATATGGTTACACACATCCGTGGATTCCAAAACTACTTGCGATGACAGTTTTTTGTCAAGAGCATCAACCGTGACATTCACCATAACTTCGGTGTTACTGATATTGATGTCATATATCAAAAGGTATTCCACCCTCTATGTCAATATATGATCATGTCTTTCTCTGAAAATTTAAATCTTAATCAATTAATTATATAAAATACTAAGAAACATACCCCGAAATGATTATGTCACTAATACTAAAGTGCATGCATAAATGTGGAAATCTATAAATAATGATTAGGGTAATTATTCACATGAGGGTGAAGTTAACAAGAACAATAACCCACCACATGATCATCTTGCATGAGAACACAACCCAATCTAGTGATAGATTCATCCCCAAAAACCACATATCCTTTATCAGCCTCTAGTATGATCAGAATATGATCTCATGATAGAAGTCCTTTAAGATCGTCACAACAATAATGACACTTTACATACCATATTAATTTCACCAAATTCCTGGTAATAACTATTAATAGTGATGTGAAATTTGAGAAATCATTGATGAACCATTGGTAGTATCAAAATGGACAAAGTAATCTATGAATTCCAAAGAAGTTACATAGATATTCTCAAGAAAAATAGTATTTACATTAACAGGAACAACTAATAATCCATTCATAGAAATCACGTTCCCTTAGTGTTTCACTTATTGAATAAAAAATGTGAATTTCAAAATCATTCCAAACAAACAATGAATTATCTAGGTATATAAAATCAAACATAGTTGGTTCTGGTGCTCACACTTAGATATTGAACAAACAAAAATTCCATATATAAACACTACCTCAAAAGTTTTGAGATATAGATGGAATATCTGAATCATCAAGTCCATGAAGACTATAGAGGCATTACTTATACCAAATAACATCACAAGATTTTTGAAATGTCCATTCCTTCTCCTGTAATCCATACTCATTATATCACACTCCAAAACTATGAGATGATGATAACCCAAATGAAAAAAAATAATCTAAAACCACTTTCCAACTTTAATTGAACAAATAGATCACCCACACGAAGAAAATGTTACCTTTTCTTGACTGTAAATAGGTTCAACATCCGATAGTTTAAACATAAAAAAAGTTTACCTTCTATCTTCTTAGAAAAAAGAACAGGGATTCGCAAGGGAAAACACTTGGGGAAACCATACCCTTCACCACCATATCATCCAAGTAAATCATAAGCTATTTAAACTCAACTGGATCCATATGATATGATGTTATTGATATCATCAAATCCATAACACCTATTCAATCATAAAATATACCCCCCCTCTCTATAGAAAACAGAATGAAATTATATGGTAAAATGATAGGAAAATCCCCAAAAAGGTTGGGATGATAAAAAATGGTAGAAAAATCGTTAGGGATCAACTACAACAGTAAAAACCCAAATCATATGATTTGGGGGGGGGGGCGACACGAACAGACATCAGATCTCACTCTCCATGAAGCACCCTAGAGTCCCCATCATATGTATGAAACAAGAAATTCCAGTGATAAAAATAAAACTCATCTTGATGATAAATAAGACAATCCATCTCAATGATGACATAAAATAGATCCATACAATGGATAATATAATCCCATACTAGCTTCAAATTGGCTAATGATAGAGAACAATAGGGACACTGAAATACCTTATTTTTACTCTTCTGAAGAGGTGTTGCTATCTCCATTATAAAGAATATGATATCTATTATACGGTTAATCATATAAAAAACATCCATATATAAACGATTGGTAAACACCAATATCAGACAAATTAATAACTACTAAGGATGTAATAAAGACAGTACCTCTTATTATCACTGGACCCACGTCAACCTCTTCCGGAATGTCATCTACTAAGTGAAGGTTATCCGAACTTCAAAAATGTGTCTAGATACCTATTTCCTTTGAATCATCGAACTATACCTTAGTAGCCTTTGGATCCAACTACCATATTGAGTTGTATACATAACCAGACAGAAATAATGCAGATGACCATAACATCCACAACAGTTACACATCATTATATGTGAATGGAAATAAGACAATGTGTATCTGCCCTTACCTCACTCATATAAATTTATTTTCACACCAATAGCTACAACTAGAGGTGCAATAGAGGCTTATTGATAAGAACCACTTTCACATCTCCTTTGATGATCCTACAATTTCCACCTTTTCCCTAGGGTGGCACTAGAATTTAAATTTTGTGTAATAGAAGGGGTGGAATATACACCCATTACTAACATTTTCATATATGCAATCATATCAATATCAACTATCTCCATTTAGGTTGAAAGACACATTCTAAATACCAATGATCTGATATCCCATCATAAACCATATAGATACTTTTTAGCATTCGGTTTGTCTTTCTTCATAACCTATGGCACAATACGAACAAGCTTAGTAAACAAATTGTTGTACTCCGAGGAAGATATCTCTCCCTATGACAAAGAGAGGAACTACTAAGACAATTTCGTCATCAACAACTCTAAAAAAATATAAGAATCGAGTCCTGAAACCCTTCTAGTTCAAACCCACATTCTTATCAACCTATACCATGGAATCCCATAAATGCTTTCTAGGACCCTCATCACTAAACAACACACAATTAACCTTGAGATTCTTATGTTTTTTTAAGGATGAAAAAATTTGATAAATAATTTCCTTCATGTCCTCTTCATATTCGGATTCATTAATAAATTTAATGAAAGTTTGATTCTCATACTAGAACTCCTGTGATAGATCTCTGTATCTACTACCTCCTGGATGTACATAGTATAACTAAAATCTAAAATTGTGGAACATTTTGATTAATTGAATGAACATACCATATGATTTTCTCAACAAAGTTATTGTCTATAAAAGGAATCCCTTAAGGATTATCAACTACACCTTCCCGAGGAACTCATAAAACATGTTTCACAGACATGTTGCATCATATTGAAAACAATAAATGATCATATGATAGATCAATATCCAATAAAAATAGAAAACCCATTAAAAATTCACAGACTATCCATAAGAACTCAAAATTGGAGACAAATATCTGAACATCCCATTGTAACTTGAGTCTCATCATTGAATGATCTGTCCATGCACTTACAATAACATTCCTATGAAGTCCTTAAAATACTTTCTCAAATCTAATAAACATCCCATGAAAAGGAATTTTAATTAAAAAGCAATCTTGGATACCAATATATAATACACCAACCCAAATACCCGCTCAATGTAGTACCTATCCTAATAGGCCACATACCTGAATGGAGTTCCCAATCCCCATAGGCTAGAGATTATAACTCGAGCACTAGAAAACCAATAGGGTGAATGATTTATCTCAACATGATCCAAAAACATGAAAACTTTATACAACAATGATAATAGTAAAAATATAAATATATTATATACTAAAAACAAAAAAGAAAAAAAAACTCCAGAAAAGAAATGAGCATTCAACTACTCATATAAACACAAAGTAATATAGGAAATCCAACTACTCTTCATGGTAGAATGGGAAGACTCACAACATCTCATCACATGAAACCCTAACTAAACTAACCATAAACCTTACTAACTCACCACAATGCCTATCCACTACCTTCAATGAAAAACATACAGTGTTCTACACACCACTAAAGAAGTGAACGCGGTGTGGGATAACATGCTTAGTATGACCTCACCATGGAGTTCCATAACAAGACTCTATAAAAAAAAATTCATGTATTCTCATTCAAAATAATACATGGCATCATAAGTAGCAATGTAGTTTTATCAAATCATGGTAAATATTTACAATTTTAAAAAATTCCAAAACCAAGGTACATATATTGATTTCAAGAATAAATTCTATTATCAATTATAAAAAACAAAATCATTCATATCAAATAAAAAAATGTATAATAAAAAATATAGGTAAATCACACCTCGTAACTCAATAGGCCAGAATAGCAGACTAATCAAACAACATAATATAGCTAGTGCACTACAAGTACAAAGAATACAAGCCTAATGGGCATAGAAACATCCGATGAGTGAACCAACCAATAATTAAATTAACATGTCCCTATGACAGAATGCATTGGGAGTAGATAAAATCCATATGACCAGATCCCCAAAATGTAATATGGATGATGAACCTAAGATAAACCATCCACCATTATATGCAATGCTTCTAATGGGATGGATTCAAATTATCATTTCAATGAAATGAAAACATCCCTTTTTTATATTTACCAACACCACAACAAAACTGGGATTATCCAGCCCTAGGGATTTAACAATGCTAGTTTAAAGTGCTGTTAAAGACCACGTTTGTTAGTCCTCAAATAAGATCTATTGAAGGGGGTCTTTTACAACAACAACAAAAGAACACTTAAATGGGACCCTTTATTAGCACATGTAAAAAGGCACGAAAAAAGGCTCTCCTTTATTATCACTATTAAAAAAACTGATAAATGGGGGACTTTATCGATTCTTGTCAAATTCAATGATAAAGGGGGCCTTTATCAGTGCTTTTTAATACATTTAATAATGTTTATTTTTGAAAAAAAAATTCATTAGAAATAATATATAAATTTATAATATGTTTATATTGATATAAATATAATATATATTTTGTAAAAAAAAATTAGATACAGAAAAATATACATCTACACTTAATATATAAGATATTTTGTGAAAATTTATTATAAATTAACTTAAAAAATATTATGAATTAATAATTTGTTAATTATTATTGAGTAATAGTCATTTAATAACAATTATAAGATGGAAAAATAATAAAAATATAATAAAAGATCTAAAAAAATTTTAATATGTAACTTGATCATCCAATGACCATAAATTTTTACCTCAGTGTTTGTTTGAGATCTACCACATATCAAATCGAATCTTGCAATGATATCTATACCTTGGTGATGGGGGTAACCCATGGTAAGATTTTTTGACGATAAAAAGGCCCAAAAATCCTCCAAAAATGAGTTTTTAGTTGGGGTACCCCATGTTTATAACATTGGATGAATTTTCTACCTCTTTTGATGTATTATTATATTTTTTTATGAAGAATGAATTTATTCCCAAGTATTACATTCATATTGAAATTATGGTTTTGAATATTTATCATTTTTAATATTTTAATGTCATTTATAATCAAATGTATAAAAATATATACATATTTTTTATTTATTTAGATATAAAATGTTAATTTTATAAATAAATATTTAAACATATTTATATATAAAATATATTTCCCAACTTATAAACCTTATCCTAATAAATTCTAATATCCATTTAATTTAAAATAAAAATGGGATAATATTTACATACCTATAAAATTAATGTATATACGTTTTATATATATAAATATTATTGTTTTTGTCTTGACATACCAATATATATTTATCTATATATTCAAATATATGTATTTAAATATTAATATATAATATATTTTAATAAATATAAATACCTATAATTATATTCATAGATGAACACACACATAGAGATATATATATATGTAGGTATCTATAAATACAGACATACTCAAAAAAATAATATTTTACTTATGTATTTAAAATTATATAAATAAAGGAAAAATAAAGAAATAAATATAAAGAAATATATATATAAATATATGTGTAAAAAATGCAATGGTATATGTATATAAATATATTGATATATCATAAAATTGAAGACAAAACAATATAAGCAGTAGAATAGGTGTGGGTTTATGAAATGGAGTTCTCAGGTTCGAAACTTGCTAGAGGTAAGGGTGTGTGGGGAGGGGGTGGAATTATCTAAAGCACAGAAAAGCGTGGGGATGGGGGCACCGGGGTGTGTGGGTAACAAGCACTGATAAAGTGGGATGGGTACCGCTAATAAAAGGTTGGGATGTTTTAAAAAACAAATTTATCTTTCTTTATTAGTAGGACCTTTATGAGATCTTTTTTAATGCTAGTAAATGGTTCCATTACAAACATTAAAAAATTTGTTGATAATTATGGCCTTTAACATCGCTAAAAAGAACGGATAGTGGACCCCATTATCAATGTTGTTTAGCACAGTTAAAGGGGGCCTTTACTAGCATTTTTTATGAGTGCATATAATGCCAACCCTTCAATATCAATCACACTACTAGAAAAACAGGTATTTATGACGGGTCATTTGCGATGGGATCCCGTCGCAAATGGCTTTTTGCGACGGGGGCCCGTCGCAAATGACCTGTTGCTGAAAACGGCGTCGCAACAACACTTATTTGTGACGGGCCCGTCGCTAAAGCCTTTTTTTGCGACGGGTATTCTCCCCGTCGTAAATAGTACTCCGTATATTTGTAAAAAACTTTTAAAATAGTTTTTGCGACGGGTCCCGTCGCAAATACCTGTTGCGATGGGACCCGTCGCAAAAACTATTTTTTTTAAAATAAATAAAAAACTATTAATAAATTATTTTAATTCATATAATAATAATAATATTTGCAACGAGCATAGTATCCCGTCGCAAATACTATAAAAAAATAAAAAAAATTATTAATAAATTATTTTAATTAATATAATAATAGATTTATAATTCACAAATAAAAATAATGAATTATTTTAATTAATATAATAATAATAGAATTATAATTCAAAAATAAAAAATAATAGAATATTAATAAATGATTTAATTAATATAATAATATTAGATTTATAATTCATAAATAAAAAATATTAATAAGTTATTTTAATTAATATAAAAATAATAGAATTATTTTACATTCAAATATTAATATAATTCAAGTATTACAAAAAATATAATTAAATTATAATATTATAAAATTTTAATATATATATATAATTTAATATTACAAAATATAAATAATATTATTATTCATATTAATATTTTTATTTAAAAATATAATATTATTAATATTTTATAATGAGACAGAAACTACGAATAGAAAATAAATCATATTTTGATTTCACAAATTTTATAACATAAATACAAACTCTAATCTGAAGGAGGGGGGGAGGTGGGGGATATGCAGATGGTGGTGGAGGAAACTCCATCCCTAAAGCATGAGTGAGTCGGCGCATGTACTCCATCTGCTCCTGATGCTGCTGCTGCCACCGACTCGTCTGCTCCTCGTACAGCTGCTGCTGGCGTCGACGCTCCTCCTCATGCTGCTGGCGCATCTGCTCCTGCTCCTGTCGGAGACACTCTATCAGTGCAGTCAGAGATCGCAACTGATCCTCATACTGTGTAGTAGAAGAAGATGCACGAGCTCCTCTAGAGCTGGACGCCGACATCGCAACACTTCCATAATAATCTCTGGGAGTCAGTCGAGAGTCGATACCAACTACCCGGCCCTTCTCGAGGGCATACTGGGTGGCCTGCATCCATGCCGCCTCATCAAACTGACGGCCAGTGGTCTGATCTGATGACTCGGCCTGACTCTCAGGCCGGGCTTGTGACGCTGTGGCCTCATATGACTCCTATAGTTGCAATTTAAAATTAAAATTGATAATATATTATATGCAGTTAATTTTTAAACTTGAAAACAAATAATACTGACCACGATGTGATGCTGACGATCACCTCTGAGCTCCCCAGTAGCAGGATCACTATACATCCTCCGATATAAGTCGTACTCTCTAATATCGGGGTGCTCGACAGCATATAAGAATAAAAAGTAAACTGTTAATATTTATAGTTATATAAAATATTTATAAATAATGTACGTACCAGAAGTTGTCTATGAGTACTGAAATAACGACTCCCAACTCGATGAGTCACCTCCTGTCTCCCCAGATTCTTCCTCCCCACCGATGATCTCCTCTGAAAGGAACCACTCAACCAGTGCGCACATAATCCATACCACACATGGGATGAAATGTCCTCTGGTCGGTATTCTCTACATGACTCGTCAAAATCTGACACTCATGCTTTCTTCATCGCAGCTTTTCTTAAATTGTGAAAAAACTGACGAAGGCGATCACGAATGGCCACCTCCCATGCCTCATGGATGGCGTCACGCATGGTATCCTCGATCGGATACCATAAACCCTACAAATAAATCAATATATCAAGTTAGAAATGAAATAATTTTCAAAATAAAAATTATTTATTTACGTACGTACCAACCAATGGCCGAACATGGCCTGCTGCACATCAATGGGAATCTGCTCCCATGTGGTCCACGACTGAGAGAAATAGTTGCGCAAAATAGTGTTGCCATGTCCGACTGCTATATGCGGAAAACAATAAAAATAATAAACATTTATTATGTGAATAGATTAATGAAATCTTAGTCAAATCCACAGGTTATCACACAGGTTATCACACCTCCGTGTGCGTGGATCAAACCCAATACGTGGACGTCGCTCGGGGACGGTGTTAGGAATCATCAATCGTGCAAGACCGCACCCCCTCCGCGTACTCCCTGGAGCGCCTGCAGGCTGATGGTCATCCGTCAACAACTCATCCGCATCGAAAGTCAGGTCAACATCTGCCAACTCACGAAATGTGGCGTCGTCCATCTGAAACAGAAAATGTTAATGTTAGAAAATAATTGATAATTACTATTATATATACATATATACATATTATGATTGTATATAAATACCATGGAATTCTATGAGTGTTCATCTTCATCATCATCTTCATATATGTCAATGTCATCTTCATATTCCTCCTCAACATCATCGATATCCATTCATGTTACACTTGCTTCATCTCTTACCATTTCAAATTCATATGTGACATCATTAACATCATCATCATCACCGACTCTTAAATGTTGGGTGTCTTCATCGATACTCATGTCTCTTTGTAAAAAATATTGATTTTTAGTACTCTCTTGAAAAACTTCAATTCTTTGCACATCAGTGAAAGCACATTCACTTTGACTAAACTGATTGTCTCGAATTTTGATTTTTATTACACTCCACCAATCAGTCAAGTCTCTTGATGTAGCACAGTACATTGCGTAATAAACATGATATGCCTGTTGAGCCAATAAGAATGGTTCATTTACTGTGAGAACACTTTTACATTTAATATCGATGATTCCATGAGTCGGATGAACACACACGCCTCTCTCTGTATCCAACCACCGACATTTGAACATAGTTATGTAATGTTGTCCAAGATAACAGAGTTCAATGATTTCATCAAGTATTCCATAAAAGTCAACTTCATTTTCTCGATGATGAGATCCTCTCAAGCTAACTCCACTGTTCATTGTTTTTTTCGATTCCCCATATGCATGTGTGTGGAATCGAAATCCATTCACCACATATGCATTATAAGTGTTAACATGTTTGGAAGGTGGGTTACTCAATACACACAGCTGTTTGTCAATTTTATCAGCATGTCGAGACACCTGAAAATTTGTCAAATAATTATCAATAGAGTAAACTATACATTGAATGAGTTGATAAATGATAAAGAATTTATGTTACCATTTTTTGAAACCACTGAGAGAAATTTTTCAGTCGACGTTCTTCGAGAGCAGCTGCTGTAATTTGTAGAATCTGTTTCTTGATATGATTATCATACAACCTATAAAAACCAAAGTTAGTTACTATAACATAAATGATAGAATAATTGATATAAACACTTACAATACAACTGATGTCATCTCTTCACAATTGAGCAGAACATACGTATGAGCTCTATGATGTTCATCATCTGAAAGCCAGCGTTCATAAACTCAACCAAAACCATGCTCTGACTGGTTGAAAACAGATAATTGATTGTCGATTTCATCAATATTCCTATCGTTCCGTCCCATTCATTTGTGTTTTGAAGGATACTCAGATTCAAAATAATGGGAGCAGAAAAAAGATATTTCCCCTTGCAAATAAGCTTCTGCAATGGATCCTTCAACAGATGCTTTGTTACGTACTTTTATTTTCAATTTTTTCATGCATCTTTCAAATGGGTACATCCATCGAAACAATACTGGACCTCCACATTTGGCTTCATATGGAAAATGTAACATCAAATGTTCCATTGAGTCGAAGAAAAACGGCGGAAATATTTTTTCCAGTTTATATATAATTACAACAACATCTTTTTCAAGTTTTCCTAGAGCATCATAATCTGCCGTAGCTGCACAAATTTCCCGAAAAAAATGAGACATGACTGTTATGTAATCCCAAATCAAAGAATTAAACATACCTCTTAATCCAATGGGTAGAAGTCTCTCCATTATAACATGACAATCATGACTTTTTAATCTAGTAATATGACCATTCTTTACACATCTACCCAAATTGGAAGCACAACCATCTGGAAGTCTCAAATCTGCAATCCACTGACAAAATAATAATCGGTTTTCTTTAGACAGTGTATAAGCTGCTTTTGGTTTCAGTATCCTTTCTGTTCTCACATTCTCAAATAGTTCCAATTCTGGACGCCAGCAAATTTGGGCAAGATCTAAACGTGCATTTACATTGTCTTTGCTCTTTCCTGGCGTATCCAAAACAGTATGAAAAAAATTATCAAAATAGTTCTTCTCAATATGCATGACATCTAACATGTGTCGGACCAACGGATTAGACCAATATGGAAAATCCCAAAATATGCTACGTTTAATCCAATTGTGTTCTTTCCCAAAACCAGAAATTTTCTGTTGGTTTATTGTGGGACCAAAAGTGATGGGAGGTAATGAAAATACAACTTATTTTAACTCCGAACCTGATAGCATTTTTGGAGGTCCATCCCTTTCAACTGTTCCTTTTCTGAAATGAGATCTGTTTCTGCGAAAAGGATGATCAGCTGGAAGAAATCTGCGATGATAGTCAAAATAACAAGGTTTCTTTCCGTTAATGAGCATAAATGCTTTGTTCTCTCCCATACATTAATGACATGATTTCTGACCATGTGTACTCCAGCCATATAACATCCCATAAGTCGGGAATTCACTTATTGTCCACATCAATGCTGCTCTCAGTATGAAATTCTGTTTCGTTGCAACATCATATGTACTGGCACCAGTACTCCACAATAAATTTAATTCATCAATCAATGGTTTCAAATAAACATCAATATTTTTCTTCGGATGTCCTAGAATTAGTAAAGTCAAAAAGATATATGGCTCCTTCATCAACATCCATGGAGGTAAATTGTACGGAGTTAAAAAAACAGGCTAACATGAATATTGACTACCATAAGATCAAAACGGACAGAACCATCAGTGGAAAGGCCCAGTCGAACATTTCTAGCTTCTAAAGAAAAGGATGGATGAACTCTATCAAAATGTTTCCATGAATCACCATCGGCTGGATGATTTAAGCTTTTATCAGTTGAAATATTCTCTTTATGCCATGACATCATTATCACTGTATTCTTAGACATGAATAAACGCTGAAGTCTGGATGTAAGAGGAAAATATCTCAACTGTTTTACAAGAATCAAACCAGACTTCTCATGTTGTCCTTCATTATATCTCAGTTGCCCACATGTGGGACAACTATCCAACGACTCATTTTCCCCAGAATATAAAATGCAGTCATTTTAAAATTCATGAATCTTCTGACAAGTAAGTCCCAAATTTCGAACCAGCCTCTTACTCTCATAGTAATTTGCAGGTAAAACATTTCCTTTGGGTAACAGTATTTTAAGCAAAGAAAATATCTGGTCAAAACAGGTGTTTGACATTCCGTTATCTGATTTGATAGCCATAAATTTTGCAACTGCTTCTAATTTTGTCATGTTGCAGCCAGGATATAATGCATCCTCAGCAGACTTCAACAACTCATAAAATTCAGACGGTGCCAACTCAGGATTTGAAGCTATATCAACCGGAGTTTCTGTATGTTGAACAGACGAACCTGCAACATCATGTACTAAATCATGAAACCGGGATGGATCCGGAATCAAGTTGGTATCACCTGCTCTGGAACTGTTTTCACCGTGTTGATACCAAAAAACATAATCTAGTTGAAAACCAAAACGCAAGAGATATTCTCCCACTTTTTCAAACGTGTCAAACGTTCTCGATGCACATTTTCTGCATGGGCATTTTATTTTGCCTTCTGAAACAAATTCTTGATTTGATGCCGCAAATGATAAAAAAGTCTCCACACCCTCTACATATACTTGATTTAAACCAGAACCGTTTGGATTTCTACGTTGATTTATCCATATGCGGTCACCTAATAATGATTGTTGGCGACCTCGTTGTTCCATATTTCTCTATAAAATAAAAATGCATTACTGGTTTTGAATAATTTGTTAGAAAAAACACTGAAGCTAGGATAATTATAGAGTTTAGATCATACACAACTGACGAAAACATTTTATTGAGATAGACCTAAAAATTGACCCTTTAAGAATTAAATATGTTGAGAATAAAGCAAAACATGTCACAAATATTGATAATTTTAATATTATATAAATTTTATTATTATTTTCATAGTACTAATATTATTGGTAATTAATACTAATTATTGGTAATTATTACTAAATATTGGTAATTATTGGTAATTATTGGTAATTATTGGTAATTATTACTAATTATTGGTAATTATTACTAATTATTGGTAATTATTACTAATTATTGTTAATTAATACTAATTATTTGTAATTATTACTAATTATTGGTAATTATTGGTAATTATTGGTAATTATTGGTAATTATTACTAAGTATTGGTAATTATTACTAATTATTGGTAATTATTACTAATTATTGTTAATTATTACTAATTATTGTTAATTATTACGAATTGTTGGTAATTATTGGTAATTATTACTAATTATTACTAATTATTACTAATTATTGGTAATTATTACTAATTATTCGTAATTATTATTAATTATTACTAATTATTCCTAGTTATTGTTAATTATTACTAATTATTGGTAATTAGTACTAATTATTACAAATTATTACTAATTATTACTAATTATTGGTAATTATTACTAATTATTACTAATTATTACTAATTATTTGTAATTATTGGTAATTATTGGTAATTATTGGTAATTATTACTAATTATTGATAATTATTACTAATTATTGGTAATTATTATTAATTATTACTAATTATTACTAATTATTACTAATTATTTCTAATTATTGGTAATTATTACTAATTATTACTAATTATTACTAATTATTACTAATTATTGGTAATTAATACTAATTATTACCAATTATTGGTAATAATTGGTAATTATTACTAATTATTGGTAATTATTACTAATTATTTGTAATTATTGGTAATTATTGGTAAGTATTGGTAATTATTACTAATTATTGTTAATTATTACTAATTATTGTTAATTATTACTAATTATTGTTAATTATTACTAATTATTGTTAATTATTACTAATTATTGTTAATTATTACAAATTATTGGTAATTAACACAAATATTACTAATTATTAATAATTATTGGTAATTATTACTAATTATTGGTAATTATTAATAATTATTACCAATTATTCCTAATTATTGTTAATTATTACTAATTAATTGTAATTAGTACTAATTATTACTAATTATTACTAATTATTACTAATTATTGGTAATTATTACTAATTATTACTAATTATTACTAATTATTGGTAGTTATTACTAATTATTGGTAGTTATTGTTAATTATTGGTAATTATTACTAATTATTCCTAATATTTTCTAATTATTACTAATTATTACTAATTATTGGTAATTATTACTAATTATTACTAATTATTTGTAATTATTACGAATTATTACTAATTATAGTAATTATTACTAATTATTACCAATTATTGGTAATTATTGGTAATTATTACTAATTATTGGTAATTATTGGTAATTATTGGTAAGTATTGGTAATTATTGGTAATTATTTGTAATTATTACTAATTATTGGTAATTATTTCTAATTATTGTTAATTATTACTAATTATTGTTAATTATTACTAATTATTGGTAATTATTACTAATTATTACTAATTATTACTAATTATTACTAATTATTACGAATTATTGGTAATTATTACTAATTATTTGTAATTATTACTAATTATTGGTAATTAATACTAATTATTGGTAATTATTACTAATTATTACTAATTATTACTAATTATTACTAATTATTGGTAATTATTACTAATTATTGGTAGTTATTGTTAATTATTGGTAATTATTACTAATTATTCCTAATTTTTACTAATTATTACTAATTATTACTAATTATTACTAATTATTGGTAATTATTACTAATTATTACTAATTATTACTAATTATTGGTAATTATTGGTAATTATTGGTAATTATTACTAATTATTACTAATTAATACTAATTATTGGTAATTATTGGTAATTATTACTAATTATTCCTAATTATTCCTAATTATTCCTATTTATTACTAATTATTACTAATTATTACTAATTATTGGTAATTATTTGTAATTATTGGTAATTATTGGTAATTTTTCCTGATTATTACTAATTAGTGGTAATTATTAGTAATTATTACTATTTATTACTAATTATTGATAATTATTAATAATTATTACTAATTATTGGTAATTATTACGAATTATTGGTAAGTATTACTAATTATTGGTAAGTATTACTAATTATTGGTAATTATTACTAATTATTGGTAATTATTACAAATTATTGGTAATTATTACTAATTATTGGTAATTATTACTAATTATTACTAATTATTCCTAATTATTGATAATTATTGGTAATTGTTCCTAATTAATTGTAATTAAATGAATAATTACCAATAATTATGAATAATTACCAATAATTACGAATAATAACATTATTAGTATATTTTATTATTAATATTAAAATAATATAATTTTCTAATTTATATACAATTCTCGTTTCATCTGTGCGTTTTCTATCTCCACATACAAATAATACAGGTGAAGACAGCAAACACACAGATGAAAAGAGAATTGTATATATATATAAAATTATATTATTTTAATATTAATAATAAAATATACTAATAATGTAATAATGTTATTATTCCTAATTATTGGTATTTATTACTAATTATTAATATTTATTCTTAATTATTAAAAAATTATTACTAATTATTCCTAATTACCATTAACTATGAACAATACTAATAATTTAAATTTGTTAAGTAAGAAAACAATGTAAACATAATTAAATTACAACTAATTAAGAATAATTGAAACTAATTAAAAATTAAAAATAAATATTAAATTAAAATGAACATAAATACCTTGAAAATTGATCTGCTCTGATCGTTCTTCAAAACATTAATATCAACTCCGGAGAAAAAAATTAAACTTGAGAAAAACTGAACTTTAGAAATAAAACTTCGAGAGAAGAAGAAGATGGAGTTTGAGAATGATTTGAAAAAAACTGATGGGGGTATTTATAGGTTAGATTATTTGCGACGGGTCCATTTGCGACGGGAATCCCGTCGCAAATACCTTAGCCACCATTTATTACGGTCAACGGTTAAATAGTTATTTGCGACGGGTCCCGTCGCAAATAACCACCTGCCGACATACTATTTGCGACGGGGAAATATTCCCGTCGCAAATACCTTTTACCGCCGCCGGTTATTTGCGACGGGAATATTCCCCCGTCGCAAATATGTTTCCCGCGATTTGGCGCGCAACGCGCGCCAGTTCTTTTGCGATGGGGAAATCATTCCTGTCACAAAAGCCTACTTATTTGCGACGGGCAAATACCCCCGTCGCAAATAAGTTTTTAACGGGGCTATTTGCGACGGGATTTATTCCCGTCGCAAATACCCATTTTTCCCGTGGTGTCACATTATATGCCCTTTTATTGAACTGATAAAGACATTTTACGAGCACTATTAAATTCCATATTTTTACTAGTGAAAAACAAGGGAAACCCCATTTATAAATAATCTATTTATGAAAAAAAAACAATCATGAATCAATCATTTATAAATTAATTGATAAAAACATGACCAACAATGTTCATCAACACTTTCTAGAGATGGAACCGCCTACCTTAATGTTTGGGTGCACATTCCCATGAATGATCCACCAACAACAAGATCACAACAACAACAATAGAGGCCCTAAAACCAATCTATACATCTTAAAATTGATCCAATTCAACAAAAGCGTTGGCAGAGAAGATTAAATGACACATACATCCAAAAAATTACTTGCTATAACACAAAATAAAGAAGAAGGTCATTGGAATAATATCTCCCCACAAATCTAGAATATAAAAAAATATTCATCATAATGGATTAAAAGATAAAATAGCATAATTATGCAACACTAGCACAATCAAAGCAATGAAGAAGTAGAAAATCCTACTCACACGAAGAGATATGATCCAACCAAAATGATGATCCAACACCGAATATATAAATCCATAATGAATGGAGACTCCAAATATATTCAAATATGATTTATTGGTCAAGATTAAAGGGAGTTGTGGGTGAATGGAATAAAATTTCAATCACAGAGCACCCTAAAAGTCACCCTCAAAATAATTACATGATGTGTAAACCCTTTACATGTCATGTAATCCATGAAGCTCCAGTATGCTGAAAACCCAATTTCATTTTTATTAAGAAAATATTTTTCTTATTACAGAAAGTGTAAATCCTACAAAATGTTTATTTCATTCTCACTGTTTACCAAGTTTAGGACCTATGTCTAGTGACCGAATACATGTCGTGTAACCCTTATACATGTTGTGTAATCACTTATCATACAACTAAAAATGTAGATTCTTTGAAAAAGGCACAAATCAAACATGGTCATTCTCTATAATCAGGGAGAACCCCTATAGGTCATTAACAAATTTATTATTGGATTACATTAATTGAAAAAAAATTCATCACCAAAAATTAGTCATTCCCCTAAAAAATTCTCTTTATCCTCAGGTGTCCAATGAAGCACCCAATTAAAGGGAAAGAACAAAGAAAGAGAAGTTGGTTACATAAAAGTGGGTAAAAATGTTAAAAAATTTATGATATATACAAGTTTTTTTATATAAAAAATTTTATAGTATTTTATAGATATGGAAGAAGAAAGAAAACTAAAACTCTTGGTTGAGATTAATACCTCTTCATTAGATAACCTCCTTAGGATTACACCAAAATCCCTCATAGAATGGAATACATATTAGAAAATTGGATATAGGTTGTGATTATGGAATAAATGAATTTATTTTTATTGGTATCGGTAGAACCAATAGGTTTTACAAGGGCGATGTGAGAAGGATTGAGGGTTTCTTTTTATATGTGGGGGAGAGGACATACATTATATTATTGAAATACATAAAGTGTTAAAAAAAATTCACATTCTAAAAAGCACTAAAATGGATCATTATCCAAATTAATAGTTTATAAGGTATAAATATGTCCGTTAAATGGGATATTTACAAATTTTTTAAGTTATTATACCACTTATTCTTTAAATTAACCAACTGGAAAACCCATTTTATCCATAAATATGATAATTTCATTTTACTGGTTTTAATATTCATTTTGACCAAAAATTATGTTTAACTTATTATATAATATTTACTATGATGATTGAATATATGGAATAAATTTTTAAAAATTCTAGTCACAGATGTGTAAAATATCTATTTAAATGTTATCCCAAAAACAGAAATGAAAAAATAATTTTCCAAATTAAAACTTTACTTATATATATAATGTTTTAAAACAAATTCATAATGAAAAATATAAAAAAACTAAATTTGATAAATAAAAATATAATTGTAATAATTTTACTTTAAAGAACATATTACAATAAAATGGTGCATGTCAATGATTAAAAAAAGACATTTTTTTAATAAAAATTAGTATTTTTACAAGTCATCTGAAAAATAATCTTTTCAAAAAATACTAAAAAATTCACTCAAAGATAATTTTGACCTATATATTACAAAAATAAATTTTAATTTTTAAGAAAAATTTAAAAAAATTTAAAAAACTAATTTTATTATTTATTCACAAAAATCCATAATTGTTTTTGTAGAAAATAATATTTTTGAAATTAATAGAAAATTTCTAAAAATTTAGTAAATTTTTAGAGATATGTTTTATTTATATTAGAAATAATAATTAATATTGACGATATGATTCTTTATGTTCATACTTATAATTTCAAAAAAAATTCTTATAACAGTCATGTTTAAATAATAATTTAACTAATATATTGTTGTTAGTTAAAACTGGGAGATACGTGTAACGAAAGATATAAAATAAATTAAATTATTTGAAAAAAAGTTTCATAAAAGAATAGGGTGTTTCAAAATCATTGTAAATAATATGTTTTTATAAGTAGATTTTAGAGTATGTATGAGACATCAAAGATTGTTTCAATGAATGGATTCCATAATGTTAAAGGTTATGATGTAATTAAATTAGAAAATTTTAGGAGTTATGGATACCATCATGAGTTAATAATAATATGTTTTATCATACGTTTACAGGTATAGATACCCCTTTTATGTCACCGATGATTGGATTTTATGTGATTACATATATTTTTGGAAAATAATAATAATTTTTATCATAATATATATCATTAATTTATATATAGATTGTTATAAAATGGTTATTTATTCATAAAGTTAATAAAAAATTCTATGATCAAAGGATTCCATGTATTTTTGCTTTAGGATATTGTAATAATGATATTGATTTAAGTATAATTCAAAATTAACCCTAGTATAAATTAGAAGAACCGAAAGTGAAAAATATAACTACTATAAATATTCTATGTTTCGATAAATATTAGAGTGTGTATTTTCCTAGAATAACTATCCCTCTCTGGATATAAAAAAGTCAATATAAGGACTTTTAAAATGTACTTAGAGGTAATATCCCTGAAAAATATTTGCTGAGTGTTAATTTAGTATTCAATCGATGAACAAATATATGAAAACTGTACACCATGTTTGAAAATATCTAGGGATATTCATTGGTTTATTCAAAATATATTTATGATATATTTTTAAGGATTTTAATACATTGTTATATCAAGAGTCATGAATATATTACGAAAACAACAATCTATTATGATTAATGAGAGATGTTATATTTGTTGAGGACAAATTTTTTTAAGGTGATAAAATGTAGCACATTCAGATTATTGTATTTGTTTTCTTTTAAATAAAATAATTTATTTATCTAGATTTTATCACACATAATAATGAACTAATATAAAAAATGAAATATTAAAAAAAATATGAAATAAAAAAGTTATAACAAAACCATCAAGTTGGAATATGTAAATATAAGTGACCACATGATGAAATATATGTATAAAGTAGAGAAAATGGGTTCTCAACATGTTTGACTTTCTTACAAGTCACATTTTTTCAATCTTGTAAAGGATAGAACCACTGTTTTATTTTCCATAGTCCTTGTTCAAATAGATCTAAACAAGTAAGCCATTAAATAATTCATCCATGGGAGTTGTTCACGATTATGGAATTCACTATGATATCATTGATATTTGAATAGCCACATGAATGGAAACCATTTCAATTATTACCCTTATATATTATTCATAGGTATTCAGATTGTTTAGAAGTAGAACATAGAATGATATATCCATGTTATTATAAAGAAATTTTATAAGTGTATTTTCAATTTTTTGAAATTCAATAAAATTTACATTTTAAAAAAATAATTTAACTAAATAATAATGTGTTTACATAATATCAATTTATTGATCAAATTTAATTAATTAATTATTAAATAAGTAATAAGTTATAATATATTAGGAATAAAATAATTTAGTGTTAATAAGGTATATTTTTAAATAATTTTTTTAATTCTAAATGTTATTTATTTTTATCCTAATGAACTAAATTTATCAATTTTAAATAATGAATTTTATTAAATTCAATTATGATATATATGAACATTAAAATTAACAATCATATAATTTTATTACATATCCTTGAATAGGAATAAATATACCTTATGCTCTAACAAAACATTTTTATAAAAATTGTTTTTCATCATTATTGATTATTGTATGATAATAAATTTCTATACATTATATAAATTTAATCAAGTGAAATATGTTTCATATTATTAATAATCCAATTAATTTTTTTAGTAATTTAGTTTTCATTTTAGGCCATAATACATTGTTACCAAGGTAATTATTAATCACCACAATGAAATATAAAATAATATAAAAGTTTTATGTCAAGAGATGATGTAAAAAATCACAAATTGGGTTGATAATGGATTTAATAATAGTAGAATTTATTTTAATAATTTATTAGAAATTTTTTATCCATGTTACATGAATATTATAACAACACTGCTCTTTATTACTAACTTTAACATGATTTAAATCATAAAATAGAACTTAAGGAAATGATAAGGATCATGAGGAATAGTTTAATGGCAAATTGGGAAAATTACATGAAAACATAAGAAATAAAATACACCATCATTATTTAAAACATATTTTACATGACCACAACATTCCGTCATAGATTGCATTGCATGGGATAACCTAAGGACATATATAAGAAAAGGGTGAACTATAAAGATCATTTAGCAGTATATAAGTCACAACCAGAAAAATAGAACACATTTCTGGAAATATGCATATCATGGGATCATAATAGAACCATGAACATGAAGTCAGGATATATCATAACTATAATATCATGGAGATGTGGAAACAACATTTAACATGATATTAGTATGATCTAAGCCTCATTTCACAAAGGGCATGAGTAAACCCTAATTACACATGAATTAGCATGAGTAAACCCTAATTTTATAAGAATTCACATGATTAAACACTAATTTCACATGACATATCATTAAAATATTCTTTACCCAATGCATTGGAGCTCTATTAAGGGGAACTCTTCTTAATCATTTCATTTCATGCACAAGTGTGCCACATAGATCATACAACATGGATTCATTAAATATTATAATTTATTTTGTGAATAAAATTTGTGGAATAAATAAATATTATTCCACAATAAAAAAGTACATGTTTATAAATTTGAATACCCTTGACATTGAAATGGTTATGGTATTCACTTACACAAAGATTTTGGGTTGGGAATTTTTTTTGTAACTTCAACTGCATAACAATGTCCAATTGAAATCGTAAAATGTGTCAATGAGAAAAAAGGGGTATCTAATCATTTATGCATTAAATGTACAGTAAGGGGGTTATGTAACATAATATCCCATTATATGTAATTGAATTACATTCATAATATAAAAGGAATACTGTAATATAAATGATGATTGATAAATCCCTTAAAGAATTTATTAATGGTATCGTATGTACATGGAAGGGATTAATGAGAGAGAAATGAGCCTCTAATAATCCAAACATATGAAGGGATGTATAAGTGTGGTTCAAAATTATATACCAACATTTTTAATTGAGACTAAAATAGGATAAAAATATAAGGAAACATGGACATAAATAAATAAGGATGGAATGTGAGGATCAATTAATTAAGTGTGTGACTTCAAGAGATTGAGGAGGGGATACATGAGAAATTAGAGTGCCTTTGGAGGATTTTAGAGAGAGGAGGGATGAGTAGGGATGTAAACCATGTATTTTTAGTTAAGAGAAGTGGGTGCATTGGTGTGATTATATAGGAAAAGGTAGTGAAATTCTTTAATACATCACAAACATAGGTTTTGGAATCTATATAATTAAATATTAAAAACCGGAAACCATCCCATGATTTTTGAAAAAGGGGAGTGGAAAAAATTATTTTATAAGGCTACTGGATGAACATATTAAAATTTTAGGCACTCTAATGTGTATGGGAGTAGCACTCTCAAGGAAATCATTCTAAAATGTTGAAATATTTTATAAGTCATGGTGGGTAAACTAAGGAATTTTAAAATTAATAAAAAAATATAAAATCATATTATTTTAATGGAGAAAATCCATTGGTAGAATATACCTTTTATAGTATTTTATTACATCACTATTGGGTCATTATGATGTCCAATTTCACATTATATATTTAAATAGTATTTATTTTTTACCCAATAAATCATCTATCATAGAAATTTTTTAAAATTTCACTATTAGATAATTTTGATTTCATGAATCCAAAAATAATATACTTTTTATCTAAATAATTTTCTAAGTATGTTAATTTTTAAATTTATATTAAAAAATGACATTTATTGAAAATAAAATTGTTTTGTAAAAAACTGATTTCAAACCTTAATAAAAATTACAATTGTGTAAAAATTATACGATTTTTTATATTTAATAATAATTAATTTAGAAATAATATTTTATTAAAATAATATTTAATTAAAAATTCAATAATTCATGAAAATTTATTTCAAAATTGAATATTAACTAAAAATACTATATGTTCTTTAAACACAATTTAAAAATTAATAATAATAACAAGAATGTATATTATTTATTCAATTAAAAAAATAATTCACATTATCATAGTGCTTGGATCTTGTTCCATAACCCCTTATAACACCCACATAAGTCCTAAGAGTAAGGTGGGAAATGGTGAAAGACTCTTGGGATGTCTCAGATAATATCACTCTGGTGGTAATCTCTATTTACTTACATTTCTCCAGTAGGAGATTCCATTCAACCTTACATGTTAAACCTCGACTTGGGATTGGTAAGGGGAAAATCCTACTGACGCAACCTAATTTATGTGCTCTAAAAGGGGCTTCGTATGGAGCTATTCTACAGGATGAGACCATAAGTTCCTTTTTCTGGGTAAATTGGATTTGTTAAAGCTCTATATTTATACTAATCAGGTGATCACTGTTCAATGGCTATATTAGAAACTGTAAAAATCCTTAAATGTATTTTAAAATCATTAAACATAAAACCAAGGAAATGTATAAGTTTAATATAACAATTTCACATAATAATACATATAATTAGATCAATAGGAAATCTCATTAATAAAATTTTGGGTTGTTATAATATTCACCCCTATGAAATTTCTCCATTGAAATTTACTTTTCCCAAAATAAAATAGACGAGGGTGACTCTGCTTCACCACTTCCTCTGATTCCCATGTTTCTTCTTCAATATTGTTGTTTCACCACAACACCTTGATGAGGGGCATTGACATAATTGGTATAAATGTTTCCAAATTATATAATACCTTTTCTTGATTTCCTTTCTTGGAGAGGAAATTCTACAATGATACCACCTTTGGATTGAGTACATGCAATGTGTTATGTATGTACTTCCTCAAAAGTGATACATGGAATGCATCATGTACTTGAGACATGTTTTGTCGGTGTTCATGTCAATATTCCACTACTCCAATTAGATAATTTATATAAAAAGGGCCAATATACATCAAACATTTCATTCCCTTCTTTTAATATCTCTGAACTCTCTTCCATGGTGATATAAAAAGGAATAAAATGTCTCAAACATCAAAATCTAGGTCTCAATAATGATTATCTGCATAGCTCTTTTGTCGATTCTGAGAAGTATTAATGTGTTGCTGGATGGAATTAACCATATCCAACATTTCATCGACCATTTCAGGACCTAGGAGTATTAACTCCCCAACTACTGTGCAACATGTCGGTGTTCTACACCACTTCCCATAAAGGGATACATAAGGAGCCATTTGGATTCTTGAGTGTAAACTATTATTGTCAGAGAACTCAACTAGAAGAATATATTGATCCCATCCTCCTTTGAAGTCCATTGATAATGATTTAAACAATTTTTCAAGTGTTCGGACAGTCCTCTCATATTAGCGATCATTTTTAGGATTCTATGTCATAATGATGTTTAGATCAGTATTTAGAGCATTTTGGAGACATTTCTATAACATAGTAGTTTATCTCCAATCTCAATTGGTAACAATTGAGAGTGGTACTCCATGATAACTTAACAATTCTATGATTCATATCCATGCGAGTTGATCCAGTGAGAAATCCATCTTGAATTGTAATGAAGCGTTCAGTTTTTGTAAGATGATCCACAATAATGCATAAATAATTGCTTCCATTGGATGTATTTGGCAGTATAGTGACAAAGTCTATGGTGATTTTATCCCATTTCCATGTTGGTGTAAATAATGGGTGCATAATCCCCTTATAATTCTTCCTCTCAACCTTCAATTCATGATACACCATTCTATTTGATGTATACTCAGGGATCTCCTTCGTCGTGTTATCCAACCAATAATGCTCTTGGAAATTTACATACTTATTTGTGTTTGCTTCATGAATTGAGAAATTTGAACAATGTTAATCATCCAAAAGTTCATTCATTAACTCCAGATTTGATAGAACACGTATTATTACCCCAAATCTCAAAACTCCTTATTAATTAACTTTGGAAACTGATTATTTCCCTTTTCTAATAGTTTCAACTATCTTCTGAATTCTCACATCATCTGTTTGAGCATCATTTAACCTTTCCAATAGAGATGGTTGAACAATAATTTGTGAAAGGATTGATGATGTTCTCATATTTATGATTCCCATGTCCATATTTATCTAATCTATGAAGATTCGATTCATTTTAACTATCATCAATGGTAAAATCGATTGGTCCGATCTACATAAAGCATATGACACGTTATTCTCTTTCCCAAGGTGCACTAATACCAAAACTAATATTTAAGTCTCCATTTTTTATGTAGGTTTTTGAGAACCAATTTTAAAATCACTGAAAATTGATTTTTAATGTTGTTAATAGAATAACCAATGTAAAGAATACATTTTTTTGTGATTTTTCAGGTTGGTTATATAATAACCGACGTGAAAATTCTATTTTCATGACTTTTTTATGTCAGTTATTTAATAAATGAAATTAAAAGGTATATTTCATGTTCATTAGTTAATAACTGACATGAAAAATGTTTGCAAACATGTATTTTATTTCTCATGCATTTATTTGAATGGCCATAGAGCTGAAACATAGTTATAGATCAAAAGATATGGATATTAGAAGATTATCATCTCTAAACAATGTCTTAGGAAAGGACAATTTCAAAAGTCCATAACGATTGATTCATAACTCCATTGAGCTCCGTGACCTATAAAATAGAAGCTTGGGAAATGAACTATATTTATGTAAACATTTTCACAATGTTTATTTAATAACAAACATGAAAAATTCCTTTTAAAGTAGGTTCTTAAATAACTAACATGAAAAGGTGATGAAAATTGATTTTTCACATTGGTTATATAATAACCGACATGTAAAATTTGTGAAAATATTAATATCTATCCATGACGGTTATCATAAAACAAACATGAATGATAATTTTAATATCCTACCAATGCGAAAATTCAATTTTTTACATCATTGCATCGAAATTTCTGATTACAGCCTAAAATTTTTATTTCTATGTTTTGTTTTATCATCTCTATTATATGTTTTCATTATACACATATCCAAATTTAATGATCGTTTTTTCAACCAACATCTTTCCCCCAACTCGACTCATTTGATCTTCAACGTGAATCAATTATTTTTTTATTTTCTCAATATCATCATGATATTTGTAATTATTTATCCATGATTTATGATTTTTATGATTTTTTTCTTAAATGATATAACATGTAATGATCATTTCTTTCAAACATCGTCATTACAGCAAATCGACTTGTCTAATATTCCAGGTGAATCGACTGTTTCTTCTTTCTATGATCATGTCTTGGTATTTGTAATTATTTTTCCAAAATTTATATTTTTTATAAGTAGTCTTTTAAATTGATAAACCATTTAATGATAATTATTTTATTATATTGGTGGATAATCGTTAATATCATTATAAAACAGAAAATACTCCATCGGATTCTAAAATTCATTCCAAGGAAAAGCAACGGTTTGCTCATTCCTTCTTTCCTTGAAAAAATATATCAAGAATTTGATGGTCAAAAATTCTGATTGGTCAAATCATTTTAGCTCTACGACTTGTCTAATTGAGGCATAAGAAATTATATATAATATGGTAAACATTTTTGACATCGGTTATTTAATAAATGACCTGAAAAATACCTTTCAACTTCATTTATTAAATAAATAACGTAAAAAATTATTTTTAACATCATTTCCATATGGTATTTCACGTCGGTTTTTTAAAAACTGACATTAAAACCCATAAAACCCTATTTTAAATGTTGGTTATTATACAATAGACATATAAATATCATATTTTTAACATCACTCTCAGTAACATCACCTCAAAACTGGCATTAAAAAGCTAAAAAAAGACATAAAAAAGTTTTGGTAGTATTGGTGGTAATGGATTGAGCAGTTATAGTTATTGACCAGCTATAACCATCTTCGTTGGTGCATGTTCAACTCTTTCTGTGTGAATATTTACTTGATGATTTTGTGATATATATATTTTTCACACTTCTCCCCAAAGAGGTAATGTTCCATATCTGTAATTTGAAGATTACTACAGCCAACTCAAAATCATGTTTTGGACAGTTTTTCTCACGATCATTAAATTTCCATTAATCATATACAATGAATTTTACATTTTTCATCCATAGACATCCTAGTCCCTTCTTTAAAGAATCACAAAATAACACTAAAAATTTGTCCCCATGAGGGTGGTGTGAGCATGAGTGCATTGATAAGCCTCTTTTTCAACTCCTTGAACCTTTATTCACATTCATCACTACATGCAAGCATAACTCCCTTTTGAGTTATCATGGTAAGAGGGTTTGGTAATCCTGAGACATTTTTCACAAATCCTCGATAAAATCCAGATAACCTAAAGAAAAAAAAACATTCATTAGTGATGTTGGCCCCAAACATCCTTCAATGTCTTTTTTCTTTGAGGGATCCATGATTGTCCCATTAATTGTGATTATATGACCGATTAATGAGACCTCTTCCACCAAAACTCACACTCATTATACTTTTCATAGAACTTGTCTGTTCACATGGTCTTTAGTACATTGCTTAGATAATCCTCATGATCCTCCTTGGTTTTGGAGTATATGAGAATATCGTCTACAAATACTAACATAAATTTGTTGAGATAATCTATAATGACATTATTCATCAAGTCTATGATTATATATAGATCAATAGTGAGTCTGAAAATCATTAATATGAATTCATAGTGACAGTACCTTGTACGTATATCTGTCTTGGGGATATCCTCATTCATCACCCTTACATGGTAATATCACGGCTACTGATCCTCCTTGGGGAAGTATTTTTCTCCACGTAGTTGATGATAAAGGTCAAAAATTCATGGATGATGATATTTGTTCTTTAACATGATTTTTTTGTGCTCATGATAATCAATGGAAAAGAACATTGACCCATCCTTCTCCTTGATGAAGAAGACTGGTGCACCCCCCAATGAAGCACTTGAGTATATGACCCCTTTATCTAGATTCTCATGTGGTTTTTTCATTAGCTCATCAAGCTCCACAAAATCCATTGTATATGGAGTCATGGATATTGTAAAATCCACAGGAATCAAATCAATCAGGAATTCAACATCTCTTCTAGGAGGAAGACCTAGATATTCCTTGGGAAACACTTCAGCGAATCCCTCACAATATTCATGTCTTCATGGATTGTTGTTTAATTAGACTCCAACATATGAAAATGATATATGTGCTCATAGGGTAGTAATATCCATGCTTGATATTATGGTGCTAATGAAGATTCAACCTTATCCTTGCACTTATAAAGAATCGGGGGTTGATTCACCATATGGAGAGTGATTTCCCTCTCACATCAATTTATTTTGTCTCTTTATAGGGAAATCCATTTTATGCCATTCACCGCATCAAATTCCACTAGAGAGAGTATGATGAGGATCAATAGGATGTTCAATCCACAAAATGTGACTAGGATGGAGTTATATTCATGGGACGAAATTATTTTCCCTTTATTCATTCTCACCAACAACTCTACATCAATGATTTATGGTGGTGTTGGGATTGTTCTACGAAACATTCAGGATTTACAAGAATGCATAGTACCAGAATAAAAAAGCTTGTTATATATTCATGAATGATTAACTAGTGTACCTATCACCACTTCATTTTCTGGGTTTTTTCGGTGACAATGATGGAAAAATCACTCCCTTGCGGGTTTGGAGGTGTTTGTTTTCCTAAAAAAACCCATCGCTTAGAGAACTGGTTTGAAAAGTGCCATGGTTCTTTACAGTTGAAGCAATGAACAATGCATTGTGTGTCAAACTGAGAATTCCTCACCACTATCAAAGTAGAAGGTTATTATTGTCATCAATTAATGGCTAGGTTCCCTTCTCTTCCACACCTGAAGCATTTCATCATCCCCTTCTGGAAATTTCCAGGGTGTTTCTTTCCACACATTTGGCATGTGGGGTTCTGGAAATTTTTAGCACCGTTGGATTTATCCATCATACTGCACAAATTAAATCCCACTTACTACCTCTTATCCCCATGATACCCTTATGATTCTCTAATATCATGTTTGACATTGCTACCATACTAGAAAATTTACTCATAGCCATCGAAGTCACTGATCAATAGGTCATTCCATAGGCTATGTTTTATCCCACCAATGAAGTGGTCAACCATGCATTCGGGGGTAACGAAAAAGATGGGGGTGTATCGTGCATTCCATGGGATGTTTCCCTCATATGATCTTATGGATTCATTGTGTTTTTTCTAGAGTTAAATAAAGTCCATTTATATATTATGTCTGAGGGTGGGAGGAAAATATTTATCGAAAACATTTTCCAAAATTCCATAAATTCCAACACATCGATCTATTCCTTGGGTTTTGAATTTATTATCAATTTAAACCATTGATCATATTCATCCTCCATATGAAAATAAAATAGATTAACATTCTCATGTTTGAAACATTGATGGATGGATAAGATCTTCTCAATAGAGTTGATCCATTGTTCGAAAATTGAGGGATCAAATTATCGATTAAAAGTAGGAGGCCTTTTTCTCCTGAAGCTCCCTATTACAGATTATTCAATCTTGGGTGGTATGCATTCATCAAGAAACATGATTCTATTCAGAACATAATTTAACTAAGATATTATTGCAACAATTTTTGTGCTTCCCACTCCCATCAAATTGGTAATCTCATTAGAATAGTAATCACATTGATTATCGCATAGTTTTTATCGCATTTCCTCCTATTACCAGCCATTGGCTAGAATTAAAGGAATGTAAGGGGTAACACATAAACGGTAATCCAATTAAAAAAAGTGTAAATCATAAATTAAATTTATTTCATTAACATAGAAATTTATAGGCATCAATCTATGTTATCCATGATCTAGATCCAAAAATATATTCTTAGGGGAATTTTTTTATTCCCAAAATAATGGTTCATACAATGATTATGAATTTACCATAGCATATCCCCCTATGTTTAAAACCATGAGTGAAGACAGGCCCATTGTCATGCAGAATTTCCTTTTCGAGTCTAGCATAAAGTGATGGTTTGGGTTTTACCCCTTGATATATCTATTCATGATCCACCACTACTTGTTCATATCCAAAAAATATGTATTTTCATGATAAACCATTTACTCTATATTTCCAAAAAATTAGGTATTTTTTTGTTATAAATAGTATTAACCATAATAATTTCATTAGGGTTTTGTAATCCTAATCTCAAAAATAAATAAACCTATCCTTTGATACCAACTATAAAAACCCTTCTCTTTATTACCCACGTTAACAGGATTTATTACATAAACATGAACAAAAGAAAACATTGAGGATCTATAGGTGTAATGTCATGGGATGTTAGGAACATTACATGACAACTGAAGATATAAAATACAACATCTTTATTGAAAAGAAATTTTAAAAGGCCAAAACATACCATCTTACTTAGCATTGAATGGGATAACCTGAGAACATACAGAAGAAAATGGTGAGCTATAAAGCCCAGTAAGGGAGTAAACAAGGCATAAAATGAAGAATAAAATAAATTTTGGGTAATATGAATATCAATGGAGCATAAGAGAAACATGAACATGAAGTTATGATATATCATGATTATCATAACATTGAGATGTGATGAAAACATTTAACATGATATTAGCATGAGACAAGGATCATTATACCTGGAGAATCAATAAACCCTCATAGCACATGAATTATCAGGATTAAACCCTCACTGCACATGAATTATCACGATTCAATACTCATAGCACATGATGTATCATGATACTATTCATTACCTAATAAATTGGCATACTCTCATGACACACCCTTCTTAATTAGTTCATTTCATGCACAAGTGTGCCACATAGATAATACAACATGGATTCATTAAAAATACAAATTCATCAATAAATAAGATATGAGGAATTGATAAATGTATGTCCTTAATCCACATGTACATGTAGATAATGTTGAATAACCTTGATAGAGAAATGAGATGATATTCACATACACAATGATTTGGCCACGGGGGATTTTGATGTAACTTTGACTTCATAATGACATAAAATAGAAATTGTAAAATTGGTTGATGAGAGACAAAAGGATCTCTCATAATTTAATATTAAAATTACCATTAATATGGTCATGTAACTTAATATACAAACATAAATAATGGACTTTATATGCATAATATAAAAGAAGTTTTTGAATGTAAATTAGGAGAGACAAATCGATTACAGAATTTAGGCTTGGTAATTTGTGTACATGAGTGGAATTAATGAGAGTTAAATGGGTCTCTAATCATTGAAATATAAGGAGGGCCATATAGGAGAGTTTTGAAATCATACCCCAACATTTTCTATTGAAAATAAATGAGCATAAAAATTTAAGTAAACTTGAACATAAATAAGGAAGGAAGGAAACTAAGGATCCCATACGTTAGTGTATGACTTCAAGAGCTTGAGGAGGTTCTTATTTAGATTTTGGGTTCTTTGGGAGGATTATAGAGAGAGGAGTTAAGATTAGGGACATGATCGAAGGATTTTTGGTTAAGAGAAATGGGATCTTGGATGGGTTTATATCAAAAAATGAGGGGAATTCTTTAATATTTCACAAAATTAGGTTTTGGAATTTATATAATTAAATATTAAAAATAAAAAACCTTCCCATGGTTTTTTTCCCATGATATTTTCCAAAAGGGAGTGAAAAAAATTATTTTATAAGGCCAATTTCTGAACTTATTAAAATATTCGGATTTCTTATGTTCATGTGAGTCACACACTCGAGGAAATCATTTTAAAATGATAAAATATTTTATATATCTTGGAGGTTTCAATAAGGAATTGAAAAATTAATCAATAAAATTTATGTTCACAATATATTATATGTAAAACATATATCGTCTGAATACCCCTTGTATATTATTTTATTACATCACTAATGGGTCATTATGATGTCATAAAACACATGATAAATTTTAATTTTATTTAATTTTTACCCAAAAAAAATACTCTCTAAAAACTATGAAAAATTCACTATTAGATAAATTTGAAATCATTAATCCAAAAAATATTAAATTTATCTCAATAATTTTCTATATATATTAATGTTTACTTAAAAATGATATTTATATTAAATTCATGGGTTTTTACAAAAACATACTTCAAACCTTAATAAAAATTACAATTGTATAAAAATTATACTATCATTTACTTTTAATAAAAATTAATTTAGTAATAATATTTTATTAAAATTTTATTTAATTAAAAGAAAATTAATTAATCAATAAATATTTCTTAATTGAATATTATATAAAAATACTAATTATTCTTTATAAACCACATACTATGTAACGATATTAAAATGAATGTATATTATTTATTCCATTAAAAAATAAGGCCTATAATCAAAGTGCTAGGGTCTTGTTACATAACCCTGTATAACAACTGCATAATACCTAAGGGTATGGTGTGAGATGGTGATATACTCTTGGTATGGCTCAGAAAACATTTATTTTGTGTTAATCTCTATGATCTTCCACATCTCACAATGGCGATTGTGTTAAAGATTAACATGTTGAAGCTCATATTGGGTGTGGTATGTAGTGAAGAATAATGTGGTTAACTACATTCCAAGATCCAAAAAATTGTCTTCTAATGGAGAAATTCTATTGAATGAGTCCATCACTTCCTATTTCTAAGTAAATTAGATTTTTTAAAGCCCTATATTTATACTAATCATGTGATCAATGTTCAAAGGCTATATTAGAAACTCTAATAGTTTATATCAGCATTTTAAAATAAAAAAAAATAAAACTAATGAATCGTATTTGTTTTATATAACCATTTTACATAATAATACATTTAATTATATCACAAGAAATTTTCTTTAATAAATTTTTGGGTCATTAAAAATATGACATCACTTTTTATATTAAGAAATTTATAATTACAGTAGTGCCTCCCCTCTAACTTATAAAAGGACCCCATAACCACCCCATTTTCCATCACACCTAAGTCATAGTATCTTGAGAAAAATATTCAAAACCCACTTCTCAACTCTCTTTCCCACTTTTTATAGGTTTTCTTATCACCCAAACCAATCTATGATGTATTAAGGATTGGTTTAAATGAGGATATCAAATGACAAAGTAACAATCCTGACTGCTTTCTTTCAAGTTTATTTAATCTTTCAAATCCTAAAAGTATATTACTAATTTAATATTATAATCAAATTAGTATCCTAATTATTCTCAAATTTTATTATTTTTATGTAATACCTATTATATACATCCATCTAATCTATCAGAAAATGAAAACATCGCCCATGTTATGAGTGGACTATCACATCCATGAATGAAATATTTAATTTTTCATAGCTAATGAAAATGGATGGTTATAAGAACTAACTAATGAGTTAAAATGATATGTATGTAATTTTTAATATTTTATAGTTATTAATTATCAATTAATCTAATAATTATATCAATAAATTATCAATATAAATTTAACCCTATAAAATGTGTATAATGAGAAACATTTCTTAATTTATGTCTAACATTGGGAAAATATTTAATTTAATATATTTTTTACTACTATAATGATAAAAAATTATATAAATCAAAAATTATAGATATTATGATACTATTTTAATACTTATTTTTCCAGGGTAAATATTTTAATGTAGTTTTGGAAGAATCAATCAAACAACCTCAATTAGTTAATGAGAAAAAAACTATATAATAAATGAATTAAATTTGACAATTAATATTCTTCAAAAATGATATATACCATAATATGGTCATGAAAAATTTATATAACAAATATAATCATATTTTACAAGATAGTAGAGTGCATATAACAAAATGGAAATCCATGGTAAGGGTTATTTGTCTCAATTTTAATTCTATGAGCCACGTTTCTTATTAGGCAGTAATATACATTTATATAGTTTAAATACACCCTAATTGACTTATTATATCTTAAATAAATTTTTATTATTATTATTTTTCTCTTCCATTTTATCTCCCGTTATTCATTATACATTGATTGATACTTTACAAAAATTGTATCGGTTGTTGTTAACATAATTTACTTTCATTGAGGAATAACTATTATTTTAAAACATTATTGTTTTATGGTTATATTATTAAACGCTATTATTGTATTATATTTTTTCACTTCTTTATTTTTATTAGTATAAAGCCTTGTTAACTTTTCACCTCCCTTAGGTTCTTATTTGAACCAAAGTGTTTCTAGAATGTGGGCTTCTACACATATTTTATTAAACAGAAAAAATCATTATCTTCAATTCCCATATTGTTTTTATTGTTTCAAGAATAACCCAATCTATAATTTAAAGATGATTTAAGATAATATTTTTTTAACAAATGTAATAAAAAGTAAATTTTTTTTAAATTTTCAACATGATTCATTTTTTACTATTATTTGTAATGTGTGAAGGGAATTAGTTTTTAATGATTATCGGAAGAAATAATTTTCCCATCATGATTAGTATTTTTCATATAATTTATTTATTTCCACATTTTTATGGGTTTTAAAATAAATACCTATTCCCTTTTTTCTATGAATTTTTTGTTACGATGAAAAAGGTTAATGTTTTAAAACAATAAATAATATATTTTGTTCAGATTCTGTATATTAATAACATGGACAACAAAATTCCTACTATTAAATACATTCCATTTAATGGTTTTGATAATTCAAATTATTTTAAATTTATATTTTTAGAGTTCTCCATTCAATATTTGAAATTGATTTATGAAAATTACTTAGATGATTGTTTTAACAACCATGTATCAAAAGGTGTATAACAATTATACATATAATTTTCCTTCATTTTCTTATCAATCTCTACACTCTCTATATCTCTTTCAGGAATTATTTTTCATGTATTACCATCTAAATAATCTTAAGAATTTATAGTTCATAACTAACCTTATTCGTTTGGGTAATTTTATCTATCACTCTTCATCTTTGTCTTGACATTATTTTTCTCATTCATTTAATTATTATGCTATTTCATTTATATATTATATATAACTCTCACTATTTATAAATTGTGTTTTCTATTATTATATTATCTTTATATACATTAATATATAAATTCTTAGTTTGATGGGAGATCACTAAGAATTTTATTCCATTCACTGATAAGGGAATTTTTGATAGTTTTTATACATTTTATTTCATTACAGATGATAATTGATTACTGTTCAAGGTTGACTATTTAGGGTTTATTATTTCATTTTATATGATGAATGAATTAGAAATGATTATTGAACTTTGGGAAATTAAATTGTATACCCTTTATATGCATTAGTAGGCCTACAGAGAAAAAACTAATTATCTCTACGAAATCATTTATTATTGTTCATGTGGTTATTTAATTTTTCATTCGATCCAATGATATATTTCATGCTCATGAAGTATGTACTGTGAAATTATTTGGTTATTTTTAATCCTTCTATGTTACTCCAAAATTGATTAATCATTGACAGATTCTGATTCACTCTTCCCCTTACTGACCATTTGAGATCATACTTTTAAATTTTTCCATTTCCAAGGTCAATGAGGAAGTGTATAATGTAAAATGGTTTATGAAGGGTATACAATGTGGTGAATATTTGGAAGGTATTTAATTAATATTTGAAAAAATTGATCCTTATTATAGTGGGAAAATGTTCATTTGATGGTAAACATATTGGTTTTTTTCATTCAAAATTTTACAAATCTCTCTAAAACACAGAAACGAAATGGGATTAGGTGTCTAGGTTCCTAAAAATTTGTTATAAATATTTTTATTATGTAAAAGAATGTGTTTCACTCACCAAATCTATATGTGCGGGTTTGGGGTGTCATAAAATCACCGAAAAAAAACCCTTATCAGAGGGGATTGAAAGAGGTATGGAGGGGAGGGGATGGACATACGAGGCCTCTATTGTGTGACTCTCAACATAATAATAAGGGGTATGTGTGTGAAGATTAAATGGTGGGTCTAACCATGATAAAAAATATCGATAGGTACCCCTTATAGAATGGATAAAGAGGCCATGACCTAATACCCCACTTGAAAATTAACAAAGATAAAATGTATGTCTCTATAGTGCAAACCAACTCAGGGGGGGGTAGACCAATGATCATGACACTCATGGAACCTCTATACTGATTACCCTAGGATATGATGTAGTTCTTTCACACCAATACAAATTGTGGAATGATCCTCCTTACTATTGTCTAACCATTATCCAAAAGTTAGAAACCCATTTCCCATAAACCTCCCCCACTATGAAACCCCTAAGGATGCAAATTATTATCCTCTATAAGAACAATAATAACAAGGATCCTTACTCTATAGATTATTTCTATTATTCCTTATAAAAATATTCTCACACTCTCTACATTGAAATTCCCTATGGTTTTGGCATAGTCTATCACATGCATCTAGAAATCAACAGCCGATTCACCCCAACCATTCTATGATGTGAAACCTGTAACCTAAAGCACCTTGTTGTACACTATAAACATCCAAAAACAATTTCTCAATATGTTCTAATAAATTTAATTCTGTTGTAATCCGAAATTCCTTAAATGTTCTCTTCATCATGACCAAACAATCTAACATTCTCAAAAATAATAGCCTATAAAATTCACAAGATGTTATAGAATTCCCACCATAAATATTGTCATCCTATACATGTTGTGGTGTTCATCCTTCCTTAAAATGTAATCTATCACACTCATCAATTAATCATTAAATAAAAACATTATATCCCCATAAGGAATACAAAATTTAGTTTCACCACTCCAAATTCCAATGTATTATATTGATTGAAATCATAAATTAAACTTATCATTATCACAAACACTGAGATGATACTCAGCCATATCATTCTATCCCAATACATTGAACCATCTACAATTGACAAATTCTCATGCTTCAAACGTTTCCCATCCTATGGATCTTTTTCAAACTGGTTAATTCCTTGTTATTATGCACCCCACCATAAGGATAACACACCAAACAAACATCATGTTTCCCATTGGCATGGTCAATAGGGTTTCGTCCTAAAAAGACATGATTTTTTATGAAAATTATGATCATTCTTAATCTGAAATATCTCCCCCAATCATAATCAAACCACTCCCACTGACCCATTTTCACATCACCAGATCATGAAGCTTTAATTATTAGAGGCATACTAAAATGGTTCAATGACCAATGCCAAAATCCAAACCCTAATATTGGTGAAATTTCATTATCATATATTCAACAAAAAACATTAAAAAATATTATCTCACATAAATATCATTTTATAAAACTCTTTATCAAATCAAACCAACTCCATCTTGTACATTAATCCCAAATCTGGACTTCATCTATCACTACATCTGAATTCCAAATCACACATTTACCATGGAACTATATCACATAGTAAAAATAAAATAATAATATTTTGGTTTAATCATGGACATCCAAGGATCATTCCCACCAAATCCATGAACTATATATAATGAGTGTCTTACGTTTAGGAATGATTCGTTGTTCCCAAACATAGGTCTATAATTATAATCACCCTACTAAACCGAAACCATTATCTCCAAAAACCATTTCCTATCCATTACCAAAACTTATAACTAGATATTACTACCCTCTTAGTAAAAAAATTCATCCACAATGAGGGTCAAACCTTCTAACAGTTAATGGTGCAATCTCCACATTATAGACCCTCTTACACAAACCCTTATGAACTACCTTGGTTAGTTTCATCAGAGCATACCTATATCTCTTTCTGGTCCATTCTCTCTCATCTTGGAAACCTAAATCTACACGAACCCTTTTTTTTAAAAACTATATATTAAGGGAAATATCCTATCAGAACCCTAAACTTCCATTCGAAAAAGTATCTCACCAAACCTTCTAGTATTCAGTTGCACAAAACTACTCATATTTCCACAACAAATAAGTACCACACACAACTAGTGTGACTCAACATAAAAAAGTGAGGCTTCCACCAATAATTGACACCAATACACACTCACATCATACAATGTAAATTAAAATATCCAAATAACCTTCTCATAGGAACTTAACCACTATATAACTCAATCCCAATTGGTGTACACCCTTATACTTCCAAATAAAAAAATTGGACTCATTTTCAAATTAGTCACATCCCATCAAACATTGTTTTATGTATAGAACCTATTCATCATCATCCTCACACATGTTAGGATGATCCAAAAATCATTCCATAACTTATTCAGGAAAAGGCTAAAGATTTGATCACTCTTTACTTAGGAACTGTTCAAAAACAATGGGAAACTAGTTATGTTCCAACCATTCCACTGAAAGTTCATCTATAACCCTAATACAAGGAACCCAGTTAACTATAAAATTTTACAAATAGTCTTGAAAAAATTATAAGAAATTCCACATGACCTTCACCAGTATCCCAATTCAATTAAGTATATTTTCACTAAGAATCTATATAAGAAAACATCATATAGGATGTCAATGAAACATTATGTAACTGAACCCTATCAAAAATAACAATGTTGTTTTATCAACATGGAATAAAATTCCTACACTGACCTGCCAAAGGGTTAATATAAATCTATTTCACTTTGGGATTGTACATCAACTACTAGAGAACATCCAACTATAAGATCCACGTGATCTTCCACTAGAAAACTACTCCTGAGTGATAATTAATGTGCAACTCAGTGGAATGAAACAAATTTTTTTATATGATAACATCATAAATGTTATTGAAGACACATTGATAAAATAAACCTCTTCTTAGTAAATCAGTCACACACAACCTCACTTATGTCATGTGAATACTAAATGCAAACCATTATCCATGTGCATAGGTATCATTAAAATATGTTCATATCTAATACATTAAATCAGAATATTTAGAATAATAGAATATATAAATCAGAATCTCATTAATGATAATGAAAATGAAGAAAAAAATACCAAACCCTCAATAACCTAGTCTTTTCATCAGAATAAGTGATCATGACACATTAGTTTAATGTGATTTTCAAGGTCCAACATGTCTATATTCACTATTAACCATTTCCATATTATTATCATAGAAAGAATGATGCTCTGATAACACTTCTTTTCACCTCAACTGGAAGACACATACCAGTGCCTTGGGCTAGGTGCTAAAGGACCACAATCATGCCTCTCCATACACAAAAGGATTCCAACTAGAAATGGTGGACAAAATCATATGTTCTGGATACTATTAACTCAAATAATATCCAAAAAAATAATGAAAATGAACAAAAAATTAACCACTATAAAAATCAATGTAAACTGAGTCAATAAACATGGTATCATTTAATAAAAATAAATGTAAATCCATACAATCATTCATAATCATTGATATCTTATTCTGCCAATCACATATTAAATTAAATAGTAACAAAATACGTACAAAAATATTTTTAAATCTCAAATCCTTACCAGACCCATATATTCAATACCTTGTAGATCATCCCCAGCCCAATCCACTACACATATTATTCTAATCCCATAATCTTGTTTCATTTTTCTTTCAAACCCATATTCCATAACATTCCCAATGGTTCTATTTAGGTCATCTAAGTAAATCCAATAAAATAACTAATGATGTTGTATAGGGTGTCTACAACCTCTCAACCACTATTCGATGGTAACTGGTAGATTTTAGGATCTAAGTCATTAAGTGGCCTTCACACACAAAATAGTCTTAGAAATACATTATCTTTCATGGTGAGACCAATGTCCATGTATTAACCACGACCTTTTTTCATAGGGTTGATGTGATACAATGTACCCAAAAAATCCTCTCTCAAGTTCATGCAATAATCATTCAAACTAACTTATAGTACTCTTGAGAGATCACACATAAAATATCTATATTTCCCACTCTAACTCATTGAATTTTTGACATTATATCCACTTCCCTCTCACTGAATATAGGTTCATAACCTAAACACTTCCCTCCCATAGTGTGTCTTCCACAATAATAGGGGGAATAATACCCTCTCAATATGGGTGGTACTTTCTAGTACCCTCTCCCTAAGGGTTAAGAAATACATATTTAATGCTACACATTTACATAAATTAGGGTATACAACATCTTCCACCACCCTCCAACTTATGATAGTGTCACAATTGGATCATTCATGCAATTAAAAACATGTCCCACATCCCATCTCCCCAGATCAACTATCCATCACAAGTGACAAAATATCTAAATACCTAGACCCATGTTTCACCATGAATCTCACAATATAATTATATTAATATGATAAATAGCTCCATATGACATTGGTCTCTACCCATCAATACATGGACATTTCCACCATCCAGCAACCATCAAAGAACCTGTAGGCTCTTCCATACCCTGACCTCAAATCATAGTCCCAATGGTCCTTAAATTATAACATTACTATGTCACAAGGGTTATGTACACCATTTATATCAAAAGATACCTCGTGCCCATAAATCATATAAAACCCTCTCCATCATGACCCATATAGTCTTGATGAACCCATTCTATTTAAATAACATACTAAACCTAAATCCAAACACAAGAGGGTGATCCTCTTTTAGGGTGGGATGTAATACCATGTCAACTATAACACTGGACATAATCCTATTGTGTCTTCCAAAAATATCCATAATAATAAAAACTAGGATACCCATTCCACTTATCAAATACCAAGAGTTACCTGATGTCTCTTGTTAACTAAATTGACACCCCTAACCCTTGGTGATATAGTCATCAAGATTTACCATATTACAAAAGTGCTAATTGTTACTTAACCCATGAATAAGATGATAAACACAATCCAATCACTTTATCTTGGGTGGTATTGATTCTTATCCATTTACCATAACAAATGAATAAAAGAGTATATGAAAAAAATCTAGCAGGAAAAGCATATGGATTTATTTTACTTGGAACACATATCTTATAAATAGTGTTACCATCCTTTCTAATCTCTACACAACCATGAAAAAGCCAATAAATGTATCTTATAAGATCATAATTTCACTAATGCACATATATCAACTCAAAACATGAAAATAAATCTTTATTGAAATTTATAAATATGTATTTAAATTAAACCAAAGAGGAATAACGACTAAAAAATAATTGGACATCATATACCAATCGAAAACCCATTAAATGTCATTTTAACTATCCAGAACATTCTCTTAGAAAAACTAATAGCAAAAAAACCATGAAATCAAGAGGATTTTACCATTATTTGGTGAAATCAACACTATAATAATTGAACAAAATTTCATTAAAATATATGTTTTTAAGGGGGGAAATAATAAAGAATGAAATGAAATAACATTCCTTGATTTTGGATACAATATCCATTAAAGACACCCCATTGTATGTGGGATCAAAGGGCATATGAATGTGGGGTAGAGGATATTACCAAATTTTGATCATCTTTAATACCACTCATCCTAGGAATGAAGGGTGGGAAAACCATGAAATGATGGATCTGATCTTGATAAAAATTCTTGTTACATGCCCCTTGTTTTTATGGCCACTAGGGTAATGATACAAGCCCTTTTCATAGTCTCTAGATAAAATGTTTTGTAGGGATCCATTATACATCCCACATTAAAGGGTATCTCAATAGACCTTCCCCTAGAAGAGTATCAATAAAAAATCTCCTGGGGTATAATATGGTGATTTACCACCAAGATTCACTAAAACATTTCACTCTTTAATTAAACACAAACATACCATAAAATCAATGATTAATTTACCATAATACACTATTATAGAACAACCCATATGACTATAGTGCAGTCTATTTTGTTACTATCATAACAAAAAACACCCTATAAAACAGTTTAGTGAAATTATAACCTAAAAAATCCCAAGAAAATCTCAATGTAACAACACCCTCAAGATGCATCAGGATATAATACCTACAACTAAAACCAAGAGCTCAGTTCACCACAGTCCTTCAGTGAAAGTGACCAAAGAACTGAAAAAAACATTAGGACCCCAATCCTCATTTCAAAAATTAATCCCAATATGATTCAGTGATTATAATTATTATTTGATCTCAAAGTGACCAAATTTCACCTAGATTGTGTCAAAAAATTAATATTTCTCTAAAACAATGTCCACTAAAATTGAAATGACATTACCCTTGATGACATGTTTTTGGGGTCACCTATATTTCTATTAGTGGTGAGTTTAGATTTCTTATTTAGTTGGATAAAATTTTTTAGAGAGTAAGATCTAAATCAAGGACTATCTACTCCCATATTTTAATATTGGGATCCATTAACTATAAAATTATATGTGTGTTCTAATGGATGGATGATGAGGAAATTCAAACTTTATTTCGATCTACGACATATCTCAACAGTGATGTATTTCTATATATTATCTTATGGTATACACTAGATATAGAGATGGTTTTAACAATTGAAAAAGTATTTTGGATCAATCTCATATTCATACCATCATATCATATGCCACTTTTTAAGTTGAGTGATTTAATTTTACAGTTTGGGGATCTAAAGATAAATTTGTTTATCCATAAAATTATATATCCACTAGGGTACTTATATATAATTTTGAAGAATTGTGATGAAGTAATGAGATTGTGTGTGGAATACTAGATTATAAATTAATTTATAGTGACAAATGTAATTCCATTTCTATAGATATATGACTTGTATTATCATTTGAGGGGACCAAATTGTACTCTATATGATATAAAATCAATTTATCATCAGCTCCAAGTGATGTCCATGGATAATATATGAATGATTTTTTGGAGTGGTTATTATTTATATTTTATTCTTTATATTTTATCTGGGATAGAGAATGTATTTATGGATTTCATTACTTTTATGAACATGACATAATAGCCACACTTGGACACCTTCTTAGTGGTTTTAATTGATTAATTTTTTTTTTCATATATTAAAGAATCATGAGTTTAATTTATATATTTCAATGGGTAAACTATTGGAGAATCAATATTATACCAATCAATTGAATTGTCACATTTATATTTATCAGGTTAAATTTTTATAAAATGTGATACAAGAGTATAATATTTATGGGGATCAAGAGAAAAAATATATAGTGAGTTTTCATGGGAGACCCATGAATTTATTTTATATATGGAGAATCCTTTATCAATCTTCTTATTACCCCTGATTCGTTCAGTATTTTTACCAAATAGAATCAATAGTGAAAATGCTAATAGTTAAATGGATGAAATTCAAGTGGGGATAGATGAATGTGATCACATTTCAAGTTCTTATTAGAAAAATAAAATTTGATATTATCATTACATTACACAATTATGGTCAGGGATATACAATGAAATTTTATGTATTAATTAATGGTCCAAGAAGAGTATTAATATAGAAAATTTTAATGGTTTTTTCATCCATTTATAGTATATAATATTTGAGAGAAACTACATGAACCGTGAATTAGAGTTGGTTATTATGGTCTTTTATTGAAGTATTTATATTTCTATCTATTTAGTAATAAATTTATGGTATATACAAAATAATAGAGTCTATGATTGATGTTTCATAGTGAGATTTAAATATTAGATGGTGTTTATGGTAAAATAACATCATGTGTCAAATTTTTTTTAGGTTGAATACTCTTGGTGAGGCTAATTCCATGAAATATGTTCTTAGTAGGAGGATGAATGAATAAAAAATGCTCATGTAAAGTGGGGAGTGGTGTCTGATTTTCCACTTCTCAGTGTTTTATTTTTATATGATGGTGGACTATGAAATATTCTTATTTTATTATTTGAGAATTAGTTCTAGATTATTGTATTTGTTGAAGGACAGTCCATATTTTTATTTAAACTATAATTTCATGTGTGGGATATTATATTGGTAGTAATATTCCCCTAGTTGGACCTGGTATGTGGATTTAGTAATTTATAACTGTGGTTGGGTATTGATCTTGACTAGTATATGGAATAAATGATGCATAATTTTCTTGTCTTATGATTTGAAGTTTATACATGTTTTATGAATATATACCATGATATTTTATGTTTGTTTCGATGTATGGACATGAATAAATACATCCATGAATATGGTTTGCTAGACCTAAACTATTATTATGTGAAGCAAGAGCACCAAAAAAAATTGTAACCACATACAATCATAACATAGACGTAGGATGAGGATATGTGGGAGTTTGTTATTAAAATTTTGATATTTTCATAAGATAACTATATGGGGTGGGTTGTCATGTATAATCAATCCAATGTTTCACATTTCATACAGTAATTATATTATAGATTAGTGGATTTATTAGAAATTAGGTATGTGAAAATTATGATATAAATTCATAATATTATTTGGATTATAAATCCTTACTAAGATACATAGATCAAAACCATTTTATGGAATGAAATTCACAATGAAAAAGGGAATTTGATAAAGGTTAGTAAAACTTATCACCATCAAACTAATGAGAAATCCAAGTGAACTATTATGATATTTAAGGACATGTAGTTGGGATAAATCCTAGACTTCATTGTTGTATGGGAGGATCATATGATGATGGAAGATGTCTCCAAAAACTAATTTTACAAGGAATTATTATATATCTAACCATTAAAGGATTTATATGGTAGGCCATACTAATCTAATTTATGTTGGTTACTAGTATAAAATAAAGTTACCAGTGGATAAAATTACATGTAAGAAACTTTGGAGCATCTATAATTTATCCCGACAAGGTTGGTTACTTATTAGAGTATATAGATGTCATATATGCAACATAAGTTATATCTATTGGTGTTTATTAAAGGAGATCAATATTTATTCAAGGGTATCCATAATTTTGAATTCTATGATAATGGAGGTGGGTGAAGCTAGAACCATGGTTTTTGGGTTCATTTATGAATTTGGAGAGATTCAATACAGTGAAGTACCAAATATTATAGTGTGATACAAAATGTTTTTCAAAAATATTACATTAGTGGATATGAGATATACCCCTATTATATGATTCATATTGAAAGAATTTATCTGGATGAAGAATCATGATTAAATTAGTGACCTATCAGTATTGTGGATAGGAGTGAATATTTTATTTATAGAAAGACAGTCCCAATGGTATGTGTTTAATTGATTCCCAAACATATACCAAAGGATAAGTTGGAGTGAGATGTGTCAATGAGACCACAATATTTGGAACTAATAATTGAGGATGGTTGAAGACAAAACCAAAATAATGGAATCACAAAAGTGGGGATTCATGAAAAATCTTAGATACCCTAGTACACAAATACCTGAGCTGGCCCCAATATAGCCCAAAGTGCATTCCTAATCCCCATGGGTGGGCGACTAGAACCTAAAATAAACTGATAATTTAAAGGGAATAAATTTTCTCTAAAATAGAGGAAGATATATGATACAGGTTTTCATAAAAAACACACCTCAAAATGATTACATCATAAAAAAACATGAAACAATAATTAAAAAAACATTACATCTCGAAAATACCCAAAATGTTTTTGGAATAAACTCATAAATCACACAAAAATGGTGGATCACATCTCCACTAGTCACCTCCATCCCTCCAGATCTTAAAGATCATGTAAAAACACCAAATTTATGATTAAATTACCTTTTATTATAATTATATTAATAAAATATACAAATATCACAAGGAAAATGTATGGTGATATAAAAAGATCATGGTAGGACACCAGAAAAAAGCCAAAAAATACCATATTAAAAAATAATTTTTTCTTTGTATATAGAAAATCATGGATTTGAAATTCACTTACATACATTCAAAAAAAATTCTTTCTACTAAAAAATATGGATGATATATATAAGAAGGATTCAAAAAATAATAAAAATTATTATACAAAATGATTGGCATGATTAAAATTTTTTTATAAACAATGGCATGTGAAAATCAAATAAAAAAAGAATGATACACATGGGCCCTAAGTTATATTAGTTTTTCGATATTTTATCTTCACTCTTATCAATTATCATCATGAATAATGTATGTCTGCAAAATATCTAAGGCTTAATCCATTGGGGAAATCAATCAATACCCCATTAAGGTACACATCCCCTGAAATCGTGTCGAAATTATTTTGTTTATTATTTTCTTCATCAGTCAATTTATATAGAGGCAAAGTCCTTTTATACATTTCCTAATTAACAACTAAATACTCAAGATCAATGATGAATCAAATAATCAGTCATTCAATCAATCATTCATTATTTGAAAAGTCATTTATTTCATGTCAATTAATCATTCATAATTACACTTCCCAATTTTCATCTTTAGCATTACCTTTTCATTTTAAAACCATATAATTGATTTTAATAAAATTCCCAACCATTAAAATAATTTTTCATTAAAATTAAATTTTATCATGAATCAACATGAATTAATTCCATCAAATAAAATTTTAAATCAGTTCATCATTTTTCCTAAAATATACCCCCACAATATCAATTCCATTTAAAATGGGGGTTTCATCAAAAGATGCATTACCTAACTAAAAAAATATTGAATCATATAAAATATAGGCTAGAATAATTATGAAATCAATAAAAATTATTAGGTTTTCAATTTTAGGATCATTACTTATGGAACCACCTACCGTTTATCATTGATCAAGAACCACCCCACACACGAAATACGAATGGTGAGTCAAAGGAAAGGAAAATCAATGAGGAATACATAGAATCAAAATTCAAAAAAAATGAAATTTGGATCAATAAATTTCATGATGATCCATAACTATCAAATAAGTTGACAATAGAACAGCATAGGATTCTATAACTGAGATATTAGATTATCAAAAAAGGATCAAACCCATCTACTAGATCATTGTTCCGAGATGTGAAGAGGTTAGAGGAGTCAAAAAGCCTCATGGGAACATCAAAAATATAAAAAGTAAAATTTCATTTGAGTATAATGTGATAGAATTTAAATTTTGATTTAGTTATTCAATTATAGAATAATATAGCACCATGTCATAGGCTACAACACAATGATAAAATATAGGGGAAAATTTCATTACCGTGGGAAAGTGTCGGAGAACAAACCACCATCTCCCTACACCATAGTGTAGTCCCTCAATAATGTGATGCACCAATCCCTGGATAGATACCCTCTAGATTCCATGGTGTAAGCCTCATCAGATTTGATTTACCCAGGATGAATCTATGCCCCAACTATCTTCTTCTTTCCCTAACACTAAAATCGATGATAAAGGTTCTATGCCACAAACTAGAATTATGCCATAAGGGGGTTGAATTTGGATGAACTAACCATAACCAACCCTCATAGAATATACACCACAACCTAATATCTGTGGAATAATCATGCTCATCATTAATATCATACACACCACAATCAAGGAGACCCAGACACAACCACCAACCCCACAACATAATTTATTCACTACATGGTTCATCCCCCTAAATAAAACTAGAATCCCTCCAAAAACACCATCGAAAGTATCAAAAATTCTTGGAATAAATTTCAAAAAACAAGTGATGAATAAACAGGGACAAAATATACTTGGAAGTGGTAGTGGGATATTAAAAACTCCCTGAAATAAACACTTTCTACCTGCATAAATAATATCAAGAAGATTCTATAATTAAGATACAAGGCCTCTCCTCTCTCATTTGTGAATAATTCTCCCATGAGTCTAAAATATTTTTCTATAGAACACATATCAATGTTATTGAATTCCCCTAAAGAACGATCATCATAGAATCACCAACTCAATTTGGATGCTCAGTCACAAATAAATTTGTTTCAACATCAAGGTATTCACAAAACAAAACATGATATAGGTTTTAATGGTATTTCCTTAGTTGAGACACCTGAATTAAATTTTGGATTGATAGAAAATGAGGTGGAAGTGCCAAATGGTGAGACCCCATAGTAGCATTCTATACAATTTCAAAAGCACCCACAAATATTTATGTATGGTTTCCCTATTTCCAATGTCATTGCTGACCCACATGATGTGAATCTCTTTAATAAACTTGTCCCCCAATTGAAAATTATATAATTCATAGACATAACCATAATATTTGTACTAGCTCTGTTACATCACCATTCTATGATGAGTCTACCATATCATTGTTTTTTTCTCCTAAAACAAATTGATCAAACCTAATATACCTACCAATAATGGACCAATATAGAGGATATAGACATGGATTACCATAAAAGGAAAGAAAGAGATCCATCATAACATCTATTTTATAAATATTATTTTATGTGACCTAAACCAGTCCCAAAAGTTTATACCAGGAACAGCAAAAACCAAGAACACAAGAACACAACATTTCCGTAATAATCTATATAGCATAACTTGTCTATCTAGTCATCTGTGGATGATATTCCACACACAATAAAACCTAGCATCCTAGTTCATCCTAGAGAAATTTTAAAAAATTAGCACTAATATGGAGATCTCTATCAGAGACTATAATATAATTAACTGTATGAAAATAATTAATCTCTTTCACAGTAATACTTACCAAATCCTTAACATTAGATATAACAAGAAAGGGGTTCAAGTGAGATAATTTGGTTTTACAATCGATCAAAACCCATATAACATTCTTTCTTCATTGGGTACCTAGAAACAAAACCACAAAGTCCATATGAATATCATCCCACATTCATGTCGGCACATGAACGGGATGAAGAAAACCTGTGGGTTTTTGGTAGTCATCATTGATCTACTAAAAAGTATAACAACCTTAAACAAAATCTTCAACATCTTGTCTCATACATATCCACTAAATTCAACACCCCATGTAATAGAATATCATTATGGTAGCATGGTGAAACTACCAAAAATAATTATAGAAAACCATCATCATTATTTTTCTCATAGAAAATGGTACACAAAACTAATTCCAAAATGATAAGATACCCTCATAAGTGAAAAAAACATTCATCAATGGTATTCCCACCATGAATAGGAGTCATAATTCCAAATAACTCATAAAAAAGATACTAATCCCAATGAATGAACTTTAGAATTGAAAAGGTTAACTTAAAACTTCCCACAATTTATATGGGTCTCATCCTCCCAAATTCCGAAAAAATTACATGAAAATATAGAATTAAATATTCGATCAACTAATGACTCTTACAAATCATAGTTCATATATTTCGTTCTCAAAGATTATTCCATGTCTTCAACATCTTGTCTCATACTATCCCCTTATCTGAAGCCACTCTAACACCGTGTTGTGAAAACTCACGTCCTAAGATATTAACTTCAATAATATAGAAACTACATTTCAAAATTATCTCATAATGTTAGTGATCTCTCATATTTTCTAGAACGGATCTCAGATGATGCACCTGGTCCACCCCAGATTTCGAGTAAACTAAGATATCATCCATGAACACCACCATGAATGTATTGAGGTACTCATGAAAATTTATTTTAATAAATTCCTTAAAAGCTATAGGAGAAATGGTTAAACTAAAATGTATTACAGGGTACTCATAATGGCCATACCAACTCCAAATTGTGGAAGTCAGGATGCGAGATTTTTTAATTCTCAAATGGTGATAACCATACTGAAGATTAATCATCAATAACCACCTCACCAATTTAAATTGCTTAAAGAAATTATCAATATAAGGAAAAAATATATATGCCCTACACCAAAAAATATTTAGATTTTGGTAATTAAAAAGGAGAAGTATTCCATCCTCTTTCTTTGAAAAAAGAATAGGATTCACCCAATGTGACCCAATCATGAAAATAATAACCTTATCCATAGAATCACCCATCTAGGTATTTAACTATTTCAATTTAGTTGGATACATGTGGATGGAGGTAATAAATATATGTTGGGTACTTAGTACCAAGTCTATGTAAATTTCCACTTCCTATATCAGTGGAAAACCAAACAATACAAATAGAAACACATCAGAAAACTTGATGAAAAATGGAGGAATATAATTTCTCTAGGAATCCCACTATCGATTAAATAAAAAAAATACATCAAACATTATAATTATATTAAAAGAGTCCTAGTTTTTCATGATGTCGGGACCCACTCCCCTTCAAAAAAATTTCATGGACACTCCGGTGTTAGAAAAGAGTCCCATAAAAAATAACAGTCAATCTTGGATTAGTGGGAGATTAGCCAATGCATCCAAAAAATGTCATCAAGATGATTAATATTTATAACCAAAAAATTAGATATGGGATTTATCTTTGATAAAGAAAATATACTAGAAGGAAATTAGATACCCTTATCTCTCTTCATTCTGAGGGGTGTACTAAATGCTCTATATATAACATAATATCTATATAAACGTATTGAAAATTCCCTAAATGAGTCAATATAAATGAGGTAGATTCTCTACTATAAAATAATATAGTGACTATAAATGAATCTATAGTTATGGAACCTCTCAATGTCTTGGTACCTACATCATTTACCACTAGTGACTCTTCCATTTTCCTGTAGAAGCATCATTTTGGATGATTAGGGCTAGAAAATTTTATTTCATGAAGAATATGATCACAACGTAGTACTACATGGAGATGATGAGATCATTACATTGTGTGGAGTATAAATTTCATTAATTTTATTACAAATATGACATGGGAATATTCTGGATCCAAAAATATTTATTGCCACTGTGAAAACCCATTTTGAATTCCTAACCATGTCACATTCAATGCCAGCCAAAAGTTCTCTTCCAAGAACTATAGTAGGGATAAAGGAAACCTATTTTCAAGATCTACAATGAGGATATTATAATTTCTTATTCTGATTCAAGGGACCAAATTAACTACCATTGGGAGTTGGAGGGACTCCCATTAACCCAGACATATAGTAAGGTCAATCTCATCCATCAATGCTCTATCCAGAATATATATATATGAAGTGATGTTTATAATGAAAAACTGTGATCATATATCAAGTAATAGTCCCATATCAATATTTGTTTTCAACAATTTCTCTTTCGATATCACCTCAGGTGAAAATTGAATGATCATAAAAAATGGTTCATGTACTGTGTCGGGGTCCTGTAACCTTGATAGAGGTTTTGAATATCCATAGAATTTTATAAAACCATACATTCTAGAAAAAACAATTATGTGAAAAAAACTTTAAATAAATTTCACTATAATACCTCATGTCTCTTTTATGTAACCACAAAATCCCAACATCATCTGCTATGTCTTTTTTGAATTACGATAACAAATTTCACATCAATTGAATATGATGTTTCAAGAGCTCAAAATGTATCTTATTATTTTTGTTATTAAATCCTATACCTCATGAGGATCATTTGAGCCTTGAAACACTATTGTTTTCTACTGAATAAACTCTTCCACATGATCTCTTTTCTCAACCATTGAGGTCTCACTACCGGAGCCTCATAAGGAATAAACACAGTTAGTTGTCCCATTGCATGGACAACACACACCACCATCTCAATGAGATTCCAGTCAACTAGATTGTTTTATTACTTTAGTTCATTGGTATATCCCTCATATGTTCTATTGAAAAATTAATTCAAAGGCATTGTATTGCAAATAATCATCCTGAAACACTCAACCACCAGCAAGGATACTAGAATAATCATCTAAATCTAGAGATAAAAAAATATAAATTGCATAAAAAAAGTTTAAACGTCCATGATTACATGATGCTATGAAAAAATGTAGAGAAAATACTAGAATAATATCAATTTATTTCCCATGTAATATTTTTTCTTTTTCCCATGGAAACATAAGGCTCGTTTGTAACAGCCCAAGATTTTATAAAAAATATTCTTTTTAATTTCACTAATGTCTTGTGTTGTACGCAACACAAAAAGGAGCTTGCACAACACGCATCCTTGACTTTCCTTGCATTACACACAATCGCAACCTTCCTCGATAGCGTGTGTAGTACGTAATACTGAGTTTCATGAAACAACGATATGCTATTGAAATATTATTAAAACTAGCCGTTATGAATAGTAATAACCACTTTTTAAATTTTAGAAATTTTAGCTCTCAAAATGGACTTCATTTTTGGATTCGGAGTATCGAATTTAGCCTAAGGTGAAATTTTGGTACTTTTCGGATAACTTTCATATTATGATGAATAGTGAAAATTATTAAATTATAATTAAAAACAACTTTTTTAATCGAAATAATTAATAGTTATAAATCATTAATTTGAGTGGTTTTAAAGTATATTTAGAATATATTTTTACAATTTAATAAAATGTTGGTCATTGGATGTAATTTCACATTTAAACCAGACATAATCAAGTGTCAATCTTTTGATAGATATTGTTTCTTAAAAACACTCTATTTGTTTTAACAGCGAAATTTAATTATAAAATTAATTAATGCAATTTCTATGTTATGAATTTGGTAAAATAGACTTCATTTTTGAATTCAGAATATGAAATATAGATTAGGATGAAATTTTGGCATTTTTCTGAAAACATTCAATTTTTGATGAATAGCGAAACCACTAAGTGGTAGGTTAAAAACTGAATTTTTCATAAAACTTAATTTTACAGCTTCTGTGAATGGAATTTCAAAAATCCGAGAGACACGATTGATGTCAGTAAGTAAAATGTGGTTCAATGAGATGAAAATAATTTTTGGTGAATAGTAACTTTTTACTTTTTTTTACCACGGTTAATGTAAAGACCCGTATCTTGACGTACATGGACATTACATTACATTTGCGGAATACATAGTACATAACAAAAAAACACACACACAAGGATCGTAATAGTTTAGTGTCTTTGGAAACTCGGAATATAGTCTTCTAATCGTGGTGAAAGGTCTTCAAAATCTCCCATAAAGATCTCCCTTTTTTTTACCTAAAACCTTTCTTTATATCCTGGGGAAAAGAAAACATAAAAGGGTGAGCTCAAATTCTCAGTAAGGGTAAACAAAAGAAATATCAATCACATCATATACATAAGAACATAACTTTTGGAAATCTTAACCTGCAAAAGAGATCATAATTTCATAACATGGGGTAAATCATGGCAGTGAAATGTAATCACAATAATCATAACCTAAAACATGAAACTTTGTGGCATTCACACATAATCATAGAGAATCATTTCTTGTTAGTCAAGACTCATTGTCAAGACTATCTTAGTGGACAAAGTCCCTTTCTGAATCGAGTAACCCTCGTTTCCATCCTGTTTCACTGAAACGGTATAACCTACCATTCCAGCCATGTCTATCTCATGAGATATAAAATCTTTACCCAATTCATTGGAGGGAGATATAGGTCCCACCCATCTCATAATGATACCATTCTTATGTGTGCCACAAAATCATAAACCATACATCATTTCATAACCCATGTAATAAAAATGGGATTCTTAAACAACATGACATCATAAAAAAATTCATATAAGATAAAGGAATTCATAAAAATAATTCCATCACAACATAATCAAATCAATGTAATAATAGGGATAAAAACAGAACCCTATATTATCATAGATGGAAAATAATTTTGATAAAACACTTGAAATGAATTCTTGAGGAAAATATCCTTTCTTCTTCAAAAACACTTTTCCTTTCTTAATATGTCATACAATTATAAACTAAAAGAAGTTGATTAAAAATAAACTTGAAAACTCTTAAAGGAAGATTCTTGTAAATAATGTTTCAAAAATCCATTCATGTCGTATAAGTTAAAAAAAACATTCTTCTCGTACTTTTGTCGGAAAAGTCAAAAATTACCTCGTACGAAAAACGACAAAAGATTCCTTTAATATCTTTTACTAAAAACTCACCGAAGGGTAAAATTTGATATAAACTATTGTATAATGATGTAAATATTACATATTGAGGAAAAACAGATGTGGATGATAAAATACACCCCAGTAAATACTAAAGTATAAACAATCTCGGATAAAAATGAGATTGTGATATTTCCCTTACCTTAGGTCCGATTTGCTTTGTACGTGTCCGAAGATCCTGTATAATGGTTTAAATAATGTTATTGACTTAATACAGAATCATATTAATTGTTATGATATCATATATGGTTCACTTATGGCTTTATATTACCCGTTCTTTTGTAAATTCCATGTTAAAGAGCGTTTTGGGTAAAATTGTTTCATTTGTCGTCCGTGTTTTGACTTGTAATTATTCATATGATTACTTAGATCATGATTACTTAATTCAAGAAAATAAAACATGATTTATATATATATTCAGGATATACATATATAATAAATCATTAAATGGAAAGAAATACACCGTTCATGGAGACGGTAGTCCGTACGTACGCATGAACGCTGTTTTCGTTTCCTTATTGAATTGAATGGAATTAAGTAGATGACATACATATAAATATATAAATAAATCCAGTATCATTTTTATGTCATATATGTCATTATTACATACTATATGTACTTTATAATCATTCATGAATGGTTAATCACTGAGAATGAATCTCATCGCGTCGTGGAGACGGTATTCCGTACGTACGCACGAGCGATGATATCGTTCCCATGGTCGTGGAATTGTGTTGAAGTGTATGTATACTATTTAAGTATCAATATCACTTTATAATAATCATATATAGTTACTCATTACACCTTTATACCCATCCTTGTAAGGTGATGGTGGAAAATAGATTACACCACGGCGTGGAGACAGTATTCCGTACGTACGCACGCGCGGTGATTTCCTTTTTCCGTAGGATGGATAGAAGGTTAATTAGAGTTCTTTCATATTTATAATAACATATAAGTATATAAGACATACTGATGTTATAACTTTATCATGAAAAAACTAAATAAGAAGAAGTTGAAGAAGAATGAAATTGAAAAGATCGGTAATGGATATTACCTCTTCTTTGGAACGCTTCTTTGAATCCTCTACTTAGGGAACTAATATTGGTATTTGAAGAAGACCAGGACCTCTAGGATTATTCTAGGGAAGTGGAGAAGGGATTTTTTCAGGGGTTGTCCGAGCTTGAGTGCTCAAATTGGTGTGAGGAGGAGGGGGAGGAGGTACCCTTTTATAAGGGAGGAGAGGGGCACCTTAGGAATATCTCAAAATATTATTTTAAATTAAAGTCAAAATCAGTTCCAAAGGGACTTATTTCGAAGCTAAAGTTGGGATGGGTAGAAATACTATCAACCAATAGGATTTAGACAAGTTTAGGGTGTTATTTTAACCTTATCAATTAGATTTAACTCTACGTTAAATAATTTAACTTTTACCGTGTCTTTTTTTTTTCTTTCACTATATGGTTAATACACTTACTATAACATGACAAAAGAACCCTAAATTGTTTATTATTAATATATATATCCTTATATAAGTCATTTGGCCGAACCTTAGATTTATAGGGATTAAAATAACAATTAATAATATAATATTTGTTTTAAAAACTATTTTATGTCAATTTTGACACTATTTGGTACATGATTTTTATGAAATTCATAACAGAATGATAAGTTCGAAAAAAGTTACTTAAATAAACAATAACATGTCATATTAACCTAGAAAATTAGTTTAAGTCATAAAAAGTTTCAAATTACATTTATTTGGGCATTTATAACATCGATTATGTCAATATTTTATTAATAAGAAAATTACTGCATCATCTTTGTGTCATAATAAATGATACTTATTTAATCCCTAAAAATTCTAAATAAATTCCTATGATGTGGATAATTGTATTAGATTTCTGGAGACTATTCATGTTCAATGTTTCATGAATTTTATCACTAGATTAAAATTATTATACTTATAAGATTTATGAAAGTGACATGTTGTCACATTCTTTGGTTTTATTAATAATTAAATTATTTTCATTGAAAAAATTAAATTAAATTAATCTAATCTGACCCTTAGGTGAAATGGGTCGTTTTTTAGTCATCCAATAGGATTTTGACATTTTTTAGTGTAATTTTAAAATATTATATTTACCCTTAATTACCCGATTTACCTTTAACTATGTTAAATAAAATTTACCGTAGTTACTATTCATAATTCCCAAAAATAAAAAGTATCCTATTAACATAATTTGGACCCACTGATTCCAAATATGGAATCCATTTTTTAAAATTCAAAACACAGAAGTTGCAGAAATTAAATTAAAATTAATCTCGTTGTCGAATAAAAACGGGTTTTTGTTTAAAACAATTCAAAAAGATTGAATTGATTTAACATACGAATTAAAGGTAAAATCAATGCTAATGACATACATTATATTAAATGGTAAAAATATATTCTATTTATACTTTAAAACCATTCAATATTATAATTTAACCACATAAGATATTACGATGAAAAAAGTTGTTTTTAATTAAAATATAGCGTGTTTTTACTATTCATTAAAATGTGAAAGTTACCCGAATAATTTGAAAATTTTATCCAAAGTAAATTTTTATTTATTGATTCCAAAGAAGAATTTTATTTTGTCAAATTGAACTTATAAACATGTCAAAAACCAGATTTAATGTGGGTGCGCCATCAAAAGGCAGCAAAACTGCATTTTTTTAAAAATACTTATTTTACCCGAAAAATTTATTTTGTTCTTATACCATGTTCTAGAAATGTGTAAGATGAATAATAATGTTATAAAATTCAAAATTTAGTTAATACTATTCATAACGGCTAGTTCATGACAATATTATAATAATATAACATTCTTTATTAAAACCTGGTATTGCGTACAACACACGCTATCGAAGAAGGTCGCGATTGCGTGTAATGAAAGCCAAGTCAGGGTTGCGTGTTGTGAAAGAATCCTTCGTTGTTTCGTATAACATAATCCAACCATATTTCATTTATACAATTAATATAAATATATATATACTCAATGTTGCGTAGAATAACTATTATCAAAATTGTGTGTAACACGGTCCAAGAATAGTGTTGCGTATACTGCAAGCTAATACGGTGTTGCGTATAGCGCAAGGTAATCTTGGTGTAGAGTATAACAAAAGAAATTAATGGAATTAAAATAATATTTTTCATAAAATCTCGGGGTGTCACATTCTACCCCCCTTAAAATGAATTTCGCCCTCGAAATTCGTCGGGGTTATAAATGGTTTACTATTTGAATGTTTCTTTAATAGAAACCCACATCGTAAAAAGGAATACCAAAAACAATCTTTAAAAACAAAGGTATGAAATGTAATGGTTACCCCAAATAAACTAATCACTGGGTTTCCACATAGGTGAAAATATGGATATGGAAGAGAAATCTAACCATCATGTTCTGATGGAGAGTGGTAGAGAACATGGCTATGGAAAAGCTGGCAATCACAAAGACATAAATTTGTGATGATCTAAGGTGCCATATGATTCATCAGATATAAGAGCACTAAGACAACATTTTTGGTTTTCAAGATCATTTCCCTAAAGTTGAAGAATTTGAATTAGAATAAATACATACTTTATTTTGGTACAATCTCACTGTTGTTCGTGCCTTGAACAATTTCTAATTTATCTCTTAAATAAATGAAGTTGAATTTTTTATTCGTGAAGTGTTAGCAGATCATGTGATAGAATGACGGGTCATTCCATCTGTCTCAAACAAAAGGTTAGCAAAAATTATATAAATAAGTCGATCTATAGTGAGATTAATCATATATGGTTCCTAAAATGGACTTATACTTCATATATCATACTGCTTAATATAATAAAACTAGTTTCTACTAAACAGGGACTTCCTGTAGGCCAGTGGTAGGCGATAAAGGCCAGTCGCACTTCGATTGTGGGTTCGATTCCCACAGCCTTGTCGGACGTGATGGGCTGTCGCCCGTCCTGCAGGTTGTCCTTTTTCTAGAACTACATTACTATAACATCTCATCAATAATATCGAATAAAAAAAACTTCTATCCTTAAAAAAATACTCACTTATGTCCAACATAATCCATTTCAATCTTTAGGCTTATCCATAATACTGCAGTCCACTCTCATAATATAGTGAAAACGATTACCATAGATTTAATACCATCGTTGATCCCCATACATCATAAGATATGTTTTGTTGGTCACATTCCAAACATTCAAAGTCCTTAATCATGTATTCTCTTGAATACCTTAGTGAAAACATGAAGGCAGTTTAAAGTTAACACTTTCCACATACCAAAATCCTCAAAATTCTATATACTCAAACCATGATATCACTTAGTCCTTATATCAATCATGAGCTCATGAATACTGTTAAACATTTAATTTTCTCATTTTCCCTTCATTATGCGCATATCGACTTATTTCCAAAAATATATCAATCACTTTGAATACCACATTAGACCAATATATAAATATTCCAATACTCCATGATACAACATTATTTTGGAATCCCATTACATAAACACTTAATCATTCCCCCACATCGTTGTCATATTCAACATCGCCAATAGTGATCTCATGTGACTTCCCTTTATCCTTTTCCTTAAGCGGTTGCTCATGTCGATCATCACTAACCCTTGGATTAGGGCATTTATTAGCATAATGCCCCATTTCCTTGCACTTGAAGCATTGAAGTGTTGGTGGTGCGTTCTCTACAGTGTTTTCTTTATTCACATCATTAGAAACCCTTTTTCCATTAATTCGACACTCAGCTGCTCGATGACCTTATTTTCCACACTTGAATCATTTTATAGTCCCTTTAAGACAATCTCCACCATGCTTCTTTCCACACTCTGTGCATAAGGAAACATTCATCTTCTTTTCACCATTATTCTGATATTTCTCCTTGAACTCCATATTTCTTTTCTTGTCAAAACCATGAGATGGATATGTAACACCAACTTCCATTTCTACCTTGATAGCACAACACACAATTTCTTTATAGCTATTGAAGTCTCTTATAGCTAATGCCCTTCGAAGACTTGGTTTTAAGCCACTGAAAAATCGATCAACTTTACTTTCAGGTTGGATGATAATGCATGATGCATACCTTGCAAGTCTTGTAAAATTTACTTCGTATATACCAATAGATTCATCATCCTTTTTCTTTAGTTCAAGAAACTCCTTCTCCATCTTTGTTCGAAGAATACGAGGGAAGTACTTATTGAAAAATAAGTTCTTGAACTCGTCCCATTCCATGGACTCAATTTCATCTCTTTGCCTCGTATTCTTGATAAGATTCCACCATTGATCAGCATCTCCTTCCAAATGATACACTGCTAGGATGACTTTATCATGTTCATAACATTGAAGAACTGAAAATATCTTTTCAGTAGTACTAATCCATTGTTCAGCAACTAATGGATCAGTAGACCCACTGAAAGAAGGCGGACGCTGCCTCATGAAGGACTCAATAGAATATTGTTCCTTTCTCTGCTCATTTGTAAGTCCATAATGATTAATAGCTTGTGTAAGTATAGCAATAAGATTTTTCACTCCATCTCCCATAACATTTTTTTGTTCAGGAGGACAATCATTGCATTGTCCATTGCATTGATCAACACAGTTCCTTCGGGTTCCAGCCATCGTCTAAAACCCAAAAAGAATAGCGTGAGAGGCAAAAATCATGCTAGGGAAAACAACATAATAAAGGGGGAGTACCTTGAATATCTAACATCTTAGGTTTAATTCTATGATCGTTAGCGTAGTTCTAGTACTATAACCTATACGTATACTTAACCTTAGGGACATCCCTATACATACCTTAGAAATATCTCTAGGGATCTCAATAACGTTTTCGCATCCTAGTTTCCAAAGGTTGACTAAACCTTTCCTATGATACCAACTGTAAAGACCCGTATCTTGAGGTACATGGACATTACATTACATTTGCGGAATACTTAGTACATAACAAAAAAAAACACACACAAGGATCGTAATAGTTTAGTGTCTTTGGAAACTCGGAATATAGTCTTCTAATCGTGGTGAAAGATCTTCAAAATCTCCCATAAAGATCTCCCTTTTTTTACCAAAAACCTTCCTTTATATCCTGGGGAAAAGAAAACATATAAGGGTGAGCTCAAATGCTCAGTAAGGGTAAACAAAAGAAATATCAATCACATCATATACATAAGAACATAACTTTTGGAAATCTTAACCTGCAAAAGAGATCATAATTTCATAACATGGGGTAAATCATGGCAGTGAAATTTAATCACAATAATCATAACCTAAAACATGAAACTTTGTGGAATTCACACATAATCATAGAGAATAATTTCTTGTTAGTCAAGACTCATTTTCAAGACTATCTTAGTGGACAAAGTCCCTTTCTGAATCGAGTAACCCTCGTTTCAGTCCTGTTTCCCGGAACCGGTATGACCTACCATTCCAGCCATGTCTATCTCATGAGATATAAAATCTTTAAACAATGCATTGGAGGGATTTATAGGTCCCAACCATCTCATAATGATACCATTCTTATGTGTTCCACAAAATCATAAACCATACATAATTTCATAACCCATGTAATAAAAATGGGATTCTTAAACAACATGACATCATAAAAAAATTCATATAAGATAAAGGAATTCATAAAAATAATTCCATCACAACATAATCAAATCAATGTAATAATAGGGATAAAAACATAACCCTATATTATCTTAGATGGAAAATAATTTTGATAAAACACTTGAAATGAATTCTTGAGCAAAATATCCTTTCTTCTTCAAAAACACTTTTCCTTTCTTAATATGTCATACAATTATAAACTAAAAGAAGTTTATTAAAAATAAACTTGAAAACTCTTAAAGGAAGATTCTTGGAAATAATGTTTCAAAAATCCATTCATGTCGTATAAGTTAAAAAAAACATTCTTCTCGTAATTTTGTCGAAAAAGTCAAAAATTACCTCGTACGAAAAACCACAAAAGATTCCTTTCATATCTTTTACTAAAAACTCACCGAAGGGTAAAATATGATATAAACTATTGTATAATTATGTAAATATTACATATTGTGGAAAAACGGATGTGGATGATAAAATACACCCCAGTAAATACTAAAGTATAAACAATCTCGGATAAAAATGAGATTGTGATATTTCCCTTACCTTAGGTCTGATTTGCATTGTACGTGTCCGAAGCTCCTGTATAATGGTTTAAATAATGTTATTGACTTATTACAGAATCATATTCATTGTTATGATATCATATATGGTTCACTTATGACTTTATATTACCCGTTCTTTTGTAAATTCCATGTTAAAGAGCGTTTTGGGTAAAATTGTTTCATTTGTCGTCCGTGTTTTGACTTGTAATTATTCATATGATTACATAGATCATGATTACATAATTCTAGAACATAAAACATGATTTATATATATATATTCAGGATATACATATATAATAAATCATTAAATGGAAAGAAATACACCGTTCATGGAGACGGAAGTCCGTACGTACGCATGAACGCTGTTTTCGTTTCCTTATTGAATTGAATGGAATTAAGTAGATGACATACATATAAATATATAAATAAATCCAGTATCATTTTTATGTCATATATTTCATTATAACATATTATATATACTTTATAATCATTCATGAATGGTTAATCATTGAGAATGAATCTCATCGCGTCGTGGAGACGGTATTCCGTACGTACGCACGAGTGATGATATCGTTCCCATGGTCGTGGAATTGTGTTGAACTGTATGTATAATATTTAAGTATCAATATCACTTTATAATAATCATATATAGTTACTCATTACACCTTTATACCCATCCTTGTAAGGTGATGCTGGAAAATAGATTACACCACGGCGTGGAGACGATATTCCGTACGTACGCACGCGCGGTGATTTCCTTTTTCCGTAGGATGGATAGAAGGTTAATTAGAGTTGTTTCATATTTATAATAACATATCATTATATAAGAAATACTGATGTTATTACTTTATCATGAAACAACTAAAGAAGAAGAAGTTGAAGAAAAAAGAAATTGAAAAGATCGGTAATGGATATTACCTCTTCTTTGGAATGATTCATTGAATCCTCTACTTAGGGAACTAAGATTGGTCTTTGAAGAAGACCAGGACATCTAGGATTATTCTAGGGAAGTGGAGAAGGGATTTTTGCAGGGGTTGTCCGAGCTTGAGTGCTCAAATTGGTGTGAGGAGGAGGGGGAGGAGGTACCCTTTTAAAAGGGAGGAGAGGGGCACCTTAGGAATATCTCAAAATATTATTTTACATTAAAGTCAAAATCAGTTCCAAAGGGACTTATTTCGAAGCAAAAGTTGGGATGGGTCGAAATACTATCAACCAATAGGATTTATACAAGTTTAGGGTGTTATTTTAACCTTATCAATTAGATTTAACTCTAAGTTAAATAATTTAACTTTTACCATGTCTTTTTGTTTTCTTTCACTATATGGTTAATACACTTACTATAAATGCCAAACGAACCCCAAATTGTTTATTATTAACATATATATCCTTATATAAGTCATTTGGCCGAACCTTAGGTTTTTAGGGATTAAAATAACAATTAATAATATAATATTTGTTTTAAAAACTATTTTATGTCAATTTTGATACTATTTGGTACATGATTTTTATCAAATTCATAATTGAATTATAAGATCGAAAAAAGTTACTTAAATAAACAATAACATGTCATATTAACCTATAAAATTAGTTTAAGTCATAAAAAGTCTCAAATTACATTTATTTGGGCATTTATAACATCAATTATGTCAATATTTCATTTATAAGAAAATTAATGCATCATCTTTGTGTCATAATAAATGATAATTATTTAATCCCTAAAAATTTTAAATAAATTCCTATGATGTAGATAATTGTATTAGATTTCTGGAGACTATTCATGTTCTATGTTTCATGAAGTTTATCACTAGAATAAAATTATTATACTTATAAGATTTATGAAAGTGACATGTTGTCACATTCTTTGGTTTTAATAATAATTAAATTATTTTCATTGACAAAATTTAATTAAATTAATCTAATCTGACCCTTAGGCGACATGGGTTGTTTTTTAGTCATCCAATAGGATTTTGACATTTGTTAAGGTAATTTTAAAATATTATATTTACCCTTAATTACCCGATTTACCTTTAACTATGTTAAATAAAATTTACTGTAGTTACTATTCATAATTCCCAAAAATAAAAAGTATCCTATTAACATAATTTGGACCCACTGATTCCAAATATTGAATCCATTTTTTAAAATTCAAAACACAGAAGTTGTAGAAATTAAATTAAAATTAATCCCGTTGTCGAATAAAAACGGGTTTTTGTTTAAAACATTGCAAAAGATTGAATTGATTTAACCTACGAATTCAAGGTAAAATCAATGCTAATGACATACATTATATTAAATGGTAAAAATATATTCTATTTATACTTTAAAACCATTCAATATTATAATTTAACCACATAAGATATTACGATGAAAAAATTTGTTTTTAATTAAAATATAGCGTGTTTTTACTATTCATTAAAATGTGAAAGTTACCAGAATAATATGAAAAATTTATCCAAAGTAATTTTTTTTCTTGATTCCAAAGAAGAATTTTATTTTGTCAAATTGAACTTATAAACATGTCAAAAACCAGATTGAAAGTGGGTGCGCCATCAAAAGGCAGCAAAACTGCATTTTTTGAAAAATACTTATTTTACCCGAAAAATTTATTTTTTTCTTATACCATGTTCTAGAAATGTGTAAGATGAATAATAATGTTATAAAATTCAAAATTTAGTTAATACTATTCATAACGGCTAGTTTATGACAATATTATAATAATATAACATTGTTTATTAAAACCCGGTATTGCGTACAACACACGCTATCAAGGAAGGTCGCGATTGCGTGTAATGCAAGCCAAGTCAGGGTTGCGTGTTGTGAAATAATCCTTCGTTGTTTCGTATAACATAATCCAACCATATTTCATTTATACAATTAATATATATATATATATACTCAATGTTGCGTAGAATAACTATTATCAAAATTGTGTGTAACACGGTTCAAGAATAGTGTTGCGTATACTGCAAGCTAATACGGTGTTGCGTATAGCGCAAGGTAATCTTGGTGTAGAATACAACAAAAGAAATTAATGGAATTAAAATAATATTTTTCATAAAATCTCGGGGTGTTGCAGTTAATAGTAAATAGGGTAACTAAGGGTAAATATGATATTACTATTACCCTAACACATGTCCTAATTCTATTGGATAAGTGTAATTCGACCAAAAACAACCTTATGAATATAATATGACCATTTAGGTCCACATGGATTAGATTATGACATTTAATATTATTTTATTTAATGAATAGTTAAAATAGTTAAAATCAATGTTTAATAACTAAAACATTTTTAATATGGGGTTATACATAAGATAAATTCGACTATAAATATTCATTAGAAAGATAAACAGATTTCCTACATAATGATATTTTATTTATAATTTTTAGACTTTAAATAAATTAATTTATTTATGACACAACGATGAGACAGTAATTACCCTTTTAAGGAAATATTAACATAATTGATGTTATAAATGCTCAAATGAATGTAATTTTAGACTTTTTATGAATTCCACTAATTTTATAGGTTACTATGATATATTAGTGTTGATTTAATCAACTTGGTTCGAACATATAATTCTGTTATGACTTTCACAAAAAATCATATATCAAATAGTGTAGAAATTGACACAAAATAGTTTTTAAATCAAATATTATATTATTAATTGTTATTTTATTCCTAAAAATCTAAGGTTCGGATAAATGACTTAGATAAGGATATATATATTAATAATAAACAATTTGGGGTTCATTTGGCATGTTATAGTAAGTGTATTAACCATATAGTGAAAGAAAACAAAAAGACACGGTAAAAGTTAAATTATTTAACTTAGAGTTAAATCTAATTGATAAGGTTAAAATAATACCCTAAACTTGTCTAAATCCTATTGGATGATAGGATTTAGACCCATCCCCACTTTTGCTTCTAAATAAGACCCTTTGGAACCATTATAAACCGATTTTGACTTTAATATAAAATAATATTTTGAGATATTCCTAAGGTGCCCCTCTCCTCCCTTATAAAAGGGTACCTCCTCCCCCCTCCTCCTCACACCAATTTGAGCACTCAAGCTCGGCCAACCTCTTCCAAAATCCCTTCTACACTTCCCTAGAATAATCCTAGAGGTCCTAGTCTTCTTAAAAGACCAATCTTAGTTCCCTAAGTGGAGGATTCAAAGAGGCGTTTCAAAGAAAAGGTAATATCCATTACCGATCTTTTCAAATTTTTTTCTTCTTCAACTTCTTCTTCTTTAGTTGTATCATGATAAAGTAATAAAATAAATATTACTTACATACTTATATGTTATTATAAATATGAAACTACTCTAATTAAACTTCTATCCATCCTACGAAAAAAGGAAATCACCGCACGTGCGTACGTACGGAATACCGTCTCCACGCCGTGGTGTAATCTATTTTCCGCCACCACCTTAATTGGATGGGTATAATGGTTTAATGAGTAACTATATATGATTATTATAAAGTTATATTGATACTGAAATAGTATACATACACTTCAACACAATTCCACGACCATGGGAATGATATCATCGCTCGTGCGTACGTACGGACTACCGTCTCCACGACGCGATGAGATTCATTCTCAATGATTAACCAATCATGAATGATTATAAAGTATATATAATAAGTACTAATGAAATATATGACATAATAATGATACTGGAATTATTTATATGTATGTCATCTACTTACTTCCATTCAAGACAATAAGGAAAGAAAAACAGCGTTCATGCGTACGTACGGACTACCGTCTCCATGAACGATGTTTTTCATATCATTTATCTATCTATTATATATATATATACTGAATATATATGATATATAAATCATATTTTATATTCTAGAAGTAAGTAAATCATGATATAAGTAATAATAATGTCAAGGACAACAAGTCAAAACACCTACGATAAATGAAACGATTTTACCCACAACGCTTCTTTAACATGGAATTTACAAAAGAACGGGTAATAGAAAGTCATAAGTGAACCATATATGATATAATAACAATGAATATGATTCTTTAATAAGTCAATTACATTATTTAAATCATTATACAGGAGGTTCGGACACTTACGAAGCAAATCGGACCTAAGGTAAGGGAAATATCACAATCTCATTTTTATCCGAGATTGTTTTTACTTTGGTATTTACTGGGGTGTATTTTATCATCCACATCCATGTTCCCTCAATATGTAATATTATTTCCATCCTTATACAATAGTTTATATCCAATTTTACCCTTCGATGAGTTTTTTGTAAAATATATGAAAGGAATATTTTGTCGTTTTTCGTACGAGGTACTTTTTGACTTTTCCGACAAAAGTACGAAGAATGTTTCTTTTTAACTTATACGACATGAATGGATTTTTAAAACATTATTTCCAAGAAGCTTCCTTTATGAGTTTTCATGTTTATTTTTAATAAACTTATTTTAGTTTTAAATTGTAAGACATATTAAGAAACGAAAATGTTTTTGAAGTAGAAAGGATATTTTCCTCAAGAATTCATTTCAAGTGTTTTATCAAAATTATTTTCCATCTAAGATAATAAAGGGTTCTGTTTCTATAAATATTTTTACATTTATTTGACTATGTTGTGATGGAATTATGTTTATGAATTCCTTTATCTTATATGAATGGTTTTATGATGTCATGTTGTTTAAGAATCCCATTTTTATTACATGGGTTATGCAATGATGTATTGTTTATGATTTTGTGTCACACATAAGAATGGTATCATTATGAGATGGGTGGGACCTATATCTCCCTACAATTAATTGGGTAAAGATTTTATATCTCATGAGATAGACAGGGCTGGAACGGTAGGTTATACCGGTTCAGTGAAACAGGACTGAAACGAGGGTTACTCGATTCAGAAAGGGACTTTGTCCACTAAGATAGTCTTGGTAATGAGTCTTGACTAAAATGAAATGATTATCTATGATTATGTGTGAATGCCACAAAGTTTCATGTTTTAAGTTATGATTATTGTGATTACATTTCACTACCATGATTTATCCCATGTTATGAAATTATGCTCTCTTTTCAGGTTATGATTTCCAAAATGTTATGTTCTTATGAATACGATGTGATTGATATTTCTTTTGTTTACCCTTACTGAGCATTTGAGCTCACCCTTTTATGTTTTCTTTTCCCCAGGATATAAAGAAAGGTTTTAGGTTAAAAAAAGGAAGATCTTTATGGGAGATGTTGAAGATCTTTCACCACGATTAGAAGATTTTATTCCGAGTTTCCAAAGACACTAAACTATTACGATCCTTGTGTGTGTGTTTTTGTTATGTACTAAGTATTCTGCAAAAGTAATGTAATGTTCATGTACGTCAAGCTTCGGGTCTCTACAGTTGGTATCATAGGAAATTTTTAGTCAACCTTTGGAAACTAGGATGCGAAAATGTTAGTGAGATCCCTAGAGTTATTTCTAAGGTATGTCTAGGGATGTCCCTAAGGATAAGTATACGTATAGGATATAGTCCTAGAACTACGGTAACGATCTTAGAATTTAACCTAAGATGTTAGATATTGAGGGTGCTCCCCCTTTACTATGTTGTCTTCCCTAGCATGATTTCTCCTCTCAAAAAATTCTTTTTGTGTTTTATATAATGGAGGGAACCAGAAGGAATTCGGTTAACATTGAATCCAATGGACAAATTGGTGACTATGAGCAACAAAATTGTGTAATGCTAGAGATAAAGATATTGTGATTATGCCGAATCAGTAATCGCGATATATGATTAACAAGGTGAAATTTAGTGGTATGACTAATTCATCAAAGAAGAGGAAGATAAACTATTATGCATGTTCGCATGTTGAGGAGCATAAAGAAAGGAAGATTGAGATTTCTAAAGAAGGGAAGGAGAACCATGAGGAATACCTCAAATGGAGGGACCGATGTTATCTGTGTGGAGAAAATGGTCATAGAGTGACAGATTGTTATGGAGTTCAATGTCTTATTTGTGGAGAACATGGGCATTACCCAACTGAATGCCCTGACCTAAAAAGATACTTCTAAATCAAGGAAGGACTTATTCCAGGACAGTCATTGAAGTGGATGGACTGAAGTGTTTATGTATTGGTATTCAAGAATAATGTTGTTGAGGTACTTTTATGGTGTATTGGAATATTTATGTATTGGTCTAATGTGGTATTCGAAGTGATTGAGGTATTTTTGGAAAAAATATGATATGCGCATAATGAAGGGAAAATGAGAAAATGAAATATTTGACAGTATTCATGAGCTCATGATTGATATAAGGACTAAGTGATATCATGGTTTGAGTATATAGAATTTTGAGGATTTTGGTATGTGGAAAGTGTTAAATTTAAACTGCATTCATGTTTTCACTAAATTATTCAATAGAATACATGATTAAGGACTTTGAATGTTTGGAATGTAACCAACAAAATATATCTTATGATATATGTGGATCAAAGATGGTATTAAATCTCTGGTAATCGTTTTCACTATGTTATGAGAGTGGACTGCAGTATTATAGATAAGCCTAAAGATTGAAATGGATTATGTTGGACATAAGTGAGTATTGTTTAAGGATAGAAGTTTTTTTTTTCTCGATATTATTGATGGGACGTTACAGTAATGTAGTTTTAGAAAAAGGACAACCTGCAGGACGGGCAACAGCCCATCGCTTCGGACAAGGCTATGGGAATCGAACCCACAACCAAAGTGCGACTGGCCATTATCGCCTACCACTGGCATACAGGAAGTCCCTGTTTAGTAGAAACTAGTTTTATTATATTAAGAAATATGATATATGATGTATAAGTCCATTTTAGGAACCATATATGATTAATCTCACTATAGATCGACTTATGTATATAATTTTTTCTAACCTTTTGTTTGAGACAGATGGAATGACCCGTCATTCTATCACATGATCTGCTAACTCTTCACGAATAACAAATTCAAATTCATTTATTTAAGAGATGAAGTGGAAATTGTTCAAGGCACGAAAAACAGTGAGATTGTACCAAAATAAAGTAAGTATTTATTCTAATTCAAATTCTTTATCTTTAGGGAAATGATCTTGAAAACCAAAAATGTTGTCCTAGTGATCTTATACCTGATGAATCAGATGGTACCTTAGATCGTCACAAATTTATGGATTTGTGATTACTGGATTTTCCATAGCCATGTTCTCTACCACTCTCCATCAGAACATGATGGTTAGATTTCTCTTCCATATCCATATTTTCACCTATGTGGAAACCCAGTGATTAGTTTATTTGGGTAATCGTTACATTTCATACTTTAGTTTTTAAAGCCACGTTTTGGTATTCCTTTTTACGATGTGGTTTTCTATTAAAGTAACTTTCGAATAGTAAACCATTTATAACCCCGACGAATTTCGAGGGCGAAATTCATTTTAAGGGGGGTAGAATGTAACAGCCCAAGATTTTATGAAAAATATTCTTTTTAATTTCACTAATGTCTTGTGTTGTACGCAACACAAAAAGGAGCTTGTAAAACACCCATCCTTGACTTGCCTTGCATTACACGCAATCGCAACCTTCCTCGATAGCGTGTGTAGTACGTAATACTGAGTTTCATGAAACAACGATATGCTATTGAAATATTATTAAAACTAGCCGTTATGAATAGTAATAACCACTTTTTAAATTTTAGAAATTTTAGCTCTGAAAATGGACTTCATTTTTGGATTCGGAGTATCGAATTTAGCCTAAGGTGAAATTTTGGTACTTTTCGGATAACTTTCATATTCTGATGAATAGTGAAAATTAATAAATTATAATTAAAAACAACTTTTTTAATCGAAATAATTAATAGTGATAAATCATTAATTTGAGTGGTTTTAAAGTATATTTAGAATATATTTTTACAATTTAATAAAATGTTGGTCATTGGATGTAATTTCACATTTAAACCAGACATAATCAAGTGTCAATCTTTTGATAGATATTGTTTCTTAAAAACCCGCTATTTGTTTTAACAGCGGGATTTAATTATAAAATTAATTAATGAAATTTCTATGTTATGAATTAGGTAAAATAGACTTCATTTTTGAATTCGGAATATGAAATATAGCTTAGGATGAAATTTTGGCATTTTTCTGAAAACATTCAATTTTTGATGAATAGCGAAACCACTAAGTGGTAGGTTAAAAACTGAATTTTTCATAAAACATAATTTTACCGCTTCTGTGAATGGAATTTCAAAAATCCGAGAGACACGATTGATGTCAGTAAGTAAAATGTGGTTCAATGAGATGAAAATAATTTTTGGTGAACAGTAACTTTTTACTTTTTTTTACCACGTTTAATAGTAAATAGGGTAACTAAGGGTAAATATGATATTACTATTACCCTAACACATGTCATAATTCTATTAGATAAGTGTAATTCGACCAAAAACAACCTTATGAATATAATATGACCATTTAGGTCCACTTGGATTAGATTATGACATTTAATATTATTTTATTTAATGAATAGTTAAAATAGTTAAAATCAATGTTTAATAACTAAAACATTTTTAATATGGGGTTATACAAATGATAAATTAGACTATAAATATTCATTAGAAAGCTAAAACGATTTCCTACATAATTATATTTTATTTATAATTTTTATACTTTAAATAAATTAATTTATTTATGACACAACGATGATGCAGTAATTACCCTTTTAAGGAAATATTAACATAATTGATGTTATAAATGCTCAAATGAATGTAATTTGAGACTTTTTATGAATTCCAATATCTTTATAGGTTACTATGATATATTAGGGTTGATTTAATCAACTTGGTTCGAACATATAATTATGTTATGACTTTCAAAAAAAATCATATATCAAATAGTGTAGAAATTGACACAAAATAGTTTTTAAATCAAATATTATATTATTAATTGTTATTTTATTCCTAAAAATCTATGGTTCGACCAAATGAATTATATAAGGATATATATATTAATAATAAACAATTTGGGGTTCATTTGGCATGTTATAGTAAGTGTATTAACCATATAGTGAAAGAAAACAAAAAGACACGGTAAAAGTTAAATTATTTAACTTAGAGTTAAATCTAATTGATAAGGTTAAAATAATACCCTAAACTTGTCTAAATCCTATTGGATGATAGTATTTCGACCCATCCCCACATTAGATTCAAAATAAGACCCTTTGGAACCATTATAAACCGATTTTGACTTTAATATAAAATAATATTTTGAGATATTCCTAAGGTGCCCCTCTCCTCCCTTATAAAAGGGTACCTCCTCCCCCCTCCTCCTCACACCAATTTGAGCACTCAAGCTCGGTCAACCTCTGCCAAAATCCCTTCTCCACTTCCCTAGAATAATCCTAGAGGTCCTAGTCTTCTTCAAAGAACAATCTTAGTTCCCTAAGTGGAGGATTCAAAGAGGTGTTTCAAAGAAGAGGTAATATCCATTACCGATCTTTTCAAATTTTTTCTTCTTCAACTTCTTCTTCTTTAGTTGTTTCATGATAAAGTAATAACATAAATATTAATTACATACTGATATGTTATTATAAATATGAAACAACTCTAATTAACCTTCTATCCATCCTACGGAAAAAGGAAATCACCGCGCGTGCGTACGTACGGAATACCGTCTCCACGCCGTGGTGTAATCTATTTTCCGCCACCAACTTAATTGGATGGGTATAATGGTTTAATGAGTAACTATATATGATTATTATAAAGTGATATTGATACTGAAATAGTATACATACACTTCAACACAATTCCATGACCATGGGAATGATATCATCGCTCGTGCGTACGTACGGACTACCGTCTCCACGACGCGATGAGATTCATTCTCAATGATTAACCATTCATGAATGATTATAAAGTATATATAATAAGTACTAATTAAATATATGACATAATAATTATACTGGAATTATTTATATGTATGTCATCTACTTACTTCCATTCAAGACAATAAGGAAAGAAAAACAGCGTTCATGCATACGTACGGACTACCGTCTCCATGAACGGTGTTTTTCATTCATTTATCTATCTATCTATTATATATATATATACTGAATATATATGATATATAAATCATATTTTATATTCTGTAAGTAAGTAAATCATGATATAAGTAATAATAATGTCAAGAACAACAAGTCAAAACACCTACGATAAATGAAACGATTTTACCCACAACGCTTCTTTAACATGGAATTTACAAAAGAACGGGTAATATAAAGTCATAAGTGAACCATATATGATATAATAACAATGAATATGATCTTGTAATAAGTCAATGACATTATTTAAATCATTATACAGGAGGTTCGGACACTTACGAAGCAAATCAGACCTAAGGTAAGGAAAATATCACAATCTCATTTTTATCCGAGATTGTTTTTACTTTGGTATTTACTGGGGTGTATTTTATCATCCACATCCATGTTACCTCAATATGTAATATTATTTCCATCCTTATACAATATTTTATATCCAATTTTACCCTTCGATGAGTTTTTTGTAAAATATATGAAAGGAATCTTTTGTCGTTTTTCGTACGAGGTGCTTTTTGACTTTTCCGACAAAAGTACGAAGAATGTTTCTTTTTAACTTATACGACATGAATGGATTTTTAAAACATTATTTCCAAGAAGCTTCCTTTACAAGTTTTCAAGTTTATTTTTAATAAACTTATTTTAGTTTAAAATTGTAAGACATGTTAAGAAACGAAAATGTTTTTGAAGTATAAAGGATATTTTCCTCAAGAATTCATTTCAAGTGTTTTATCAAAATTATTTTCCATCTAAGATAATAAAGGGTTCTGTTTCTATACATATTTTTACATTGATTTGACTATGTTGTGATGGAATTATGTTTATGAATTCATTTATCTTATATGAATGGTTTTATGATGACATGTTGTTTAAGAATCCCATTTTTATTACATGGGTTATGCAATGATGTATGGTTTATGATTTTGTGGCACACATAAGAATGGTATCATTATGAGATGGGTGGGACCTATATCTCCCTGCAATGCATTGGGTAAAGATTTTATATCTCATGAGATAGACAGGGTTGGAACGGTAGGTTATACCGGTTCAGTGAAACAGGACTGAAACGAGGGTTACTCGATTCAGAAAGGGACTTTGTCCACTAAGATAGTCTTGGCAATGAGTCTTGACTAACAAGAAATGATTCTCTATGATTATGTGTGAATTCCACAAAGTTTCATGTTTTAAGTTATGATTATTGTGATTACATATCACTACCATGATTTATCCCATGTTATGAAATTATGCTCTCTTTTCAGGTTATGATTTCCAAAATGTTATGTTCTTATGAATACGATGTGATTGATATTTCTTTTGTTTACCCTTACTGAGCATTTGAGCTCACCCTTTTATGTTTTCTTTTCCCCAGGATATAAAGAAAGGTTTTAGGTAAAAAAAGGAAGATCTTTATGGGAGATGTTGAAGATCTTTCACCACGATTAGAAGATTTTATTCCTAGTTTCCAAAGACACTAAACTATTACGATCCTTGTGTGTGTGTTTTTGTTAGGTACTAAGTATTCCGCGAAAGTAATGTAATGTTCATTTACGTCAAGCTTCGGGTCTCTACATCGTTGCAATGGAAAATCATCAGGAAATTACTCATAAATACATCCTAATTCATAAAAGGCCTACATACTATCTATTTGGAAAAACCCAAATAGTTTCCCAAATTTAAGGAAATTTTCACAAACTTTTACATTTGATAATATTTTTTAAGAACCAAACCAAATTACTGGAAACCCTAGAACAATAATCCTTACATTGGCCCTGATATTTCTTGAAGGGCATTACTGATCCCCACAAGTTGGATTCTAGCACATTGAATCATATAATAATCAAAAGGGAATGACTCTTACACAAAATGATGGAAGTTAAATGTTACAAGTAACCATACTAATCAATTCTCAATGAAATTTTACACAAACAAATTGGAAAAAACACAAAAATTATTACATATTCAAACGACACTACATCTATCAAGGCAAAACACATATATCCCATTTAATAGGTGGATCGCGTCTTTACAGGTCTCCTCTATCACTCTTGGCGCCACAAATCTAGTACAATTTCTTCCATTAAAACGGAAGTTCTAATTTGTTGGACTTCAAATAATATAATACATAAACAACCGAAGAAAAAGGAAGTGATTGAGAAACATATTCTATTAGGATACCACCAGAGATTCAATAAGAAATTAAATAAACAAAAACTATTCACGAATTTAATTTAAATAAATATTTCAGGGAAATACAGTTATATATATTCAAAAAATCATTCCTTCAAATTGAAAAGATGAAATATATATCAAAAAATTATTAAATGAAAATTTTATATAAAAAAATTATAATTTTTTTCATGAATAAAACATTTATACAAACAATTTAATGAACTAATAAATTCAATGATACAAATACCCATATTCATAAACACTCAGTTATCTTTGTTTTTACCTATAAGATCCTCGCACTTCCCAATCATCATCATGACTCAATTTTGGGTGTAGAATTCACAAGGATGAAGAAATCAGGATAATAAATCTGCATTCTATTAGGTTACCTATCATGGGATATCTTTTTGAACATATTTTAGTAAGTATTTTCATATTAAATATTTTTATTGGGTGTTAGAGTCATATAATATTTTTCCTAATAACTTAATAACAACATATACTCACATGTTCTTCAAATAATCAGTTAATAAATCAATCAATCATTCTTTGGAAAATAATTTTTTTCATATAATGACTTCCTTCATAATTCAATTGACCAATATTCTTATTCGACATGATATTTTTACTTCAAAAACTAATCATATAATTTTATCAAATTCACGATCCTTCAAATCATTTTAATTTAAAGACAATATTATCAAGAATCAACATAAAATCTATAAATAAAATTAATATTGAAATGAATCCATCATTTCTCTCAAAATATTCTCCAAAATGTCAATTCTATTGAAATCATTGATTTATTCATAATTTCCATGGAAAAATTTAATCAAACAATAAATCATATAAAATCATGTATTTTAAATAAAATAAGAACTCAATTCAAATCATTAAATCATATTAGTGTGTTATTTTTATGGAAAATCATTATAGAACCGCGTTACATTTCTAAATGATTATCAACCACCCAACATATGAAATGAAAAAGACGATATAATGGAGAGGAATATCAACATGGAAAACCTATAGTAATATGTCCAATAAAACAACATGTAGATCCACCAATATAGTGATGATATTTCTCTCTCAAAGAACTAAAGAAGATAAAAAATGATGATTTTATAAGAGATATATTCAATTACCATAGTGGGTTAAAAAACATACAATTTTTATTTTATCTAAGATGATAAATGGTTGATTGTTTTAAGAATATTCTTGGTAGCCATCAAAAACAAATTCAAATGAGAGATGAGTTGGACATGTGAAAATTTAAAAATATATTCTGGTAATAAATTATGAAAAAATAGAACACCACACCAAAAAATACAACACCATGATGTAGTGAAAGGGAAAATATGTATGACCATGCAATTGTGTTGGAGACCATTTTATAGACTCCATATACCATGGAATAGCCCCTCCACACTACACCCTATCATTTCCCCTACAAGCTACCCTCCAGATTCCACGATGAAAACCTCTCTAGATTCAGTTTACCTATGATGAGACCATACCACAAAAATTATTTCTATGACATAGACCTTCCATTGATGATGAAGGTGTCATGGGAAATTACAAAATAACACTATAAGGTTGTCTAATTTGGTATAAACAACCATAAAACCCCCTCAAATAATTTATGATGGAATCTACTCTCTGTGGAGAAACCATGCTCGACATCAAAAATAGATATGAAATAGTCATGGAGACCACATTCCAGTCTCCAACACCATGTTTCAACTTATTCTATCCATGGATTAACCCACTAAAATAAAAAACTCCCTAGAAAACTATAGAACGCCTGAAAATGACTCATAAAAAATATCAAACATTAAGAGATAGAAACAAAGAATCAAAAGGCACCTGAAAGAAGAAAAGAGATATTATAGGTTACTTGTATTGACCACAGTTTAATGAGACATAAATTTAACTTGGTTTTGGTATTCTCAATTATATATATATATATATTATGAGTATAGTTCTTGGATGATCCTTGGGTGAGAAAAAAATCGAATCATACTACCGAAAAATATATATAAGAATTTAGAAGAATCAAATATGGAATTTTGTGGGAAGCCCTAGAGAGATTAGTTTTTGAGATAATGGAAATGTATGATATATTATTTCATTAGAGCCCATGTAGAATACACATGACTATCAGTGTACTATTGAGAGGTTAATGAGGGATTACCGGAATAGGGGTGAAAACTCTACCTTGGATTTTTCGACAATTTATGCTCTAGAAATCACATTCATCTTCAAATTAGTATCATCAAACATGTTATGAATCGAGAGGTAAGGAGGTATTTATATATTGTTCGATATATATGTATACTTTCTATTTAATATTGAATCATTATAAATCCCCAAGTTGGGTATTTTTGGTAATAGTCATGATTTGAGTTAGTTGAGGATAAATAAAGTTATGTTCATCAGTATGTTGAATCGTACAAACTAGATGCCCATGGTCCCTAAAATTCTCCCTCATTTTATATGTGATATATTTATTATCTGATTATTGATCATGAGAAACTATCTTTCTGATAACCAAATATTATCCCTGGTAGTTTTTTTTCATTTTAATAATTTTAATGTACTATTATATATTTGGATGAATGTTTTCGCATACTCCATTAATTATAAGGTCACTATATGTTAGTGATGATATTTAGTCTAGTTTTGTTATATGTGAGAACACGATGATGGATTTTCAATCATTGGTAATATGAAATGTGACCTAGAGGGTTATAGAAGGACTATATGTTATACATTATTACTAGCAATAGGATGTAAAATTGTTTGGGTGGATGATTCCCTATATGGTGGATGATATTATATAAGTTATTTTATAGAGGAATAAAAGACATTGTGTAACATATGAGGTGATATTTAATGTATTATTGGTGTAGATGACTACTAAGATAAATGAGGAGACAATATTCTTATATTTATTTTTTTATGAAAGACAACTATCATTAATGATGAATAATAGTAGACGTACATATGCAAGCTGTGAAGGGAAATTTTCCAGCCAGAGATGGTTGGCATCAAAGGGACCTAATGCTGCCAGCTGGTGGGACACATTGTTTCCTTCCCTATTTTTAAATTAGAAGGTGTGGAATGAAAAGCATTAGCAGAACGAGAGAATTCTCTTGATGATGAGGCCAAAATACTGGAGCCCGCCGTCGCTGTGGTTAATGGAATCGATCGCGGTGAGGCAGTCAGACTCAATGCTGATATCAACCCATCCACATTCTTGAGCTAGTATCAAACCTTCCAGGATAGCATTATCCTCCGCCACAAAAGGATCCCAAAAGGCGTGTTGTGATTCAGACATTGTAGTGATTATTTGTCCTAGATGATTTCGGGCCAGGAGACCGAGGGAGACAATTCCATCCTTGGGGAGAGACGCATCCACGTTGATCTTAAGAATCCCTTCCGTTGGGGGGTTCCAATGAGGGGGACATGAGGGGGGAACTTCTGGAATTTGATGTCCATTGTGGTGTTTCCATCCCTAAATTGATGAAGTGGCCTGTTCAGTCTAGAATTCAAAAATTTTGTGCATGTGATGGAAAATAGAATCGTTATACCATAAATAGATGATCCAGGCTAGGGTGCATAATGAACCTGCATTAGCCAATGAGAGAGATGAGAACCAGTGCATTTGGAGAGCAGGGAGATCAAAAGCCATGTCCAGTGATTCATCAAGAGTAGGACCCCATTTATTCCAAATTTCATTAGCTCCTGGATAGTGAATGATGGCATGCAAAGGGGTCTCTAAGATATTCGGATAGAAAGGGGGGAAATGGCATTGGAAAAATGTCGGTGAATGAGAATGATCATGGTATGGAGGGTGACCATGCATACCTGCCTCCAAAAGAGGAATAATTTTGGGGGGATGTTGAGCTTCCAAATCGATTTCCATGGTCGCTCGTTTTGGCCGACTGGGTTGTTTCCAATAGAAATTTGGTATCTGGATATCACCGTGTATTCGCCCGACATTTCATTTCTCTATAAGAGATTTTCGAGGCCTACGACTGGGACCTAGGAGATTCTAAGCATAATTCATTGGTCTCTTTCAATAAACCATTCATGAATATTATCCAAACACCACCTCATACCTTGGTCGGAAATGAGGCATCTTACAGTGGCATCTTCAAAGCCTGTTTCGGCGTGGGATGTAGCCTGCATACCTTCCATATCGATCAGCCTGGGGTCAGTTCAGATGTTGACAGATGAGCCATCCCCAATCCTCCTTCCCTGTACTTTTTCCAGGTACTTTCTAGCCCCCCAAATGCTTCTCCAAAGTAATCTAGGATGAGGGCCAAGAGAGGAAACGTGGATGTCCATATGGGGAAAGTACAAAGCTCGTAGTAGCAGCACACGTGGATATTATGGATGGTTAATAAGGTGGAATCATTTCTTGGAAAAAGTGAATCATTTCAGAGAAGAAGATTCAAAAATCTAATCCCTCCTTCCGACTTGGGTATGCAATGTTTCTCCCACACCAACCACTGGGGTCTATCCCATCCATCATTTTTCCCCGCCGAGAAGATGGTAGTCTGTGTATGGATCTGGTTGATGGTGTATGGTGTCTGTAATTATTTCATATGGTGTTGTTGATATTATAACTAGTGTGATTACTATTTATTTTTCTATCTCAAATGTGGTTTTGTGATACCCGTGGTGGTGATGTGGCTTTGCTAGATGTGGTTCACTGAAACTTGATGAAGTACGTTGTGTTAAGATTTATGGTTGCATAGATATAGTATAAATAATTGATTTGATTGTTATATGGTTATTATTACTACTTGATATATTAAATTTACATGAGTTTAGATATATTTTATTATGAATTCAAAAAAAAGGATCTCATATTGTGTGATATCTCATGAACCGTAGCCTATGATATGAATTTGACATGAATCTTAGATAATGAATATGATTTCATGGATTATCCACCAATTTTATTTATTTTACATTATATTTGAATGAATTTGTTGATTAATTTATTGAATAAACAATGTGTTATGAATATTTCAATGTAAAACTACTATAAACACCCCATCAGGCATATTTCATCGTAAAATTTTCCACTTTCACTGCCTTAGTAGCTATCCATTGACTCAATTCATTGATTAATATGAATTCTATATGATGAATGGGTATCAATTTATTTGGGTGATATAAAGTAGTATATCCATTACCAAAGATCTCACTTCCTCACAATATTCTATTCATCTTTAAAGTAGTGGTTCTAGAAAAGCATTGGAGTTTGAGGGATCGTCTCAAATCATATAAGGATTTTAGTGGATGATGATATCCCTATAGAGGTGATACTACTTAGGTTGTATCTCAGTGATGTCCATAAACAAAAATCCATCACTATAGATAAATATAGAGTATAAAAAACAAGTGGTTCCCTATTTATATTTTATGTTATTAAACATATATTAATTTTAAGAAGATAAATTATACAACACTACTGGTTTCATCGACTATAATGATTGTGATATTATACTTTAAAACCTAATAGGGGTATTAGATGTTGGATCATCTATGAATAAACATTTTTCTATACTATTTTAATGATTAACATGGATATTTTATGTTTTTTAGGACACATCATAATGTATGATATATTGTAATGGAATGTTTTCCGCCAAATCACTAGAACACTCAATTTCAAATTACACTATATGATAATTTAATGTTAAATTCTTAGTCATATGATATGACTAGTTGGTATGATAATATAGGATATGTTGAAAAAACCATAGTTTTTATCTCTTCCATAATAAATGATATATATGGTATTGTAGGATGTGATAAAATTCTTGGTTGTGATGAAAAAATGAGTTGATTCATGATGATGATATATGTGATATCACAAATTACAATTCATATCTACATAAAATATACCCAATATATATATTTAATGTGATATAAGAACTAAATGATAGAACTATCCAGTTCATGGCTAGGATGTGGCTCTCCCATAAGGATTGGAAGGTGGCCTACATCTGATTAAATAAGAAACCCAAAATATATTCAGTCTAGATCAGGACCTACATGAGGTACATATCAACTCTAGTATGATATGTAACTTCAACATATGATTGGTATCATTGTGGGGTAAACTAGAACCCACATATTATTTCTACACAATGTTGACCAATATCCATTATAGATACCCTGTCATGGATTATAACAGATAATGAACATTATCAATCGTTAAATATGATTTAAGCCAAAAAATTAAATTACTTTTTTTAAATAAAATAGATTGTTGTTTATAAATGGATTATTAAAGATAAAATATAGGCATTGAAAATAGATAATTTTTATGTCTAAATAAGATATAAAATGTTCATATTTATGTTTCATTATAGTAAAAGAAATAAAATTCCTATTTATTTGTTTATTCCTTTTTAATATTCACATGTATAATTTTTTTTATTAATTTGAATATTATGTATGAATAAATTTAATAAGTGAGTTGGTAATTATGGATTATTAATCATAAAAATGTAATAATACACGAGACAATAAATATTTGATTAAATGTAACAGTTATGAGTTCAATATAAAACTATTGTATATTAAATTGGAAATACTTTAAAAAAAAACTCTCAAATACATTTTTCTAAATTCTATGGAATACCTTATAGATTAGAAATTTTATATTTATTTGGAAATATGATGTAAAATTATAAAATGTATATAAAATATAAAATATGTTTAAATATAAAGATTTTTATATTTATTATTATCAATTGTTGACAATAATTAATTTTATATGTTAAAAAGGCCTTATTTTAATAATTATTTATACAACATTAAAAGATGTTTTGATGATTATTTTTTTCAAGGATTAAATAAGGATAAATATGTGATATTTAGACTGTGTAAATTGTAAGAAATTATCCTATATCACTTTATATATAGTAAATTACTAGTTTATGATAATGTCTCAAGAACATGTAACTATATGCCCGAGGTTTATGATTAGCAGTGTGTTCAGAGGATGTGTCTATGGTGAGATTACACCATAATATTAGATTAATAAAAAACATAAGTGACCAAACATTATTCATGGTAGAAAATAATTAGAGTGAAGAGGAAATAAATATAAAAAAGCTATAATAAAATGTAATATAGTAAATGTTCATACATCCATATCATATATACAACACTGACTTCCCACAAGGTCAATCACATATTCAGGAAAAAAAGGAAAATGTACAAGGCCATAATACTCACTCTGGGTTGAACCATTTACCTGATCTAAAAAGACTATATTGGGATAATCCATTAAATAATAATAATAAACATGAGAATATCTAGGTTATGATGAATCCTTGGGACTCATACCAATCTATTATGCATCTATTCTCAACCAGAAATCGGACGTATGGTCTACAGGAACATCGGGGTGGTAGTATATAGGGTGAGAAGTAAATATAAGTAGGCATTACCCATTGTGAACATATTACATGTGGTCATAATTTTATGCTCATGAAATATTATAAACCTAGACAAGACTAAAATGGATAAAAACATCTATAGTTAATCCATGGGGTTTTGATCCTGATCTACAATACATACTTCAACAAACACCAGAATACCTATATGTATGCTATGTCACCAACATGGGTACAAGTCTAAAACATGGTATAACTTGTTCTCACCCCAAAAATATAATGAATTATTCTAGGCATCATCTAGACATCCATATAATATACACGTCAATTTATAAATCATAACACTATTTCCATGTGTAATCCAGTTTGATATGTTATTCGTAGGCCTCGATCCATAGGAGATAAAGAAATTTGAAGTAGGATAAATCCATATGGGGGATAAATATTTGGTTATATGTAATTAATACTATCCATATCCATGATTAAACCTCAAAACCCTTTCAATAACGAGCTAAATAACCGATTTCTAAAGAGTATTGGGAAATGCAATAGTGATGCGTCCAACTGATCATGAGGATTATCCTTGCTCTCAATTGAGGAGATCATAAAAAATCCACATAGATGAAATAAGAATCCAAATATCAAGAAATTTTACCCACTTATTACCCTCTAACATCATATAGGTTATGGAAATATATGTATCGAAATGTTGACAACATTAATGTGGGGTTCTGGGATAAACTCAGCAACATAGTTTGTTATCCCTTTTAATGGTTGGATCCTAGTGAAAATGAGGTTATTATAATGGAAACATTAAAAAAAATTATTCAAAGGAGGTGGATCCATGGAATTACCTTTGGTAATCCCTTAAATATTATCAAATCAAATCAGGCCCCATAGGGCGAGTTCTAGGACAAACGTTTGGAAATCACATCTGCATCAATAGTAACTGGGTGAATGAATAAATAAAAGAGTTACGTTAACCTAATTACATGACCCATCACTAATGAAACAACCTATAGGGATCCAATTTTGGTTTGGTTTCTATCATGAAACCTACTAGTATCTCTACCATAACCCATAACATAGTAACTTAATGCAAATCTACAACTGAGGCACCCACTAGGTTCCCCCACTTCAATACAATGGTGAGGCCTCCCATGAGGAATCATTGAGGTCCACACATAAGCGGTGGTGCCCCAATTGGGATCCTCTATTTTTAAAAAGATGGAGAGGAATCCGACATCAGATCCTTGAATATATTAAGTATGAAGAGTCATCTCGTAGGGGATTCTCAATCTCTCACAAGTCTCTCAGGGTAAACACACTTTCCATAAAGTCAAAATGGAAAACAACACCTTTGTTTTAAAAGTGGTTTCCCTAGTCCCAACAAATAAGTGCCTTTTTATTACCATTTCATGTATATAGTGAGATATTCATGATTTAAACATACCATTATAGTGTAGAAATTTCATTTCCCACTATTTAATGATAATTTTCATAGATTTTTTCATATAAAGTCTATATTAAATCCCATACTATAATGAGATCCTAAAAAGTATGTGAAATTAATCTTAAATATATGAAATATGTTCTAGATACATCATACTGACTCGAAATTGTAGATGATTGACCATCATGTGATGGGGATCATAATAATTGAGACGTGATCTCATGTAGTTTGCACTTGGTAATCAATGGTAGGTGAGATCATGGGGACAAAACTACAAAAAGGAACACCAATTGTTTTGGGTGAAATTCAAAGTTCCTCTCTACGGACATGTGTATTGGTATCCAGATTTGATAATATTATCAATGTGAAACATTATTTCTCATACATTGATGTAATGAAAAAACCATAATAATGAAATTGTGTATATGTATATTATTTATGGTTTGTCAAATTTTCTATGAAATTGGTAGAATGATTATGTTAGTGTTTGTGTATTCTGAATTAAGGAAGAAATATATTAGGTCAGGTTGATCAGGAAGGTAGTACCTTCATAAATCCATGACCATAGTGGTCAATGGAAAATCCAACCGGTTATATCAAAAAATAATAAATAAACAACTGAAGACGACACAAGTGAGCATCCTACTTTAAGTGTTATATAATTAAAAAGATATTACATTATAAAGTGTGTGTTCATTGGTAGGTTTTTGTTTCTATGACTATTACTGATCTCTTTTAGGGCCTCGATTTCATTCTAGTTTCGACTCCTGGTATGTGAATACTATCAAATGATAAATGATAAGGGCCTATAGGGTCACACAGAATAGCATATTTGAGAATCTGTCTTATTCTAGTGAATAGGTATACAGGACATGGTGGGAACCACCATAGAGTTCGAGAGTTGTCAGTGCTTTATCGGTCATTGATAAATAAATAAATAAATTATTATTCAAGTAATGAATAATTGGGTTTAATTTATTTATTAAAATTATTTAGAAGTGTTTATTTAAATACAAAGAATAGTATTATACGAAAAAATATTATTTTATTATTCAGTGTTCGTTTAAAATTATCTAGTTTTATTAGTTGAGTTAAACACATGTGTTTATAACTTAATATATTTAATATATATTACAGGTATTCTATAAAATATTAATAATATTTATGAAATAGATATTTCACCATAATTATTTATTTATTGATAATTTTGGGGACGTTAATTATACAGGGGATAAAGAAAATTTCTATATGTATTTGAGAATCTTCTATATATAGTAGGAGAAATTCTCATTCCAATTACTATACATTAGTGAGAAATTGAGATCTTCTCTGTCCTCCCAATTCCTAGATAGTGAAATGATTCAACCGATCATACAATACAAGATTTTCGAAGCGGATCAGTGGAATTAGATCAAGGTGATCATCGAGGCATCGAAGAGATAATCGAAGCTCCACCCTAGCACCCAAAATCCAACGAATGGTGTTTTCTCATTTTGGGAAAGTGCATGTCGATGATCTAGAGGGTTAAACATTTGATCCATAGAGAAATGGTTTCCAAGGACTTGTAATGGAAGTGCACGCTTTAAATCAAAATGTGGTACTCATTCTATTTTATTTTCTATGATTTGAAAAAGCTATGTGAGATATTTTGAACATACCCATGCCCAGATCATTAAAGATGACATTTTTTATTTATTTGGTTATAAAAATTATAAATTCCCCAACCCACCAGCTTCTTTTGTGCACCATGTTACACACAATTGGTATCAGAGTGATCATGTGGATTATCAAAGAAAACAAAAATTATTTTTCATTAAATTTTCAGTAGAGTGTTGTAAATATGTCCCATTATATTTTATCACACATCAATATGACCTTCGATGTCCATTTTTGGCCCATCCAACATTATTTATAAATCGACAAAACATTGATCAAATATTTAATTTTTTTAGTAATAAGAAGAATAAAAAAATGTATGTGTTCATCATTTTTTCCAATGACCTCAACATATGTTCTAGGTGGAATCTGTCCACCCGATCTCCTTTATTCAGGAACACATTTTCCACCATATCAATTATTATATAATATTTATTCCCTTAATAAAAATAATGTTAAGAATATTTATCTTCTTGTAGTGTGACTAACAAAAAATGATTTTAAAAAAATTTATGTTTGTTTCTATGGTCGACATGACATAAAAATAACCAATACAAAAAAATATACATAGAAGTATTAAAGGGGGCATAGTTTTAATGTAAAAAAATTTATAAAAGGCCTTAACCATTTTTAAAATTCTTTAAAACAACCCTTATAATGGTGAATAATAGGTACTAGGATTTATCATGTGAGTTTGGGGCTTGTTCAGAGCATAGACCCAAAAATGTGAAGAAAATACTTGGCCACAATATTTAGAGATACCGGGATGCCCATCCCACATTGTTTTCCCTAAAACATGTTGCTATAAATGGTGGAGTTTAGGGGGCCGCACAATTTGTCAAAAAATGTAGGACCCTAGGTACATGCCCATGTTACCAACTGAAGGACTTGAGGAGTCGAATTTTTCATGGTTTTCACATGGTTAGATAAACTTGGTTCCAAACCATGTGGTGTTCCCCTTTGAAACGTTGAATGGACCATAGTTTGGCCAACCATACAGCCCAATCATATGCCCTTGTTATTATGGGTTAAATTACTAAAATACCCCTATTGAAATATCTATTTCACCCTACTTTACTTTTATTCCTTCATATCCATCGATATGTATCCCCCAATTAATACATGAGCTTCCTCTTTCCTCTCCATAGAGTTTGTGAAACCTCCCTCAACTGGAAACCAATCATTATCCTATCAGAAGCAATGGGAATCCCTTATTTAACTCCTCCCTACCCTTTCTTATACTTTAAGGTTCCTATTCTCTCTATTTTTCTATTTATATGAAACATAATTTTAACAATTTTTTTGATAATTTTATGAATTAATGATATTTTCCCATTCTAATCCAAATAAATCCTCAATAATGGAAGAGTGGATTTTTATGATACCTAGGTAGGTTGTCTTGGTATTTTACACTCATTCTATCACGTTTTTAATGAAATGTCATTATGACACTCACCGGACCCTTCTAGTGATGCTTCAAATTTGATAAATAAAATATTTAAATGGATTATACATGTCATATGTTTCCATACTATTTGAAAAAAACCAACTGTAGGTTGTTCACCTTATCCTAGCCACCCTTTGTGTCTTCCTATTCTATATAGCCTATTTCCCCATGCCATTTATTTCTAACCACCATGTGTTTGTGTTTGTGTTTCCCTCTTATTTAAGTTCAATAAATTAAATTTTTAATTGATATGATCATAGAACCATGAGTTGGGATACTCTTTAAATAAAACTTCATAATACTTATTATTAGGTCTGATGCATGTGTTGTATGAGATCATTTATCATTTTTATTATGATGTGTCCCTTATATTGGTCTTGTTTCTTAGCTTCTTGTGGTTTTCCCTTATACTTCATTCCACATTTACTTATACAGTGGATTACTCCATCAAACTTTTTACTAGTGAAATATTTTAGGATTTTTTTTAATTAATTGAATTATTCGATTGAATTGAATTGAATGACAAGTATTTTTTTTAGCTTGTGATAATACCATGCTTTTTTATGATATGGGGTTATACATATTATATTTATTATGATATTTGATTGGATTGATATGACTCACATACTAGGGGATGGAAGAAAACACATGTTCTATTTTATGGTAATTAAAGATGGACTCACCGTGTTTGGTTGGATTCTCATGACACGTCAAGAGAAATATATTCTCTTTCCATGTATGGTATCTTTAGGTAGTTTGTGCATATTCGAGAGTGAAACCTGTTCCATAGGGTAGAAACCATGGATGGACCCATTGGCATCATGTATACGCTAGTCCATTGGTGATAATTGATCCTTAATGCGAGATACATTATACAGACTTAGATTTCAACATTCAAAGACTAATATAAGGGATGCCTATATGGGTTGCCTATGATAGACTATGTGGCACTAGTTCTATCAGAGACCCATGTAATGACCCTTGGAATTTTTTTAGATCACCTTGGATGGGATCAAGATTCCACCATTTTATTTGAAAACAAGGATTCATTCTTTATATGTGTTGATACTTCATATATTTTTACCATGATAGAATGATGACACTGAAATGCGATCACCTAGCCAAAGAACAATCTTTGGGAAATCCTATCATAGTTTCTTATTTAGGATTCCCATTAATATAAATATTATTAATCCCATTGGTACTCCTTTTCACACATATGGATTAGGATGAAGTGGGTTCTATTAGTACGGTGTCTACTTGGGAACCCCAAACAATGTGGTTACTTGTTTGTTTATTTACTACCCTAAATTTTATTAATTACCCTTTCAAATTTTTTCTTTCTTTATTAAAAAAATGGATTTTCATAGACACCATGGGTGGTGGCCTGATGGGATTGTGTATCACACCCTCCATGGGATTCTATTGGCACCCAAGGATATTTTATAATCACAGGTATGGATAAAGGGAAATGTGAATCTTATGATTCATGATTGATTTAAATCATTAGGATGGATACTGGGAGAAAAGAACCATTTTTATGCTCTATATTATTCTTATAGTAGTTTTTGGTCATTTGATAGTTTTTTCCTATTTCTACTATATTCTAGTATCCCTTGACCCCCCTTGTCCTCTCATTTTTGTATAGATCAATTAACATGATAATAATTCTATCCATTTTGGTTATTAATCTTCCACCAATTTTTTCTCTTATATAGCTTATTATTAATATGTTTTTTCTACTTCTATCTGATTTCACTTATCTAATTCCTATACTTATTATTATTTTACATGATTTTGTTCTCACTTTTATCTATGAGGGAATAATGTACTCATGGGAAAACTATATTCTCTCTCCACTCGTCGTAATCCTCTGTAATTCAAGGAAGCACCCCTGAGGTCATGTGTCCGTCTCTTAAATGGCACTATTGAGTGTAAACCGAGAAAGATATTAATAAATGGGTTTAGAGGATCTTTCCTTTTGTATTACTGTTTTTGTTAGAAAATATAATAGGACATTGAAATTTGTATGTAACCATATTCTGGGACATAGCTAACCCATGTACATGGGAAGCCCAAATTACCTTGGTTTGGGAATTGTAGTTATTGATTAAGCCATTTATAGTTGATATGACTTCACCATTACCTGATGTAATATTTTTATTTTTTATTATCTTATTTTTATAGAAATGATATTTCATTTCCATTTCCTACTGATATGAGGGCTTAACAAGAACACATTATACTAGAAATGAAAGGATTAAAGTGACAAGATTTATTCCAATCCATATCTATTGTCTACATAACTTTCATTATATTCATGTGATTTTTTATGTTCTTGTTATTTTGTGTCTTTTAGTGAATAATTTTTTATAATTATATAAATGTGATAACACTTCTTGAAGGAAGATGTCATAATTTGTATTAAGTGGATTCCCTATTTTAATTTATAATGTGTATGGGCCCTTATAATTTGAAATTTATATCCACCTAATTCAATATGTTAAATGAAAATTAATTACTTAAATTAATTAAAATAATACCACTCGCGAGATTAAATGGTCACTTTATATGATAAATTTGAGACATTGTACCAAACATGACCCTAGTAATGGGATTTTGGCTATGTGTGTATGACCATTACACATCAATATCTTATCACCTAATCCTACCTCTAGGAGTATGATAATAGTTGTTTTGTTCTTTTAGGAGATCTTTGTAACCGTATTTTCTTTATCAGTTTCCCTAACTATTTCATCCACCAATTATAAATACTTACAAAAAAGATCATTAGGAAATTGTAGAAATGACACCATAACTTCCTCATTCTATACATCAAGAGAGTAGAAGTGAGAACACTTTAGAGGTGGCTAGACATATGCCACCCATATTACTTACATTCGTACATCCAAAGGCACCTTCTGCTTATATTACGCTGGGTTTCAATGATTATATGTACGATTGTATCAGTCACTTCTTTCAATCCATTCAGGTTACTTATCAGCCTGCTACTACTAAGGTAGTGTTTACTCGAGAATTTCAGTGTTAGAATCCTCCCAGATTCAAGGGTGAAGGTGGACCTCATGTTGTTGGGTAATCTTAAGAATCCATTGTATCCATCTTAGGCCATCGAGAGAAACCTCCAGAGGAGAGGGTTAAGCTCACCAAAAACATGTTTCAGGACTCCTCCAAGAACTGGTGGGATGTTATATCCAATTCTGAGTGATATTGAGGTATGATCTGCAGAGACTTCCAGATAGATTTATATGACCACTTCATCCTAAATAATCTGAGGGCAGACTGCACTAGGGAGTTGATTCCTTTTTAAAAGGGATAAATGATTGTGATTGAGTATTCTTATCTCTTTACTGATATCCAGAATTTTTCTATATCTCTGAATAGTGATGAGTAAAATTCTATAAGACATTTTGAGTATGGTCAGGGGTATGCTTTCCAATCGAAGGTGATTGTATTTTGGTTGAATATGATCATACATATTGTTAACAAATACCTAATTACATAATTGAATCTTATAGATTCAGGAAATGTGAGTAAGGGCAGTTCAGTTTAGAGACAGGGTGATGGTTCATCAGGTAGTAGGAAGCTACATTTTGAGGGTGCACTTGGTTTCGGTGCCAACTAAGTGACATGAACCCACCCTACAGGGTGTAGGAAGTCTGTAAGACTATTCCATAAGAAGTATTGGTTTATAAGGACCCCAATTGAGTAACGATATTTCAGTATAATGGGACACCTTTGGCACTTCTTCCAGTCTTCTCCGCCATCATCAAGTGAGAGGGGATCCATTCCAACAGCTATATCATGTATGGGATTTGCGACTCAATATCCAGACGGGAGTTGGATTTGTACAGGTCGATCAAGCTATAGTGGTAGTGGTCAAAATCACGGTAGTCAAACTCTAGATAATTAGTGTCAAAAGAGTGCATTTTCTCATTCTAGTAATGCTACATCTTAGTGAAGGCCATATTTAAATCGTGCACCTAGCACCCTAGAAGATAATTTTAGTGGACATATATGGTTAAAGGTTCTATCATGATAACCTACACTTTATTTCACTTTATTTATTGGTGCATCACACCCTTTTATATATGTTGAGTATGATCAATTTCTAGGCATTGCAATCATGAACTTTTGTGGCGTAATGTCCCTAGACATTCCATTAGGGGTCAAAATAGTGTAAATAAACCAATATTAGGAGTAACACCTAGGTTAAACATATTATTTAGTTTCTTGGTCCTTGAGATAACCATCTTCGATGTCATACATTGTATATAATTTCTTGTGCCTTATAATTCCCATGTGGATTTCTATCACTAACAAGTGTCCTTTGCATCACCTGAGGGAAACATGTACTTTTGAAGATCTCTGGTCATTGGGTGTGGAAAAAGAACATTGAACTTTTCTAATGTAATATAAAGGTAGACAAGCTCCAACTGAAATGGGGAGCATTACAGTCATTTCAATCACTAATTTCTTATTCAGATAACATAATTCTGTTTTGTTATTATATTATTAATCAAAATATAGTTTTGGGGGTTTTTAGATAACATTAAATTAATATAATAAAATAAAGGATTTAAATCTAAATGTAGATTAAATGAAATGAATTTTGGAAAGAAAGGACTTGTTTGCAGGGTTGGATTACTGGAGTTCATTAATAATTTTTTTTAAATTCATTTTGATAATTTATTTAATGAAACCTGAACAATGAATTACATTCATTTTAATTATTGTTGGTGTCATTTTACCATGCATTTTTCGTAATAATGAACACCTCCTATAATAGTCAAATAGTATAAAAGCTCAACCAATATTGAAATTCTTAAAAGACTCGGCTCCCCAATATACAATTTCATCCCTTAGGAAAAACCAAGTGCACTGTATAAATGGGTTGATTGAGATATGGTAGATAAATGAATGAATCAAAGAAAAGAAATGGATTTGGAAATATTTCTGGGGGATGACCACCACACCCATGTAATATTCTTACATCGACAAAAAATATATTAAAAACTTGTTGAATTGTTGAATAATGATAAAGAAAACATTGAAACATCCCCTAGGGTCAAGCATCAGGTTAATTACCTTACATTGAGATTGAAAAATAGATCACAGTGGAAGATGGAATAGAGGAATAAATTAGGCTTCGAATAGAAATAAGTACAGATGAAAAAATGGAAACACTAAAATAAAATTATTAATACACATTACATGGGGAAATAAAACATAAATAAAAGAAATGAAGTGAAAAATCCAAAAGCATGACAATCATCTATGCTTACTTCCCCAATTGAAATTATCTTCAGTCCACATTTATCCTCTTATTTATAGGCATGAAAGATGATGTGGAGCATCATACATACCACTAATGTGTTTTGGGACATAATTTGTCTTCAATAGTTGAAATTTCAATTATAGAATCCATCTTTTAAATTTTTTCAATTGTTAGCCCCTCGATTTAGCCGAATAAGCATACTTGGACTTCTATAAAGTTGTTAATAATATTGTTTTTCATTAGAACCTCAAATTTTTTCTCTATATTCTATTTATAACAAATATTATCTCTGAATTAATCAAATATCTTTATTCAATCCAAATGCATCTATATTTATCCATCACTGTTGAGCATTAATGGCCTCCCTTAATGAGGGAATAACTCCTCAATGAGTAATTGGGAGAATCCTTAAAATAATCATCTTTCAATTCCATTTTAATGACCTCAATTTTAGGGGTGTATCTGGATTTATTCATCATTTACCATGGTGGGGTCGACCCAATCCGTGAGAATAATTTTCCAACCTAATTTATTTTCTAGTGATTTAGATAGAAAAATTTTCTCATGCTAATGAATACAAATATATATCCCAAAATTCATATAATATTTAAAAAATAAATTAATCACGTTAATTGGTTTGATATTTTAAAAGTTATAGTCAAAATACCTATGTGATTAAAATATGGTAAAATTAAAAAACTAAATAATTTTCAAACTTTAGTCCATGAAAAACCATAAATTCAAAATTGAAAAAGATAAAATAAAATTGATAAATTTGGAGGTCTTAACTTATTTAGATACATATAAAAAATTAGGAAAATATTGTATCTATCAACTCCCCTATAGCGAAACCATGCTTATGCTAATAGATAAAATCCCACCAATGAAAATAAGAGGGTATCTGTGTTACCAATATTCAAATTCCAAAGTAATAAAATCTAAAAATTATCAATCTAAAATAAAACATTCAAATTCAACATAAAATTTCAATTAAATCTATCATATTAAAAGAAAAATCCAATCCATGTATTCTACATTTTCCCTTTAAAAAATGATGGAGCTCATTTAATAAATTTAATCTCCCTAATTAATTATTATCAACCATGTCAAATCATGATTTACCTCACTTTTGATTATTTTATCACATTACTCATGTTGAAATTAAAGTATATTTTTGAATATATCAGATGAATTTGATCCTTATCCATAGGATTTAAAAGAACTAATTTATCTAATTTATAAAGAAAAATAAACATAAAATCCTTAGGGATTTTATTAAATGTTCAAATATTTAATGTTTAATGTTGATAGAAATTGATGTTTGAAAATTAAGGATTGTTCAGGAGTTTTATATCTTAATTAAAATTCATAATACCAAAAATAAATTTTTAATAAAATTATCCCCTTCAAAGTAGCAACTCCCACGTCCCCAAAACTAAATGTAAATGATATAAGAAATAGAGAATAATGAATGATTTCTACACCCTCTGGAATTTTTTTATATTGTTTATATGTTTTTTATTATTATTTTTTTTTTAATTTTATGAATAAAATGAAACTAAAATAAATAACCTGACCATATATGATAAAAATCATATGTCTAGTAAATATTATTTTTGGTTTTCCCAAATCACAACCCACATTTCACAATTTTTGGTTCTTTTTTTCATTTTCATTTTTTAATTCAATATGGGAAAGTAATAAATTATCATGAATGAATCAAAAAACATATTTATTCCCAAAATAATCACCCCAACCATTTTCCATACAATTCATATCATCCCTTCCACCATGATTCCAATTACACCCACACTTCAATTTTAATATATAATGAAAATACTAAGAGGATGGTTGGAATGGATAAAAAATAGCTTGAAACATGGTTCATTCCTATAATCATAATTAATGGTATCTATATGATAGATAATGGTTTATGTAAAGGGGGTATTTTAAGTATAAATGGTATATCAAAAGATGCATCAATTACCTTAAATGTTTTTTTTCAAATTCATAGCTTTGACAAGTACAAATTCATGTTATGGTCAGTGACATGTCCCAAGATCACTCAAGAAATATGCTTAAAAATAAATAGAAATTACATGGTCTAGATATATAATATAGAATGTCAAATATGATTTTGGAAATTCACTCATGGAATGTGAGTGATAAGTATAAATCAATTATAATTAATTTTATAAATTCTATGCATGAATAATTTTTTGGAACATTCATTTACTTGAAAAACTTATTCCCTCAAACCTCGAGTCGTCATTTTAATATCCATCTCCACCTAAATAATTCAATTCTTTATTTTCCTCAATAAATTTTATTTAAATTTAAATTTAAATCATATAATCACATGATGCTTAAGAAAATCATGTATTTTAGATTATTAAAGTAAAGGAACAATTCAAGAGTGGGAATGCAATTTTCCAGTTTAAATTTCAATACATGTTTTTTTGGAAAAAAAATTTAGAGAGTTTGAAAAATAAAAAATAATTGTTTACTCCCTTTTGAAAAAAAACAATTTCTTCTTCCTCCATTGATATTTGGGTATTCCTTGTGAAATCATGAAGCCACAAAATAAAATTACCAAATTTATCCTAGGGATCATTTTATTTAATATAAAAAAATTGATAGAGTGGGATTAGTGTTGGGCTAATCCAAAAATTAAAAATGAAATCTAAATTATAAGAATAAATTTAAAGATAAATCATTGTTTTATCCCAAAATTGGGCCCTAAATTTTTACTACCTATAGAAGGAAATTACTAGCTATTATCCATAATCTTTGTGTCGGTGGAGTTTATTGAACATGAACAAACATATGTTGTTCTTCCCAGATTTCATTTCAATATTATTTTTCAGGATAATTCAAAATATAGAGTACACCAGATCATCCCCCATCACAATGTGGTATAAAATTCATTAAAGTTATAGTAGGAATTATAGAACCTACTTCTCTTTAATTTATACTTTTGAAATGTCTTCTTCAAAATCCAGTGGTTTCCCCAAATTTTCTTTATTAAAAGAAAAATCAAAGGGAGATTGAAAATTTAATTGTAATGAACTTATTTCAAAATATTACCTTTTAATGTTGGCATTGTTTTTATATTAATCTTCAGTTAGAGCCATTTAGATTTTTTCTTGTACTACCCGAGTAAATATTCAATGTCTTCAGGGAGATTGAAGTGTTCCTCAGTAGATGAAATTTCTTTTTTCCACTTCATCTTCCAGGTAATAATAATAGTAAACCAATTATGAAAATTAAAAATAGTTATGAGTAATAATCAAATATGTTTAAATAAAATTTTGTGAGTTTGAGTTCAATAATTAATCATCTCCATAATTTGGTTCATCTTGAATCTATTCTTTAATGGAAATTACTGCTTGTTGTTGATTATCACTAGATAAAGGTAGGTAGTCGGGCTCCTCCATCGATTCATAAAAATTAACCAATTAGATAGTTTCTTCTTCCATATCTAGGAAGATATGATATTGTAACATATCAAATTATTTTCATTGTTTAGGGAAATCATGTAGTTCTAGACATCCACTCTATAAGTCAACTTTTTTATTTTGATATCCAACATGTAGCCCATCTTAAAATTCCTTTTCATCTCTCTCTCCTAGAAATGGTTCATAAGGGAAAAAAATCTTCATGTACCTATAAATTTACCTCCCCATGTTTATTAATTTATATGATGAGTGGTGAAATTTATTCCAAAACCACCTAAGGTTCTCTCTCCAAATCAGGGTTAGGTTGATCCTATAATTCACAAGCATTATCAAACACTCTTTTAGATTTACTCGTCAGTTGGTTAATGTTATCTCTACAATGACCTAAACTTGAACATTACATATTATGGTAAATTCATATAGAATTAAAAATTTTAAATTACCAATGATCATTTCAGTATAGAGTTTTAGAAAATGTGGAAATAATTCATATATATAATCCCATAATAAAATAAATTGGGTATAACTTAAACAATATCTATTTTTTCATAATACAATATATTTTATTAAAAAGAATAAATCTTTCCCTGAAAAGTCTTCACAAAATTCATATTGGATTATTATTTTCTTTTACCAATGCATAAACCCTATGAAAAACATTATGAAACATGGGATGAGAATACAAATATCACTCTAGGATATAAAAACAAGGACATAAAGGATTAGTACATGAATACTTACAAATATATGAAATAAATCTCACAAACACATACTTTTTTAACAATAAGTATCATTTAGTTATTTTGGAAAACATGATGTTTCAATATAACATGGAAAAAACATAAATAAACTATATTGGTAACTTGGGAAATTACTTACTTATTATTTTTACCCTCTCCCCACCTTATGATTTATAAACCTCAAATCTACCTTACAATATATCCCCCATAGCTACCTTATGGTGTAGCCATCACTGTTACACATGGAGTAACCATACGACCATAATACAAATTGAACATGCCCAATGCAATAGAGGGAGATACAGATATCACCCTTCATCAAAAAAAATTCCCAAGACCCATAACATAATCATTAAAGAAGAATATTTTCATTAAAAATATCTTAGGATTTTTATAAAAATATATGTATAAAAGATGATTTAAAAAAAATGTAATTTACAAATTCCATAAAATTGAATACGGAATTAATATAATGAAAGAAACATATGTATAAAATGTAAATTCACATAATAAAACATAATATAAATAAAATTAATTACAAAAACAATCTTAATACAACATAATTAATAAAGGTGATGGTTGACCCAAAGAATGTATATTGGGTTAAAAATTCACTTACCTCGGCTTCGTCTTACATAAAAAGTGCTAAAAATTAAAATGTAATGGTTTAAAGAGTATTATTAATATATTAAATAACCATATTCACTTATAATTACATATATAATATTCTCATAAAATCATTGAACCAATTGAACAATAATATTTTTTTATTGTGATTGTTTGGTGTGCATTTATTTCATGGTTACCATGGTTGGATTACTAGGGAATTTTTTATGGAATGGAGGAGAAAAACAGAATTAAAATTACATGATATTAATGAAATTACAGAATATTAAATGGTCTTATATGTCATTTTTTATATTTTATTGGGATGAATCATTAGACAAAACATTAGCGATGAACATTAGTTTATTTGGGGGAATTATGATCATTAGAGACCACTTTGTTTTTATTAATTATTATTAGTATAAATACAGGTTATAGAACATAATATAACATATAAAATGTATAAAAAATATTATTTAACCATATTAATTGTTTTATTACCATCACTGAAGTAGTTAATGGAAATGGAAGACACATCGTCCATGATATCAGTAAATCAACACATCACGGATGGTGTTTTTATTTTTTTAAATAAAATGGATTGGTTAAGTAGTATGAATTTTAATTTTTCCATTACAAAGATAAAATTATATAATATATAAGAAACTGTAGTTTTCCTTCCTCTTGGATAAGGGGAGATGAAGAGCATATAAGAAAAGAAACATTTTTGGAAATAAAATAAAATAAAATGAAAGCAGATTTTCACAACTTCAATCCTCCTTAATGAGAACATTCCTAAGTACATTGGGTTTATAATTTTGGTGAGGCAAGTAGATCTTGGACATGGGGAAGAGTCATGGGAATAGAATTTGACATAAATTAAGAAAGTTACAAGGCTTTGAGGTTAGAGGAGAGGAGGTGGTGAGAGTGGTATTTATAGTGGAGGGTAGATGTGTTTTCATGTCATTATATTAATTAGTTTATTTATTTGGCTAAAGACAATGAATAGTTTGAGAACTATCATAAAAATATTAAAATAATAATGGTATGATAAAGATTATGGTTCCAAAATTATTCATGAATCAATTAATATTGTATTTATCTCATAATGAATATAAATCGTAAATTACCATATTTTACTATTCACCAAAAAATACAAGTATTTCTGAAAAATACCAAATATTAAACCCAACCATTTTTAATGTGTATTATTAAAAAATGAACTTCAATTTTTAATATAATGATAGATTTAATTTTCATTTAAAATCTTAATTTATTTGAAAAAAAACATATTTTAAAATTATAAACAATTTTATAACACATTAAAAAATTAATTAAATTCAAATAAAAATATCATATAATCATATAAAAATATAGTTATAATTTATGAATATATATTATGAAAATATATTTTCTTTTTAAAATTATTATGTTAATTATACAATTTTAATTAAATATATGTGACTTACAAAAATACCAACACCTAATTCATCAACTCCAAAACATTTAGTGACTGATTCCATGATATAAATATATCACTATTAAAATTATATGATAAAATATTTTTACATATACTCTCATAGGTGAGGTTATTATTATATTTATAAATTACTTTTTCAAATTGTCATGATACTATTCCTAAGGTCACATTAGTATTCCATTAGTATAAATTTGTTAATATACATATATATCAATTATTTCGTAATAAATGTATAATTAATATAAATATTTAATTCTAGAATGAAAAAATATTATTTTATAAATATATGGGTTGTAAAATTCTCCCCATATATTGGAAATTATGGACTCACAATTTTTATTTACTTAATAAACAAGTTAAGGTACTTTTCCCTCCTAACATTTTCAAATTCCCTTGTTACCTCTTCAACCATGTGGGTTTTCCAAAAAACCATTGTAATGACCCAATGTTTTTAATAGAAATTCCCTTCTTATAAATATTCCATAAAATCACATAATAATGAACTAATAAGTGATAAGTGACCTTTAAACATAAGTTTGTAACTTCTGTGTTTGGAATTTTGAAAATCTTACGTATACGGTTGTGTTCAAGATGTTTTTTTTTGAGTCTAGTAAAGAAAACATAATTTTTTTGGTGAATAGTAACATACCCAAATGAATAGTATCATATATTTTTGAATAGTGATATGACCTAATGAATATTAACCTCACCTATGATAGTATAAAAATAATATTCAAGTTGAATGTACAATATTCCTATGTTTTAGAATGAGCTAATGCATGTTTTTAAATCTGGTTTTTGATAATAAATTATTATTTTAATTAAATATTAAAATAATCATATTTAGAAAAATATTATTGAAAACTGGACTTCATTTTTGGATTCTACATGTTGAAAAATGGTTAGGGTGTATTTTTGATATTTTTATGAAATACTTGAATTTTATGAATAGTAAAATATGGTGATTTACCGTATATATAAATTATAATCTAAATAAACTATTCATAGAATCATGGAGTATTTCACCACCAATGGTTCAAATTAACATGACCCATTTACTATTCTTGTTCATCGAATACATAAAATTCTTTGTCTTTTGAAGAAATAATAAATTATGGATTATAATAACATTAAATCCCTCCTCTCCTCCACTATAAAAACCCCCTTCACTCCCTCTTCTCTCCACTCCTCTCAAGCTCCAAGACGTCTCTAAATTCGTCCAATATCTCTCCCCAAGGTCCACCCCCAAGTCCAAAATCTCTTATTCACCTCAAAATACCAAACACTCTCCCCTTAAGTGGTTCTCATAGGACGAAGTCTCATGATGTAAATTCCTCTTCCCCAATTTCTTCCTTTTTTATGTTCTTTTATTTTTAGTTTTCTTTCCTCACCTCCCTTCACCATAATAGTATGATAAATCTAGTAAAATAAATGTACTGGAATTTATTTATTCTTGTAGTATATTTAATTATATTCTCCCTCCCCCCCCCTTTTATTTGAAGAAATGAACGAACAATTTCAGATGGGCTAATTTAGCACAGTCAAGGACAACAGTTTATCAATATCTATTATTGTCTTTAATTTGGGTCATGAAACCATTTGTGTTATTGTCGAACCATATTATTATATATGTACTATATCCTTTTTTTGGTTCTTTAATCCTTTTGTAAAAATGGAATTAAATTATAAATCAAAACATATTCTTCGCAATCAAATCCCTTGATCAACAAAAACGGTTATCACTATGGTTATATATGTAATAACACAACATCACTCTAATAAACCTAATTAAAATTAAAATAATATAATTTTCTCGATATGAACTAAATAATGTAACTTCAATTATGGAAAACCACTTTCATCTTTCATATAATCCAAACTTCAATATAAGTGAAACGAACTTTTAGATCCAAGTAAACTAACGAACCGGAACAATGAAATTAAACCTTATAACTAATCAAAAAAGGATTTGAATAAACTAAACAAGGATATAATATGTCAATTACATATATAATAGGTTCTGGACTTATGAATTAGTAATTATAATTTGTTTATTCATTTCATTATTTACAAGTGGAGAACACCACCGGGTTTATGTTAAGGGATCCTCTTCTTTTTCAAGATTGTCCGCTATACTATGCCATTATATGTGTAAAAGAAAATGATTGGGTATGTTTAAGAACCTCCCCATACTTCCTTATGGATTTACAAGTGATGAGAAACCCCTTTTCTCTCTCATCAATCCCTCTTGCTCACACCCGACACCATGCCGATAAAATCGAAACAAATTCGACCCAAACCTTCTTTGTTCATTGGGGTTGTCTTATCATTATTTCAAAAAGATGTTATCTTATCTATGTATGTGATTCTTATGAATTATGGTTATTTGAAAAATATTTTTATATCTAGACCCATTCATCAAATTATTTCGGGGATATACATCATTTTGAAAGAGTCTCTCCTTAGAACTTTCCAATAAGCCAACCAGTTCTAAGGGGACTTCCCAAATTTTTACCCAAATTTCATGTACACTGCATCCTATGTTTTAAAACACCATTGTATTTATAAAAACAATATTTTTATTATTAAAACCTTCTTGGTTAAATTATGGTTTTTTATAAAACAATGTCCACTATTCTATTTGAAAATCTCTACAGTGTTTTCGTTAAAACCCGCACAAAAATGTTTAAATGCTAATGTTTCTAAAATATATTTTTTATATGTTTTCACTTATATTTGAAACCACTTACCATTTTATATGCCTATTTTACCCTATTAATTTCCATGTATGTTCTAATCATTTCCTTTCATGGACACTTTCATGATACACCCATTGGATATGTTTTATGTCATGATTGTGGTACCCAATTCATTCCATGGGTAACCTTATGTTATTGTATGGTTGATTATGTATGATTTTTTATGTGAATGATTAATTAGGTGGAAAAAATATTCATGAATATGTTGAGATGGGTGCGCGCAGATAGCACACCAATGCATTGGGTAAGGTTAAGTCTCATGGGAAGTGATATGAAACGGGATTGGCGGTTAGCCTTGACCAATCCTGAAATGGGAAACGAGATTGGTGGTTAACCTTGTCCCATAATAAAGAAATTTTTTATGATTTTGACACATTTATATGATTCCATGTTTATATGATCTCATGCCTATACTAAATGATTTTTTAAGTTACATGCTTTTGATATCATTATGTCATGTCTTGAAGCTCATGTTCTTGAGATGTATCCATATGTTCATTCCCTTGTTGGGTTTTTTAGTTCATCCATTTTTTCAGGTGTTCCCTAGGGTACCCTATGCAGATGTAAGGGATCAAATGAAGTTAGGATCTCATTGTGGAGATTAAATAAAGAAGTGTTTTTTAGCCCCATGGTTTGTGTTGTATGTACCAAGTCTTACAATACATTAGACTTAAGGATCCTTGAATTGTAATCTGATGTTGAATTGTGGTTAAAATAATGAAATGTTATATGTAAAAGGATTGGGTTTCTATAGTTGGTATAAGAGGAAGGTCTAGTCTTTTTGGAGATTAAGAATAGAGCACCATACTGAGAACCTTAAGGATGAGACTAAGTATAAGTAAACAGTCCTAAATTTTGGTGAGTATAGAGTAAGTGGTTTATCGAAAAAATACATCCATGTCTGGATATGAGCAAGTAGAGGCAGATCTGGCATAGATGAATCTAGGGGTAAAACACTAAACACATCTTTGAGCTAGACTCGAATGGGAACTATTACATGATAATGGTCCTGGCTTCACTCTTGGTTACGACACTCCCATGAGATATGCTTCGTAAGATTCACAATCTTAGTACAAACTATTATTAAGGGACAAAAAAATACCATAAGAATATAAGTTACGAAATTGATTGAGGATAACCTAGGTTTTAACCTACGGAATCACAAGTTTTGATGTACTTATTCCATATAAGTTTATGCCTTTATGTTGAATGTTTCATTTTATGCTCAATAAAAAAGTATTCAAGCACCCAAATTCTATGTTTTTCTTTCATAGTTAATGGTGGGAAATAGAATACCATGTACCAATAATCAATGTGATAGGAAATGTGATAACCACCCTAATGATATTCCTGATATGATCGGATCACAAGTTGAACATATTGTGAACTTTCCAAACCAGCTATAGAAAATAACAATCAATTATTGGTACATAGTTGAATGCCTAAATTTATTAAGGAGGTGGAAGATGAAATCTCAAGGAAGTTCATCTGATAAAGGTGATAAAGGAAAGAAGACCAAATTTCCTTTGTGAAAAAAGTGTCGAAAGAGGCATCAAGGAGAATGTCATAAAGGAACAAAGAGATGTTTTAATTGTGGGATGGTGGGGAATAAAAAATACAATTGCTATAAAAATTGGATAATGTGATAAATGGAGATATGGTTATACATAATGTACCTTATACTGTTCATTGTCGTGAATGTGGAGAAGTTGGACATTATCCAGGACAATGCTCCAATCGAAGGGATGAGAAGCGTGATGAGAATCAACAATCTCTAAGGACAAGAGGACAATAAAAGTCCAATTGTGAGATAGATCATGATGATTGAAATACATGTAACCTCTTTGTAATAATTGGGTATGTCATGCTGTATATCAGTTCATACACTATGATCATGTCTTAAATGTTTTCTAGGAAAATAGAGTCTCTATTTAAAATGATTGTATATCATTTGGGGAAAACTTCTATGATTATGTATCACATGTTGATGTTTGTGAAACTGTTCATCATTAAAATCATGTAAGTCCCCCTTTAGTGGAATTTGATGCAATTCTGGGAAAGGATTGAATTTATCCAGATTGATCCAACATAAATAACTTCATAGAAATTATTAGGCTACGTACTAATACAAAATTATAACGGGATATCCTATGCGTCAAGGCAGATGACAATCCATGAGCAAAACTACCCCCCACATGATCTGGAGTTGGCAGTTGAGATCTTTACATTGAAAATATGGCGGCATTATATCTATGGGAAAAATGTGACATACATATTTACCACAAGAGACTCAAATATATATTCACACAGAAAGAGCTTGATATGCACCAGTGAAGATGGATTGAGCTCATCAAGGATTATTACTATTTAATCCACTAGCATCCCGGTAAAGAAAACAAGGTGACAGATGTTCTAAGTTGAAAATATCTTGCATCATAATCAATGATGTGAAATGAAAAGGATCTGATCTTCTTGTATTTTCAAAGGATGAAAATGGGATTCATTAATGGAGGAACATCATAAATTCCTTCTCAAATAATTGCTCAACCATACCTCATGGAGAAAATAAAGGATGCTCAATGAAAGATATGGAAATTCAGAAAAGGGTGGAAACTGTAAAAAATGGGAAATCCTATAATTTTAAAATTCATGAGGAAGGATTTTTAAGATTTAGGACACGATTATGTATACCATCTGATCCAGATATAAGAAAGGATCTATTGTATGATTCACATAGCTCGACCTTCTCTATCCATCATGGGAGTACCAAAATGTACCATGATCTCTGAGAACACTTCTAGTGGGATAACATGAAGAAGAAGATTACAGATTGTATATCAAGGTGCTTTGTATGAAAGAATGTTAAATCTGGGCGACAAAAGTCCAGAGGAATGATTTAGCCTTTTCCTATACCCATGTGTAAATGGGAAAATCTTTTTATGGACTTTGTCATGGGTCTCCTGAAGACGTCGATGGTAAATAATGCGATATGGGTTGTGGTTGACCGACTCCCCAAGTAATCCCATTTCATCATTATTCGTGAAGATCTCTCAATTGAATAATATGAAAATTTATAGTTTAAGGATGTTTTGAGACAGCACAGTGTTCCACTCTCAATTGTCTATGACTGTGATCCAAGGTTTACATCTAAATTCTAGAGGAGTCTTCAATATGCCTTGAGTATGAATTAAATTTCAGGACGACCTATTACCCCCAATCTGATGGCCAATCAGAAAGGAATATTCAGACTCATGAAGATATGCTAAGATCCTACTCTCCTGATAGTATAAAAATAATATTCATGTTGGAAGTACATTATACAAATGTTTTACAAAGAGTAAATGCATGTTTTTAAATCTGGTTTTTGTTAAAAAAAATTATAATTATAATTAAATATTAAAATAATAATATTTGGAAAATAATTTTTTAAAAATGGACTTCATCTTTGGATTCTACACGTCAAAAAATGGGTTGGGTGAATTTTTGAGATTTTTCTCATTTACTTGAATTTTTTATGAATAATAAAATACGGTAATTTTCCGTATATATACATTATAATCTAAATAAACTATACCTAGAACCATGGTTGATGTCCCCACCCATGGTTCTAATTAACATGACCCATTTAATATTTTTGTTCATGGAATACTTACTATTCTTTTTATTGTGAAAAATTATAAATTAAGGATTCTAATATCCTTAAATCCCTCTTCTCCTCCACTATAAAAACCCACTTCCCTCCCACTTCTCCCCACTCCTATAAAGCTCCAAGCCTTATCTAAATTCTGACCAAATCCCACCCCAAGGACCTCCCCCACGTCAAAAAGATCTTAGCCTCCTCAAAATACCAAAACCTCTCCCCTTAAGAGGTTCTCAAAGGAGGAAGTCTCAAGAGGTAAATTCCTCTTCCCAAATTTATTCTTTTCTTTTAAGTTATTTTCTTTTTTATATTATTTCCTCACCTCACTTCACCATAATAGTATTATAAATATAGTAACATATATGTAATGGAATGTATTCATGCTAGTGGTATATTTCATTAACTTGTCCTGTTTCCCCCTTTTATTTGATGAAATGAAAGCACCGTTGGAGATGTGCTAATTTAGCAAATTCAAGGACAACAGTTTATCAATTTCTATTATTGTATTTAATTATGGTCATGAAACGATTTGTGTTATGGTTGAACCAGATTATTATATATGTAATATATCCTATTTATTTGGTTCTGTAATCCTTTAGTACAAATTGAATTAATTTATAAATCAGACCAAATTCTTTGTAATCAAATCCATCGATCTACAAAAACCGTTATCACTATGGTTAAATATGTAATAATTCAACATCACACTATGTAACCTAATTATAATTAAAAATAATTACTCTCATAGATATGAAATTAATAATGTAACTTCCATTTGGGACAACCACTTTCATCTTTCATATAATACAAACTTGAATATAAGTGAACTGATCTTTTAAGCCAAGTAAACAAATGATCCTGAACAATGAAATTGAACCTTATAACTAATCAAAAAAGGATTTGAATGAACTAAAAATATTTATAATAAATCAATTACATATATAATAGGTTGTGTACTAATGAATTAATAATCCAAATTTGTTTATTCAGGTCATTAATAACAAGTGGGAAACACCACTGGGTTTATGGTAAGGGATCCTCTCATTTTTCAAGATTGTCCTCTATACTATGCCTTCATATGTGTACTAGAAAATGATTTTATATGTTTAGGAACATCCCCCATATTTCCTTCTGTATTTATAAGTGATGTGAAACCTCATTTATCTCTCATCAATCCTTCTTGGTCACACCCAACACCATGCTGATAAAATAGTAACGAATTCTACCTGAACCATATTTGTTCTTTTGGGTTGCCTTATCCTTCTTTCCAAATGGTGTTTTCTAATCTTTCTATGTGAGTATTATGAATTCTGTTTAGTTGTAAAATATACTTATATCAATACCCATTAATCAAATTCTTCTATGGATATACATGATTTTGACATATTTCTTCCTTAGAACATTCCGATAAGCTAACCTGTTTTAAGGGGACTTCCCAAATTTTTAACCAAATTTCAAGTACACTCTATCCTATGTTTTAAAACACCATTGTATTTATACAATTAGTATTTTTATTATGAAAAAAATTCTTGGTTCAATTCTGTTTTTATATAGAATAATGCCATCTTTTGTATTTGAAATGCTCTACAATGTTTTCCTTAAAAACCGCACAAAAATGTTTTAATGCTAATGTTTTTAAATTCATTTTTTATATGTTGTCTCTTATATTTGACACCACATACCATGTTATATTACTATTTTACACAATTAATGTCTATGTATGTTCTAATACCTTCCTTTCATGGACCCTTTCGATGTACGCCCATTGGATATGTTTTATATCATGATTGGGGTACCTATTTTATTCCATGGATAACCTTCTGTTTTTGTATTGTTTATTATGTATGATTATTTATGTGGAAGGATTATTTATGTGATAATAATATTCATTAATATATTGAGATGGGTGAACCATGATAGTGCTCCAATGCATTGGGTAAGTTTAAGTCTCATGAGATGCGATGTGAAACGGGATTGGCAATTAGCCTTGAGCCATACTGAAATGGGAAACGGGATTGGAAGTTAGCCTTGACCTATTCTAAAATAGGAAACGGGATTGGTGGTTAGCCTTGACCCATAATAAAAAAAATATTTTATGATACTGACACACTTATATGATTCCATGTTTATATGATCTCATGCTTCTACTAAATGATTTTATAAGTTAAATGCTTTTGATATCTTTATGTCATGTCCCATAGCTCATGTGCTTGAGATGTATCCTTATGATCATTACATTACTGGGCTTTTAACTCATCCCTTTGTTCATGTGTTCCCCAGGCTACCCTATTCAGATGTAAGGTCTCAAAGTAAGTTAGGATCTCATTATGGAGATTAAATAATGAAGGGTTTTTAGCCCCATGTTTTTTGTTTTATGTACCTAGTCATCCAAGACACTAGACTTAATGATCCATGACATGTACTCTAATTTTGAATTATGGTGAAAATCATGAAATGATATATGTAAAAGGCTTGGGTCTCTATAAAAATAACCTGGAGAATTATCTTATTATGCAATACATGCTCTCTATGATCAAGAATCTGAATAGGTGTTTGTTCATAAGAAAGGATCTCTTACAACTGATCTACTTTAGATATCAAAACCATATATAGATCTGGATCAAACTTTCTCAACATCAAAATTTGAAAAAGTTGTACCTAATATAAACTATAAGGAAAGGATACATGGAAGGATACAGGTCTATATTTCTCTAGGATTTTATAATTCCCAATGAACCATGGTATCAGAGATCCCTTCATACCAAAATGAATAATAGTTTTCCATGGTGATATTATAATAAAAATATGTTCACCTACATCAAAAAAAAATAATTTCCTCTTTATATCTACATAACGTTTTTTCCTACTCTGAGATGTCATCATGTGTTGCTGGATTATCCTCATTTTCTTAGTCACTTCCTCTACAAATTATGGTCCCATTAACTTCTTTTACCCGAATTCATCCCAATGTAATTGAGGTTGACCCCACATCATATAATGAGATCCAAAGGTTCCATCTGTATACTGAAAAGAAAAATTTTATTATAATAAAAAACAATTACAGAATGATTGTGTTTCCAACATCCCTTCTAGTCTATTGAATAAATTGAAGAATATCCTCCCACATTTGAATTTTTTTCTAGGTCAGTCCATATTATTGGGGATGAGAGGCTGTGCTGAAATTTAATTATATTCCCAATGACGTCAGAATGCCTTTCCAAAAGGTATAACTGAACATGGGATCATTGTTTGATATAATTGAAGGAGGAACACCATGTAACCTGAAAACATTTCTGTGGTACAATCAATAAAGATGATCGAAAAATTTAGTATCTCAATTAGAAAAAAATGTTATAAATTATTTAGTCAATCACGAATAACCCAAATCACATTTTCACCTCAATAATTCCTTATTTTCTGTGTAAAAATTTTACAATTTATATCTAGCACTAGAAAAGGCTTCATCTACACATTTGGTAGTTTTCTCGTTGATTAAACCCCTTTAAATGTCAAGAATCTCACAATAAAATCTACAATATATATTTCCACCCCATACCACTAGTAATACTCTAGAAGGTATTTTTACATCTTAGTGCATCCATGATGATGTGGAAATGGAGAACTATGACCTTTAGACACCAATACTTTCTCCAGTTGGTAATCACAAGGCACGCATAATATTTTTCCGAATCATAAAACACAGTCTTTATCAATGTTAAATTTTGAAAACATAGCCATTTTAACCAATTAATCCTTTTCCTATAACTCATGATCTTCCTTATGCAGTAGCTTAATATTATCTAATGGAGACAGATACAATGACACATTAAAAAATAGATGAATTTTTAACACCAACAACATCCAAGAAGAATTTCATCAAATCATTATTCAAGAGGACATGTTACAAATGTATAATGGTTAATGAAACATGATGTTTTCTACTCATGTAATTTTCCTCTTTTACTTATTTTCATAGATCATAATTTATCATGAAATCATCTTCCTTTATCTGTAGAAGCCATATTATCTACCTCATGTTTAATTCATTTTGCGTGAATCTATAATTTTGGAATATTCATAGAAGTAATTGGGGGTTTCTATTCCTTCTCCCACATCATGAATATGATAGCCACTACATTTGTCCCTCCCCCACCATTGGTGGAGGGACCTTTATCATCCTTCCATCGTTAAGGGTTATCATTTTTCCCTTCTCCATACTTGATATTATCCCTATGTTTCCTCGCGTTTCTATATTCCTCAATGTTCCAGATTTGTATAATGGGTAAACTAATCTCCCAATGTTGATCACAGAGTTCAATGATGCTTCATACCTACTAAACATTGACCTGATCGCTAATTTTATGCAAATAATACATTCAGTGGACTCGTTCGACATAATTTTTTTTTGTTCAGGGGATCTATAGGATTGGTAAATTGTGTATTTTCTTAATAACAAGATCATCATGATTTTCTTTTCTTCAGAGGAGGATCTGATCAGATCAAGGTCTAGTGATCTGTTCCACTTCAATGGGTCACATTTCTTCCTATTAATATGGATATTTGAAATTCATATAAACCAAAACACTCCTTGTATCTCGATTGGGGTTAGTCTTTGGCATCTACCTTTACATTTTCTAAACATGTCGATTTTTAGGATGATTGGGAACTTTTTAGAATGGTATTAGTGCCCTAATATATGAACCAACTCTATTTATCATCCTATTAACCCCCTGATATGCTTTGAAATTGATTCCTCAATATTTCTATCAGACAACATTTGGATTATTGAGGGTGAATATTTATATTTGAGAGATAAAAAATATAGGTACCATGGGTTATTTTTTGTTCATTTTTCAAGTGAATGGGTCGCCTATCGGCCACTTGTAGGCATATATAGCTAGAGAGACAATAGTGTGTGGGAACTATATGATGTATAAAGGTACATGTGTCCTGCATGATGGATGTATCTTCAGGACAGGGACTAGTGGGTGTAGAATCCATTTCAAAGGATGATAAAAGTGATCCTCAAGGAGGAAATCCATTAGTGTCCGATATATTTGACCAGCTGAGTAAGGAACTTGTGGGTAATCTATTAGAATAAAAGGTGGCTAAGAAGTTTTGAGATTTGGTCTCTCCTCTACAGGAGGGTACTCATGGTAGTAGAACACATAACCCTAAATTAGATACTCATGTGGTGGATGATGGGGGTCCTACGACTCAATTGGGTGCTTCCTTGGAGACGGTGTGCCAATAGAGTGGATTTAGAGTTAGAGTGTAAGATTATGTCTCTAACTAATCTAGGGAGGTGGAAACCATTGAACTATTCAATCTCTTCGATCAATTTCCTAATGAGGATCCATTTTTAGATTTTATGAAAGAGCTGATTAGGCCCTCCAAGAATGGGGATGAGTCTAGTGATGATTTTCCAAGCTATGTTGTAGGGAAGACAATGGATGAGGGTCTGGGTCATAACTATCCATGCCTATAGAAAAATAGGAATTTTGGATCAAGGATCTTCTATGGTATGAACCAGAAAATCAGGTATATAATATCTCCAAGAAACATTTTAGGGAGATTAAATCTGGTATTCTTAATATCTACTTTAATTCTTTTCTCATTTTTTTAACTCATGGTTTCTCACTATTTCTTTAAAAGTGTTGTAGTAAGAAAAAGCTAATTTCTAGTCAGAATATAAACTTCTAACCATTATGGTCAGTATATATTTCACATTTTTCTCTATAAGAAATGATACCTCAATATTTTCAAAGTGAATACCAAAATGGATAATTCCAAATCATGTGTGAGATACTTTAACTCATGGGGTTTCTTTTGTCTTGAAGCATGTGAAATTACCTGATTATTATATATCAAAACAAAACCAAGTCCCTTCAATGAAGCATCAATGTAGTTCGAAAATTCCCTATTTCTCGAGCTATGGGCCAAAACTGGAGCATTCACCAATATCCAATTCAGTAATTGAAAAAACAATATATTTTCTATATAATTGAATTTACCCCCTTTTAGTGTAAAATTAGTTATCGAGCTAGATAACATTGATATTTTTTTAACAAACCATCAGAATTGAATTGATAATCTAAACAACTATGAATCTCTATAACATTTTTGAGCCTTATGCATTCATTAACCACATTTGTTTTAATGGGATCAACTATTATTCAATCCTTATTTATAATATTTTCCATGAAAAAAAATATTTTTCAAACAAAAATAACATTTGATAATTTTTTTGTATAACTTATTCTCTTTGAGACTTTTCAAAACAATCCTTAAATTATTTTCATAATACTAAAATATTTTTAAAAATTCCAAAGAATTAATAATAAAAAAACAAAAAAACATATCCACATATTCCCAGAATATTCTATTCCTATGATCCATAAAATACAATAGATCAAATTTTCAAATCAATGTGCATAACCTAAAACTCTTAATGCCCATATATAGTACAAAACGTTTTTTTGAATATTTCAACAATATTTAAAATAGCTTATGGTACCCATATCTGAAGTTAATCATGGATAAATAATGAGATCCTTAGAACTGATAAAAAAATGAATCAATATGTGGTAAAAGATACTTATTCCTCAAAATAATTTTATTCAAATATTGACAAATAATTCACCGACTCATGGAACAATAATTATTTTTAATAAAAATATAGGTTCTCTCCATGGTGAAGTTCTAGGATGAATGATGCCTTTATAAAGAAACTCATCCAACTAATATTTCAACTCAAGAAGTTCCACTAGAGCCATTTAATAGGGGGTTTTGAAATTTTATTGAATCATGAAATAAATTAATAATAAATTCACCTTCCTAATCAGGTATAACACTAGGAAACTCCTCATGGAAAACATCTAGGTAATCATTTATAATCGACACATCATTAATCTGAATAGTTGAACTATTTTTAACAGTACATGAATGAAAATTTTCATTTCTATATTTTATCAGTTTCTCAGCTTCCTGAGATGTTACAATTTTTAGGGGTTCATTATTATACATATAATGAATCTCGTTCTAAAAAATGACTTCATTAGTTATACAATCAATCTAATCATGAAAAATCGAAATCTAATCCATACCCTAAATGACATAGTACCCCACTAATGTAAAATAAACAAAGTCTACAGGTAATGTATTTCCATAGACAATAATAAGAATATTATTATAATTCATTTTGGCATAATATTTCTCCAAGTGTTTTATCCAAATGTTTTAGTCTCATTTTTTGAGGTTAAATTTTCAAATTACTAGAAATTTCTATGTAATAAAGGAATGTATAGACCCTATTTTAACCAAGACAGTAGACAAATTTATGAAAACAAACAACTTACCTAATACCACTTAATTATATACCCTAAAATCTACTATCATTGTCACAAAGGATCTCACAACACCTTTATTCTTATAATCGTGTTGTTATCATTATTCAGATATATCTTTTGGTAGGTATTTGTGTAATGACCAATCTCAACACATTTAAATCACTTTATAAATTTCTTATCAGAATTAATATTGAGATCATTTTCATTAAAATATCGGTCCATATGACCAACCATACCATAGAGAAAACGTTCCTAGTTTTGTTATGGCTTTCCCCAAGGTTTTTTTAACCCCACATTTCTCAAATTTGAAACTATACATTCATACCATCAAATTTCATTGATTGTTTATTACCCATCACATTCCTTCTAGAAAAATTCTTCTTATTTTTGTTCAAATTACCTGAGATCATAAGAAAATCCATTTCTACCATCTTAATATAAAAATAAGTTTCTCATAACTTTTAATTCCAAGGAAGACAATTCCCTTAGATATCTAGTCTTTAATCCTGAGTAAAAACTATTTATTTTACTATCATTATCTAGAAGAATGTTTGGTGTGTACCATACTAATCGAGTGATGTTTTATTCATTAATTTCCACCTAATAATCATCATTTTATTTCAATTCATGGAATTTATTTTCCATCCTAAGTTGTACCACCTTAGTAAAATATTATTTAGGTATTTTTTTAAATTCATCCCATTCCAATGCATCACTCTCTTTAGAATATCTAATATTCTTCACCATTTACCACAACTAGTAAGATTAAAATTCAAAATGATAAATGGAATGGAAAAATGTTTTTTATCTAAACACCCCATAACATCAAATATCCTTGAAATGTACATAATCGTCATTCATCATCCCATGGGATAGAAGATCCACTAAAATTATGAGGGTGTTTCCTCATAAAATATTCCACTATTATTGAATACCTTATGGTAGATTTAGTTAATCTCTTGAATGGGTTCCCTAATCATTTATATATGGTGTCAACTAATCCATTATAATCATCAACTGTTACATTCTAATTCCCACTATCCTAGGTTTGGGATTTGGAAAGATATCATTCTCTTAATGCCTTTCTACTTCAGCTTACTTGTTTCTTATGAAGAAAACCTTTCTTAAGAGACAAATCATAGATTAAAAAACATGATAATATTAAAATTATATATCATTTCAACATAAAAATAATCTAAAAACCATTTTTATATTATATTCACATCAGCATAACCCCTAAATTTATCTAAACAATTCTCTAATATCGTCAATAATGAATGAACCTTGAGAATTGCATAATTTAGTAAATTACCATATAATTCTATTCTTTAAATTCCCAAATATCACTATGATTTATAGTTTTAGTAAATTAGGAAATAATTCATACCAAGCAAACCCCAATCAAACATTGTGGGTACAACTGAAACAAAATCCATTTTTTCTTAATAAAAAATATTTTATTAAAAGCATGAAATATTTTCATGAAAAGTCTTCTTAATATTCTTCTTAGTTTCTCCTTTATCATACCCATCCTTAAAACCTATGAAAACCATTTTAAACCATAGGATAAGAACCAAAATTTTAGCATGGGATATAAAAAAATGATAAAAACCATAATTACATGAATACTTATAAACATATGAAATCGTTCTCAGAAATACATTCTTATCACCAAATAAGTGTCATATAGTTCATTGTAAAAACATGATATTTACATAAAACATTGAAATAAATAAATAAAACATATAGGTAAATTGGGGAACTAATTAAGTAATATATTAACCCTCCTGACTCCTTTATAATGTAACCCTTATAGAGTCCTTATTATGTAACCATCACAGTTACACCTTGAGTAACCATACGAAGGACCTATAACATAAACATACAATGTGAGTTAGAGGTATATATAGGTCCCAAATTTCATCATAATGAAATCCCAAGAACCATAATATAGTCATAAAATAATAACACTTTCTTAAAACATGTCCCTTTTAAATTTTATAAAAACATATGTTTAAAAGATTATTTTAGAAGAAAAGTCCCTTAAAAATATCAAATAATTGAAGTGAGAATAACAATAATGAAATAAATATGTGTATAAACTATAAATATACATAAAAAACATAATATAAAAAAACTAATTACATAAATAATATTAGTAATACTTAATTAATAAATTTGAATGTTAACCGAAAAAATGGAAATCGGGTTAAGAATTCCCTTGCCTTGGGTTCGTCTAACTTAAAAATTCTATAAAAGTTTTTTATAATGATTTAAATTGTTTTATTAATATATTATATATCCATATTAATATTAATAATTAATTATATGATATTATCATAACATATTTCAACCCATATAATAATAATATTTTGTTATTTTTATTGTTTCATGGAATTTATTTCATGGTTTCGATGGTTGCGTTAAGAATAAATTTCATGTTTGAAGGAAGAGTAACTACATAATTAAAATTAAATTATATTAATGAAAATATAAAATATTAAATGGTCTTATATATCATATATTTATCAGTTGTGAGGATGAATCATTATATATTACTTTAGTGATGAACGTTAGTTTATTTTTGGGAATTTTGATCAATATGAACCAATTTTGTATCATCAATTTATATTATGTATAAACACTTATTTGAGAACATAATATAACATATTATATGATTAATAAAATATTTTTTTAACCGTATTAATGTTCTTATGTCCATCCTTGATAACTGTAATGTAAATTGAAAATAAATCATCTATGAGGTTGGTAAATCGACACATCACATTTGATGTTTTAATTTTTAGAATAAAAGGGAAAAGAGAATAAGAATGATGATGAATTTTTCCATAAACATAATAATTTTACAGTACATATATGATAATTGATTTTTTATTCATCTTGGATAAGGGGAGGGGATGATATTATAAGAAATAAAAAATAATTGAAATGAAAATAAATTAAAATAAAAGTTGATTTTTACCTCATGAAATATCCTCCTTGACAACCTCTTTAAAGACCATGGTTTCGTACTTTTGGTCATTCCAAAAGGTATTGGATGTGGTGAAATGGATTGGGTAGGAAATTGGATAGAAATTATGAAATATATATATAAAAAACCTAACATTTTCTTACATTACATTAACATCATTTTAATGATAAAAAACATAAAAACATTAGATGACCATGATCAAAAGGTTAATGATTTGGGGAAAAATAGGATAATAGATAATTTTTAAAAAATAAAACAGAAAAATTTATTTAATTCTATATTTTATAACTTTATATTAGCCCTTGAATTCTCATTTTAACTATTAATCACCCAAGGATATATATAGAAAATGGGCGATCCGAAAGCCTATTAAGAGGATAAATTATAACATTAAACAATATAACATGGGGTTAGGATAATAATTATAACCATAACACATGAATTGGATCATAATCTTGATAGTATTCATAAATAAAATCCATCGAATGTAGAAACACATAAACATGAATCATCATGTCTTAGTGGTCAACTACCACACATAGTTGTGATCAAAGCTATCATCATTTTCACACAAATTTCACTTTTATCATGAGAAAAAACACAATACCAAATATATTGGAGTGCTATATAAATCTAGAAACATCCTTAAAATCATTAAATTAAATTACATTGTATAATTTTAGGTTCACCTGTCACATTCCAACATTTACAATATCATGCATGCCACATAGAACAATTATAATCCTTGGAAAAAAAATATTAACACATGGAAAGGAATGTGTTAAAAATAATAATTATAAATTCAAAAAATTTGGGATCCAAAATTAATTTGGGAATAACATAATTGACATAAGAATCATCATCCTTAAGTGATGAATAAATAATCTCAAGAAGTAAATGATGTGTTTCTTATGAATGAGTTCTTTTAGAAATCATTATTTTAGTCATAAACTCAAGTAGAAGAAATTTATATAACATAATGAAAAGATAATTATGAATAAATTATATTTAAGGAATATCCATACTGAAATTGGGATGAAAAAGGGAAAACCCAAAGAAAGGGGACTGGGTTTAAGAATACCCTTTACCTTGAATTTGAATACATTATTAACATTAATATCAATTATAATCCGAATATATTCAGTAATTAAAAAATTAAAAATAACTATACATAAATATAATTCATTTTTGTTTTATTTATTTAATTTATGTGATTTTTTATGAGTTGTAGAGTTTAATTTCATCATTCCAAAGAATTTGTTTTCATGGTTTTCATGATCATTTCACTTGTATAAATGAATGGAAGTTCATGTAGAATGGGGGAAAATATCCAGAATTTTTATTATATTTTAGTTATTATATTATATATTTTTAAATTTAAATATAAATAATATGGTTATATGGTTTGAGGATGGATCAATATATATATTTATTAATGATGATCGTTTTTGGTTGATTTTGTTAGTTTTTTGATCAGAATGAACTCATTTTGTTACAATATTTTTTTATATTTATAAGTTAGTTCCAAAACATAAAGTGGGTTGAAAAAAAACATTAAAGAATGTTTCATACATTATAATGGTTTTATTCACATTGATGATTATGTTAATAGAAAATGAAAGTGCATCTCCCATGATGTTTTTAAATTGACACATCATGGGTGACAGTTTCATTCTTAAAATAAAAGAGAAAGATGGTGGTGTTTAAAAATTAATCCTAATATAAAAATATATAATTAATTATATCAAACATTATGGCGGTATAATTCAATTTGGATTAAGGTCAGATAGTATATAATAAGAAAATAAATGAAATTGAAATGAAATTAATAGAAAAAGGACGAAGATTTTACCTCTTGAATTTGTCATCCTTGAGAGCCACATTTGGGAATGGACTTGGTATTTTGGTGATAAAAATAGCACATAAATGTGGGATAGGGGATTGGGGAGAGGTCTATGAGAAATTTTTACCAGTCTCAAATCTTGAGAGGTGTGAGGAGAAGAGGGTGTGAGGTGTGGTATTTATAGTGGAAGAGATGGGTGTTTTCTCATTATTATAATCATTAGTTTATTATATTGGTTAATGACTAAAACTATTTTGTGAATTATATCAAAATATATTCAAATAAAAATGTATGTTTTGAGATAGAGGTTCTTACATCATCATTACATCAATAATGAATAAAAAATTCATGTATTTAGCATTTATAAAAAATTATAGTATTTTATTATTCATAAAAAATATAGTTTTTCAAAAAAACTACAATGGTTCACCCAAAAAAATTTTAATGTTTATATTTTCAAAATGAAGAGAATTTTATGAAGATAATTTTTTAAATATGAATAATATAATTTTTAATAAAAAACATCATTTAATTGGAAAATACATATTTTAAAATTATAACTAATTTTGCAACACTTTGAAAAATTACTTAAGGTATCATAAATTTATATAAAAAATTGATACATAAAAATATTATTTTAATGATACATTTTTTGGAAATAAATATTCATTAAAATTGTTCAATTAATTATAAAATAGTAAATAAAAATTTATGACTTACAAAAATTACAACACTTAATTAATAATTTGTGAAACATATAATTACATAGTATATTATATAATTATACCTTAATATCATTTATAAGATACTTAATTTTTTTACTTTCATGGGTGGGGTTACTATTCATTTGGTTGGTTTAATATTCATTAGGGTTATATTATAATTCCGAAGGCCATGTTACCATTTCATCGATATGGGTTTCCAAACATCTAGAAATACTTTTTATTTCACAATTTCGTCATTTATAATGATGTTATTATGTCCTTTAAGTAATTTAACATTATTTATACTATATTAAATTACTATAATAAGGGATAAATTTCAGTGATAAATGTTTGGGTCATTACATTCTCCCCCCTACTGAAATTTCACCCCCAAAATTTAATTTTTCATATACATGTGAGGGTACTTATCCTTCATCACCTCTTATAGTTCCCATGTAGCATCTTCATATTTATGGTTCCTTCCCAATACATTTAATATTTATATTTTCTTTCTATGTAGAACCATATCTCTCTTATCCAAAATCTTTACTGGATGCTTCTGATAAGAGAGATCATCTTCCAGCTATACCACCTCTGAATTTAGTACATGTGAGGTATCTATAATGTACTACCTCCCGAGTGACATGTGGAACACATCATGAACCTTATCCATACTCGGTGGAAGTTAAATCCATTAGGACACGAATATGATGTGATCATGAATCTAAAAGGGGCCAACATACACGAGGAATAGCTTCACTTTCTTTCCAAACCACATGATTCTCTTCAAGGTGATATCAGAATGAAGAAATTATCTCCAATATTGAACTCTAAGTACCTTTGATGGTTGTCATCACGTATCTTTTTCCAAAAATTAGCATCTTTGATATGATACCAGATGGATTGAACATTATATATCATCCCTTACACTAGATCAGGTCCATGTAGCTCTCTTTCTCAAACTCCATCCCAATAGGTTTGAGTTTTACATCACATTCCATATAGATCTTCACATAGAGCCATCTGAATACTCGAGTAGATGTTATTGTTGTATGATAACTCATGAAATGTGAGATGTTGATCCCATCCAAAATTAAATTCAAATGAGTCAGATCATAGCATATCTTCAAGGGTCGGAATAGTCTATCCAGATTGGATATCAGTTTGGGGGTGACAGGTCATGATAATACTTAATTTAGTACTAAAATAATGTAGAAGACTCCTCCAAGATTTATATGTGAACCTTGGATCACAATTATTGAAAATATGAGATTGTAGATCCATGTATTCTCACAATTTCCTTCACAGATATCATTAAATGTTTATTATGATATATATCTTCCCAAATAATGAGGAAGTGGGCAGTCTTGGTGAGTCTGTCTGCCAAAAACTATATCTTATTATGTCCTTTAGTTGTATTTGGGAGACCCATGACAAAGTCCATTTGGAAATTCTCTCATTAACACATGGGTTTATTCAATTGTTCAATCATCCCTTTGGACTTCTCTCAATTCTCATTACCTTGAAGACTTATAAAACACCTTGAGTTATACTGCCCAATATTCTTCATTATGTTGTCCCACCAGAAATGTTCTTAGAGATCATGGTACATATTGGTACTCCATGGATGGATAGAGAAAGCTAGGAGTTGTGCACTATCCAATATATCCTTTTATTACCCCAGGTGATGATGTAACATAAATCATTATTCAAAATTGAATTATACAATTACCCTAAATATGGAACTCTTACAACATCTCTGCCTTTACCACATGTACCTTCATTTGTATCTCTAGATCATATATTTATTCCACCATATTAATCTCATGGATAGATGTCTAGGCAGTCATTTGGGCAAGGTTGGATGTATTCCCTATCGTTATGATTTTCAAATCCATGATACTATATCCATGACGATATGGTCTTTCTAAATCCACAACATGGATAGAGTAGCAGGTTCATTTCTACTAAGAGCATTAGGTTACCTGATCACCTTATCAGGATGATAGTGAATAGAGTAATCAAAGTCATTTATTAGCTCTAACCATCATCTTTGACACATGTTGAGCTCCTTTTATGGGAATATATATTTTCGGCACATGTGATCAGTATATATGTCACACCTATCAATATATAGTTAGTGCCTTCATATTTCAAGGATGAAACTAGAGATGATAGATCTAGATCCTGCATCAGGTAGTTTTTCACATGGATTTTAAACTGTCGTAAAGGGTAGTCAATCACATTATCATATTTCATGAGTATACTACCATATCCTTTTTTTAATAATCACTACATTTCAAAAACCCAATCTCCACTTTTCAATAATGTGAGTATCGATGCAGTGATCAACATTATCTTAAGCTCCATCAAGATTTCCTCACATTTTTTAATCCAATATAACTTACCCCTTTCCATGATAACATAGTTAGTGGGCTTGGGAATCATGAGAAATTTATCACAAAACGTCTTTAGTACCTAGATAATCCTTGAAAACCATGGATTTCTGTGACACTAGAGGGTCTAGTCCATTCCTTAATAACATTTGTTTTTTAAAAGTCTACAGAAACTCCATCACATTTTATCACATGTCCCCAGAATGTGACTAGATGCATCCAAAAGTCACACTTGCTGAAATTGGAATAAAACTTTTCCTTCTTTAATGTAACCAACACAAACCTTATATGTTCTCCATATTCCTCCATTCTCTAAGAGTAGATACGAATATCTTCAATAAACAATACCACAATATTTTTATGGTAATGTCTAAAAATATTATTCATCAAACCTATGATGAATTTCATGGAATATGTAAGTCTGAAGGGCATCAGAAGAGACTCATAATTCCAATACCATGTACAAAAGTTAGTCATATGAATATCTTACTTCTTTACCTTTATCTAATGATATCCGGAAAAAATATCCAAATTTTCTATGTAATGAGATCATTATAGATAATAAAACAAGTCATCAATCCATATAAGACAATACCTGTTATTTATAGTGATTGTGTTGAGTTACCAATAATCGATACAAAACTATATTGATCCACGCATATTCTTGACAAAGAGAATTGAATCGCCCCACGGTGATGCACTAGGGAATATGAAACCTTTTTCTAAATTCTCTTGAACCAACTCATTTAACTAATCTTATTAGATAGAATACATCCTATAAGGACATGTTGAGATAAGAGAATCTCCACATATGAGTTCTATTGAGAACTCTACCTTGTGATTTAGGGGGGTTCCAGGTAAATATTCAAAAAATACATCATAGTATTCCCTCACATTGGGAATTTCCCATAGGTGGATAACTTCCTTTGACAAAAAATTTTGGTGTGAGGTATGCATCATCATCAAGAATCAACACCCACACCATTGAAGGATTTTCAAAAGGAGATTCATGATCCTCCTTTAATTTTTAGAGGAGCGCAGGATTGTTCAGAATATGAAAATATATTTAGTTTTCCCAAGATTTGATATGTTCTCTATTTAACAAGAGACAATATATTCCAATTATAGTGTCAAATTATACCGTGGAATGTATCATGATATATTCTGGAAGAACCTTCCCACATACACTAATAGGAGAAGATTCCAACACATGGGATTCAATGATTGAACCAAATTGAATTTTTTTAAATATCACTACTTCAAGTTTTCGAGGATCCAATTAAATATTTCTTGAAAACATTCATGATAAAAACGAATTCTTAGACCATGAATTGAATAATTCCTTTTCTATTCTTGAATGAAAATTTAGTATACCAATTATGATTTCATTTTCAGGATCAATATGTACAGTAGTAATGGAATATACCTTCCCATTATCCTTTGGTTTGGTGGATGATGACACTATATACCTTCGAGAACTCAATATTTAGTACAATTTATTTTATAGTTCCATTGTTCTCAATAGTTTTAGCATTGGACCATGGGTGGTGCTATCCTTTCCTCTAACACATTTTCCTACTTCCTCCTGACTTTTTGGAATTAATGAAATCAGTGGCCATATCTAGTACACATAAAGATCTTCCTAATCTATTTTAGGTAGTTCCAATGATGCCAACTCCCAAATGTTTGACATGTGGGTGATTGATTTTTCATTCCATCTTTATCATTATATCCTCTAGATTGAAACTCTATCTTTCATTTCATATCACCATATCCATGTAATAATTATTCCAACTCCATATCCAAATTGATAGAATATTAATAATAACTTTATTACTCCCAACCTCTCTAACTGTTAGTGCATTTAGATGTTGGGGCTTTAAAAAACTTAACAATCTATCAATTTTTTATCATTATTGATAACAAAACCGGATGTGTACCTTGAAATCCTTTTGTAGTTTTTTTCATTGGGTGTGAAAAAATCTCCGTTCTTTTTCATCAGCACTATGAATTCTCTCAATATAATTTCACAATGTGTTTGAGGGAAATAATTTTTAAGAAAACTTTTCTTAAATCCTTTCCACTCTATCAATTAAAATTCTTCCATTGGCATGATGTTCTTTATCAAATCTATGTATTGATCAACTTTTCCATATAGACGATAAAAAACATGGTTTACCATCCCCATCTCTGAAAAATGAAGAACATTAATGATTTTATTCATTGAGTTGAGCCACTATTCCACAACTAGAAGATACAAATATCCATTAAATTTAGGTAGTTTTTGTGACATAAAACACCGGATACACAATTTCTCCCACTTAGGTGAGGTTAGACATTATACATTTTTAATGTTATTGTTCCTAACCTGAGATAGATGGGTAAGAATCTCCATTAAATTTTTAATCAAATCCTTGCATTGATAGGCCTTTCAAACTAGATGATAAAAAACGAGGTTCACCATTTCTATCTCTAAACAAAGAAGAACATAAAATATTTTCTCCCTTGATTTGACCTACTATTCCACACCTAGAGGATCAAAATATCCACTAAACATAGGTGGTTGTTTCGACATAAAACAACTGATATCCAATCATGACCTGTCCTCAGGGCCCATGTTGTGACTACACCAAGCCAACCTTCCATCGGCGAGGGGCTGGAGACTAGCACAAAAGGTGTAAATCGTGATAAAAGGGAAGACATTGCCTTTATATAAAAAAACAAACACCAAAAAGTACGCAAGCTGAAGTAATCAATAAATAAACTCAGTACAAAAGTAAGTGCAGGAAAGCAAATGGGCCCGAATACAAACCCAACTGAAAGTAACCTAACTGAAAGTACAATACAACTGAAAAGAATGTACAACAACAATAACATAAATCAGCAACCACCGAGTCGTCCTCCGTATATCCAACCCGGATGGTGGGTACAAATGGTCTCCTCAGCTCCTCGGGTTCGGCCGTCCGCTCCGTGTATATCCTGCCTGATAGTCCACCTCTGGGTACCATGTCGCTCTACAAGCCTCAACCATGATCAACACTGCCCATCATCTGAAACCAACACAAAGTAGTGTGGGAATAGCCCTTGCAGGGGTGAGTATACGATAATCAGTAGGGACCCTGAGATCCCGGTAGGTCTCCCAGAATCAAAAAAGGATAAACCAGAAAGGAAAGATACAAACACAAAGTATCAACCAAATCTACTTAGGTATATTCCCATACATATACCTAAATCATCAATTCCAATTCTGATCCAACATAAAACACCCAGTTCAACCCATTTCACACAAGAAAGTACAACCCAATCCACAAAGGAAAACACAAACCAATCCACACAGGATAGCAAGTTAATCATATCGAAGATAATGATTGAAACTCAAGACTCAGCTCACACAGGTATACTTCTCACAAAACAGGGTGGAGATTATTGAAGTAGCCTCTGAGTCATCTCCCATGCCAATCCCACGTAGGATCCATGTATAGAAGATGTCGCTGCCGAACCCACGTAGGATCCAAGTACAGTAACCATCACTGTCGAACCCACATAGGATCCAAGTACAGTCGTCATCACTGCTGAACCCATGGAGGATCAAAGTACAGTCTTCCTCCCTGCCGAACCCATGTAGGATCCTAGTACAGTCATCATCATCTTCGTAGTCGCAGCTAGCTATAGGGTTCCCGCACACAGCATGCTCGATTCTGGGAGGGCCCACTCCATGATACAAAGGGGTTGATACATCAACTGTCACAAAGTCCAGAGTTGATGTATCACAAAGTTCCTTCTCATCAATAGGAACTCAACGTGACAGAAGATGTGTCAATCAGACACCCGGTCTGAGAGTTATTGGATTTTTCGTCCCAGGGGCCCGGTTGGTTTTTATGTTAAAACCAACCCGACCATACTCCATCTGTGTCCAATCCTCAAGTAGAGTATGCCAAAAGAACCATCTCACTACGAGGAAATCAACATGATTGATAGTACGTCATTCGAACATCTGGTCGTTATGTTATAAGTGTTTCTGCTCCAAGGGCCCGATTGGTTTTTGGTTCGAACAAACCCGGCCACACCCAAAAATTACTGAAATCTTGAGTTTATTATACCAAAACTACAGTCTCGATCCAAGGATCATGACACAACTGGCAGTCTATCGATCGGAGGTCCGTAGTCCAAGTTATGGGCGTTTGAACGAATCAGTCCAAGAATAGGGGGTTCGGGCCAGGTCTGACCCGACCCAATACCCCTTGGGTCGGCCCGAACCAGGTCAACCCGACCCGGGTCGGGGTCCAGCCAACATGTGCATGGGACGGCCCGGCTGGGCGTGGGCCGGGCGCAGCTTGTGGCTCGGCTCGGAGCCGGCCACGGGGTGTGAAGGGGGGGGGGGTCGCCCCCTTGATACCAAAACGGCGGACCCAGGTGGGGTCTGCCCAAGGCACTGGCTGGGTGTTTCAACCCCCGGTTTATTCTAGAAATGGTCGGCCATTAAAGTCGGCTGGTTGATCTGCCGCAAAACCCTTCGGGGTCCCTCCTCCCAGAGCACCGGTGGCCAGCCGAGCCCGGCCGCCCCCTACTGAAGACCGCCGCGGCCTTAGGCCGCGGTTCCCGTCCAACCGGCATGGCCTGACTGCACCGCACCCCTCCCCCGTGGCCCTCCCCGGCCACGGCCTCCCTCGGGTTCTCTGACACGGCGTGACGGAGCCGCCCACCACCACTGCGGCCCGCTCCGGCCGCGGTTGCTTTGGCTTCACCGGTGCGGCGCGACGGCGCCGATAACCTCCACTGCGGCCCTCTCCGGTCGCAGTTCTCTTCAATCACATGCAGTGCTATGGCATCGTGCTTCCATCGCCTAAATCTTCAACAAATATCAACAAAAAAGGGAGGATGATCGGCCGTGTTTTTGCAGTCTGATCTCCTCCCATTATGACGATAACAAGCAGTCATAATTTAATCCACGACAATTGATAAATAAAATTCTTCGAAGGTATTCCCTACCTCAATCAAACGATGACGAAAGTTGGCACTGCAGTTGACAGCATCATGTGGTGTGGTTTTGTAGATGTCGACAGAGAGCATCCGAGGAGGAAATGGTGTCTCCTCTATTAATCATGGTGAGAACAAAGCGTGACATCGTTGCAGAATTTCCACTTCGTTGTTTCCTTCTTTGTCGTGGAGGAGGAAAAGGAAGAAGAATCTGAGGTCTTCGAGTCAATGTTCTTCGTCAGAGGGTGTCTTTCTTCGTGGGAGGACGAGTTCTTCAATGAGTTAGAGCTCTTCTCCCCAAATTCTCAACACAAAAATCCCAACCCCAAATAAAATAATACTTAATCTTATTTTATTATAACATTCCATGCATTCAAAACATAAAAATTCAAATTCTTAGTTAAATTAATTGAATAAGTCCACTGAGTTAATTTAATGTGAGTTTGCATCAAATAAAGAGGAAGAGAGGGTGAGTTACTTAATTAAAGGGATACAAAAATTAAATGGGGAGTTGCCAAATTTAAGAGGGGGGTTTATCTGAGTTAAATGAATGTGAAGGGGTGGGACTCGTGTGGTCCTCACCTCAAAAATATCCTAACATGGGTAGTTAGGGACTTGTGGGTCCCTCCCCAACTACCACATGTAGGATATTACCATTAGATAAAGAAAATAAAATTGTACCACAATTTTTTTTACTTCACATTTAATCCTCAATTTTTAACAACTCCTCCTGAGAAAACGCACCTTCGGGAAAGGTCATCTTAAGAAATTATCGGCGATGCGGTTTCATGGGTGCCCTCAGATTTAAAATCTGAGCACTGGTTAAAAAGGTAGAAAAACCAGCTCATTCGTTCACGGAACGTACCCGAGATAAACATCAGAAATTGATTCCGGGAAAACCGGGCCACGGAATCAGGTGCCGTCAGAAACTGCGTACTCGTAAAATCCCAAATAATTTAAGAAATAATTTTCCTTGAAATTTACGGGTCTTTACATTACTTCCAACATAGGTATTTACATCCTCGTAAAGCTATATCATAAACTAGGGAAACAAATGAGGGTATTGTACACACATCTGAGCCTCCCACTCCCATGTTCTGTCTTGGAGGTTCACATGATTCCATTTGATGGGAACTAGAGGAATCGACTGTCCACATAGGACCCGCTCTTGTTGATCCTCAATCTCCACCGGGACCTCTGAAAATGTCACCCTTTCTTCTATGTCTAGCTCTCGATGATCAATGATATGCATCAGGTCGTGCACGTATCTCTGCAGCTGAGATATGGGGAAGACGTCGTGCACTCGGTGCAATTGAGGTGGAAGAGACAGGCAATAAGCCACCTCACCTTTCCTGCTGAGAACCTGGAATGGTTTGATGAAGCGCGGATATAACTTGTCGCCCCGACCAAAGCTCCGTAATAATCATCGAGGTGAGACCCATAAGAAAACGTGGTCACCATCCTCGAACTCTAATAGTCTACACCTCCTATAATCATAGGACTTATATCATCACTGAGTAGTCCTCATCCAGTCCTGGATGATTTGAACCTTCTCTGTCGTGGCCTAGACCATTTCTAGTCCTACAAGAGTTGACTCCCCAGTGTTTGTCTAGCACATAACTGACCTGAATGGTCGTTCGTACAATGCCTTGTATGGTGACATCCTGGTGGTGGAGTGGTAGTTGTTGTTGTACGCAAACTCCACCAAGGGTAGGTGATCATCCCAGTTGCGACGAAAGTCAAGGACACATGCACGGAGCATGTCCTCGAGATTCTGAATGGTCCTCTCAGTCTGGCCATCCGTCTGAGGGTGAAAGACGTTGCTCAGGAGTATATGCATCCCAAATGCCTACGGTAACCCCTTCCAAATCTGGGAAGTAAAACGAGCATCTCGATTGGAGATGATGGACAATGGAACACCCTGAATCCGTAAGTTCTTCTGAATGTATAGGAGTCACAAGCTCTCTACTGAGCCCTGCTATCGGATCGGTAAGAAGTGGGCTGACAAGGTGAGTTGGTTAACAATCACCCAGATGGAGTCGTGTCTTGTGGAAGTACGTGGATGTCCCGTCACGAAGTCCATAGATATCCCGTAACACTTCCACTCTGGAACCTCGAAGGGTTGTACCAAGATTGTTGGTACCTGGTGCTCCACCTTCACCGGCTGGCAGGTGAGGTATCGTGAAACGAACTATGCTCCAGCCTTCTTCATACCCGACCACCAATGCTTTGGTCTAAGATCCTGGTACATCGTTGCCACACCTAGATGTACCACTAATGGGGAAGTGTGAAACTCTCCAAGAACCTCCTACTGTAATGCAACTGGTACCACGGTACATCTTCTGAAAAGGACAATGTGATCTCCTCCTATAAAGAATCCATTAAGTGCCTGTCCTGAGGATATCTATGCACGTTGCATCCCACATTCAACATCCCCACGTTGTGCCTCTATGACCCGCTGAAGTAGTGGAGGAGTGACTGTGAGCGACTGTAGAAAGACTGGCCTATCTCTATCCACAAAGGATATCTGCAAAGCGGATAACTGCTCTATCACCTCTCAAAGTAGCTGAATTCCCATCCTCTTGCTGATAGAATCAGCTACTACATTCCACTTTTTAGGAGTACAGAATATCTCAATGTCATAGTCCTAGAGGAACTCGAGCCATCACTGTTGTCTCAGGTTCAGGTCCTTCTGCGAGAAGATGTACCTAAGACTCTGGTGGTCAGAGTAGACTTTAAAGAACTCTCCCATCAGATAGTGCCGCCACATCTTCAAGGCGAAGACCACTGCTACTAACTCCAAGTCATGGGTAGCGTAGTTCTGCTCATGCTGCCTCAACTGTCATGAACCATAAGTGATCACTACCCACTATTGCATCATGACACACCTGAGTCTGGTCCCTGATGCATCGTAGTAAACTACGTACCCTACGCCCTCCTCCGGTAGCCTCAATATGGGTGCACAGGTCAATATTTGTCTCTACTCTTAGATGCTCTGCTAACATCTATCTGACCACACGAAGGGTTTCCCTTTATTCGTCAATGTTGATAGTGGTGCTGCAACTCTGGAGAAGTCTGTCTCAAATCTCTGATAGTACCCAGCCAGACCTAGGAAAGTCCACACCTTTGTCACGCTCTTAGGTGGCTCCCAAGATAGAACTACCTCGATTGTCGCAGGATCCACCGCATCTCCCGCCTCAGAGACGACGTTCCCCATGAAGTGGACTTCTCGAATCTAGAACTGACACTTCGAGAGCTTAAAATAAATCTGGTGCTCTCTGAGTGTGTCCAGTACAACCCGCAAGTGGAAGGCATGCTCCTCCTCAGTAGTCGAGTAAATCAATATGTTGTTGATGAAGAATACGACAAATAGATTGAGGTAAGTCTAGAAGAACATGTTAATGAAACTCACGAACACTATTGGAGCGTTGGTTTTTCCGAAAGGCATAAGAAAGAACTCATAGTGGCCATACCAACACCTGAAGGCCGTCTTATGCACATCCTCATCTCGAACTCTGAGATGATGATAGCCTAACCTGAGGTCTATCTTCGAGAACCATCATGCTCCCTTGAGCGTATCAAAGAGGTCATCAATCCTTAGAAGTGGATACGTGTTCTTCATGGTCACCTTGTTTAGGCCACGGTAGTAGACACACAGTCGCAAGCTCTCATCTGCCTTCTAGGCGAACAAAATCGGGGAAGCCTAGGGTGAAACACTGGGTCAGATAAATCCCTTGCCATGAAAGTCCTCCTGTTGTACCCATATCTCTCGATGCTCAGCGGGAGCCATCAAATATGCTGGGGTAGATATCGGGGTTGTCCCCAGGTATAGGTCAATATAGAAGTCTACCTCTAAGTAAGGAGGTAGTCCTGGAACGTTGTCAGGAAAAACGTTCTCATACTGATCCAACAAAATAGGAAAACTTGGAATCCGCACATCAACTGCTCCTATGATAAGGCTAGCCAACTGATGAGTGATTGGTTGTCCTCTCCCCTGTGTTAGTCTATCCTATGTTGCAAAGTCTCCCTTCTCACTGGTGAAGGTGAACCTGCTCCCATTGGTGCAGACACTTTACACCTTGCGCCCAATATAGTCCATCTAAGCATCAACTATAGATAACCAATCCATGCCCAAGATAACATATTAAGGCCTCGACGCCACTACATGAAGATCTCATCTGAAGCTCTCACCTCCTAGAGTAAGCTCACACTACCGGCACCAGTGCGTAATCGTCGAGTCAGCTTCTGTAGGAGTCTCTAGCAGTAAGGATAGTGTCAATGACTCTACCGGAAGCTCTGAGATCCGAACAAGGGCGGTGAAAATAAAATAATGACTCGCTCCTATGTCTATAAGAACTGCAGCAAGGGTGGAGTAGACAGAGATAGTACCTTGAATCATCTTTGGTGTGCCGTGGTCGTAGGCATCCACTTCCTAATGCTGAGTCTGTCTCTGTCCGCTAGCTCCCTATGGTTAGGGTGGGCCTCCTGGTGGTGGTGGTGGTGGTAGAGACTCAAAGTGTCGCCCACCAACCGCTGCTTGGCCAGCTCCTCTGCCTCATCTGCCTACTCCCTGTGGATCTCTACGGTCGATCCTTTTCCTTGGCCTGGGTGGTCCCTCAACCGTATGCTACTCCTCTTCATGGCGGGTTGGGGAGTCATGAGGCATGTGGCCCTGCCCGCCGCATGCATAGCATTATATGCCTCTTGAATGACTGGCTCTGCTGCTTGTGCCCCGCACCTCCGAACCAGTATCCTGAGGTCACCCACATGATAGCCTAGTCCGCTTGGACCATTGCGACATCTGTCTACTGCCGGCTGCAGAAGACTCAGCTACATGCCGCCCTGCGGTAGGTCTCGTTGCTGGTGAAGGCTCAACTAGAAAGCTCTCCACAAGAAGGGCTCGCTCCAGTACTCCTGCCTATGTCGGAATACTAAGGGAGATCATCGATCCCCTGATCTAATGCCTCAGTCCCTGCTCAAAGGTCCAGGCCTAGACGAATGGGTCATGTACCATGTCCATGGAGTAGCGTGAGAGATCGGTAAACCTCGCCGTGTACTGGGCTTCTGTCATGTTGCCCCGCCGTAGCTGTAACAACTCCTGGATGCACACGGAACGGAGGGGGGCTGGAACGAACTCCAATCGGAAAAGGCTCTCGAATTCTGACCAAATAATAGATGCTTCGTCGTGCACCTGGAGCTTCAGGATCCACCATCTACCTACTAAAGCATACAGGAGACTCGCTGCAAGGATCACCATGACGTCTGCTGGTGTCCCTATCAACCTGAAGACTCGAACGACAACCTACAACCAATCCTCGGCTGCCTAAGGGTCCGTCTCCCTGCAGATCCTGGGTGGTCTCTGATGCTGAAACTCGTGCAGTGCACTCAGGCGACGTGCACCCTCAGCTGCTGGAGTTTGTGGCATCGGTGGCTCAGCGGGTAGAGGTACCGCATATGCCTCCACTGTAATGGGGCCCTGCACCGAGGCCTCATCACTCGGTGGGCTTCTGTCTCGCACAAAGCTCAGAACCCTAGCTGGATACCATCGTGGGCCCATACTGAAATGAAATAGGTGTTCCACGGTTAAAAAAGTATACCTGGTGAGCTGACCTAAAGTAATCACAAATAATACTTTTGAGACACATGCAATCAATTGTTTTGTGCATTGAGTCGGAAATCAGAAGTCAGGGTCCTGATGTATGGATACCTCTGCTGCCATACCAATACTGGATTCCCTCGACTGATAACCACAATCAATACCCTAAACACTATTGTGTCACACAGAAGAAATTATTAGAGTCCTGAGTTTTGTGGTAGAAACGACTCATCTTATACCAATTTGTCATGACCCGTCCTCGGGGCCCGTGCCATGACTACCCCAATCCCGCCTTCCATAGGCCAGGGGCTGGTGACTAGCACCAAAAGCATAAATCCTGATATAAGGGAAGGAATTACCTTTATATAAGAAAACAACCACCATATAGTATGCTGGCTGAAGTAAAAAATATTAAACTGAGTACAAAAGAATGTGCTGGAAAGTAAATGGACCAGAATAAAAATCCAACTGAATGTAACCCAACTGAATGTATAGTACAACTGAAAAGAAAGTACAATAGCAGTAATGTAAATTAGTAACCCCCGAGTCATCCTCCGGCTATCCAACCTGAAGGGTGGGTACAGATGGACTACTCAGCTCCTTGGTTCCGTCCGGACGCTCCATGTACGTCCTGCCTGATAGTCTACCTCCGGGTACCATCCCGCTCTTCAAGCCTCAACCACAATCAACACTGTTTGTTGTCTGTAACCAAAAAAATGTAGTGCAGGCATAGTTCGTCCTGGGGTGAGTATACGATACTCAGTAGGGACCCCGAGACCCCCGTAGGTCTCCCAGAATCCACAAAGGATAAGGCACAAAGGAAAGATACAAACATGAATTACCAACTAAATCTACTTAGGTATATGCCCAAACATATACCTAAGTCATCAATTCCAGTTCTGCTCCAACTCACGAGACCATGTTCAACATAGTCCACAGAGGAAAGTACAACCCAATCCACATAGGAAAGTATAACCCAATCCACACAGGATAGAAAGTAAATCATATCGAAGATAATGATTGTAAGTCAAGACTCATCTCACATAGGTAAACTTCTCACGAAGAGGGGTGGAGAATATTGATGTAGCCTCTGAATCATCTCCCCTGCTGAACACACGTAGGATCCAAGTACAAAAGTTGTCGCTGCCGAACCCACGCAGGATCCAAGTACAGTAACCATCATGGCCGAACCCACGTAGGATCCAAGTACAGTAACAATCATGGTCGAACCCACGTAGGATCCATGTACAGTCGTCATCACTGCCGAACCCATGGAGGATCCAAGTACAGGTGTCCTCACTACCGAACCCACATAGGATCCTTGTATAGTCATCATCATCGTCGTAGTTTCAGCCAGTTCTAGGGTTCCCGCACACAGCACGCTCGATTCTGGGAGGGTCTGATCCACGAGCCAAGGGGGTAGATACATAAACTGTCACGATGTCCAAGGTTTATGTACCAAAAAGTTCTGTCTCGTCAATAGGAACTCAATGCGACAGAAGGTGCATCAGTCAGACACCCGGTCTGAGAGTTATTGGCTTTTTCGTCCCAAGGGCCAGGTTGGTTTTTAAGTTAAAACCTATCCGACCATACTCTTGATGTGTCCAATACTCGATTAGAGTAAGACAAAATAACTTTCTCACTAGGAGGAAATCAATTTGATCGAAGGTACGCCATTCGAATGTCCGGTCATTAATTTATACACTTTTCTACTCCAAGGGCCCGGTTGGTTTCGGGTTCGAACCAACCAGGATGCACACAAACCTTACTGAAGGCATGATTGTAATATACTGAAACTACTGTCTCAATCCAAGGATCCTGACACAACTGACGGTGTGTTGATCAGAGGTATGTAGCCCATGTTATGGACGTTTGAACAAATATATCCGAGAATAGGGGGTTCGGGCCCGGTCCGTCCCGGCCTGATACCCCCGGGGTCGGCCAAAACCGGGTCGAACTGACCCTAGTTCAGGTCCATCACACTTGGGCATGGCCCGGCCCGGGCCGCCTGGGTGTGGCCGTGGGGTGTGAAGGGGGGGGGCACCGCCCCCTTGATACCGAAATGGCGGACCCAGGTGGGGTCTGCTCGAGGCGCTGACCGAGGGTTTCAACCCTCGGTTTATTGTGGAAACGGCCAGCCACTAAGGCCGGCCGGTTGAGCTTCCGCAGGACCTATCGGGGTCCATCTCCCGGAGATTCGGATTCCGTCCGAGCCCGGATTCCCCCTCCTGAAGACCGCCACAGCCTTAGACCGCAGCTCCTGTCCGACCGGCGCGACGTGACAGTGAGACACCCCTCCACCGTAGCCCGCCCTATCCGCGGCCTCCCTCAGGTTCTCCAACGTGGCGTGAAGGTGCCGTGCGCCAACACCGTGGCCCGCTCCAGCCGCAGTTCGTTCGACTTCACTGATCTGGTGTGACAGCGCCGCGAACCTCTGACGCGGCCCGCTCTGGTCGCGGTTCTCTTAATTCCCACGCGGTGATACGACACCGCGCCTCCTTCGCCAAAATTGTCAACAAAGATCAACAATAAAATGAGCAGGAGGATCATCCATGTCTGAGTGGTCCGATCTCCTCCCGTTATGATGATAACAAGCGGTCATAATTTAATCCACAAAAATCTAAAAATAAACTTGTTCGAAGGTAACCCATACCTCAATCAAACTATGACGAAAGTCGGCATCGTGGTTGACGACGACATGTGGTGTGGTTTCATAGATGTTGAAGGAGAGAGTCTAGGGAGGAAAAGGCATCTCCTCTTTTAATCATGGTGAGAACAAAGTGTGACCTCGTTGGCAAATTTCCACGTCACTGTTTCCTTATCGCAGAGGAGGAAAAGGAAGAAGAATCCAAGGCCGCCATGTCTGTGTTCTTTGTCGGAAGGTTTCATTCTTCATGAGAGGATGATTTCTTCAAAAGGATAGAGCTCTTATCCCCAAATTCTCAACAAAACAATCCCAACCCCAAATAAAATAAGACTTACTCTTATTTTATTATAACATGCCATGCTTTCAAAACAAAAAAATTCAAACTCTTAGTTAAATTAATTGAATAGGTTCAATCAATTAATTTAATGTGAGTTGGCATGAAATAAAGAGCAAGAGAGGGTGAATTAATTAATTAAAGGGATACAAAAATTAAATGGTGAGTTTCCAACATTAATAGGGGGTTTAGAGGAGTAAAAGGAATGTGAAGAGGTGGGGCTAGTGTGGGCCCCACCTCACAAATATCCTAACATGGGTTGTTAGGGGATTTTAGGTCCCACCCCAACTACCCCATGTAGGATATTACAATTAGATAAATAAAATGAAATTGTATCATAATTTTATATACATCACATTTAATCCTCAATTTTTAACAACTCATCTCGAACAAATGCATCTTTGGAAAAGGTCATCTTAAGCAATTATTGGTGCTGCGGTTTTATCGGTTCGTTCAGATTTCTAATTCGAGCACCGATTCAAAATGTAGAAAAACCTGCTCGTTCGTTCACTGAACGTACCAGAGCCAAATTTCAGAAATTGATTCCGGAACACCGGGTCTTGGAATCAGGTTCCATCAGAAGCAGCGTACTCAAAAAATCACAATGAATTTATGAAAAGATTTTCCTTGAAATTTACGGTTCTTTCCATATCTAGTTTCTCCCTCCTAGGTGAAGGAGGAGATTTTGCATTATTTATGTTATTGTTCATAACCATAGATAGCTGGGTATGATTATCAATGATATTTTTAACTCCACCTTCAAAATAATATGGGATGTTGTTCAGGAAAGCACTGTATTGTCACATTCATGGTTTTTGGCTTAGTTTCTTCTAGTTCACAATTTTTTCTAAGATAGAAAAGGTTAGAACAAAACATAAGTATAAAATTCTTAAATAATTTATCCCATTATAAAATTAACTATATAGAAATATATTATTTGATCCCTATGTTATAAATTTTTTAAAAAATATTCATGGGCTCATACTTATGCTTCAATCTCAAACGAAGAGTTTTCGCTAAGGTTCTCTAATCACAATTCCCTTACTAACAAAACAGTGCTCTGATACCAACTATAACAACCCTAACTTTTTCTTATATTACTATTACATCATTTAAATGTTAATCAACATAAAAGTACTACATGACTAGGATACAACGGTTAAGTATCCTGAGACAAATAGGACTGTACATATATTTTTCAACATGAAACATATCCATTACTTTAATTCATTCTTCTATAGCTTTTTATTAGCCCAAGAATTATTCGTAGTACAAATAATCACCTATAGATATACATCAAAGAGTTGTGAGCTAAAATCCCAATATGAGGATAGTTTAGAACATGAAATAATACAACATAGGGTGAGAAAAATAATTATTAGCATAACATAGTAATAAGATAATAATAATAATAGGAATCATTCTGAAAATTTTTGGAATGTGTCATTGTAAAAAAATGATACACCATGCCTATCACAAACTGAATCTGGTCACCATCAAAACTAGAACTTGACCCAGTCCATGGAATGTACTGAAGGGCATTCCCATTCCCCACAGGCTGCAACAAGTTCCCATGTATCATAACATGAAATTTTGGAAAGATTTACCTAATATTATAAAAAATAAATCAACAAACTAATCAAATAAAATTAATATGTATTTTTTAAAACAAACCCTATTTTACAATATTTCGTAATTGAATTTCATAATTTAAAACAATTCTTAAAGAGTATAACAAATGATGAAACCAAAAATGTAATGTCTCAGATCAATCTTTATGGCTAGAGTCTCCAACCTCAATCCATCTCCATATGAAATCACCATGAATGAATGCAAGTAACTCGAACCATTGGCACAAAATATATACCCAAAACTGTAAAAAAATAACCAAGTATTCAAACACCAAATGATTTTTGTAGGGTGTGAGCCAAATCTTATTATGATACCACCACTATGAGATTACGTGTGATAAACATAAAAAAATAAAAATAATGCATGTTTTCAGAAAAATGAAATGCTAATAATAATTTTAAAGTGATTCCATTTTAAATAAAAACAATTTTCATTGGGGATACATTAATGAATCAACAATTTTTAAAAAATAATTTCAAATTCACTAAATTTTCCATCCAATGATACCATATGTTGATGGTTTGTACAATTCATCTAATGAGCACAAGCAATGGGATGTAACCCCTAAGCCCTAGCTTGCTGTGGGTCCGAGGTACCTCATATCTCGGTGAAAGTAACCACAACAATATCTGATATCGTGCACTTGAGCCACTAGTAGGGATCATACCCATTACCTCTAGGTCCTCCAGCATCATCATAATAATCATAATCGTCATTAATTTTGTGTTTTCATTGTCAAACATGCTATGTGAAACTGGGGCCAAACCCCACTGGATCAATAACAAATTAGTACACACCCACACCCCTAGATACTCGGGGTTACCTCTTATGCACATACAATTTCAAAATGCCAGGAAATATAATTTTCACTTGATAATAACACTTCCACAACACACATTCACCAAAAATCCCACATCTATATCACACAAGTCACATAATCCCCATTTTCATTCTAATTCATTTTGAAATCATTCTCAAACCAAAATAGCACAAAAAAAAATTTGACATATTTTTAACACTCCATCTAATCTATTAAAGAATTTTATAAAACCATTCCAAGATAGTAAAACTCACATAACAGCCCACACACATATCAAATTATACATATTTCATAAAAAAAATCTTTTTTCACATCAGACTCCAAAAAAACATCCCACAAACAAGATTCACAGCTTTCTTTCCATTTGAAAAGCATTTCAGAAATTTATAAAACATTATAATAATTTTGACATCTTAAATAACCACTTTACCTTTCAAAAACACATCTTATGTGAAGACACATACCAAAATAGTAAATGTGGATCCTTTTCCCGCTTTTTTAATCCAATAAGTCATTTACAATTTTGGTAGAACAATCCCAAGGGGAATAAAAATGTTTTTGAACACAAACCCTATTTTAAAACCCTTGTTTAAGGCCATAATCACACCAATAGCCTACCAAAAGAAGAATTGGTAGCACAACAAAAATTTAATAAACCACTTATATACGTTATAAAACAAACCCAAATATTACAACATGAGTTACACATGGAAAACACCCAAATTGAAGTAAAAGTGAAACAAATAAAACTACCCTCTTAACAAACTCCATTAAAAATGGTTTTTATACAATGAACATTTGATATAATTAAATCAAGCATGCTAAGTCATCATGAAATGCTTACAATTGGAATCACCTACCATTTGTGTCATAACACTACTATAAACACGGACTTTATCAGAGCTAGAAAAGCGCTAATAAATCCAGCGTAGATAAAGGGGGGGTCCCCTTTATCAGCGCTCCGAAAAGCGCTGATATAGGACCCCTTAATCAACGCTAAAAAAAGCACTGATAAAAGTACCCCTTTATAAGCGCTTTTTTAGCGTTGATAAATGGGTTCTATATCAGCACTTCCTTTATCATCTCTTTCGTTTTAGCACTGATAAACTACCATTTTATCAGTGCTTTTAAAAAAGCGCTGCTACAAGTTAAAAAAAATTTAAAAAAAATTAAAAAAAATTTAAAAATTTTTTAAAAAAAATTAAAATATACTGCGAATCGGGTGAGATTTTATAGCGCTTGATCCCCCCATGTTACAGTGTTTTTCTGCCCCTGTACAACACCCCACGCACCCCACGCACCCCCTTCACCCTTTAACAGCGGTTACTGCTATATTCCCCCATGCGCGCGTGCCCCTGCCTCCCACAGGATTTGAACTCGAGACCTCCCCCCTACGCGCCTAAGCCTTTACCACTACTCTATTTTGATTTTTCTTCCAATTCATGATATCTATATATATATAGTTATATTTATTTGTATAGTAATATATATATATATATAGTTATTAGATTATAATAAATATATATAGTTATATTATAATATATATATATATATTTATATAATAATATATATATAGTTATATTAATATATATATATATAGTAATATTAATATATATATATATAGTGATATTAATATATATCTATCTATATATATATTTAGTTATATTTATTCGTATAGTAATATATATTTATATTAATATATATATATATAGTTATATTAACATATATATAGTTATATGAATATATATATAGTTATATTAATATATATATTTATAGTAATACTAATATATATATGTAGTTATATTAATAATATAAATAGTTATTAGATTAATATATATATATATATATAGTTAGATTAATATATATATAGTTAGATTAATATATAGGTATATAAATATTCATATATTGGTATTTTAAATAAAATGGATATTAGTTATTATTTAGATAAAGCTAATATATTTTATATGTAAATATGTTTAATTATTTATTTAAAAAATATAATTTTTAGGTGTGAAAATATAAAAAATATGTACATATAGTTATATAATTGATTGTAAATAGCAGTTCATTATAAAAAAGGATGAAATTTCAAAGACATAATATCAATATGAATGTAATACCTTGGAATAAATTCATTCCCCTCCAAAAAATCCAATAATACCCCCTAAAACGAGATTGAAAATCCAAAAAATGTTAAAAAATGTGGGTACCCCGACAAAAAACTCAGTTTTGGAGCCTTCTGGGCCTCTTTTGGCCTCTAAAAACACTTGACCGAGGATTTCCCTAGTCAAAGTGACGTAGAGATCGTCACAGGCTTTGATTTGATATGTGGTAGAGTGAAAACGGACACCCGGATCAAAAATTATGGCCGTTTGAATTTTGAGTTGCGTTTTCAGCATATTTTGGATCTTTTTTTTTTATTTTTTTAATTTTTTAGTCCTCAAATTGTTATTAAATTACTATTACTCCATAATGATTATCAAATTATAAATTAAAAATATTTTTTTTAATTTTTTAAGAAGTCATTTTCACTAAATATCTTATATATTAAGTATAATAAGTGTAAATGTACATTTATACTTCTAAAATATATTTAAAAATTATATATCATATTTATATAACAATATATATATATTTATATATTAATATATTAATATATTAGTATATTTAATTTTTTTTTGAAGCTGACCCTTTATCAGCGCTTTTAAAAAAACGCTGATAAAGGCCCCCTCTTTATCAATGCTACTAAACAAGCGCTCATAAAGGGGGGGGCCTTTATCAGCACTTGTTCGTTAGTGCTCATAAAGGGGGGTGCTACGAAAAATTGTTTTTGTGGTAGTGTAACCCCCAATCCATTGTGTGAACTATAGAACACACCACCGCCACACTGGAAGTGAGTGAAAATCCACCTAAAACCACAATATTAGACACAAAAACGCTACGAAAACCCCAAGGTAAGAACCCTAACATTTGGAAATTTTGGAACCTCTTGAAAAGTCTAAGTAACATTATGGAAATGGGAGGAACATGAGAGGAAACTCACTTTATTAAGAGATCATGAATTAAATGCCCAAAATAAACTAGTATCTGAATTTTGAAGTAGACAAAAATGGATGTGAGCATAGAATAAGAATGATGAGGTCATGTTAGAACTATAATAGTGGGAAAAGATTAAAAATTGATGGAGATATGAAAGAAACAATTTACCTCTTCAAATATTGATGATTTTAGAAATCTAGTGAAGTTTCTCCATAATTTGCAATTATTATGAGATCCAAAGAGGGGGAGGAGAGCATGAGAGAATGCCTTGTGTAATTTGGCTCATATTAGATTTGGAATCCCCGAGAAAACATAAATATTGAATGAGGTATTAATGTATTTAAAAAATTAAAGAATGAAATAGGCTTTCGGGCTGACCAAACACCTTAATAAAAAACCGAAATATATCATTATTATGTATTCCTATGGGTTCCAAATTAATTAGTGGATTTAATACACTATGGGATACAATTGGGAAGTTTAATGGGTGTATAATTTATAAAATTGATTGAATTATGAAAAAAAAATTATTTTTAAATCTGGTATTGGACTCACGGTTTGGCCCAAATTTTGAAAACCCCCTATTTCCACCAAAATTCATGGGAAACCACAAAAAAAAAATAAAAAAATGATATATAATGAAAAATATATCTAAAATAAGACATGTATGTAAAAATTATCCGCACCATAAAACATTCCACCCCTTGAAAGCCACAACAAGGCCAAATGTCAAAACCAAACCCAACCGATAAACCATGATTGACTAGCTTGCCAAGTCTGGTCCACCTCTAAAAGGCCAAAACATGTCCAGTGCTCAATTAATGTAGGAATACACTTACAAATCAAATAATAAACCAATTTCCAGAACGATTCATGCACATTCAATCTTTATCCCAAAATAAAACTCCTCAAACAATATCCGAACAAGAGTCAATAAATTTACCCAAATGAGAAACAGCAATGAAAAATGTTCCACTTACCATGCTTTAACTAAACCATTGGGTGCTCTAGAATCCCATCTTATAACCAAGGAAAATTTTCGTATTTAGATAACTCTGAATGAGACTACCTACCATAATGGAAAGACCAATGAAAAATCCAAGTTACTAGTACAAGGGTACCCAAATGGGCGCCCTACCATAAGAGACAACATAGATTTTCCTAAGGCAGAAACATGACACTAACAGGGGGATGCACAAATAAACTCCCCAGTACAACGGGTATAATCCCATTACTCCATTCCAAAAAATCTAACATAAAAATCATAGTGGGTCTCCCAACCATGAGAACCAACCATCTCAACCGAACAACATGGGACAACACAAAAAGACCCCAATATTAAAAGAGTTCGGACGACCACATGGGTAGTCCGCAAAGTTTTGGAGATTGTGCGCTAACCATGTGGATTGTCTTATCTGCATAGTTTCCAGGGAAAGGGTTGCTACTAACTGTGCACTCTACCTGTCTATCTAAATTTCCAACCATCCTCCAAAAACTCAATGGAATCCAAAGGGGGAAGAAATGACATTGGTGATAACAAGTACACGAGTTCTTCCCAACACTTCCCATCGAAAAGGGAAAAAAGAAATATTACAAAACTAGAGGTTTAAATTATTACCATATTTCGTATTTAGGATAAGAGTTTGTAAATGGTTTTTAAAGACCATGTGATTTCCCCTGACAACACAGGAGCATCACTCTGAGACTTATGACTAGAGCTCGAACGATTAGAGAATATTTGGGCTCACTTTTCGGATCTGGAAACCCCCTAAATATAAATTTTTCTTTCAATTCCATGAAAACTATACCCTAATCCCATATGGTTTCCATGAGACATAAAACACTCCAAACTCACTTTACCAAAACCTGAAAGTTCACTAAATCAAGGGCATAAAAGATGCACACACATCACACCTTGTTTCAATGGGTGAGAAATGAAAAATGAAATGGCAACATATAAAAGCCATCCTATATAATAGATTATTTTGATGTTTTTTCAAGGGAGACATACTTCCAACATAACAAAGACTCTCATAATATTTCATGACCTTTACCTTTACAGACAAATGATCACATGGCATCTTAAGGCATCACCGAACATGACCATTGTGACTGATTGAAAAAATACATGGAATGGGACCTTAATCCTAGTCCCCAAATAACAAAAAATTCTGTAAAGTATCCATAATAGGCTTTCATGACAATACTTCCTGCACTGGTGGTTTAACATGAAATCCAAATTTTAAGTGAATATGAAGGACCCAGAGGCCCTCTTAAACACCATCCACACTAGCAACCCTAGACTACTTCCATCTTCAACAAATCAGGTAGATTAAGAAACTAAGATAACTTTGACCCTTCCATGGGAACTCTCCTGCTACTAGAAGTTCTGAAATCAAATGAATGGAAATTTTGTAGACTCAATGTACAAATATCCAAAAAAATATTCCTTATATTGATCAACTAGAGGGACTTCTAATGGAGAAACAATCCCAGATTCACTTCAGTTGTGAACTAACCCTTAATGGGGGCATACCTTATACAATGAGTGAACCCTAAGTCCCAACCCCAGTGGTCCATTTATCATGATATACCAAAAATAAGATTCAAAAACATGCAGGTAACCACTGTAAATCCATCATGAAACATTTCTCATAAGGAGACCACTAACCAGCCCTTCAACCCAACTTACCATCTGAACCCCAACCCAAACCACCGTTCCAACAAGAGGAGTTCTTGGACTTAATACATCCCTCAACAAGAAAATTTATGAATACACATAAAATGAAACATCCAAACCCAATCATAAAGACATAATTTGTTCCCTTAAAATAATCACTCTGAAAAAAATGGCTCGGTGGTTAGTGAATCCACCAATGGTACCCCTCGTGCCTCGCACATGCATTTTTCCATGCCACACTAGGCACCCACCTCAAATCAATCCCGACACTCATCCGGTCAGGCCATTAACCATTCATCATCCCATATAAACCCATGCATGTGCTCACTTATGGAAATTCCAATGGTTAAAAAAATTTCCTCTCACTTTTCAATTCCAAAGCATTAAACCAATAAATCATTTTTCTTAAGACTGCATTCCATGAAATCCAATCCCAATTTATGTCTCACAATACATTTCAAAAGATAAGTAATCATTCAATAAAAAATCACTTTAATATCATGTAAATTAAATTCAAAACATCTTAGACCATTTCAGAACACTTCTAATTTCATGAAAAACTCTCTTTCATAAATCCATATTAAATTGGGAACTCAACTCTTCTCAATTTGAAAAATGATTCCAAAATTTCATAAAATTTTTTAAATGATATCTAGTAACCAAATAAAAATAAATTTCTAAAATCCACACATGCACACCAAAACATTCAATTATATTAAAATATGTTTCAATAGTTTAGAAAACTCTATTGGGAACACTTTTTCAGAAACAACTTTTACATAGTTTCTGATTTCGAAAGAGGTGTAGATACAACAAATTCCATTTAAAAAAAATAATTAAAATTATGTTCCAACATTTAAAACATAAAAAAATTCCCTCTTTCTTAGAAAATATATTCACAAAAAACATTACACTTCTTAAAACCATGTCAATTTTTCTTTATAACTGAACATCTAAGATTTCAAAATTAAAGGGCACAAGACAATACGAGAGGAAACTAGTTATGGTGGGTGACAATGAAATATGATTGGTGGCCATAACCCAATCACTTCACCATCAAAAATCATGTTGTAGGGAAATTTCCTCAGATCCACATGGCTTTATCCGCCCTATGAGCTCCCTGAGACCAATAAACCAATCCTCTTTTCATTTCACCTAGTCATTATCAAACCATATAAACCAAAGGACTCCGATAATTCCCGACATCCCCTAGAAACATGAATCTCGTCATGAGGTGTACTAGCTAGGTAAACTACCCATAAATGGAATTTCAAGCCCTGATAATCCTAGATTCACACTATCTTGACTCCTCCCCAAATAACATAAACCGATGAGTTTTCCTGAACCTCCTTTGATACCATTTTTTCAAGAACCGAAACTAGTCACCATCAAAACAGACACCCAACCTTGCCTTCTGTAAGTCCCGAAGTGAATTCCCATTCTTGAAGGTCTTGAAAAAGTTCCCGGATATCATAAAATGACATTTGGGAATGATTTACTTGAGATTATAAACAATAAAACAGAAATCATTTCTGACATTAAAAATCATGATTTTTCAAAACAAACTATCTTTTACAAAAATTCAAAATTGGATTACATAATTTAAAATAATTCCCAAATACTATAACAAATAATGAAACCGAAAATGGAAAACCCATGAACCATCATCATGAAAGGAGTCACCACCCCTATTCATCTCCATAATACAAAACCACAAAGGACCGCAAGAATCCCGAACCATTTGCATACAATCTGTACCAAAACCTACGACAAAAGTAACCAAGTCTACAAACACACAAAGGAGTAAGTAGGGTGTGAGAAAAATACCAGTAGGTTAGAACCAATAATATATTCCATGTGATAATCATTCTATGATGAAAATATTGAATGTTTTCAAAAATATGAAATTCTAATAATAATTTTAAAGAGGTGAAACTTTAAATAAAAATAGATTTCGATTAGGCTACGTAAAGAATAATTTTTTTTAAAAAAAAATTCCAAAGTTACATAATTTTACATCCAATGATTCTGAATGAGGATGGTACATAAAAAATATTTTATGAGCACAAGAAACATAATATAACCCCTAGGCACTTGCTCAATGTGGGTTCCAATTACCTCGTATCTCGGGGAATGTAACCATCACGATATCCATTCTCGTGAATGTGAGCCACTAGTAGGGATCATACCCAAAACCAAGTTTTCCCCCAACATCATTATTATAATCATAATCATCTTTTAGTTAGTTTTGTCTTTTTCAAACTTGTTTTATGATATTGGGGCCAAACCCCATGTGATCACTAGCATACTAGTACATTTCTACCCACCAAGATACTTGAATTTCCCTATTGTTCACACAATATTTCAACAATCCCTGAATTATAATTTTCATGAATATACCACTTCAACATCAAAAATTCACCAAATAACCTACATGTATATCGCACAAGTCAAATAATATACTATTTCATTCAAAATCATTTTGAAATCGTACTCACACAAAAATACCCCACAACAATTTTCACATCTCATTGACACGACAACAAATCCTTTAAAAAATTTATAAAACCTTTATAATATAGTAAAATTCACATAACATCCCACATGTATATCACAAAAGTATGTATTCCATAAAAAAAATTCATTTACCCATCACACTCACCCATAACAGTCCACAAACATTTTTCTAACCTTTCAGGAAATTTGATAAAACATTTCATCAATTTATAAATATTATAAAATGATTGACCTCTTAAATCACCACTTATCCATTCAAAAATCCATCTTAAGTGAACACAGTAACAAAAATAGTACAAGTAAATACTTTCCCTCTATTGATTAATCCAATAAATCATTTTCAATTTTCATAAAACAATCCCAAGTGACTATGTTTTTCACACAAAAACCTCTTTCAAGGCAATAATCAAACCAATACCCTACCAGAAAATAATTGGCAGCCGAAAAAAATTTATAAACCAGTTTCATATGTTATAAAATAAATCCAAATATTACAATGAGAGATACACATGGAAAACAACCAATTTGATGAAAAATTGTAAATATAAAATTAACCGATTAACAAACTCCATTAAATATTGTTATCTCACTGTGCACTACATATAAAGTACATTTAATAAAATTTAATCAATAATGATAAATAATCTAGAAATTCTTTCCCATGTAATCACCTTCCTTTTGTGTCAAAACACCCAATCTGTTATGTGAAATATGAACTACACAACTACTACCCCACAAGTGAGTTAAAATCCACCTAAAACCTTTATAATAGATCGAGAAACTTGAAGACAAACCCTAGGTAGAAATCATAACTTCTGGACTATTTAGAACTTCAAAAAATTGGAAGAAACCCTAAGATAATTGGAGGAACATGAGAAGAAACTCACTTAATTGAGAGATGTTGAATAAAACACCCAAAACAATCCTGTATCTAAATTAAAAAATTTCCACAAATGATTTTTAGGTTAGAATAAGGACGATTAGGTACTGTAAGAATAGAAATTGAAGTAAAAGAGTAAAAATTAAAGGATTTATGAATGAAACAATATACCACTTAAATGAAGGAAAATTTGAAAAATCCAGAGAAGTTTTTCCATAATCCGTGATTTATATGAGCTATAAATTGGTGGATGAGAGCATGTTAGCGTTCCTTGAGTATGTGAGAATTTATAAAAGATATAATCACAAAAAAATCATAAAAATTGAATGAGATATTCAATTATAAAAAAATTAAAGTAGGAAATGAAATTTTGTGATGACCCGATACCTTAATAAAAATCCCAAATCTGTCACTATTATAGATTCTTATAGGGTCAAAATGTATATGGTTGGTTTCATATATCAGTGGATTCCAATTGGGAAGTGTAATGGGTGTAAAATGTTGAAAAATGGAATAGTTATAAAATAATCCAAATTAATTTTTAAATATGGAAATGAGCTCACGGTTTGAATTTTTTTTGAAAACTCAACATTTCAACAAAAATTCATAGGAAACCCCCAAAAAATGAAAATGATAACATAAATGAAAAATATATTTTAAAACATTTATGGATGTGAAAATGTATTAGTGGTCAACTACCACACATAGTTGTGAACAAAGATAGTATCATGTTCACACATATTTCACTTTACTCATGAGATGCATCACATTACCGAAGGCATTTAGGGTACTATAGAATTCCAAGATCACCCATAACAAAATAACATTTACATTGGGCTATATAATTCAGTAGCACTCATCACATCACAACATTTACAATACCATGCAATACACATTGAACATACATGCATATTGAAAATAAAATAAACCATATAATGTAATTAATATCATTTGATAAGAGTACATTAGAAAACATTGGGTTCCAAAAATAATGAAATAATAAAATATTTGATATAATAATCATCAAACTCGAGTGAAGAAAAAATAATCTGTAGAAGTAAAAGCCATGTTTTTTCAAAGAAGAGTTGTTTTGGAAAACATTGTGTTTGTCATAAATTCATGTAAAAATAATTTTTCACCCATAACATGTAATATACTTATGAATAAAGATATTTAATTAATATCCATACTAAAAATGGGATTAATGTGGGAAAACCCAAAGAAAGAGGGCTTGCTTTTGGAATTCCACTTACCTTGTGTCTGAATTCTTTCTTCACTTTAATATCATGTATTATCCAGTTATATTAATTAATTAACAAATAAAGTAACTTTTATAAATTATTTTTATTAATTATGGTTTTATTTAGTTCATTTATGGTCTGTCTGATGAGTTATATTATTTTATTTCATAGTTGGAAGCATTCGTTTTTATGGGATTCATGATCAGTTCATGTGTATATAAGAATGAATGATAGAGTAAATTGAGGATAAATATCAAGAATTGTTTATATATGTCAGTAATTATATTCCATAATTTTAGATGATATTATAAATAAATTGGTTATAGGTTAAGAGGATGAATCATTAGATACAAGTTAATGATGATTGTTTAGGTTAATTTTGGAGCTTTTTTTAAACCATAAACTTGTTTTGTTTAATCATTTAATATTTTGTGTGTAAGTTAGATTTAAAAATATAATGTGTTATAAAATAAACATTATAATTTTTTCAAAACATTATAATGGTTTTATTATCTTACTTTAGGATGTTCATGAAAAAATAAATAGCATCACCCACAATATTTGTGAATTGACACATCATGGGCGATGAATTCATTTTTAAAAGAAAAGAGAAATAGTGTGGAGTTTAAAGATGAATCTTACATTAACATGATATAATTATAGTATATAAAAAATAATTGAGGTATCATTACATTTTTATTAAAGGAGGATATGGGATAATAAGAAAAAAAAGGATATTGAACAGAAATTAAATTAAAAAGTAAGAGGATTTTACCTCTTGGATTTATCCTCCTTGAGAGCCTCCTTAGGGAAAATTTTTAGTCATTTTATGATACCATGATATCATAGATGTGGAATAGGGTATTGGAGTTCGGTTTTAGTAATATTTGGGCATGGATAATATATTTAGATGTGTGAGGAGAATATGGTGTGATGGGTGGTATTTATAGTGGAGGAGAGGGGGGGGGGGGTTCTCATTATTATATTCAATAGTGTACTATTTCGGGTCAAGAATATGAATGGTTGAAAAATTATACAAAACTATAAGGAAATAATAAAAAAATTAAATATTAGGATGCTTATATCATCCTTACATCAACAATTACTAAAATGATTGTGTATTTAGCATTTATAAAAAATTATCATATTTTACTATGCATGAAAAATTACATTATTTCAATGAAATATGTTAAATTCACCCTATTTTTTTAAATGTTTCGAATTAAAAAATGAACTCAATTTTATGAAAATAAATTATTAAATTTGATTAATTTAAATTTCAATTTAAATCATCATTTACCTAAAAATTCTTGATTTTAAAATTATATCTGATTTTTTGGCACATTGGAATATTACTTAAGGTCTTTTAAAATTATCTTAAAATTGAAGGAAATAAAAATATTAATTTATGGATAAATTTTCGGAAAAATATATTTTATTTTAAATTATTAAAATAACTATAAAATAGTAATTAACTATTTATGACTTATAAAAATTCCAATAGTTAGTTAATAATTAGTAAAACATTAAATTAATTATTCTATGATATAATTATACCAAAATTTCATATATAAGATGATTAAATTTTATTTTTACTTTCATGGGTGTGGTTACTATTAATTTATATGGTTTACTATTTATAAGGTTTATATTAATTTTCTGAAGGCCATGTTACTATTTCATCAGTATAGGTTCTTGAACTTCTAGAAATACTTCTCATTTCACTGATTATTCATTTATAAATATTTTTATTGACCCTACGTGGTTTTAAGTGATTTATAGTATTTGAAATTACTATAAGAAGGTATAAATTCCAATGATAATTGTTTGGGTCATTACACAATAAGGCTTCGGGGTGTGAGGAGAAGTGGTGGTGAGGGTTGGTATTTATATAGGATGAGAGGGATGTTTTCTCATTTTTATATTCATTAATTTATTAATTTGTATTAGGACAATGAATATTTTAGGAATTATCATCAATTATTTTTAAATAATTATGTTATGGTCAATATTATAGTACATATATCATTCACGAATCTCGGTATAATGTATTTATCATATAATGTATATATATGTCATAAATTTTTGTATTTTAGTATTCACAAAAAATTCATGTATTTCAAAAAAATACCAAAAATTCACCCCAACCATTTTTCAACATATAGAATTCAAAAATCAACTACCTTTTATTTGAAATTAATGATAAATTAATTTTTTTAATTAAATTAAAAATTTATTTTAAAAATATAAATTTTACAATTATAAATATTTTTATAACACATTGAAATATTATTTAAAGTATAATAAATGAATATTAATATCATAAAACAAAATAGTAAATATTCATGAATCTATTTTTTGAAAATAAATTTTCATTTAAATCATTAAATTAATTATAAAATTGTAATTAAATGTTTATTACTTAGAAATATACCAATAGGTAATTTATCAACTCCGAAACATTTATTTTCTTATTCCATGATATAAATATATCAAAATGGCACTTATAAGATACACTAATTTTATTTAACTTCTCATAGGTGAGTTTACTGTTCCATGGGAAAAATTACTATTCTTAATGAGTATGTTACTATTCCTAAGGTCAGCTTACTATTCCACCAGTATAAATTCCTTTATTTCTAAAGATATCAATTATTTCAATATAACTTTATAACGAATTGAAATATTTAACTCCAAAAGGAAGAAAAATTAATTTATAAGTACGTGGGTTGTGACATTCTCCACGTTCTTTTATCTAGGATCTATTATACATTTCCTAAACTATTCCTTCTTATTCTTATTGTTCTTGTTGTTTTTGTTTTTGTTTCACCTATGAGTAATCTTCCCAAAAAAAATAACATGATTTTGAATAAATTTTTGAAGTATGATTTTATTATATTTTTTTTAATGAAAATGTAGAAAAATATTTACCAAAACACACATTTAGTAAAATTGGTCAAAATAACTATTTATATCATAGGAAGTGATGCCAGTTTTGATGCACAACTATCATAGGGTGTGGAAAAATAAATTTTAATTTTCCTAATGATGCGCAATGGCTAATCAGGGATGTATCACTTAAGGAGCGTCCAAGTCGGTTCAATCACAAATTTCTAATTTTACTAAACAAATTTATTTTGTTTTGTTATATTATTTATCAAAATGATTCATTTGGGGGATTGGGAAAACATGTAATTAAAATAATGCAATGAATAATATAAATCCAAATACGGATGCCAACAAACAGAAATATGGGAAGAAATGCCTTGGTCCTATGTTTAGATTACATGGGATAATTAATTAATTAATTGTTGTTTAAATTCAATATTATAATTCATTAAATGAAACCAAATTAATTAATGAATTCAACATAAAAAGTAACACCTCCTTTAATAGTCAAATATGATAACAAATCTTCTGAGAATGAAATTTCAAAAACACCTAACTCCACCATATTCCATTTTATCACATTAGCCAACCCCAATCTACTATATGAAGGAAATGATTTAAATATGGCAGGGAAATGGAATTAATTAAAGAAGATAATTTAAATTTCAAATATTTTCATGGTGAATGGCCACCACCCCCAGGAAATATTCTTGAATCCACCAAAAATAGATTAAAACCATGTTGAATTGAAGAACAATAATAAAGGACACCATTAAACCTCACCTAGGATCAATATTTGGGATAGATAGTTAACATTTAAAATTGAAAATAGATCATTTTATAATATGTAAGAGAGAAATAAATTAGGTTTGGAAAAGAAAAGGAGATGGAAGAAAAAAGGAAAACACTTTAATAAAAATATTAATGCACGTTACATGGGAAAATAAAAATAATAATAAAAGTAAAGAAAAATCATGAAGCATGGCTATCATAAGGCTTAAGTATCAAATTTATATTCTCCTAAGTACAAATATGTCATTTTACTTATAGGAATGAAATATTTTTCGAGGTGTTATAATGATCATTAATGTGTTTCAGGGCATAATTGGTTGTCAACGGTTGAAATTTCAGTTCCCAAATTTTTTTAAAAAAATTTTAACACTAGAACCCCCTCATTTTGTCCAATTCATAGAACATAGTCTTCAATAACATTAATATTTTTTTCATTTGAACTAAAAATTTCATACCCATCCTCCACGTGTAGAAACTGGTATTACCTAATTACTCCATGATATTTATTTTGGATGAATGTATCCCAGATCATCCATAAATGATGAGTCTTAAATATCCCCCATATTGAGTGAATAAATCCATGAATATTAATAGGGGAAGACTAAATGAAACATACTTCAATAATATTGTGAATCACCTCAATTGGAGGTCTGTAACATGACTTATGCGTCATTTTTCTAGGTGGGGTCTACCATGGTAGTTAGAATAATTTTCCAAATTGATTGATTTTTTTTGTGGATTTAGAAGACCGAATTAGCTCCTAATCTAGAAGATAAATATATATTCAAAAAATATAATAATAATAATAAAAATTAATCATATATATTTAATTTTTATTTTCATTGTTAAAATCAAAATTCCAATGTGATTAAAATCTGTTAAAATTCCAGAATTCTGTAAATTTTACATTTATTCCAAAATAGTCCATAAGTAAAAAATTAATGCAAATAATATAAAAATGAAAAATTTGGAGTGTTTAAAAAATTAAAATACATATAAAAATGATTCCAGTATTTTCTTTATAAATATCTATAACGAAAAATGAGGTATCTAGGTGGGCCAAATTAGACCCAGGAATACTGGGATTGGTGGAGTGATAAATTAGTTGGCAAGTCTCCTTATGGGAAATCAATGAATATAGTGAGTAGTGTTCCTTCTAGTTGTGGACCATTTCAGAGATGTATTCCACGAAAATTTCTCTTTCTTTCCTCCTAATAGAAAGGTTTGTTTCACTATCATGTAAGTGAAAGGTGTGGCACCCATGTCTATTCCTCCTTATGTCTTGAAACCTACTGAGCTCTAGGAACATAAGAAGTAGCATGAAGATATAGAGTCAAAGGGTTTTATATGACCTGTCACATCGACATAGGGCTCACCTTTCATTTTCACCTTGAATATTGACGCTATCCTCATTTTTTGTGTAGATTATTACTAATCGAACCATCTTACTGTGAAGAACCATTATCCCTTTCCTCATATGGACGACGTATTCGACCAGATATGAGGAGAAACTACATTTTCTAAGAACGATTTGTGCTTGGTATACCATTAGGTGCATGAATGACCATCAGACATACCATGTACAACATTCCGAATAAGGTAATGATTGTTGCAGTATCTGGTTATATAGTTCAGCTAGACGAACATTCCAGAAGTCCTTATGTTTTTGATAAATCTGGTTTTCCATCCATATCTGGTTTCCTTTATGGTAGTCATTATAGATGATATAACAGTATACCCATGCACTCTATATGACCATGATAGTCATCTTAAGATCATACATAGTATACAAAGATAATACTAGCTATATATGAGGCTCAGTAAATTCCACTTGTGGATCAGAAACGTTCACTTCCTGGTTAATACCATATCAGAGGTAGGTGTATAAATTGAGCCAGAGAAGGTGAGCACCATGGTATTCTTGGGAGTAGCGTAAGGATGTGTTCAATATATTCCTATTCATGGGGATATATGGCTATTACATGTAATTCATATAAGATTTCACCTAGTTAGAAACACCTATTATGACCACTACTAAGAAGGGTGTTCATTTCAGATGGAATGAGTCCACTGAGATGTTTTTTAAGAGTTATAAGGAAGAATCATGTCAATTGTTATCCTGATTATTATAGAGATAGTGAGGATTTATAGAGTATATTATAATGCTTTAGGGATTAGTCTGGGTGATGTTTTGATATTTGGGGACTGAGTCATGGAATATGTGTCCCACCAACTAAGGGTTTATGAGTGTAACTACCCTATGCATGACCTTGAACTACAAGCCATGGTTTATTCTTTGTGTTATTGGATGCACAATATTTTTGGTGATTAGTTCACTTTTTATATGGATCAAAGGAGTTTCAAAAACATCTACCTATAGTGAGAAATGAAGCTGAGGTTTTTTAAGTGGGTGGAATACCTAAAATAATTAAATTTTGAGCATTCATATGCACCCAAAAGGGTAGTGATGTAGTTGACACATTGAACCAGAAGAGGCATATGTAAGAATTTAAGGAGGCCTCTATTGAGTGGGATATGATGGATCTATTATTTTAGATCCATATAGATGTTTAGGAACTTCATGGGAAACTAGTCTCATTAGCTCTGACAGTTACATCCTCTATTATAGAGCTAGTTCATATATAGTAACTATTTGATTACGTGGGCCAAATTTTGAGGGAGAGCGTCACAGGAGAGAGCCCACCATTGGGGTGGGTCATTAATCTGATTGATACACTACACATTTTTGGAAATGTATGGGTGCCTTATGAAATATAGTAAGATATAGTGTGGGAATCAAATGACTCTATATTAGATGTTCATCCTGGTCTTACCACGATGTACAATGATATTCATCATATGTATTGATGTCCAGGTATAAAGAGGTAGATAGATGGATTCATCGCTCAGTGCACCAACTATCAGAATGTGAATGTTAAGCACTAGTGGATGGATGGAATTCTAATGACTCTATATTTTTGTGAGTGGAAATGTAACAACATCACCATGTACATCATTGACGGATTTTTGGGATCCCCTTAAGGAAGTGATTCTTTATGGGTTATCATCGATAGTTTGACCATGATCACTCATTTACTACAGATCATAGTGTCCCATTATATAGACGATCTAGGAAGGATATACATATGAGAGAGATCATGAAATCATGGTGTTATCTGTTATATTATATCAGATAGATACACCAAAATTACTTTATAATTATGTAATGGGTTTGAAATGGAACTCGGTTCAGAGGCTCTCTTGAGTACAATATGTCACCCTCAGATCGATGGGTAGTACAAATTGTCATTTAGGGTGTTAGAGGATCTGGGAGCAGTAGGTTGGCGTATATTGGCAGTGGTCAGAGCTCTTCAATTATGACATCGTACTAACCTCAGAAGGATAACATGGGGATGAATTTACATAATGTGGGGACGATGTAACGTCCCGAATTTCTTCAATGGTACATACCATTTATGTATTGTTTAAATTCATTAACAAATCAAATATAAATCTTCTTAAGAGGTTGATGGAGTTCTAAGGTGCGTCTAGAGCATGTTCATATTCTGGAACCCTAAAATAGGTTGAAAAGACAGGGCTACATGATTTGGAGAAATCATGCTTTACATCATACATAGTTTTCCCTAAACCTAATGGTTGTAGACAATGGAGAGTTACTGGATGAAAATATTTCTAAAACTGTCTGACCCCTGGCACATGCTCGTTCATCCAAATATAGGACTTTGGAAGAGGTGATTAGCATGGTTTTCACAAAGCTAGATATACCATGAACCTAACCGTGTAGGTTTCCCATTTAATGAAGTGATTGGTCAACGGATGGTGCATGGTTTTGCCTAGTTGTGAAAATACCATGGTACCATTTCATTTTGTATGAAATTATTAAAATACCATAATTTATTTATCTATTTCATCCCTCCATTATTGTTTCTTTCTTATCAAGTGGTTTTTATCCTACCCACAGTGTGTGTCAGTGTCCTCCTCCCTCTTTATTAGGTTTGTGCTACGTCCTTCAACTAATGACCTAATCATTCACCATCAGAAGTAATAAAAATCCCCTAAGATGGTCCTCATTCACCATTGATTTTATTAAAAATGTCCTCTTTCCTCAATTTTTCTATTTACTGGAAATGCATTTTCCCTATTTTTAGGATTTTTGAATATTTATTAATTTTTTCCTATTATAGAAAAAACAATGCCTCTACAAAGAACGAGTGGAGTGATAAAAAATTGACATAGGTTTTCTTGATATTTCCTAATTATTTAATTTATTTTTAAATGACACATTGTGGTGACACTCACCAGACCCTTCCGATGATGCAATAAATTGTTTTAATAAATTATATTATTGGTTTTTACATGTCATATGTGACCATAACAAATCGTAAAAACAAACTTTAGGTTGCTTTCCTTCTCATGGACTCCTCTTTGGGTGTGGCCATTATATATGACCTATTTCCCCCATCCTTGAATTTTTAACCACCAAGTGTGTTTGTGTTTATCAATTGGTTAAGGGACATAAATTACATTTTTAATTGAGTTTATTTTTAAACACAAGTTATGGTCCTCTTTATGTGAAAATTATAAATAATTATAATTTTTCCCTATGCCTTATTCTATATGACACCATTTTTTTATTTTTACAGTTCCTTGTGCCTTATTCTGAGATTTTTTCTTAGCCTCTTGTTGTTGTTTCATATGCTTCATGTCCCACTACCTTAAATAATAGATTATTTAATTTAACTTGTGAATAGTTCCATCTTTTATGCTTGTAATTTAATGACTTAAATTATTGACCTGAATTTAATAGTATGACTTGTATAATTGTTAGCTTTTGATATTTCCATGCCTTTTTATGACATGTGGAAATATATATGCTTGTTCTAGTGATATGTTCATATATTTATATGAAATACATTATATGGTCCTTGATAGAACACAAGTTCCATTTTAATGACATCATTGATGGAAACACCTTGTTTAGTTGTATTCACATGATGTACTAGGAGCGATACATTGGATTTCCATGTATGAGCTCTTGAGACAGTTTATTCATATTCATGAGGGACACTGGTTCCTTAGGAGGGAAATTAGGGATGGACCTATTGGAAAGATGGATACATCGTACCTCTAGTTATAACTAGACCCCTATATGAGATACTTGGTACAGAAGCAGAGTTTACCATGCTATGAGTGACACAAAGGATACCATATGTATTAACTTGGATGGACTCAGTGGGATTGGTTCTATCATAGACACATGTAGTGAACAATTGTATTATTTATATATTTATTTAGATGGTCACATGAATCCACCATTATATTTTATGACATTGTATCTCAATTTATATGTGTTGATACTTCTTATATTTTAACCATGGTTGAATGATGAAATTGAAATGTGACCACCATGACAAAGCAAAAATATGTTGTCGGTCCACTATAGTTGATCATCTATTATAGCACTTTATATAAATATTATGCCATTCACATGTACTCCTTTTTAGTGATATGTCTTAGGATAATGTAGCTGGTAATTTTTGGGTGTCCACATAGTAACCCAAAATGAGGTGGTTAATTTTTTATTTATATACATCCCTTTATTTTATTTATTAATCATGGAATACTATCATTTATTTACTGAACGAATTTTTTTCCTAGACACAGTGGGTGGCGGACTGTTGATATTGTATCTCACAACCTTCTCAGGCCTCCCTTAGAACAAAATAAGATATTATGGTCATATTTATAAATAAAGGGAAGCATGTGTCTTCCAATTCTTGATTGATTTATAGTTTTAGGATGGACATTGGGGGTAGAGTACTATGCATATTCTTAGGATTCATTTTGTAGCTGTTTGTTGTCTTTTTTATAGTTTTTCCTATATTTATTATATTTCTGTATTCCTTGATACTCATTTTCTCTCATTTTTATAGCATCATGAACATGGTCATAATTTTAACTATTCTAGTTATTTAGATTCCATCAGTTTTTACATCTTTTCCGTGGTTTATTATTAATATTTAGTTTCCACTACTACCTAATTTCTATTGTATAATTCCACAATTTATTAATTATTAGGTGCTAGTTTGATCAATTTTATATATGTTTTATAGTCAGCCACAAACACACCTATGTACTCTTTTCTAGTCGGAAACCTCTGGAATTCAGGGATGCATGTTTAAGGTTATATGGCCCACTACCTTGAGGAACTATTATATATAGACTGGCAAAGGTCACTAAAATAAGAGATGTCATGTACTATTCCGAAAATTATTAACAAAATCCCAAGGGAAGGTTTTCTTCCCAAAGAATGAATGTGGAATAACCTACTAGGGTCTCTATCCATTTTAGTATTTCTTGCCTCACACCGAGTCAACCGGGGTTCTGATCCCTCCCTAGCCATCTCAACTCATAGTGACCTACTTGAATTATATATCCCACATGGTTCATTATTATTATCCCAAACACAAGACAATCTCGTCACCGCTTGGTGATGAATCCACCACCACCTAGTCCATGGTTTCCGGCACCTCGAGCTCCTATGGGCTTTCTAAAGCTCCTGCTACCCGATCCAACAAATACCAACCCAGTCTTAACAACAACCTCACTCTCAGCCATTATAATATCTAGATCCTGCCACATCTTTATTATGATGGACCGTCGAGGATGGTCCCACACCACTAACATGATACCACAAAGAACCCATGGACTCCCCGAAACTATGGCCCCAACATGGATCCCATATTACTCACCGAATACATCCCTCTTCAATTACTGACACACCACAATCTCCCTACATAAAATTCCACCATGTGGTTTCCCAACCACTCTGTACTTTCCAGTTATGGAAACCCTTGGGTGTCCATTCCTGGGACCACAGTCACCATGAATTGACATTTACATGCCTCCTACATCTATATTTTACTACCATAGACTATTTTCATCAGGAAACTGATACAAACGCCTCATTACCATGAGAGGTAATGCCGGATCTAGATTTGATGTGCTCGAACCACTCCATAGTGGATTGGGTGGATCCAACTAACCCAGAATAGATCTGGGTGGGCCTAACTGGCCCAGAATAGTCCTACATAGGCTTTTCACAGTGTGAAATGGGCCTACATAGGGTCTACCTATCCCGAATTGGGCCTAGGTTTGGATTTGAGGTGCCAAAATAATTTTATATAATAATAAGTAATTAATCCATTTAATTTAGTTTTTGTATTAATGTAAATTATTGATTTTTTAATTTCTATTTAGAAAATATAATATTTTAATATTATAAAAATAATTATGTTCAATTATTTATTAAATAAAATTAATTAATCAATTTAACTTTGGAATAAAAATTAAATTAATGATGGTACCCAATTTATTATTAATACAATAATTGAATTTAATTAATTAATTGAATTTATTTAAATTTCTATCATAATTTTATCTTATTTCAATTAATTTTATTAGAAAATTATTTTCCTAATGTATTGTCTTGAGCAAGTTACTCTACGAATGAATGTTTGGGTTAATTTGTTTAATTATTAATTAAATGTGTGTGATGAGTGTAATAAGTATGTAATTTAATGATGGTCTGCGAATTGTATTTTCATGAAATATATATAAGTGTTTACATGTTTGATTTATCTATTGTAATTTTCTCTCCCTCGACCCCTCACCTACATGTGAGTATACATGTATAGATGGTGATGAAGTTATAAGATGCAAATCATGCCCAGATGAGGTGGTATTTCAAATTAGAAGTGAATAGTCTCAAATATGGAAAGTGGAACAACGTGTTAGGAATCAATATAGGTACGTTACTCCTAGTTCATAGTTGATCCATTAAAAATAAAATGGGTCAATCGATATTATATTCTCAAGAACATTCAGGTAAAATTATTTCCCTATGAATTGTTTTTTATTTTAGACATGTTTGTGTTTACTATGAGATCCAATAAAATAATAAACAATAAAATGCATATGGATGGGATGTATGTTATCCTATTAAATCATGTTCAATTGTGATAAAAAATTATAGTTTATAAATATTAATTTAAATCTATTACATTAATTAAGAAATAAAAAAATACATCATAGAAATATTAATTCGCAAGTGCCTTCCATCATTTGAATTTATACAAAACATGGTGTTCGGGTTAATTTTTAGCCAAAGATAGGGGTTCATCCTCCTACTAGGGTGGTCTTATGAGAGTGATGAGTGGAATAAACTATATTTGGAAGAAGAGAAGTTTGAAAAATATGATACATAGACATTAGAGTCCAAAATTGAATAAATAATATTTATTATTTTAGAACCTCGAACATCACTCATTATATTAATGGAACCTGATTTTATGTGGTTGGAAAAAAAGCCTTCCATGAACTCATAGAGTAGTATAATTACTAATAATTTTAGTCTATTATGGGAGGTTCAAGGATATTTTCAACTATAATTCATAAGTTATAGATTATTCTAATTCAAGTGTAGAGGGTTTCTAGTGTTTGATAAAATTGAAGGATCCTTTTAATGATTTAATAATTGAAAATGTCTAAATAGGTAATCATGATAAAAGTAATAATATGAATGTTTATTTAGAAAATGAAAAGTAATACCACTATACATACTACATTATCTAATGGAAAAATTAATTATCGACACTGGCATGAGTTTCAAATTGTAACAAAAGCGCCTGTACAAGTACTAAACCATCATAAATTCATGGTGTTGGTGTCCCTAATAACTATTAAACCACCAAGAATTCATTTATCTCTATAATGTTTCATGGTGTAATTACTAAATGCACATTAACTTATCCCCGTCAAGAATATGATACTAAAAAAAGGATCCAAGATGATTCTTATATGTTAAAATTAATCAGAAAAATGTGTCATGGACAAATTCCTTAACACACATTTATTTCTAGACATCAGACTCATGATGTATGTCAAAGGAGAATCAATGATAAAACTCAATAATTATCTATAATTTCTTTTTTCAATACATGTATAAAAAATATCGGCATTATCCCATAACCATATATCAACTATATTGATAAATGTACAACATAAGTGTTACAGTATGATGGAAATCCATTATGTCTTTAGAACACGTGTTTCAATGCAAACTGTTTGTTAAGGATATAAAAAACATTGAATTAAGAGAAAAACAATGTTCATCTAAAGTAATTATCCTAAAAGTTTCTCGTTATATTACGGAAATCCCCATGATAGAAATATATATTCATGTTATAAAAGATATTTCTATATAAGGATGAACATCTCTGTTTATGATAGTGGGAGTGAGATTGAATTTTGATTTGTTAATGTGAATTGTGTATAATAAGTGGTAATATGAACAAGCTCCAAATGAGGCATGAAAGAGAATGTTATAGAGAAACATACTGAATAAAAATGATATAACCATCATGATGGTTTTGTATTCACCAGGACTGGTGAAACATTATTCACTAATAATAATAGTTCCTATAAGTAAGAATTATACGACAATTAGAAATAATTGATAAGATCAATTAAAAGTCAATAATATATTAAATTTATCAAATAAAATGGGGCTTATTATTTAGAATACTATAGTTCATATTCAAGTGAGACTATAAATATATGGTACTAGTGTTTTTCCAATAAGAATCGATTGGTAACACCTAATTTTATGCCTAAATACATTAGAATTTTACTTTTTATAGCTAATTTCTGTGTTCATTTTATTGAGAATTGGATTTCAATACCACTGATCGTGGAATGTGTCTATAAAATTCAACCATAAAGGTATGGGGACATCATAGAATGAAAATAAGGGTAAAAGTTATTGAAATACAATTCACAATTAAAATTAATAAACAATATCTTAGATATTTCAATTGGAATTAATCCACTTCACGTGTCAACTACAGTTTAATGGGAATGTCCTTATTTTCGATGTACAATATTTTTGATAACACATTGAAAACAACAATTGTTATTATAGTTATCTATGAATAAAATGAAATTTATTCTCCAGGTATTGACTTAATGTAACATCATATGTTCTAGGGAACAAGATATACTATAAAATATATAAAGGGTTCTTAGACTAAGTCAACAGTACAATTACAGAAAAAATGTATTGATAAATAAAAGTTGGAAAATCTCTAGAGAGAATCGATACCAATGTCACATGACATAAAAATCCCTAATGAGACAGTCTTCTGCAAATGAGGAGATTAAATTGGTGAGTTTAATTATATGATCACATGTGATGGATCAATAACATATTACGTGATATGTATGTGATATTATATTTCCCATATATAAGTTATAGTTGGAAAATAATAGATATATCCAAGGGAACTATAAGGGAAGAAGTTAAAACAATCTCATTATAATATAGAATGTATAAATGTTCTATACATTGTATATGGAGGCTAAGGGATACAATTTATAAAGGGACACAAAAAATTATTCCTATAAAGTAATTATAATATAATATCAATATTAACATAAGGTAATGAGAAAGAAAATCACATTCAAGCTAGTGGTATCCATGTATAAAAATACCATGTTTATTGTGGATTATAAGGTATCTAAGAAGTAGTGTAAAATATTCATTGATGTTTTATAGTTCTTGAAATCAAATCTAGTATGTAAAGTTTTATAATAATGTAAAATATGATACTCTGACTATCCATGTTGTCATTATTTTTTGTGGATAAAATGTTATAAACACTAGGATTACATCTCTTGAGTATATTTACCAAAGGAGATGAGGTCACACATAGTATAATTGTAACATGATAGATATTTGGTAGACTCGAAGACTAAATCCATGACTCCACAAAAACATGATTGTAATCACGTGACATCTAACAAGGATTCTTAATAAGTTATATCTAGTGTAAGTGTGATTGTTTTAATAGTTTGTTCCCTGGACCCAAAAAACAACACATTTATACTACCATTTAATGTATATAGAATGATATGAATGATGTATAATTACAAGTATAAGGTAGAAGTTTCATCATCCACTATTTAATGGTAATGTTTATATATTATTTTCCATATAAAATTATTATTGAATATTCCATTCTATAATGAGAACTTAGTGATAATATGAAATTAATCTTAAATATATGTCATATGGTATAGATACATAATAATGTTTGAAAATATTAGATATTTTAATATCTGGTGATGGGGGAGTATATGGATTGAGACTTCATCTCGTGAAGTTCTCACATGGTGATCTCTGGCATGTGAGATAACCATGAAAAAAATTCCAATAAGAACACCACATGTTTTGGGTGTCATTGGATGTTCCTATCAAGGGATATGTGTATTGGAATCCTAACATGAGATCATTATCAATGTGTTCTATTTGATAATATACTTTTATGCATGAATAAAACCCTGATTATGAAATCAAGGTCAGGTTTCTTGTGTTGGGTGTGTCATTGGTGGTGTGGAATTGGATAAATGATCAAGACATAATTTTTCACCTCTGCATTAAGGAAGTAATATATTGGTATAGATTTATTATTATGATTATACCATTATAAATCCCTTGTTGTGGTATTGAAATCTAGATCTATCCAGTGAGATAAACAAATAATATAGTTATAAGGGATGATGAGAGAAGTGTGGGTCATGATTTATGATATATACAATGACAAAGATATTATATTAATCAATGCTCGTTTGTAGGTTGGCTGTCAATGATATTACTATTCCATGTATCTGTAGGGGCCATGCTGGGTTTCTGGACTCTACTTCTTGTTTGTGAATACTATTCACTGCTATCGAGATAAGGGTCTTGAGGGAAAGACATAATAGAAAATTCCATAATCTACCTTATTCTAGTGAGTAGGTAAATAGGACTTAATTGAAACCAACATGGATTCCATGATTTTTCCAGGTTATATCGATCACTGATAAAATAATAAATTCTTTATTATTCATGTAAAAAATAATTGGGTTGAATTTATTTTAAAAAAATTATTTACAAGTGTTTCTTTAGATATAAAGAATAAGATTATGTGAAAGAATATTATTTTAACAATCAATGTTTGTTTAATGTTAGTATGAATTATGAGTTTAGTTAAAGAAACAAGTTTATCATGTAATAAATTTAACATATATTACATGTATGTGATAAAATATGAATAATATTTATGATAAAATTAGTACATCATAATTATTTATTTATTTATAATTTGGAGGAAGTTAAATATACAGGGACTGGGGAACCCATTTCATGTATATGAGCATCTAATATATATAAAATGAGGTATGCTCCTTCCATGGACTATTCATAAGTCTAGAAATGGGAGACACTCTCCCCTGCTGATTACAAGTGAGTGAAATGATCCCACTGAGTGTATGATCAATGAAAAATATTACAAATTGAAGGTAGATGATCATGTTGGTCATTATAGTGTATAATAGATTGTCAAATGACCATTATACCACCCCAAATCTGAAAAATGATGTATCCATGGATTTGGGAAGTGTGTGTGGATGATATAGAGGAGTTCGATGTCAGATACTTCGAGCAAAGGTCTCCAGCAACTTGTGAAGGAAGTGCATACATTAAATAGTAATGATGTACTCATGTTTTATATTATTTTATTTGAATGATCCATGTGAGATTTCTAGAATATACTGGGTATTGGATTTATAGATATTACATATTTCTTCAATCCAATGATAATTTTTTTTAAAATCTACATTTTACTAGCATCTAATGCAAATCTGGATTGAAATACTCTCGATGTCAAGGGGAAAGATGCAAAACATCAATGTGGGTAGATGGATCCTAGACCATCATAGTTAAAGGTCCCACTTTAGTTTTGATTGAACACCCAATTGATCTATCTACTCATGTTTCATCTCATTACCACTAACCAAGGAATGTCCTTGTGAAAATATTAAACAAAGAAATTGTTAATCCCATGCAATGTCCTCCAACTATTATTACAACACTCATCATGATTTCATTCCACAAATCACAAACAAGACCTTATAATATATTAAACAGAGTAATAATCTCTCCATAATATATTGATATCCCGAAAACACCTCTTTGGATCCACCAAAATACCTTAATGTTTCCACTACTTTTATTTATATAGAAATGTATTGAAAATTGACTCCTCAGGTTTCTAATTCTGATTTCAGGGTGTATAAATATGAAAACCCCCAAATGGTATATAGGGGTACTGTACACATTGTGTACTCTGAGTAAATTGTGTGTAGTCAATGACCTCCTTCCTATCCATGTACATTTACATGGATACGAATACAAGGGATTTCGAATGTGTACTATGACATAAATAGGGAATACATGGGGTTTGGCCAAGCACTACAACATATCCATGATAGACATGGGATCTTTCTATGTTCATCTAGGAAACCATGTCCCCATTTCATGAGTTTTCTACTCTAGTACAAGACAATATGGCCATGTATGACTACACTATGTGTAATATGAGTACATGGTGTATAGTTCCAAAATCATTATTTGGCCATGTACTCAGTTTTATAGACATGTACCACTACATGATTTGTAATCCAAGTACAATGTATGTACTTAAAAATGTCATATTACCCCAAACATGAAGAAGAAAAAATATGTATTCATGTAATCACATGGTGCATGATTTGGTTTCCCAAATGAGAAAACAACGCAATTATCCCAAAACCCTAATGTACCCAAAATTAATCCTAGATCAAACCCCAAGGGGTTTAATGAAACAATTATTGGGCCTTTGAATAAAAATTTTCTAAATTATAATTATTTACAAAAATCATTAAAACAACATAACTTTGGGTGGAATCCACTTATGCATTGACCGTATCTATGCTCCGCAACTACCATTCAATGATTAAACTCCCCTTGAGCTCCACAATGACTCCAACATTATTCCCTCAACAAACAATGCTTATCTCCCTCCCTATATTCTACTTCTGTTTCAGAATAGTGAATACTTATAGTTGGAATATGTGAGAATAAATGGATGGAGAGAAAGAATATTGAAAAAAAGGCAGAAAAAGAAGAAAAAAAATTACGTGTTTAGGCCTGACCCCAATGCCCAACATGAGTCTACGCCTCAACTAGGGAAAACCCCCGTTGCAAAATCGATAAAAAGTGGAAATTTAAATAAAATATTCCATTTAAAATATATCACCGAAAAAACAGACCCAAGTAAATTAAAATTTATTTAATTAAATATTAAATAATTATTATTCTTTAAAAATTCAAATTGCTCTAAATTCCACTAAACTCATATCCATAGCTAAAAAACCTATTTCCAAACTAGTAGATTAGTAATAAAAATCATCTAATATAATACTCTAAGGGAAAAGTCCATTTTACATTTGTGGAGCATCTGAAAGAAATAAAATCAAATCTTTTCTCATTTTCAATGTCTAGAAAAATAGGGGTCTTTACAAAAATATTTCGAAAAATATAATAAGAATATAGATTTTAATATTTAATTTAATATGATACAATTATAGTAAATTCTATATAATGAATAATATGAAAAGATTATATTAGGAAATAAACTTAATATTTCTATAATTATAATTATGGAATGTTTATAAGGATAACTAAAATTATAATGTGTCAATATTTATATTTAATTTAAATTTTATTTATAAAAATTTTATATAATGTCTAAATATGTTATTTGTTAATTTATTTAAATTTTATTCAAAAAATTATTCATAGAAATAAGTGTTATATTATGAATTGATGTATATACATTAGTTTAATGTGTTAAACTACTTATGGATATTATCATAAATTAATATAAAGTCTTACATGATAGATATGACACTAGATATAGTTTATTATACTACAGACATGGATTGGGTTGAGTTATGGACTTGAATTATGTTGTTAATTATGATTTATAAATAATAGGAGTTATAGTCATTATGGAATTGAAATATCTCTTGGGTAAAGTATCCCTTGGTATAGTGACATTTAGGTATGAACTCTCATTTTATAGGATTTTTATACAATGTCAAGAAATGTGTGTGTTGGAAATCTACATCTCCATGGTTAATTATTTGGGTATTTTTTATTTTATGTATTTTTAAATAATTACATGAAAGGGTTTACTGTGGCTAAATCTCAGGAAGTATTTGGATATGTATTTGTATAGTAGGATTTTAATTTATATTAGTTGAATAAGTTGTGATTTTTGTAATAATGTATATAAAAATAAGCTTCAAATATATTTATTTGGTTGATAAAATAATTTTCCAAACTAAATCATTATAATAAAGAGTACATGTAAAGGATAATGACATGTGATAATATAGTGTTATTAAATCCCCTACTAAATACTAAGTGGTATACTCCTTCTGAATAAAACACATAAATTGACTTCAATCATCCAAATGTTTTGGTTATGCTAAAGCTAGGTTCCCCTGGATAATCCAGTATATGTTATGTAATTAATGGGTGACCCTAATATGATTAGATACACATTATAATTGTTTTTTGAGTTAAAATTTATGAGGATATCAAAATTGGATAATTATACCAAAGGAATAGAGTTGAGTTTATCTATATAATTGATTTAGAAAATATTATTCTCTATGTTTCTTAGTAGTTTTATAAAATATGATTTGGATATTTACCTATGTAAATAGTTATTGTATGGGTGAAATGATAATGTATCCCAAATAATAGTGAAATATGGATCTTGCAGTAATACTGGGTATGATGAGTTCAATAGAGGACATTATTTTTATCAATGAATATTTAATAAGATTCTTTATTAAATATCTTTAAATATTTATACTCATATGATAAATTCATATGTTGAAGATGAATAAATTCCTGATCATAAAACTAAACATTGTATTAAATCCTTTAAATTATTAACCATATTGTAATTATATACTAAAAATGGTAAATTGAGTTAAGATGAAATATATGTTTTCTAGAAACAACATCCTCAATAAATGAAAAATTAATGTTATTCAACATATGAATCATGATTCTCACAGTATCTGCTCAAATTGTCAATATGAGTAAGTGTTGTTGGGAAGAATCAGTTTTTAATTAATGTTTTCTTGGTTTTGGGTATATTTTATAGGGAAATGTTTCAAAAATATTAGGGTTTTTAGGAAACTCTTATCCAATGTTCTCAAACTATTGATAATTAATTAACAAAAGCATGTAACAACTAGGTTCTTCTACTCTTTAAAAAAATAGAAAAAGGAATTATTGTTCAAAAACCAAAAATATTTATTCACGTAGTCAAAGAGGATCATTAAAAACTTTATTTTTTAGGAAGTAATGATGTTATTATCATATAATGGAATTTTCCAAGACACATAAATGAGATTTTAAAAATACACAGAATCTCTGTGTTAGGTAATGAAATTATAAAAATCAATTCATCAGTTTTGATGTTTTTATGATAAGAAATTTATACTTTAATGATGTCATAAAAACAAATTTTTTGAAAATCAATGAAATTATTGATGGATTTTATAGTTTTTATTCAAATATGAAGTAAATAATTTCGAATCCATTAATTTGAGTACAGAGAATTATACATTGGTCTCAGATAAAACATAGTAAATGATATGTATCACCATATTATTTCTCATATATGATAATATATATTTTTTTAAATGTATTTCTTTTTCAAATGTTGTATTAATATTCCCAAAATGGGATTATGATTATTTGATTTCTTTACAATGTTCTGAGAATGAGTTATGCATGAATTATTTTTTCTAGGATAAAATATTTTTTCATGTTTTACATCAAAATGTAAGGAAATTTTATTCTTCCACTACCAATAGAATATTTTAATGGATACTATTTTTTTAAAATGATCCAAAAACATAAATAATATATATTATATGGATACAATAATTTATATTTTTTTTTAGATATTACCATTTATAAAATAAGAATTATTTATTATAAAAATGGAGTTTTTGTACCATATAATGATATTTAGAATATAATATTTAGTTTAAGAGTGAAATAGAAGTATATTTGGACATAGAAAATATTAATGTTCAAAATAACGTATGTATAATCAATGTAAAAAAACCACTATTTCCAAAAAGAGTTTATGATGTGTTGTTGATGCAATAATATAGGTACATACATTATATTAATGGAAATTATTGATGAATAGGGTTTCAAGAATTATAATGATATACAAACAAAGTGCTATAAGGTTTAAAAAAAATAGTTTTTACATTATATCATATAATTTTGTGGAGTTATTTTGTTTAAATATTTTTAAAGAGTTTGGTTTTATAAATAAATCTCCTAAATCACATTATTATTCAAATGATCTTAATTCTTAGATGTTACTCAATAAATATTTTAGTGAGTTGATTTTCTTATATGTTCACAAATATATGTGAAAATAATTATATGGAGATTTAATGGGATATAAAAACCCCTACAACACAAAAAATAGGGGGATAATATAGAATTCAATCATATGAGATATGATATAAGCACACTTATGAATGGTTCTGTTAAAATTCATAAAAGGACAATCAAAATATAAATTGTATCTTATTTTATCAAAGGAAATATTGACTTAACCATTTTTTGTATATTTTATGTGTATTATATAATGTGAAATGATAATAGTAAATACAAAGTATGGCTTTAGGTTTTCCCAAATAGATTATCATCAAGGAGTACTATAGGTTGCGATAATATATTACAATTAATAAGAGTTAATTAATGTACTATATATAAAGAGTTGTATTTGAGATACAAATATTAAACTCCTGAGGTAATAAGATGAGATATATTATCTGGCATAACTCACCAAAGTATATAACAAGGAATATCATAAATTAATTGATATATATATATATATAAGGGTATATACATAATATTAAACATCATTACATGAGGTTTGTGAGATATTAGTCATGAAAACATTCATAAATTCAAACCTTTTTTATGAATGCCTCATGTCTTAGATAATCATGTCATGGTGGGCTATGCAGCATAAATTTTCATCAGTGTGAGCATAACTACAATGTGATTTTCCTCTTTTATGATCGAAAATAAATATGAACCATTGATATTATTTAATTAGGGAAATTCATGGGTAATCTTATTTGAGTGAAATTTGATGTTCCTGGGATCCTGGATGATTGAAGTGTGATTTTTTCATTCTTTTTTGTAATTTTATTTAAATTAATCATGAATTTATGAGTTTTGACATACTAGATTGACAAGTTCCGTGGATAGTAGTCATATAATGTCAAGGAAAAAGTTATTATTTTGGTATATATAATATTTTTATAATATATATTTTTGTAGACATGTTTATTTAGTGATATTGGTTAGTTTTACAAAAATCATAGATGAACCATTTTTAATTGTTGTATCATTGATTCTTTACTAGGGGCCACTATTTTCTTAAATATATGAAATATGGATTTCAAAGTTGTCTTAATTGATACTATGGATTTTAGAGTCACATAGATATGATTAAGTGTAAAAATTAAATTTTGGATAAATTCTTTGTTCAATAAATGAGTAGAGTTTGATAAATTTTATCCTAATGAATTTGGTTTGTATAACAAAGATTTATGATTTTTTTATAGAAGTCCTTATAGAATTTTACTAAAAATGGGATATTATTGAATGAAAAAATAGTGGTATTTTATAATATGAAATTACATTTATCATGCACTATGATATATATTTAAGGAATATAACCATTAAAAAAATGTATAGTTAAAAAAACATGCATACAACAAAAAAATTATAATTGATACCATATTGTTTATTCTAACAAATCCATTATATATTTCATAGATCCCTATATGGTATCCAAGAGAATGGAAAACATAATAAATGTTGATATCAAATTCTTAGTAAATTAAATCATACAATAGATACTATCATATCATAAATAATGATTGAATAATTTGGTAATGATAAATAATAATGAACTATTATATATAACTAAAATCATAAAATAGGGATCTTAATTTTTTGATGAAATATTAACAAAATAAATCACATGGATAACAAAAAATAGTTTTATAATTATATAATGGACAATATCAGGGATCAAAATATTACCTTTAAGGCCTTCTACTATGATTTCGTACATAAATTGGTAAATTGTATACCAAAGAACCTAATTATTTATCAAAATACACATTGAATAATTTGGTCAATTATATCAGTAAATTCTATCCTCCAATGTATATGATTCATCAAAGTATATTGGCATTGATGAATGTAATTTAAAAATAAAACTTGAATATTTCATGGAGAAAATAACCTATTCATTTTGAAACAAATTATATGAAAATTGAAATATCTATAAAATAGTAGGAAATACGTTTTTCATCAAAATAAACATGAAAAAACATAATGTAATACAAAAAAATATTTACGATAATTGAAAATTTCTTTTATTGGGTTAGTGTTAATACATAAATTTTTTTCACACATTCATTAAAATCGGCTCATTCAGAACATGAAAAAAATCCCTCTTAATCAATTTTGTATAAATTAAAAAATGGTTGAAAATTAATTTGAACAATAATTTTATAATAATAAAATCATCGTTGATAATGATTTAATGAAATATGGATACAAAATAATAGACTCCCGAATGAATTGAAATAACATTTTTTTATAAATATCTCATTTAAGACTTTCATGTACTTTGAAAGATAAAAGGGAAGGTAAACAATTTAATTTATAGAAATAATTACTGGGTAAGAAAATATATGGATTTCATGACAGAACTATCATATAATTACTCTAGAAGAAACTTATATGTAAAAAAATCGGAATGAGGATGAAATTGTAGAATATAACCTTACACCAGGTTTGAATAGTTTTATAAGTGATTTTATCCCTATATATAATAAATTAAATTTATTAAATTATATAGTGAAATAAAATTTTAAATATAATATAATATATGATCCAATTATGACAATAGAAAACCAATTTATTAATAAATTTTTATTAAAATCATTGTTTATGGGTGTTAATTGTTTAATTTTTCATATATGTTATTGTTCAATAGTTTTAGTCCTTTTAAATTGATCATGGATCAATTAAATCGCTAATTCTAATGATTATATAAATATTATATAATATTCTTTATATACATATTTCAAATCACTCATGAATATTGGGCATGAAAAAAGTATCACATCACTTAGTTGACGTGGTTTTCCACATGTACGCACAAGGGATGTTATTATTTTTTAATTTGTAGAAGGGTATGGATGTAATTGATATATTATATTTTAAGAATCATTCTAATCTCCTAAATGTAAATTTCTGATGAATAATCAGTTACATTACTATGTGGAGACGTTAGATCGTACATACACAGAAATTATGATTTAATATTCCATTGGATTTCAAATATATGAAAAATCGTTGTAATATGATTGTAAAAGCATATAAAAATATTTATGATAAAATAATAATTATTTTTTGATGGGTAAAATATATTTATTGGAATTATAAGAAGAAATAAACCTAAAAGGGTCAGTAAAGATGATTACCTCTTCATTGAGATATATCCTTTGGATTAAAAGAAATTCCTTCCTACGATGGTGTAACACCCCAAGATGTTATGAAAAATATTCTTTTTAATTTCATTAATGTATTGTGTGTAAGATACACCAAAAGGAGCTTGCACAATACGCATCCCTGAATTGGCTTGCATTACACGCAATCACGACCTTCCACGATAGCATGTATTGTCCGCAATAACAGGTTTTACTAAACAACGATATATTATTATAATATTATTATGAACTAGCCGTTATGAATAGTATTAACTAAAATTTTAATTTTATTACATTATTATTCATCTCACACATTCTCTAGAACATGGTATAAGAACAAAATAAATTTTTCGGGTAAAATATGTATTTTTAAAAAAATGCAGTTTTTCCACAATTTGATGGTGTTCCCACTTTAAATATAGTTTTTGACATGTTTATAAGTTCAATTTTAAAAAATAAAATTATTCATTGTAATCAGGATATAAAATTTTACCTTGGAAAAAATTTTCATATTATTCTGATAACTTTCATATTTTAATGAATAGTAAAAACACACTATATTTTAATTAAAAACAACTTTTTTCATCATAATAAATTATATGGTAAAATTATAATATTGAATTGTTTTAAAGTATAAATAGAATATATTTTTAAAATTTAATATAATTTATGTCATTAGCATTGATTTTACATTGAATTCGTAGGTCAAATCAATTTAATCTTTTACAATGTTTTAAACAAAAACTCTTTTTCATTCGACAACGGGATTAATTTTAATTTAATTTCTACATCTTCTGTGTATTGAATTAGAAAAAATGGATTCCATATTTGGAATCAGTGGGTCCAAATTATGTTAATAGGATACTTTTTATTTTTGGGAATTATGAATAGTAACTACGGTAAATTTTATTTACCATAGTTAAAGGTAAATCGTGTAATAAAGGGTAAATATAATATTATAAAATTACCCTAACACATGAAAAAATTCTATTGGATGACTAACAGTCGACCCATATCACCTAAGGGTCGGATTAGATTAATTTTATGGACTTTTGACCATGAAAATGATTTAATTATTATTAAAACCAAAGAAAGTGACAACATGTCACTCTCTTAAATCTTATAAGTATAATAATTTTAATTTAGTGATAAACATCATGAAACTTTGAAAATGAATAGTATATAGAAATCTAATAAAATTATCTACATCATGATAGTTTATTTAGATTTTTTAGGGATTAAATATTTATCATTAATGGTGATACATTAATGATGAAGAAATTATTTATTAAGTAAAAAATCAGTAATGTAGTTTTTATTGAAATAAGAATACCCATTAAAAGGCCCAAAAACCTGACCAAAACTTATTTTTAGTGTATATATATACCATAATCATATAATGACCTAATATATAACCGTTCAGAGTCTTATAAAAGTGATTATGACAATTATATTATTTTATTTTAAATTATGCCAATGTTGTCACCTTCATAATTTAATAAATATAACAATTCAAATATTGTGATTTTAAGATGATAAATTCTAGTAAAAGTATTACTGTGAAATTTAATAGATTTTACATCATCATAAGATTTTATTTTTAATTTTTATGCAACAGATAAGTATATTAAATAATTATACAAAAATTTTGTTGTAATTATTTTATTAAGAGATAAACCAAATTAATGGTTTTAAAAATAATAAAATAAATAATATATGAACTATTTATTGTGATCCACTAATTTTCTAGATACATATGACCTTTTATTAATCTATTAAATCTTTTATTTAGAACATATCTTCTGTATATATTTTATTTAAATTAAAATAATTGAATAGTGTCAAAATTGACACTATTGTTATTTTATAAAAATAACAGATTATAAAATTGTTTAATAGTCACAAAAATATTTTAAAAATAAAAAATATATATATATATGGTATAAAATGTTATAAAGTATCCATTTTTGGTAAAGTTACAACAAATAAGTAATTTTTTGTTATAATTTAAAATTTAGAATGTTATTACCACAAATAAAATTAAATTGATTAAGTAAGGATAAATCAAGTTGATAATGTTTAAAACAACTTCTTAACATGTATAAATCTTATTGGTCTATGATATTAGAGACCTATCTCATATTATATTTGAATATGAGTCATTATTGGTGGTTTTTATGTGGGGTTAGATTTATTATAAATTAATATTTTTAAGAATTCCAAAGGTGCCCCTCTCCTCCCTTATAAAAGTGCACCTCCTCCCTCTCCTCCTCACACCACATTGAGGATTCAAGCTCGTCCATACCCTGACAAATTATCTTCTCCACTTCCCTAGAAAGACCCTAGAGGTCCTGGTCTTATTCAAAGACCAATATTAGTGCCCTAAGAGGAGGTCTCAAAGAGGCGCTTCAAAGAAGAGGTATTGTCCGTTACCGATTTTTTCAACTTTATTTCTTCTTCCACTTCTTCTTCTTTAGTTGTTTAATTATGAAGTAATAACATCCATATCACTCATATACTGGTATGTTATTATGTGTATGATACAACCATATTTCACCATCTATCCATCCTATGTAAAACAAAATCACCGCGCGTGCATACTTACGGAATACCGTCTCTACGCTGTGGTGTAATTTGTTTTTCCACCAACACCTTACATGGATGGGTATGATGGTGTAAAGAATAACTATATATGGTTATTATAACATCATACTGATTATGATATATTATACCATCCACTCCAATTCTATAATTAAGGGAACAATATCCTGGGGAAAAGAATACATAAAAAGGGTGAGCTCAAATGCTCAGTAAGGGTAAGCATGGATAAAATAAAACATAACATATACATTTGAACTTCAAAACATGATCATAATGTTAAAACATTAAAATATTGATCAATGACATAAATCATGGAAGTACATATGGCATAGATCATATAGAAACATTAAGAATGATAAAATAGCATGGGAATAAAACATGTAACGGTGGCAACCATTAAGCAAATGATATGATTTCTCTATTAGCCAAGGCATTGATGCCAAGACCATATTAGTGGAAAAAGTCCCTTTCTGAATCCAGTTCACTCCCCATTCCAGTCCTGTATTACTGGACTGATTTAACTTGTCATTCCATCCATTTCTATCTCATGAGATATAAATCTTTTCCAAATTCATTGGACAGAGATATAGGTCCCACCCATCTCATAATTAAATCATTCTTTCGTGTGCCACAAAATCATAAATCATACATCATAGCATAAACCATGTAATAAAGTGGGATTCTTAAAAATCATGCCTTCATAACATAATCCATAAACAATTGATATCATTTCATCATAAGAAAATTTAAACCATTTAAATCATAGAGACATTTTACTTGAAACATACACATATGAAATAATGTCATCTTAGATGGAAAATAGTTTTGACAAAACACTTGAAATGAAATCTTGAGGGAAATATCCTTTCTTCTTTAAAATCATTTTCTTTTTACAAAATTCCATGCAATTTTAAAAGATAAGGGTTTTGTTGAAAATAATCATGCAATCTTGTAGAGTAAGCTTCTTGAAAATGACGCGTTATGAAACTGTAAAAATACGTTCACGCCGTATAAGTTAAAAATAACATTCTCCTCGCACTTTTGTCAGAAAAGTCAAAAAGTACCTTATATGGTAACCAAAGGAAAGATTCCATTCATACAATGTGGTAAAAAGTCAATATAGGGTAAAAATGACTTTAAACATTCATGGAAGAATGGTAAACATTTTATGAAAACATTTTTAGAAAACATGTTCATGGATGATAAACGGAACCCCAGTAAATACTTACATGTAATCAATTTTGGATAAAATGAGATTGAAAATTTATCACTTACCTTAGGTCTGATATGCTTCGTACGTATCCAAACCTCATCTTCTTTGACATGCCTCATTGAATCCTCCTCTTAGGGTACTAAAATTGGTCTTTTAAGAATACCAGGACCTCTAGGATGTTTCTATGGAAGTTTAGAAGGGAAATGGTCAGGGTTTGGCTGAGCTTAAAGGCTCAAATTGGTGAGGAAGATAGGGAGGAGGTGCCCTTTTATAAGGGAGGAGAGGGGCACCTTTGGAAATCATAAATACACTAATTTTTAATAAATCTAACCCCACATAAAAACCTCCAAAAATGACTCATATTAGAATATAAGATGAGATAGTATTGTAATCTCATCAACCAATAAAATTTAGACATGTTAGGAAATTATTTTAATCATTATCAACTTGATTTATCCTTACTTAATCAATTTAATTTTATTTGTGATAATGACATTCTAAATTTTAAATTATAACCACAAATTACTTATTTGTTGTTAATTGTCCATAATTGGATAATTTATAACATTTTCGACCATATAAATTTAAATTAACAATTTTTAAATATTTTTGTGATTTTTAAACAATTTTATAATATGTTATTTTTATAAAATAACAATAGTGTCAATTTTGACACTATTCATTTATATGAATTTAAATAAAATATATACAGAAGATATGTTCGAACTAAAAGATTTAATAAATTCATAAAAATCCATATGTATCTAGAAAATTAGTGGAGCACATTAAATAGTTCATATTATATCTATTTTATTATTTTTAAAACCATTTATTAGATTTATCTCTTAATAAAATAATTACTAAAACATTTTTGTATAGTTATTTAATATACTTATTTGTTGCATAATCACTTAAATTAAAATCATATGATGAAGATAAATCTAATACCTTTCACAATAATACTTTTACTCGAATTTATCATCTTAAAATCACAATATTTAAATTGTTATATTTATTAAATTATGAAGGTGACAACTTTGGAAACATTTAAAATAAAATAATATAAGTGTCATTATCACTTTTATAAGACTCAAAACAGTTATATATTAGGTCATTATATGCCTATGGTATATATATACACTAACAATATGTTTTGGTCAGGTTTGTGGGCCTTTTAATGGGTATTATTATTTCAATAATTTCTGCATCATTAATCTAACCATAAGATGGACTTATAACTTTTACTAACCTTTTGTTTGAAGAAGATGGAATGATCCATCATTCTATCACATGATCTAATAAAACTTCATGAATAAAAAATTCAACTTCATTTCATTAAGAGATGAAGTGGAAATTGTTCAATGAACGAACAACAATGAGATTGTACCAAAATCAAGAAAGTATTTCTTGTAATTAAAATTCTTCAACTTTTGGGAAATGTTCTTGAAAATCAAAAATGTTGTCCAAGTGACCTTATATACGATGAATCATATGGTACCTTAGATCATCACAAATATATAGCTTTGTGATTGTTGGATTATTCATAGCCACGTTCTCTACCACTCTCAATCAGAACAGGATGGTTAGATTTCTCTTCCATATCCATATTTTCATCTATGTTCTCCTACATGGAAACCCAGTGATGAGGTAATTTTGGTAACCTTTACGTTTCATACTTTAGTTTTGAAAGATTTGTTTTGGTATTTCATTTTACAATGTGGGTTTTAATTAAAGAAACTTTCATGTAGAAAACCATGCATAACCGCAACGAATTTCGACGACGAAATTCATTTTAAGGGGGGTAGAATGTAACAACCAGATATTTTATGATAAGTAATATTTTTAATTTATTTGATGTCATTTGTTTTATGCTACAACAAGATTATCTTGTGATATACGCAACACCGTATTAGCTTGCAGTATACGCAACACTATTCTTAGAGTGTGTTATACACAATTTCAAGTTCGTTTTATAGCAGTCATTCTACGCAACATTGAGTGTATATATATATTCAATGTATAAATTAAATATGGTTGGATTCAGTTATATTAAACAACAAAGTATACTTTCACAACATGAAATCCTATCTTGGCTTTCATTACACTCAATCACGACCTTCCTCGATAGCGTGAGTTTTACGCAATATCGGGTTTTACTAAACAACGGTATATTATTATAATATTATTATTAACTAGACATTATGAATAGTATTTACTAAATTTTGAATTTTATAACATTATTATTCATCTTACACATTTTCTAGAACATGGTATAAGAACAAAATAAATTTTTCGGGTAAAATAAGTATTTTTAAAAAAATGCAGTTTTGCCGCCTTTTGATGGCACACCCACTTTAAATCTAGTTGTTGACATGTTTATAAGTTCAATTTTACAAAATAAAATTCTTCTTTTGAATAAGGATATAAAAATTTTCATTGGATAAAGTTTTGATATTTTTCTGATAACTTTCATATTATAGTGAATAGTAAAAACAGGCTATATTTTAATAAAAAACTACTTTTTTCATTGTAATAACTTATGTGGATAAATTATAAAATTGAATGGTTCTAAAGTATAAATAGAATATATTTTTACCATTTAATATAATTTATTTCATTATCATTGATTTTATATTGAATTCGTAGGTTAAATCAATTCAATCTTTTGCAATGTTTTAATTAAAAACCCATTTTCATTCGACAATAGGATTAATTTTAATTTAATTTTTGAAACTTCTATGTATTGAATTTGAAAAAATTGATTCCATATTTGGAATCAGTTGGTACAAATTATTTTAATAGGCTACATTTTATTTTTGGGAATTATGAATAGTAACTACGGTAAATTTTATTTACCATAGTTAAAGGTAAATCGGGAAATTAAGGGTAAATATAATATTATAAAATTACCCTAACACATGTAGAAATTATATTTTATTGCTAAAAGTATAACCATATCACCTAAGGGTCGGATTATATTCATTTTATGGACTTTTGACCATGAATATAATTTAATTATTATTAAAACCAAAGCAAGTGACAACATGTCACTCTCTTAAATCTTTTAAGTATAATAATTTTAATTTATTGATAAAAATCATAAAACATCGAACATGAATAGTCTACAGAAATATAATAAAATTATATACATCATGATAATATATTTATAATTTTTAGGTATTAGATAATTGTCATTAATGGTGATACATTAATGATGCAGAAATTATTTATTAAGTGAAAAATCAGTAATGTAGTTGTTATTGAAATAATAATACCCATTAAAAAGCCCAAAAACCTGACCAAAACTTATTGGTAGTATATATCTACACCTTAATCATCTAATTACCTCATATATAACCGTTTGGAGTCTTATAAAAGTGATTATGACACTTATATTATTTTATTTTAAATGATGCCAAAGTTGTCTCCTTCATAATTTAATAAATATAACAATTTATGTATTGTGATTTTAAGATGATAAATTCGCGTAAAAGTATTATTGTGAAAGGTAAAATATTTATCTTCATCATAAGAGTTTATTTTTAATTTTTATGAAACAAATAAGTATATTAAATAATTATAAAATAATGTTTTAGTAATTATTTTATTAAGAGATAAACCAAATAAATGGTTTTAAAAAACATAAAACAAATATTATATGAACTATTTAATGATATCCACTAATTTTATAGATACATATGACATTTTATTAATCTATTAAAGATTTTAGTTCGAACATATCTTCTGTATATATTTTATTTAAATTCAAATAAATTAATAGTGTCAAAATTGACATTATTGTTATTTTATAAAAATAACATATTATAAAATTGTTTACAAATCACAAAAATATATAAAAATAATAAATTTACATTTATCTGGTATAAAATGTTATTTTGTACCCAATTATGGAAAATTCACAACAAATAAGTTATTATTTGATATAATTTAAAATTTAGATTGTTATTACCACAAATAAAATTAAATTGATGAAGTAAGGATAAATCAAGTTGATAATGTTTAAAATAATGTCCTAAAATGTCTAAATTTTATTGGTTGATGATATTACAACCCAATATCATCTAATATTCGAATATGATTCATTTTTGGTGGTTTTTAACAGGGGTTAGATTTATTATAAATTAATATTTTTAAGATTTCCAAAGGTGACCCTCCCTTCCTTTATAAAAGGGAACCTCCTCCCTCTCTTCCTCACACCAATTTGAGCCTTAATGCTCGGAAAACCCCTACCAAATTCTCTTCTCCACTCCCCTAGAGACATCCTAGAGGTCCTTTTCTTCTTCAAATTCCAAATATAGTGCCCTAAGAGGAGGTCTCAAAAAGGCGCTTCAAAGAAGAGGTAATGTTCGTTACCGATTCTTTCAACTTTATTTCTTCTTCAATTTCTTCTTCATTAGTTGTTTCATTATGAAGTAATAACATCAGTATCACTAATATAAGTATATGTTATTATAAGTATGAAACAACCCTATTTCACCATTTATGCATCCTACGGAAAACGAAATCACCGCGCGTGCGTACGTACGGAATGCCGTCTCCACACCGTGGTGTAATCTATTTTCCACCACCACCATACTTGGATGGGTATAATGGTGTACATAATGAATATATATGATTATTTTAAAGTGATATTGATTCTTAAATATTATACGTACAATTCAATACAATTCCACGACATGGGAATGATATCATCGCTCGTGCGTATGTACGGACTACCGTCTCCACGATGCGATGAGATTCATTCTCAATGATTAACCACTCATGAATGATTATAAAGTATATATAATAAGTAATCATGAAATATATGACATAATAATGATACTGGATTTATATATATATATATATGTCATCTACTTAATTCCATTCAATTCAATAAGGAAACGAAAACAACGTTCATGCGTACGTACGACCTACCGTCTCCATGAACGGTGTATTTCATTCCATTTATCGATCAATAATATATATATGTATATTCTGAAAATATATTATATATAAATATTTTTTACATTCTGGATGTATGTAACCATGATCTAAGTAATCATATGAATAATTACAAGTTAAAACACAAATGACAAATGAAACGATTTTAACCAAAACGCTACTTTAACATTAATTTACAAAAGAATGGGTAATATAAAGCCATAAGTGAACCATATATGATATCATATCAATGAATATAATTCTGTAATAAGTCAATGACATTATTTAAATAATTATAAAGGAGGTTCGGATCCATACGAACCACATCGGACCTAAGTTAAAGGATAATTTTGCAAATCTCATTTTTATCCGAGATTGCTTATTCGTAAGTATTTACTGGGGTTACTTCTATCATCTATGTACATGTTTTATAAAAGTGTTTTCAAGTATTTTTAAAGTCCTTTTTACCCATTTTTGACTTTTACTACATGGTATTTAAGGAATCATTCTTTTGTTTACGATACGAGGTACTTTTTTGACTTTTCCGGAAAATGTACGAGAAGAATGTTTTTTAACTTATACCGCATGAACAGATTTTTACGGTTTCATACTGCCTTATTTTCATGAAAAATACTCTACAAGATTTCATTATTATTTTCAACCAGATCCTTTTCTTTTATAATTGAATGGAATTTTTTGAAAATAAAATTATTTTCAAGAAGAATGGATATTTTCCTCAAGAATTCATTTCAAGTGTTTAATCAAAACCATTTTCCATCTAAGATGACATTATTTCATATGTGTATGTTTCAAGTATTATGTCTTTATGATTTACATGGTTTCAATTTTCTTATGATGAAATATCCATTTGTTCTATATGGATTATGTTATGATGGCATGAGTTTTAAGAATCCCATTCTATTACATGGGTTATGCTATGATGTATGATTTATGAATTTGTGGCCCACGAAAGAATGATTTCATTATGAGATGGGTGGGACCTATATATCCCTCCAATGAATTGGGTATAGATTTATATCTCATGACATATACATGGCTAGAATGACAATTTAATCCGGTTCAGTAATACAAGACTGGAATGAGTAGTGAACTCGATTCAGAAAGGGACTTTGTCCACTAAGATGGTCTTGGCAGCAATGCCTTGGCTACTATGGAAATCATATCATGTGCTTAATGGTTGACACAATTACATGTTTTATTCCCATGATATTTTATCATGATTTATGTTCCATTATGATCTATGCCTCATGTACTTCCATGTTTTATGTCATTGCTCAATATTTTGATGTTTAAACATTATGTTCATGTTTTTACGTTCAAATGTATATGGTATGTTTTATTTTATCCATGCTTACCCTTACTGAGAATTTGAGCTCACCCTTTTTATTTTTTATTTTCCCCCAGGATTAAAAGAAAGGTTTTAGGTAAGGAAACAAAAAGTGGAAGATCTTTATGGGAGATGTTGAAAATCGTTCAACATGATTAGAAGTTTATATTACGAGTTTCAAAAGACACTAAACTATTACGGTCCTTGTGTGTCTGTTTTTGTTATGTATTTGATATTCCACAAAAGTAATGTAATGTCCATGAACGTCACGCTTTGGGTAATATAAAGTCATAATTGAACCATATATGATATAATAACAATGAATATAATTCTGTAATAAGTCAATGACATTATTTAAAGCATTATACATGAGGTTTGGATACGTACAAAGCATATTGGACCTAAGGTAAGGGATAATTTTTCAAATCTCATTTTTTTTATCCGAGATTACTTATACATATGTATTTACTGGGGTTATTATTATCATCCATGTCCATGTTTTCTAAAAGCGTTTTTATGTATGTTTAATGTATTTTTTACCCATTTTGAATTTTACTACATGGTATGTAAGGAATCTTTTTTTTTACGTTACGAGGTACTTTTTGAATTTTTCAGTAAAAGTACGAGAAGATTGTTTTTTTTTAACTTATACGGCACGATTGGATTTTTACGGTTTTATAAAGAGTTATTTTTATGAAGACTCCTACAAAATATTTCATGACTATTTTCAACAAAGTCCTTTTCTATTAAAACTGCATGACATTTTGTAAAAAGAGAATGATTTTGAAGAAGAAAGGATATTTTCCTCAGGAATTCATTTCAAGTGTTTTATCAAAACTATTTTCCATCTAAGATGACATTATTTCATATGTGTATGTTTCTAGTATAATGTCTCTATAATTTACATGGGTTCAATTTTCTTATGATGAAATGATATCCATTTGTTTTATATGGATTATGTTATGATGGAATGATGTTTATGAAACCCATTTTATTCTTTGGGTTATGATGAATTTTTTATGTTTATTTTGTGGCACAAGTATGAATGATTTCATTATGAGATGGGTGGGACCTATATCTCCCTCCAATGCATTGGGTAATGATTTATACTTCATGAGATAGACATGGAAAGAATGGCATGTTAAAAAAGTTCAGTAATACAGGACTGGAACGAGGAGTGAACTCGATTCAGAAAGGGACTTTGTCCACTAAGATGGTCTTGGAAGCAATTCCTTGGCTACTATGGAAATCATTACATGTGCTTAATGGATTCCACAATTAAATGTTTTATTCCCATGCTATTTTATCATGGTTTATGTTCCATTATGATCTATGCCTTATGTACTTCCATGTTTTATGTTGTTGCTCAAGATTTTGATGTTTAAACATTATGTTAATGTTTTTAAGTTCAAATGTATATGATTTGTTTTATTGTATCCATGCTTACCCTTACTGAGAATTTGAGCTCACCCTTTATATGTTTTATTTTCCCCATGTTGTTGAGAAAGGTTTTAGGTAAGAAAACAAAAGGGGAAGATATTTTTGAGAGATGTTGAAGATCTTTCACCATGATTAGAAGATTACGTTCCAAGTTTCCAAAGACACTAAACTATTACGGTCCTTGTGTGTCTGTTTTTTTTATGTATTAAGTATTCCGGAAAAGTAATGTAATGTCCATATACGTCAAGATTCGGGTCTTTACAGTTGGTATCAGAGGAATGGTTTAGTTAAACTTTGGAAACTAGGATGCGAAAATGTTAGTGAGTTCCCTAGAGAGATTTCTACGGAATGTCTAGGGATGTCCGTAAGGATAAGTATACGTGTAGGATATAGTCCTTGAACTACGGTAACAATCTTAGAATTTAACCTAAGATGTTAGATATTGAGGGTACCCTGCCTTTACTATGTTGTTTTCCCTAGCATTATTTTTTCCTCTCAAACTATTCTTTTTGGGTTTTAGAAAATGGCTAGAAATAGAAAGATTCATGATAATGGAGGATATAACGGACAATGGAATGCTATTCTTCATGATAATACAAATGAAACGGGATTTGGAAGTCCAAACATCGTTATTATTCCTAATCAGCTATCTCAAAATATGATCAATAATCTCAACTTTGGTATGTTTCCCGACTCAGATAATAAGAGAAAGATGGAGTTTCAGGATGATCATAGAGGAATGAAAGTTCAGTTTCCCTCATGTAAATCATGTGGGAAGAGGCATCAGGGAGATTGTTTCAAAGGAACTATAAGATTCTTTGGCTGTGGGAAAGAAGGACACAAAGCCAGTAAGTGCAAAGGAAAAGGTTCAGTTAACACCATGTTCAAGGATTATGTTATTGTTACGACATCAACAATGATTAGATGTTTTAAATGTGGAATGTATGGAAATTATGAAAACCAATGCCCTAAAGGAAATTCTTATGAAGAGAATCAACATGGTCATATGAGTAGTATTTATGTGGATGATGATGAGGAGACTAAAATTGATATATGATATGAAAAAAGTGTTGAAGCTAAGTCAGTTGTTTATGAAAGTAGTGGAATGATTATATGTTTATCAAGAGTTATGTTGTAGAGTTAATGGTACTATGGAATAAATAATTATCTAAGGATTGTTACACAATTGTTTTTCGTAAAGTATTTGGAAGTATATGTTGAATGGTACTGGTAAACATGGAAGGTTATTCAGATATTTTTGGATAGTAGATGATATGTGCATAATGAAGGGATAAGAAGATAATGAGATGTTTGATTGTATTCATGAGCTCATGACTGATATAAGGACTAAGTGATATTATGGTTTTATTATATAGAAATTTTGGGATTTTGTTATGTGGAAAGAGTTAACTTTTGACAGCATTCATTTTTTCACTAACGTTCAATGGTTATTAATTCTTCAAGAGAATACATGATTAAGGTATTCACATGTTTGTAATTTGACCAACGAGATATATCGTATGATATATTGGGGATAAAAGATGGCATTCACGTGATTGTTATGTGATATTTCATGTAATAATTTTATTTATACTATGATCTTGGACCGAAGTATTTTAGATAAGACTAAATATTGGAATTGATTATGTTGGACATAAGTTAGTATTGTTTAAGGATATAAATTTTTTCGATATTGTTGATGGGATGTTATTGTAATGTAGTATTAGAAATAGGACAAGCTATAGGACTGGTGAAAACCCATCGCGTCGGACAAGGCTGTTGGAATCGAACCCACAACGGAAGTGCGACTGGCCTTTATCGCCTACCACTGGCCTACAGGAAGTCCCTAGTTAGTATAAACTAGTTTTATTTTATTAAGTGGTATGATAGATGAAGTATAAGTCCATTTTTGGAAAGATATAAAATATATGGACTTATGTATATAACTATTGCTATCCTTTTGATTAAGACAGATGGAATGACTCATCATTCTATCACATGATCTTCTAAAACTTCACAAATGAAAAATTCAACTTAATTTATTTAAGAGACGAAGGGAAAACTGTTCAAGGCATGAACAATGGTGATATTATATCGAAATAAAGTAAGTATTTCTTCTAATTAAAATTCATCAACTATAGAGAAATGATCTTGAAAACCAAAAATGTTGTCCTAGTGCCCTTGTATCTGATGAATCAGATGCTACCTTAGATCATCACAAATTAATGGCTTTGTGATTGTTTGTGTTTTCATAGCCATGTCCTCTACCACTCTCCATCAGAACATGATGGTTATATTTCTCATCCATATCCATATTTTCACCTATGTTCTCCTATGTGGAAACCCAGTGATGAGTTAATTTCGGTAACCATTACGTTTCATACATTAGTTTTTAAAATTATGTTTTATTATTCCTTTTTATGATGTCGGTTTCTATGAATAGTAAACGATTTATAACCCTGATGAATCTTGAGGGAGAAATTCATTTTAAGGGGCGTAGAATGTAACACCCTGAGATTTTATGAAAAATATTTTTTTTAATTTCATTAATGTCTTGTATTGTACGCTACACCAATAGGATCTTGCACAACATGCATCCCGGACATGTCTTGCATTACACGTAATCGCGACCTTCCATGATAGCGTGTGTCGTCCGCAATACCGTGTTTTACTAAACAACGATATATTATTATAATATTATTATGAACTAGTCGTTATGAATATTATTAACTAAAATTTGAAATTTATTACATTATTATTCATCTTACACATTTTCTAGAACATGGTTTAAGAACAAAATAAATTTTTTAGGTAAAATAAGTATTTTTTAAAAAATGAAGTTTTGTCGCCTTTTGATGGAACACCCACTTTAAATCTAGTTTTTGACATTTTTATAAGTTCAATTTTACAATATAAAATTATTATTTGTAATCAGGATATAAAATTTAACTTGGATAAAATTTTTCATATTATTCAGATAACTTTCATATTTTAATGAATAGTAAAAACATGCTATATTTTAATTAAAAACAACTTTTTCCATCGTAATAACTTATGTTGTTAAATTATAATATTTAATGGTTTTAAAGTGTAAATATAATATATTTTTACCATTTAATATAATGTATGTCATTAGCATTGATTTTACATTGAATCCGTAGGTTAAATCAATTCCATCTTTTGCAATGTTTTAAACAAAAACGCATTTTCATTCGACAACGAGATTAATATTAATTTAATTTCTGAAACTTCTATGTATTGAATTTGAAGAAATTGATTCCATATTTGGAATCAGTGGGTATAAATTTTGTTAATAGGCTACTTTTTATTTTTGGGAATTTTGAATAGTCACTACGGTAAATTTTATTTACCACACTTAAAGGTAAATTGGGTAATTAAGGGTAAATATAATATTACAAACTTACCCTAACACATGCCAAAATTTATTTTGGATGACTTAAAGTCGACCCATATCACATAAGGGTCGGATTAGATTCATTTTATGGACTTTTGACCATGAAAATAATTTAATTATTATTAAAACCAGAGAAAGTGACAACATTTCACACTCTTAAATATTATAAGTATAATAATTTTAATTTAGTCATAAACATCATAAAACTTCTAAAATGAATAGTATTCATAAATCTAATAAAATTATCTACATCATGATAATTTATTTATATTTTTTAGGGATTAAATAATTATCATTAATTGTGATACATTAATGATGCATAAATTATTTTTTAATTAAAAAATCAGTAATGTAGTTTTTATTGAAATAATAATACCCATTAAAAGCCCAAAAACCGGACCAAAACTTATTTTTAGTGTATATCTATACCATAAGCATCTAATTACCTAATATATAACCGTTAGGAGTCTTATAAAAGTGATTATGACACTTATATTATTTTATTTTAAATGATTCCAAAGTTGTCACCTTCATAATTTAATAAATATAACAATTTAAATATTGTTATTTTAAGATGATAAATTCTAGTAAAAGTATTATTGTGAAATTTAATTGATTTATATTCATCATAGGATTTTATTTTTAATTTTTTTGCAACATATAAGTATATTAAATAATTATACAAAAATGTTGTAGTAATTATTTTATTAAGAGATAAACCAAATTAATGGTTTTAAAAATAATAAAATAAATATTATATGAACTATTTAATGTTCTACAATAATTTTATAGATACATATTTCATTTTATTAATCAATTAATTCTTTTAGTTAGAACATATCTTTTGTATATATTTTATTTAAATTCAAATAAATGAATAGTTTCAAAATTGACACTATTGTTATTTTATAAAAATAACATATTATAAAATTGTTTAAAAGTCACAAAAATATTTAAAAATTATATATTTAAATTTATATGGTATAAAATTTATAAATATCCAATTATGTACAATTCAAAAAAATAAGTAATTTTTTGTTATAATTTAAAATTTAGATTGTTATTACCACAAATAAAATTAAATCGATTAAGTAAGGATAAATCAAGTTGATAATGTGTAAAATAATTTCCTAAAATGTTTAAATTTTATTGGTAGATGATATTACAACCATATATCATAATATATTTTAATATGAGTCATTTTTGGAGGATTTTAAGTGAGGTTAGATTTATTATAAATTAATAGTTTTAAGATTTCCAAAGGTGCACCTTTCCTCCCTTATAAAAGGGCACCTCCTCCCTCTCTTCCTCACACCAATTTGAGCCTTTAAGCTCAGCCAAAACCTGCCCATTTCCCTTATAAAATTCCATAGAAACATCCTAGAGGTCCTGGTATTCTTCAAAGACCAATTTTAGTACCCTAAGAGGAGGATTCAAAGAGGCGTGTCAAAGAAGAGGTAATATCTGTTACCGATTCTTTCAATTTTCTTTCTTCTTAAACATCTTCTTATTTAGTTGTTTAATTATGAAGTAATAACATTAGTATCACTCATATAATGATATGTTATTATAAGTATGAAACAACCATATTTCACCATTTATCTATCCTATGGAAAATGAAATCACCACGCGTGCGTACGTACAGAATACCGTCTCCACGCCGTGGTTTAATCTATTTTCCACCACTACCTTACTTGGATTGGTATAATGGTGAAATTAATAAATATATATGATTATTGTAAAGTGATATTGATTATTTAATATTATACATTCACTTTAATACAATTTGACGATCATGGTAATGATTTAATCGCTCGTGCGTACGTACGGAATACCGTCTCCACGACGTGATAAGATTACTCTCCATGATAACCATTCTAGAATGATTATAAAGTATATATAATAAGTAATCATAAAATATATGACATAATAATGCTACTGTATTTATGTATATATTTATTTATTTCATCTACTTACTTCCATTCAATTCAATAAGGAAACAAAAATAGCGTTCATGCGTACGTACGGCCTACCGTCTCCATGAACGGTGTATTTCATTCCATTTATCGATCTATTATATATATGTATATTATGAATATTTGTTATATATAAATCATTTTTAATATGCTGGAATTATGTAATCATGATCTAAGTAATCATATGAATAATTACAAGTCAAAACACGGACGGCAAATGAAATGATTTTACCTAAAACACTCTTTAACATGGAATTTACAAACGAACGGGTAATTTAAATTCATAAGTGAACCATATATGATATAATAACAATGAATATGATTCTTTAATAAGAAAATGACATTATTTAAATTATTATACAGGATTTTTGGATACGTACGAAGCATATTGGACCCAAGGTAAGGGATAATTTTGCAAATCTCATTTTTTATCCGATATTTCTTATACGTAAGAATATATTGGGGTTATTGTTATCATCCATGTACATGTTTTCTAAAAGTGTTTTAATGTATGTTTAATTTCCTTTTTACCCATTTTGACATTTACTACATGGTATGTAAGGAATCTTTCTTTTATTCACGCTACGAGGTACTTTTTGACCTTTTCGGTAATAGTACGAGAACAATGTTTTTTTAACTTATACGTCACGATTGGATTTTTACGGTTTTATAAAGTCTTGTTTTGATGAAGACTCCTAAAAAATATTTCATGACTATTTTCAAAAAAAATCATTTTCTTTTAAAACTACATGAAATTTTGTAAAAAGAGAATTATTTTGAAGAAGAAAGGATATTTTGCTCAAGAATTCATTTCTAGTGTTTTATCAAAACCATTTTCCATCTAAGATGACATTATTTAATATGTGTATGTTTCAAGTATAATGTATCTATGATTTACATGGTTTCACTTTTCATATGATGAAATGATATCCATTTGTTTTATATGTATTATGTTATGATGGAATGATGTTTATGAAACCCATTTTATTCTTTGGGTTATGACAAATGTTTAAGTTTATTTTGTGGCACAAGTAAGAATGATTTCATTATGAGATGGGTGGGACATATATATCCCTCCAATGAATTAGGTAAAGATTTATATCTCATGATATAGACATGTCTGGAATAGAAAGTTAAACCGGTTCAGTAATAGAGGACTAGAACGAGGAGTGAACTCGATTCAGAAAGGGACTTTGTCCACTAAGATGGTCTTGCCAGCAATGCCTTGAAACTATGGAAATCATTACATGTGTTTATTGGATGACACAATTACATGTTTTATTCCCATGCTATTTTATCATGGTTTATGTTCCATTATGATCTATGCCTTATGTACTTCCATGTTTTATGACGTTGCTCAAGATTTTGATGTTTCAACATTATGTTCATGTTTTTAAGTTCAAATGTATATGATTTGTTTTATTTTATCCATGCTTACCCTTACTGAGCATTTCAGCTCACTCTTTATATGTTTTCTTTCCCCATGATATAAAGAAAGGTTTTAGGTAAGAAAAAAAGGGGAATATCTTTATGGGATATTTTGAATATCTTTCACCATGATTAGAAGATTACGTTCCAAGTTTCCAAAGACACTAAACTATTACGGTCCTTGTGTGTCTGTTTTTGTTATGTAATAAGTATTCCGCAAACGTAATGTAATGTCAATGTACGTCAAGATTTGGGTCTTTACAGATGGTATTTAGAGAATAAAGTCATATTTATAATGAATTTAAGTACTCTAGTAAGGTTTTGGGTAGGTATTGGCCATGCTATATTTGTCAATGTTTGGGAATAAGGGAGGAGAGGAGGCACCCTTTTATATTTGAGGGGAGTTACATGCCTGAAGTCACTTAAACTATTTCAATAGTATATGGTCTAATTCTGGTGAAGGTGGATTCAAATGGAAACATAATTGGCCGTATGAAATTAAAAGGTCTAAATATATTATAAAACAAAAATTAAATTAGTTCTTTTTGTCAATTCATACACATATCACTTATATTAACCTCCATTAAAAATTAAATAACATTAACTATCGTAAACCAATTTACCGTTTTTTATTATTCAATTTGACAAAATATTATGTTGAAAATATTATATTATATTAAATTTTATTATTAAAAATAATTAATAAATTTTACATTATTCCTATTCTATAACTGACAGAAATTCACATTGAAATAGTTGTGAAAAGCAAAACAAAAACTATAGTTCAAAAAATGAATATTTATGATAAAACGATATTTAATTTCATTCCTTTCGATGTAAAAAGTATTACATGAAAATTAAAACATTTCACTGAATTAATATTACATAAATTTCAATATAATTATCAATCAAAAAGTATCTATTTAATTTATTTTCATAATAACACATTACACATAATTTTGTTTTTAGAAAAATGAATTTTATACCAAAAAAATAATCTATCAAAATCTATTATAATGATAAATAATTAGATTATTTATAATTAGAAGATAATAATGTTACATTATTATAAATTAAAATAATGTGAATTTTTAATTACCTGGTTTAGTGAAAATAAATTGCAGTGATTCAAAAATCATTAGTTCTCACTATTTAGTAACAAATAAATCTTTTCTGAGAAATCCTAAAAATTAAACCTAATAAAATATTGAAATAATGATTTTAAAAATAATATTAATTTTTTAAAATCCATTTTAATTTATTTTTAGGAAATTTTATTAATTTTCAAGCACAAAATGCAATAAAAAGTATTTTTGAAGAAAAAATATTTTTGAATCATAAAATATCTTTGCTAAAAATATATTATATAATTATAATGTATTAAAAAATGAATTATATAAAAAATTTATATACTTTTTTTAATGCTTTAGATATTACTATTAATATCACTACTTTAATGACTATGTTTTAATGGTAACATTTAAATTATTTCATTATAGTATATCAGAGTTCCATTAAATCTTAGGGTAGTGTGTGGTGCATGATATTAAAAGCAGTATTATTTTAAAGGAAACTAAAATTTCACAGTGTTAAATTATCCCATGCTGTTATAAATTTCAATATAATAATTTTAATTAATTATTTTCATAATATAACATTTTAATATACTTTTTCATAAATTTAATTTTTATATTAAGACAAGGAATTGTATTACATTGAAAATAAGTAATATTCATACCTTTATAAATGTTACACTTTTGAATGTGTTTCTAGAAGATTAACATAATTATTAATCAATACCTTCCATGAAAAAATTTATATGTAACTTATATTTTATGAGATAGTGGAATTATAAGAAAATATAATTACTTAATAACTTCCAACTCTCTAAGGGATGGTTTCATTTTGATGGATTATTTTAATAATTTTACACTTTTAATTCTAATGATGAATGAATAAGGGGAATTTTTCATCTGCAAGAATTGAAATCAACCATTAATGGATCATATGTTATATAAATACAGGACAAGATATTTATCCTTTTCCAAAAAAATTATAAGTATTTAATGTTACACTCAATATGAATAATCCTTCTTATGAAAAAGAATATATTAATTCCAAAAATATCATTAATAACACCCATAAAAATGTTAAAATAAATTATCCACTAAATTACAATACCAAAATATTATTATTGATTATTTTATGCTTTATCTACTATTTGGTAAATCCTCAAATGTATTTAAAACCAACATAAAAGGATTATGTCAAATGAAAAAAAGGTATATCAAACATGTTTGAAACTAGGGAATAATTAATCTTATTAAGAGAAACCACTTGATATATGATCATTATAACCATATTACCAATATGTGTCCTTGTTTATAACTCTTTTCCCAGTGTGATAAGGTATTTTTCAAAATCCATGAAAAATATAATTATTAATAGTTCTTGAATCAAAAAAATACATGAGATTACAGAAAAATTAATTTCTATAAAAACTCATGTGATTTCATCATAAACAATATTAATTTCATGAGATTAACATTTATCCCTTATCCATTTTCAGTTAAATTACCTTAAATTTTAGGGTAAACATATATTCAGTTCTTCATATGTTTATGTTTTGAATCACTAAACATTGATTACTTATTTCTTTACCATACATTCATATGCCTGATGTTCTTTATTTTTACACAAGACGCAAACTACCATTCCCTTCAAGAACATACTACAATGTTTCATTCAAGAAAAAATACATGAATAAAGTTCCATGAATCCATTCCTTTCATTTAACATATTAATTTTTTCTTGAAACTCAGTTACCATCAAATTCTATTGATTTCCTTTAAAAGATTATGAATTGGATAGTTCTTTTACCATTAATATGTCACTTGGTTCCATATCAGCATGTGATGAAAATGGTTTAGCGATTAATTCCCTTTGTAGGATTTGCATCATCACTCCAATGTAATATTAAATAATTTCTTTGGATTACATATGAAGTTCATAGCAAAATTTTATAATCATGTATAGTTTTCCTCATACTCAACAACACTTTCCTCTACCTTCTAACATAGACTGATGTATCACCGTTCCATTAGAGCTCATTTATCATGAAGAAAATATATTTCATATAATATATCTTTAAAATTGTTTTATTCCATTATCCATATATCCTCTTCCTTTTTTGTATTTTGAATAAATGACCACTGTTGATCACTATCTTAATCTAAAAAATACTACATCAAAATAACCTTCTCTCCTTCATTTCTTTTCAATTAAAGAAATATATTTTAAAGTGACTTGATCTACATTTCAAATATAAATTGATAATATTTAATGTAAAGGATGTTGGTTTCAGCCTCAAGATGCAATCCAACATCAATTATTTATGTATTCAAGAAATAATCTATTCCAATTTGGTATGGTGATTGGCTATAACCTGAGCCAAATGTCTTAATATAGTCAAAATATGATCATATCCAACCCTAGTAATGTTTACCTGGTCCGGTGGTAAATCCCTACATTGATTATGGGGTATCAATTATTATATATTGATTTCATTAGGAATAATTTATAAAAATGGGATACATTATATTATCCCATAAAATTATGAACCCTGGAGTGTGATTCAAAATTTTGTCTAATTTGTGGTGCCCCGAACGGGGAGACACATAACCTCATCTTCAGGACGGTGGGCCAATAGGCCTTAGGAATCCCTCCCTATATGCTAAGGGTATCAGACTATCATCAAGGGTTGAATTATGTGATATTTGGGATACTATACTCAATGGTGGTGATTGTAATTTTTGTAATAGTACCATAACATAGAAGAAGAATTTTAAAAAAATAAACAGAAGAATGAAAATGAATTAATATTAGAATATGAAATAAATAAAATAGTTGTTGTAAAACATCCAATGCAATAACATTACCTATAAAATAATTTATAAGTTATTGGAAGTCAGGAAAAAGTTTACGAGAAAGTTATCCTATAGAAGATCATAAAAGGGAGTACTCCATATCCCCAAAAGAAACACCATCTTCGGGAAAATTGCCACAATATTCCATTTTTAATCCATCCTTAACACATATAAAACCTTGATCACTATGGTCTAGAGCAAGATCCTAGTCCCAGACAAGATATCAGAACCATAAAGTCTACAAGTGTCCTAAGGGGCCTATGTCGTCGGTGAGTATGAACATAATAGGACACAACCAATGTGTTCTTATGTTATATAAATAGAAACCGTGCTCACATATAAATATACATTACCGGCTTTAATCATGCCCAAAATCCACATTAAGCATTTATAGACTTCAACAAACACTAGAGTGGAATAATATACCCATAAACAATCTTACATGAAGAACCCTGATTTCTCATCCACATACATATCACACAACACCTCATTCCATATAATACCTCCATATTCCACATAATTGGGAGTACTGAAAACCAATTAGTACACCTAATACGTGTATGAATATTCCATCATACTTCTATTTGAACAACCATCATTGCCTCAAAATCCCAATTTCCTAATGCACGATGAGATCCATTTCCATAAATGATTAAAATCTCAGCATTATATCAATTTCCTAATGTCATGAGTCATAGAGAGATCTATAATGTCATAATCCTGGAGTATTCTCTATAAATGTAATGATATGCCTTAAACCCCCATGTAATGGTCCCACTCACCATCAACCAATAACATCATCCATCAACATTATGGGGAGACTCAACCCCCATATAATGGTATCACTCACCATCAACCGTGACTTTCTTTGGAGATAACCACCTCAAAAATTGATGGTAAACACCATCCCCTAATACAATAAGTATACAGAGGCCTCCAACCATAATGATTGGTAAACAAAACACCATATGAGTCCTCATATATGTTTATAAGACCCCTATGATGTTATTGACTAATCACAGTGGGTGTAAATCACAAAGATTTCATATTCCACAGAAATTGGCAAGATCATTCCATATGAAAATATCAGCATCCATTTAGTTCATTTTTATCACCATTAGTCTCATCCTTAATATTAGATCACCTCAATTATGATGGTCGACACCATAAAATATATCTCAGCCCATGCCCTTAGCCGACCAAACCTCATTTTTTGAATCCTATTGATCATCATCACCTGCATATCTCAGTCCAATCAGAAAATGTTCTTATAGAACAAATTTTGAAATCTCATAATATATTTAGTTAAATTAAATCCACCGAAATAATCATCCCAACCATATAAAATCCCTAAACATTTCTTAACATTATAAAAGGGGGACGATAATTCCCATCACCACCTCACAACATCAATTAAATTATTTAAATACAAAAATTATTTTATTAAGTGTTTTTTCTCAGAAAACCCACACATGAATATGTAGGTATTGTTCCCAAAGCCCAAGTTTGAATTTTCAGAAAGCTGGGAACCACATACCATAGGCATTTTCGAACTCGTTCATCGAATACTAACCTCTAATCCAAGATGAAAATAGAGAAATTTATATTTTATACAAAAACGCAAAAAAATGGAATGTGGTCTCATATAGAAATAAACTTTCACACACTGATCTAAAATAATAAACAAAAAATGGGTGTCAAGGACTTACTGATATGCTTCCCATACACCCAACTATGTCTATATAATATCTCCAACAATTATGTACCAGAGCAACCTATTTGGTGGAAGGGAAGAACCCCATGGATAGAGGAGGAACAAAAAACGAGAGATAAATAAGGGAGAATAAAGGAAATAAGAGGGATATAGTCATTGGTAATTTAAACCATATTAATGAACCATACATGTTTATCGCGTGGCTAGGTATTTATAGTTTTCACTAACCACATTCCTACTGTGCACCTAGTTCCATGTCTCCAAAAATGTGCTTCTAGATGACATACTCTATAAAAACCAATCCAAACCTCTGAGACAATTCTTATGCCTTAAAATAGTCTTAAAACAACATAATAACATGTTATATTTCTTTAATGTTATATCTGAATCATAGTTTAAAATCTGTCCCATCCACAAAACAAAAAATTCAAATTTACTCTAGAATAGAATACCTTTCAAAAACCCAACACCTTAAAACATAAAAATGTAACAATATAATATCCTTGAGTTATAGGGTATCACATATAGAGGGTATCAAACACACCCATATCAAAAACATCATCCTGGTTTAACCCACTTACTTTGTCAAAGATCGATTCCTTTTATGGATCCCTAACATAAGAATTAACAACCCAATCACTTCGTAATGTGAAACGATATTATGATGGTTCCTCAACCATTCCACAATGATAAATGTCCAACATGATATACCATCATACCTATACCCCTCTAGGTGATCAATCATATCCACATCAAACATGAGAGACACAAGTCTATGCATTGCAACCAATGCACAAAAATCCCGCACTACACAGACACACACCCTCTCTCTCTCTAACGCACACACACACATATATATATATATATATTCATCCCCATAAAAGGTATTGCTGACTACATATCTCACATATTCACACATAAATACCAATTCCAAGAACCTAAATTGTTCATGGTTAATTCAATTAAAAAATGTGCACCTCATGATCCCATGTCAAGAATATCCCAAAACAAAAGGACATACCACACTCATGGAATTCTTCTAAGCATCATCAGATCATTATTCTGATATGACCCTACCAAATCAATAATAGGTACAAGGACTAATGACCAACTAACCATGTATTGACCTCCCTAAAGGGATATAGCAACAACCGGTCACTGACCCCATTGATGGATCTCTCTCTCTCTGTTCCACAATGTACATGCATATTAGAATCTCAACTATCATCCACTGGTACAACTCCTAATCCGACCTTAAATCATTGATTTTAACTGGTAACTAACTCCAAACTAGCCAAGATGAATTCCTGAAAAACCTCCCCATATTCCCCATATGTATGCATGATCGAACTCCATCAGTGGTCTCTCACATAGAGTATGGACATGACCTAACTGCATGCACTAACTGCCCAACATTGATGATCCATTTCTCGGTGGTCTGCTTGAATCTCTTGCTCAAATTCCTTGCTACGACTCCTCATGGAACCATTTTCATCTACTAGAAGAAACACTACCAATATGATCTATATCTACCACCTGACTTTAATAAGTCTATTTCCTTATGTTTCCCTTAGTAATCAGTTAATGATTCACTGCTTCTGAGAAAAAGGTTAACATGAATATATTTACCTGCACCATAATTGAATTCCATAAACCATCCATGAATTTCCATACTATGTAGATGTCATCCCCTAATATAGATGCTGATAAATGGAATATGTTCATTAAAATAACGACACAACACCTGACAGATATATCCCCTTACTGCAAATTCATGAACCCATAGGCTCAATCTACCCCCATTATCTCTAGGAAAAAATGATCAAATAACCCATACCTGAAATCCCTTCATGGTATTCCCTAATTTATATTAGACTATACATGTACAGACCACCATATCATTTTTGAGTCCTCTGAGCATATAAGTTCCTAAATTCACCCTATAATGAGGGGGTCTCTCGAGCGAGCCAAAATAATATACACTGACTCGTTTGAGTTCTATATTTTTTTTTATTCTACCATCACACTAAACAATTAGTTGGTGATGAGTCATGAACTCCCATATTATATATTATAGTAATGGATAATGTCCTTTAAATCCCCTATAAATACTATGTATTACTCATACCATGTTCGTCCTGAGATGCTCATCTAGAAATGACCCAAAATCTACCATATGATGTGGCTGCCCTACATAACTTAGAGAATCTACCTATAACTTATGATCATCCCAACTCTCAGGAAACACATATACTGAATAATATAGAAACACCACATTTATTACATACTGACACAAAAGTGGATTCATTTTAGGTGGTATATTGATGGAGACATTCATTATGTTATATAACAGTATTCACTTTATATACATTAGAAATAGATATATTTGTAACAATAATCACATCTCACCACCCTTAATCATTATTACCACACCCATATCCCTTGCAATCCATCCTCATGGCCCCCACCTACCCATATTCAGTTCAGGAATCACACATCATTCATATCAGATATCATCCGTCGGGAGTGTATGAGTAGAATGCAACCAAATAAATATACATGAAAACAATATGGAACTTTTTTTGACAATTTAATCCACTATTCCAATTACTCTATTCCACCCTACCATATCTCATTCAAAACTACATGTAGTATAACCAAAAGATCACATTTATTCATTTCCAGAACCACATACATGGGATGAATGAGTAGAATTCCACCAAGAAGGTATATAGTAAAATGATCTTTATCATATTATTGAAAATTTAAACATCCAAAACCATTTATATGTATTATAAGTTCAATAAAATAGTCACAAGAATTTTCACATATTATATGAGCCTATATGAATACCATGAGGCCTAAATAATCCACCATTTCAATACTATTACAAGGCTCAAAATCTCATAATCCATTAAAATGACACCCATGTACCCCACTAAAGGGGGAAATAAATAAATAATAATGGTGAAATGAATAATATCAATTTCCAACCACAAGAAACATGGTATCTCTCCCATTCCGGGGACTTCCAGCACAAAAAACACGAGTTTTTTACCTAATTTCTACTTGAACCAAGTCTCTAGTCTACCATATCCCAATTAATAAGATGAAATAAAACATTGATACTATTTGTAACTAGTAAAATTAATTTACCATTTAATACATATTGCTTTTAATTTATAAAGGAAACAGCAACAAAGAACCTTCTTTTCTTCTATTTTTAGCACCCCAACCTTGGATCTAAATTACCTGTGCTATGGGTTAGTGGGTTACTGGGCCTTATGCATACCTCCCATTACACCAAAGGATACTAAAAAGTAAGGAGTTCCTAAAAATGATATTGGGGAGACTATTCCATCTAGCGATGATAGTAATAGTGATAATGATGGTGTAACTAAACGAAATAAACATACAAAATTAAATGGAAGAATGAATATATACTCAATGGAATATAATAAATAAGTTAAATAGTGAAAATATTATACAAAAGAAATATATATACAAATTTACTAAAATATACATGCTATAAATTCACAAAAAAGTTGAAATTAAAGATATCCAATGGTCGATAATATAATGAATTTCTCAAAATGTCCCAAAAAACTATAGATTAGTGAAAAGGGCCACCATAGTCCATCGACAATCCATCCCATAAACCCATGAATCCTTGATCACTATGGTCTAGAGCATGAGCCCGATCCCTAACCTGATCTCAAAACTATAATTTCTAAATGTATCTTAAGGAACTAGTGTAGTGTGTGAGTATAAACTCAATTGGCCACCATCAATGTGGGCCTATATTATATCGATATTTATTGAATTGAATGAATAAAAAACAAATATAAAATTAACCCATCCATAAACTTATATAACAGATATTACTGATGATCAAAAACCAAGAGAAGCATTTACATACTCCTGGTAATGCTGGAGTTGAATGATATATCCCCAACCAGTCATATCAGAAGAACCTTGGTATCTCGTCCACATAAATATCACCCCAAACCTAATGTCATCCGAGGCCCCATACACCACAAAATGGGTCATACCATGTCCCATCATCACACCATATATGTTTATGACAAGTCCATATAACATCCATTCAAATAAACACCATTTCTTCAAGATCCCATCTTTTGAAGACCGATGATCAACGTCACCTACCTATCTCATTGAAACCCAAATATGTTCCCACATAATGAATTTTTCATTAAAATAAATAACATTATTTAATTAAATCCATTTTAATAATTTTACGAACAATTTAATGTTCACAAACCTAGATTAATTTAATTAAACTGGAAAGATCAGTCTCATCAACACCTCACAACATCAATTAAATGATTTAAAGGAAAACCTAAATTTATTAAGGTTTTGACATGGAAAACCCACACATGTGTATTTAGGTACACATATTAGAGAATGTGATTTTTTTGATAAATCAAGGAACCATCAAATTTAGTCTTGTAGGTACTCACTCATTGAATAAAGGGCACTATTTTGTTATGAAATGAGAGAAATTGAGATTTTTGACAAAAATATTTGAAATTGGGAAATTGAGATCAGATTGAAATAACATTCCAAACAGTTAGATAAAATTAGAACGGATGTAATCGGATTCAAGAAATTACATCTACACTTCCAAGGCACCCGGTGATGTACAAATCAAGGCTCAAAGAAGGGGAAACCATTTGAACCTTGGTGGGAGAAGGGATGAACCCCACAACATTATGATGAACTTAAAATAGAATAGAATGAAATGAGAAGAAAATAAATAGAAAAAATGTGACGTTTATAAATTAAACCCCCATTATTTAACCACATAGACTGACCACATGGTTTGGGATACATTGTTAGCACTAACCATGAAGCAACATGCACCTAGTGTTGTGTCGCACATACATTAGTTCTCAAAGCCGCATGCTCCCAAAAATAGGTTTGACTTACGAGACACATACCATTCCATAAAAACCATCTATATACAATTAAATAATAGTTTTAATTCTCATAATTACTCTAAAAATCCCATTTTTAATGTTGGTTCATCCACCAAATGGAAAATACAAATTTAACCTAGAAAAAAGATTGGATCAGAATCTAAGATTTTACACAATACCTAACATAAATTGACATCTTATTCATTAGTAATATTATAATAAAAATATTTTTATTGTTTATATTTTCATTAAATGGGAACAATATTTTAGAATTGATTTGTAATGGTCTTTAATTTGAATCAAAATAAACCAAATAATATCCCCCTAGGATAGTCTACCATGTGTGAAGTCTTTGGCCCACTCATCTTGAACTGGTGGTGATAATGTTAATAACAAATCCTCCCCATTTATATTTAATACTCATAATAAGTATATTTTTTTCTTAGTTATGAATGAACATTGAGGATATATAGGTTACAGGGGTATCTAGGGATTTTCGGAGCTTAGAATCTTTGTAGGTGGAGAAATCCAATGGGCCGCATGGTTAGTAGAAACCATGTGGCGATGGAATGAGGGATAAAGTAGTGTGAGTAGTTTTCCCAAACTATTCTCTTAGGGATTTAGGTCCATTCAAACACTACATACATTTTAGAAAAGTAGTTTTTTATGGTTGTTATAGTTTTCCCCTTAATGTAGTGAAGGGTGCACGGTTGGCACACAATTTGCGCAACCGTGCTTCCATACTATGTGACACATATTTTTTTGAAAACTTCTGAAAACAACCTTATTAAATTGTTTTAACTCATCCTTCCCCCAATTTATTCTCTAGTTGATGTCACCCTCCATTCTCCTATTTTGATATCCCAAACACAACATTCATAGTTTTTGATCTTGAGCTCTGATCTGGTGTTCAATTCCATCATCTTCAATCTCATTGAATATATGAAAATAATATATTAATATCATTTTAGTTGTTCTTCATATATCATCTCATTGATTATGTAATTGAGGTGTAGGATCACAGGCCCTATTTTCATGTTGGTGGTCCATTCTTCAAAATTCTCCATGTATAGGCTAAATTAAAGGCTGATAATATATTAGGAGAGTCATACAAGTATGATATAGGTGGTTTATAAGTTATTACTCATGATTTATTACTTATAATATTTTCCTTTTTTCTACATGTTGGTTTCATCGTGTGTTACCCCTAAATTGAACCTTTCATAAATTGATTACTTTTCATGAAACGTAACGGTCTTATTAATCCATATCGAGATTGACTACCTCAGATAAATCCACCTCATTTGGGGTGCTCTCTTACATGCGTAATTGTATCTAATGAGAATGTTTCCAAAATACTATTGGAGTGTATGCTCTTACTTCTAAATATCAACATCAAATATGAAATGGATGGATGTAGTGTAGTAGAATGTATAACAATATTAAAAATTTAATTGAATTGTGGTGAGAGGTAAACCCACATCACTGATTCTATATTGAACAATGGTTACACCCTTGATGATATTAAATGACAATGGAAAATTTATTATACCTTGCATCATATAAAATCCAATATATTTTTATTGATACGACATAAGGGAATAATGACCCCAAATAAATAAAATTAATGGACATGAAGAACCTTGTCAATTATAATGAATAGGAATGAAGGCCCTTATTTCTATTTTATATATTTGGGCATGGTGACCCTGGGTGCTTAATTCCAAATGGGAATGATGACGCTTAATGGATATAATAAATGGTAATGATGACCCTTAATGAATATATTAAATGGTAAAAATGACCCCTGAACTTGTTATATTAATACTGGCATGGAATCAATCATATAACTGTTTTACATTATGGGAATGAAATCCCTTGTGATACTATATAGACATGGAGTCCCTTGAGATACTATGGGATACTAGTAATGGAGTCCCGTAATGTAATAGTAGGAATGTATTCCATTATAAATTTTATATTGGGCATGGTGTCTTCTATACTAATATGTTACTGGGCATGAAATCCCTTATAAATGTGATACTAGGCATGGAGTCCCACATAATATCATGATACATGGAATTAAATCCCTTATAACTGTAACACTAGTCATGGTGTTTCTTATAAATGTATTAATGGGAATTGTGACCTTTGATACATACTCAGAGTTATTCTAGTATGTCCTAAAGTTGGTAGTGTCAGCCTGGTTTCCATTAATATTCTAGATCCTACCCATTTACAACTATTATAACTAATTTATATTTTTAATATCTTTACACTACCATATTTTATACAGAAATTGGATATTTGTAAGAACCATTCGTGTTGGTCTGCTAAGATTTATCTCACACTGTATCTGAGCCTCATATGGTACTTGGGAATATTACAATCTTGCAACTATGTATAATGGGATGTTTCCTCTAATAGATTCATAAATTATTCAATCACATATGATAACAATTGTAGAAGATGACCAGTCTAGATAATGGGATGCTAGGTTATATTTTCAATTTTTTTTTCCATTTTTATAATAATGTTACCTTTTGTTTTAATCCACATATTCCTTATTTTATAGATACATGACTTACATGATCATTATTTTTATATGATTCAGTCTTAAATTTTCTGTTTATTAATATTGTATGGTTGTTTATATCATCTTATTTTGTTATATATTTTATTACTTATTCCCCTATTATATATTATTAACAATCCATTATGTTTTACTATAGTAAAGAGGGAATAATATCCTCACAGACACACTCTAGGCCCTTGCTTCTAGTCGACAACGTCTTGCAATGGGAGAGATTCTCTTGGGGCCATGGGTTCAACCGGGATCGTGGCATTATTTATTAGAATTAAATTTAGATAATCTATTTAATACATTCCAATGAAAATATGACTTATCTGAGTATCATGTGATGTCAATAGATATTATGAACATGCCTTCCATCTTCAAGGATTTTTTGAATGCAGTATCCATGCCTATCATGATTCCATTGTCATGATATTTATAGGTGACATCATTATGTATTTTCATACTCGGTACGATCATTCCATTCATCCAAAGATATTTTAAATAAAATAAGAGTGAATTGCATATATGAAAGGTTTAGAAAAATTCATTTCTAGATCAACAAGGTTTACTTCTTGGGCCACATTATCTATGTGGTAGGAGTTTCAATAGACCCAGAAAAGGTGAGAGATATGGTTACCTGGGAGAATCATAAGAATGTCTTTGACATATATAGTTTCATAGGAATATATTATTATAACATGCATTTAATACATGACTTCTCATTCAAAGAAGGATCTATTATTTCTCTTACAATGAATGGTGTTATGCTCCTATTGTCAGAAGCGTGCAAGATAGACTTTCAAGGGATGAAAAGAAGGAATACCTTGACACATATTTGGATCCTATCAAAGCCTAGAGGATTCTATATAGTGTTATGTGATGCATTAGGAATTTTACTTGGTGTTTTTCTAATGACGGATGATAGATTCTTTGTGTACAAATCTTGACAGTTAAGGCCTGATGAGAGATATTACCCAGAACATGATCTTGAGTTAAGAACAATTGTATATGCCTTGCATTGTTGGAGGAATTAACAACTATGAGAGTATTTGATGGTTTTTATGGACCACAAGAAACTAGGGTATATATTTAAACATAAAAACATGAATCATAAGAATTGAAAATGGGTATAATATCTACAATCCTTTGACATTGAGCTTTCCTATTAACTTTTGATAGATAATGATGGTGTCTATGTTCTTGAGAAGGAGTATGATTCCAGAAGTTCAAGAGGAGATTAGTGAATGTTAATTTATGGATCAGTTTTATAATATGAAACTAGATGTTCAGGAATATCATGGAATTTCTAAACTTACATCACTATCAGTGGCCTTTTCACATCTAGATAAGGTAATGTTGAGATAGTTTTCAGATCCAGAGGGATTGGTCCTATGAGATGTAATTGCTAGTGAAGACCGACCTCCAGATTGTACAATCGATGATGAAAACATCCTACATATACATGGGAGTATCTAATTTATTAGAGATATTAAGGATGAGACCATTCATTAGTAACATACTAATCTGTGGCCAGTTCAACCATGTATCTTTAAGAGGTATCAGGAAATGCAGTGCCAATATTGGTGGGAAGGTATGAATCATCAAATAAGTGGATTTACCACTAGGTTTTCCTCTTATCAGTAATTGAAGGTAGAGAACTAGTTATCTATAGGATTTCTGAAACTGTTACTGTTCCTATAATAGAAATTAGAAGATGTTGTAGTGTATTTTATCATCAACTTACTGAGGTTGGCTCATGATAGCGATTCAGTTTGGGTAGTTGTGGATCGATTGATGAAAGTTTCCCAAATATGTCTTATCAGGGAGACTTTCTCAGTTCCTGATTAGGGAATATAGAATGTCAATGAGATTATAAAATTTAATAGGTTCATCGAACTATTATTTTAGACAGGGACAATCTCTTCACATTGAGGTTCTGGTCGGGGTTGAAGAAGGATACATTTACACAGGTTCTTCTAAGAACAACCACTCACCCTTAGACCGATTGACAATTCGAATGAACTATACATGTTTTAGAGGACATTTTCTGAGCACTATTCCTTGATTTCAATGGTTATTGGGATAATAATATACCTCCATCACGTTCTTCTATAATATCAATTATTAGGTTATGATACAGATGTAACCTTGTTAGGCCTTCTTCAGTAGGTCTATCCGTTCACCACTATGTTGGTTAGAGTTAGGAGAGGAAATGAAATTGGGTCCTCATATCATTTAGGAGAATTCAAATTAGGTTTATGTAATTAGGAATATGAATTCTACAACCAAATCTAGATAGAAATCTTATGTCGATCTCCTTCAATGACCTCTGAGGTTCATGGTCGGGGATCATGTATTCTTACGAGTATCACGTAGACTTGGTATCATATATATATAGAAGAAATGGAATATGTTGATACACTTTTTAGTCTTGTTTTAGATTCTAGAGATAGTCAATCCATTAGATCAATAGTTTCTACTACCTTATAGGAAATGTTCCTTCACGATGTCTACCTCATTTAACAAATTTTCTAATATCATGACGACCCATATAATACTTTTTATCCATAGGATACTAAGTTAGATGTTGATTCTTTTTTGTGAAGTATCCTTTAAAAATAATTAATAAAATCGTGAAAAATCTATGAGGAGAGTCTATCCATTATGCACAGGAGATATGGCATCATAACCAGGTACATGATGAGAATTGGGAGTGGGAGGCTGATGTACATGCTCAGGGGCCAGTGTTATTATCTGATAGTGTTTCACCACTATTGAAAAGTGAACTGTGGGATATTTTATTTAAGTGATGAAAAATATAAGAACCTTATTTTTTATCAAGTGCAGATTTACTTAGAGGATATAAAGGTTACGAGTAGTGTCTGAGTCATGTTCGGAGCTCAGAACCATATTTGGTGGAGAAAAAATATAGGCCACATGGTTTGTAGAAACCATACAACCTAGCCCACACATTCCCTCAAAACTATGTGGGGATAGATAGTGGTCCCAATTAAGGAACATTTTTTCCCAAATCATTCACCAGGGTCCACACACCTATACAAAAGAGGTTTATATTTTTGAAGAGTTTTTTTCATTATTCGTGGCGTGTTTACCTAACCGTGTAGCCTAACCATGAAATCTATCCCATAATATAGTGAATGGTGAAATATTGGAACAGAGTTATTCAAATCATGAAACCAAAACCATGCGAACACTTTTTTTGGGAATATAAATTAAAAATTCATTAATTAAATGTTTTATCACATCATTCCTCACATTTATTATCTAGAAGACAACACCCTCCATTCTCTTATTTTAACACCCAAATAAAAAATTCATAGATCTTTATCATGAGCTCTAATAGGGTGTCCAATTTACGTGCGACCAGTCCAATTGGTTAGACAAAATTAAAATCTTAATTACTTTTTTTTCATTAGCCATTTCTCTTCGTCGCGATTATGTTATAATATTGTAGGCTCATATGCTCTATTTTTATGGAACTGATTCATTCTTCACATTTCATTCTATAAATGATAAACTAAAAGTTAATACTAGATGAGGAGATCCTTATGAGTAAAAATTAGGTGTTCTATATGTCATTCCTAAATTTTTTTGTTTCATAATTTGATCCATTTTGGAGTCCACTGTTTTACCATGTGTTATGGCTAAATTTGACCTATCATAAATTAGTTTATTTTATTGGAACTTAATTTTCATATTAGAACCCCTTGAGATTGACTTCCATAGATGGAGCCACCACTTCGGGTGTGACCTATTACATGCATAAATCTATTTAATGAGAATGTGGAAAATTCATTTATTGGAGTGTATGTAATTACTTCTAAATTATTGTATTATAAATGAAATTGATGGATGTTGTGTTGCAACACAGATAACACTTATAAATAATTAAATTTAATAGTGGTGTGTGAAAATTCAACACCCCCCAATTTCAAATTCAAAAACATTTACAAAATTTTTGATATTAAATTATTATCATAAATGTATTATACCATGGATTGCATCAAACACATTGGTTATTTATTAATGATACAATACATGGGAATTCCACCCCATTATAAATAAAATGAATGGGAATGATGAACCTTGTAAATTATAATTAATGGTCATGAATACCCTTATTCATGTTTCACATAAATTTTCACGGAAACCCTAGATACAAAATACCAAATGGGCATGATGACCCATAATGAATATATTAATTGGGAATGACGAAACATGAACGTGTAATGTTAATATGGGCATGAGAACCCTCATATAAATGTTATAATTTAAAATAATCTAATCCCTTGTAATACTATATGGTAATTTCGCCCCTTATGGTACTATATGGGAACTTCACCCCTTGTGATACAATGTGATAATGGGCATGTCGTAACTTTCCAAGATGCTGGACCTGGAGTCTCCTATAAATGTGATACTGGGCATGGTGTCCTTTATAATACTCTTATACTTGGAATGGAGTCCCATATAAATGTTATATTGGGCATAAAGACCCCTTGAATATTGCGATACTAGTCACAAAATCCATTATAAATGTGATACTGGGCATCGAGTCCATTACAAATGTGATAACAATAATTGTGACCCTTGACACTTAATGAGAGTTATTCCAACAGGGACCAAAGAAGGTAGTGTCAACCTAGTTTCCCTTCATGAACCAGATCCAACCCATTTAATGTTTTTATTAATACTTTATATTTTTAATATCTAAAAACATCTATAGTGTATAAATATACTTGATATTTATAGAATCCATTTGTGGTGGCCTACTGAGATTTATCTCACACCCCATCCAGACCGCCTTTGGTAATGGAGTAGACATCACACTTATATGTGTGGATAAGGGGAAGCATCCTATTATATATGCATGAAATGTTGAAGGATATATGATTGAATGATTTGATTTTACCATGCAAGAACTTTAGAATTTGGGATATATTTATTCAATTTTTTTGAATGATTTTGTATATAACTAATAATAATTTTTTGTATCCATTTTTTCATACATTATAGATGCATGACATACATGATCACTATTTTTTTATTATTCAATGTTCATTTAATAGTTGACTAGAATTTCATATTTTTTATATCTTCTTCTATTTTTTATCTAATTATGCTGGTTTCTCATCTATTATTATTAACTATCCACTGCATTACACTTTGGAAAAGAGTGCATAGTAAACCTACAGATAAACCATATCCCTTACCACTAGGTGAAAAACTATGGAATTTGGGATATGCTCTTGAGGACAAGTGGCTTACTGAGATCGAGACACTATTGAGTGGCATCTGGGTCTGAGATGTCACATTACCACTTGGTGCATCTATACAATAATGAAATCCACTATTTAGTTTCCATATAATAACATATTTTGATGTATAAAAACATAATATATACATTAAAAAAATTATATTATCTTATTCATAGTCTAATCCTCATAATATATCATAGGTTTATGTTCTCTCATATAAGATTTTCTAAATTTTTTTACCATGTTTCATAGTAAACATACATTGATACTGACTATAAAACAACTCTAGTCACCTTGAGATAATGGTTATTTTCTAATAATCTCATAAAATTCAAGGTATTTAATCCCAAAATATCAAATAGTTTTGTAGCCTTGGGATGCTAGATATATACATGATTCTCACATTATATCAACCAAAATAAAAAAACAAACAATTATAGAGATAAATTTATGATTTCTACTTCTAAATCCTAGATATCATTCAATGATACCTTATTGGTAACATAGGGAAAAAACATAATAAAGGGTGAGTTAAGATTATCTATAAGGGAAAGTATTAAACATAATAAATCATGGAATAAAAACATTATGAATGACATGGAAGAGATAAAAATAATCAAAATGCTATAAAAATAATATAATTAAAAGGGTAATAAATCAATGGATGAAATATTAAGATAATAAATCCCATGAATATGAAAATCTAGTTTCATAATGGTCAAATGAAAAAAATTTGGAATCATAATCACACAATCATGACCTTGAGAAAAATAATCATACATAAATAGGCATGGTGTATGCCAAATAACCAAACCATTTTGTCTCATAAGATCTACTGATAAATATATGGTATATATCAAGCCCATCCAATAATATAATATTTTTATACCATTCATCATTTGAAATAAATGAAGAAAAATTAAATACATAATCAATATAAAAATCCATATTTGATAACAAGAATATGAAATATTATAATTTTCCACATTAAATAAATAGAACAACATGATCATAAGGCATATAGAGTAATATGGTGGATCGTGTCAATAGATTATATCCCCAATATATTATTAGATTCATAAATAGATACTTATATAAGGGAATGTTTTTAAATTATACCTATAATATTTATTCTGGAAAATAACCAATCCACATTGAAATCAATTATATGAAAATATAAAAATTTCCATAATATATAGAATAGTATTTAATTTTAGAATAACCATATGAAATTATAAATAAATCATCAAATAAATGAATATTCATTGCATTGGTAAAATTATTTCATGCGGTAGGAGTTAAAACCAAACATCCATTCATACCATTGGTATAATGTCCTACATCAGATTTCACCCCGAATAGTTTTTTAAATTTTTTTATATAAATTAAAAAATAGGTAAAAAATTAATTTAATTATTTATTGGACAACGGTAAAAATATTCTGGAATTTTTATAATGAAAATAGGGATATGAAAGTAAAATATTCCCTACAAATTTGAAAAAGGGGTTGTTTTTCTTAATAATTTATTTGCATTTTAAGTACACACAAAGTGTAAAATGAAAGGAAAATTTTAAATATCTATTGACAAATAGAGAATATGAAACTAGGAGCAGTAATTGATATAAATATCATATTATTCCTAAATCAAAAACTTAATCATTAAAAATCCAAAATTAGGATGTTATTTAGAAAAAAACCCTAACATTGAACTGATTTTCAATGTATGTGATTTTAACCTGATGTATAATAAATTTAAATTTTTTATAATTATATATTACAACCATATAAATTTTTATAACATCATATATTACCCAATTATAACATTTCAATACATGTTTATAGAAAAAATTATTAAAACATCCATTTTAATGAGTTAGCTCTTTCTTTATCTTGTATGTTTTGGTTTGGTATTTTTGGTTCTTCCAACATGATCAAGATTCCATTAACTAATTAATTTTACTAATATGAAAAATATCATATATATTAATTATTTATATACTTATAATCATCAATGAAATTTTTACATGAAAAAGGATTCACATATCTACATTGAGGTGATAATCCCAACATATAGACGAGCGATGTTATCATTTTTAATTGGTGGAAGGGAAAATATGTAAATTATATATTATAATTACATAATAATAATTATTTCATAAATATCATATATATAAATTATTTATATCTTTATATATATATCCACTTTAAGAGGTGATGAAGAATGAATTACACTGCTACATGGCGACGATAAACCATTCATACACAACATCAATGTATTTGTTTTCCGCGTGATGGAAATGATGTGGAAAATTCTTGTACCTTACTAATAATATTATATATGTATATTTATGATAAATAAGTATCTATTTTCTGATCAATTAAATAGATCATTATGATGTTTATGAAGAAATTAACTTGGAAGAGTCTGTAAATATTGTTACTTCTTCTATGAGGGAATTTCTTTTTCTTACTACATAATCCATCATATGATGGTATTAGGAGAAGAAGTAAATATTTAAAATAAATTTAAGTTTGTGAATATGGTTTTTTGAAATGGATTTTAATAGATATAGTGCTCTTTTTAGTGAATAATGGAGTAGAGGAGAAGCCCATTTACATGTGAGGGAGAGACACAAATGGTATTACTTAATAGAATTCAATAATATAATCCCACATTATGTGAAAGTGTTTCCAAATGAACAATTATTATATGTTATAATATTATAATCACTTAATATTTTCAATCAATTAAAATAAAAAATAATTGTGAGGAATTAAAACAATAATATCTTTTTTTAACACCGTGGTAAATCTGTTTTAACCTTAATCATTGTAACAACATTTTAATGTTTTCTTCAATTCATTTAGAATAAAATGCGTTATCCATATTTAATTATATTAATTATTATTATTTTATATATTGAATAAAATGTACATGATTTATCATCTCTAGATGGATGTAATTTACATTAAAACAAGTTCCCAAAACAGAACAAAAATAGTTTTTAGAAAAAAATTAATTTAAAACATAAAATAGAATTTTCAGTAATTTATGCCTTATAAACATTGTTATATCAATAATAAAATATATTATTGATTATATATTTTGTAAATTTCATTACAATAAATAATAATTAATTTATTAATTAATTTATTAATATAAAAATACACTTTACATATAAAAATATTCTTTTGCAAAATTATTTTTAGCCCAATAATTATATTATATCAAAATAAATTATAATATAGATTATTATCTGATGATTAATTATATTATATATAAAAAATGGATACTCATATTACTTTTGTAAAATATTAATCAAATAATTCTGATTTACACATCCTAATTTTAATAAAAATAATTTTTTTTCTAAACACTATTTTTTTTTCAGTATTCGGTAAATAATAAATATTTTATTTAAAATATCAAAAATTAATTTATGAAAATATTAACATGATTATTTCAGAGGTTATATTATTTCATTAAAATAAAATATCTATTAACAGTGAAAATTAATAATAATTTTAAATAAAAAATGAAATAAAAACCAGTTTTGAAGAAAATATATTTTTGAAACAGAAAATATATATACAGAAAATTTAGTAAGTATTTATAATGAATTAGTGAAAACATTGTAATAATAAATAATCTACAGACATATTTTTTATTATTTGGTTATTATAATTCATATAACTAATTTAACAAACATGTTATAAATATCATATTTAAATAATATTATCACACTATATCACAGTTCCCCTAATGATCGAGGTTATGTGTCGTGAAATCTACTGAATAAATTAATAATATAAATGAAAATTAAATATTGGGTTTTTAAGGAAGCTATGTATTTTCACCTATACTTTATTCATCTATGTAGATACAGTTTTGAGATTCCTTTAGAGTCGTATATATATCATAAGATTGTTCTGGCGGTTAGCATCATCTCTGTTGATGATAGAGGTCGTAGGATGTCTCTCAATAATTTTTATAATGAAAAATACATAAATTAAGAAAGTGACAGATCTGACTACACTTAATGTACACAATTTTAATTTTATGTTCTTCATTTCATGTCAATTTAAAGATGGAATATTCATCATCATATTATGTTTAATCGAGTCCAATAATGATTTTTGGATCCTCAAAAAACCATCATATTTGTGATTAAAAAAAGGGAATTGATGGTGTTGTCTTATTGAGTTTTTTTCTAGAACCCTACACATACACCATTATGGATATGAAACTTCATTATCAAATAATTAGGAAATTGAAAGAGGTCCATTAACTAAGGGTGGGATTTCATAGCCAAACATTAATGGGAAGATAACATTTAAGATATACCATAGTCTTACTTTAGTTAATTTTTAATATTACCATGTACATAATCTACACAATCGGTGGTTACTCTTTGGGCTGAAAATGTATGTCCTAAATTGATAATCATTTTATTACATATGTTATTATGTTAACATGGTTGTCTTACTATTTTCATTCCATATTATATTCTTATGTTTTTATATATATTATTTATCAATTTATAAGATGGTTTAAATATTAATATCATATTCTATTTATTATATACATTTGCATATCCTCACTAATCAGACGCATCTTTCATATGTGGTGTTGTATAAGTTGTTAAATGACATTCCCTGATTTGGAACTTGGGTGGAACATGGCTTAAGTGACATTACAATTTTTTAAAATGAACCATATTATAAAATATATCATAATAATATTATGTAATATGGACCAAATAAAGGCGAATAAAAGAATTAAAATTTATTAATTAAAGAATGAAAAAGAAGGAATTCTGTTTCAATATTAAAGATAATTGTATTTTATTATATTTTATTTGAGAAATATTATGAAATTTATTTAATGAGGAAAAAAATAAATGAAATATGTTAACACATTTTATGTGAAATAATCTTAATTTTCTAAAAATGAATATTTTTATATCACATAACTAAAAAAATATACATTTTTTACATTTACAATATTTTATAATATTCTATAAAGGATATCATATAAGAGACCGAACTACTTTTTTTACAAAGTACAAAGTTCAAAATGGTTGTATTGAAAATTTAATGTTGTAAATATTGGGAAAATACATGAGAATCATTTTACTATGGTCTTGAATATATTTTGATTGAATTTAACGGATCATTAAATAGAGAATATGTTTTCATATATATTTTTAAATTGGTAAAAAATTTCATATGTATATTGATTATCAACATTCAAATATTCTAATCATGGGAAAATCATTTTAATGTAGACTGGGAGGATAGTAAAACATTTAAACAAAAATTTAAATATGTTTATTTTAATTCCAATATATAGAAAATAAAATAAAAAAAAATTCTAACATTGTATTAATATTATAGATGACTTTCCAGTTTTGGATGAAGAGAAAAATTGATGCCTCTTAAAGGTAGATTACATATCATAAGAGATTTTAGTTTCATCATCACATTCTTGAAAGAAAATAACATTGATTTTTTGATGAAACATTGAATATATGATAATGTATCATGTTTATATAATTCCATATTAATGAAAAAAATTACAATGAGGAATTAAGATATTGATGTTCTAAAAAATGTAATATCATAGTTGAGGTACAAAAATAAGATCAATGGTACACATATGCAATAGTGAAATACACTAGCTAATTGTTTTGATATAAATAATGTCATCATCATTTACATTTATGTGTTTTTAGTTTTCATACATGTGGGTAGTGAACCCAATACCTTATAAAGGTAGTGATCCTTAGTGAAGATTGAATTCCCTAAAAATAAAATGCTAAAAATGTATTAATGGATGTTTTATAAAAGTACTTCAGTTACTATATACCATGATTAGACAATACATTAGAGGTGATCCAAGTAAATATTAGTAGTTTTTGTCCTCAATATAATATCATAATTGTATGTACATATTAAAATTACGATAATAAGAAGGGATCATTCGTTTTCCATCTAATTTTTTTTCATAATTAGATTATATGATATTTATGATGTATAAATTTTCCACATCAACCCTTACCCCTAATAAGAGTTTAAATAATATATTATAGACCTACAAAATATTAACCAATAGATTATTAATAATGTTATTGTATTTACCAACCTAAAATTGTATTGATGAAACTATATCCTAATAATCACATGACCTCAGAAGCACCTCCCTATATGCTAGATGCATCCAACCACTGGAAATAATTTAGGATCAATTCTGAGGATACTATACTCACAATAAATGTATCATCAATTATGATGGAATGATCATGCATTGATCAACCCCATATATGAGTGTACACATATGCAACAGAAACCATGATATGAAAAGAGTATGTAAGAATATATCCAAACATCCCAATAAATAAAAAACAGAGATGATCCTATAAATAGAAAAAAATTAAGTATAATGAAACTCTACTATAACGTCCACCATCATCTTATCCCATATCAAAATACTATTAGTTTTCCCCATCCTAATCCTATATACATCGTTTTATCAACCTATAACCAGGAATGAGATATATAAATTAAATATAGTTCATATACCTGCAAGGAGAAATACATATAATAAGGGTCTCATAATGTGCCCATAATTGATTTTTTGAAATAAATTTGTATGAAGAATGAAACTCTGTAAATATATTACACAACATATAATAATGTTAGATGATTAATCATCTTCTAACCATGAAACTGTGAAACTTAAATTTATATAAATCGACCAACATTAGAAGTGTATGTCACCCCATGCTATATATCAAAACACATACCTTGTAACATTGGTAGGGTGTCTTAACATTCCACGATCACAACCATATCACTTTGGGTAGGGTCTATACCAAACCTCACATACATCATACCAATACTTAACCACTAAATTCCCTCAATGTGTAGGTTCCTATAATCACATCCTATAATAATTACTTCTCACTCTATATATTCCATTATAGAAACCTATAAATCAGGGTGATACCTACAATCATGATCTTTAACACTACCCTATCACTGAAGGTTTTATCTAATATCAGATTCCAAACAATTACACAGTCACACAGGTTAGGGTCTCCCAATGAAATCCATGAATAATACCCACTCATTCAGGGATGTCCATGCCCATTACCTCTCACTCATGAAAGGGATTAAAGTCAATATATTGACCACCACCCCCTTACTAAGGGTGGTGTCTTAGAATCACATCATGGAACAATTCCATTCCACTAATGGGGGATTATTCTAGAACCCTCTCACTCATGTAGTGTACAAAAAACCATCCAAATCATCCACTATCAGATCACATCCATTCAAAGAAAATAATAATAATAATTTTAGCGTAAATGATTTCATATACACACCTTTTCTCACAAACAATCACTTTATATTTCAATTCTACACATGGAATAATCCCATAAATTCCTATCCCACAACCACATGTGATTCTATAATGAAATTTCCTAATATATTTACGAACAATGTATTATTAACATAACATTACTATCTAAAATCCTATAATAGTATCAAATATTATTTTTTGACTCACTAAATCCATCATCAACCATACCATTCGTGTAAAGATATCCACTTGAATTTTAGGACTAATTATAAACAATTACTTTGAATGAAAAATCACATTCATTACCACATGGTGAACCAGAAACCCATATGCTCTATGTAGACTTCATCTCAAGAGGTCGAGTCTAATTTTCATACATATATAATATAAACTCCATTGATTTAATCCACACATACCATGGAAGTAAAATTATCTCAAGGACTGTTAGAAAATCATTTCCAAGTCATCAAGATATTAACCATGACCTATGATTTGTACCCATCTCAGTCTCTGATTAGTGATATCTAAATATATGACTTAAAAAGAAACCCTCTACATCAACCAACAAAAAAACCTGATGGACTTATTTTGAACATCATTAATTGTGAGGATTACCCAACATAAGGGGTTAATCGTAACCATAAGTGATTCATATTTCCATATCATCCATATTCTATAAGTCCATTCCCATCATGCATACTAAATTTCTCTTAAAAGAACCACCCTAGGATATCTCTAACTCATATTAGGTCCCAAGTGCTATCATGGTCCTATCACTTCTTAACATGAATACTCCAACACATAGAGTTAAGGAACTGAGTGGTTCTAAGTAACTAAACATGAAACAATGCAATTATTCAATGTCTAGAATTCCAAATGTATCACTATTTCTATAGCAAGAACACTCTACCTAACATTCCAAATTACATTAACATTAAAAATGAAATTGTAATCAAATTCCATGAATAAAAATACCTTTGATTATGTAATATAGGGAATAACTACCACATTATTGAATTATCCCCTCAAACCACATCCTCTAATCCTTGGCCAAATATGATCCAAGACAGAAAAATATCTCTCTATGCTAAGAGCACATATCTCATCCACATTTCTCAAATAATTAATTATAATAATTCCCAATTAATTTGAAAATATAATCTATAATGTAATATTTCTCTTAAAACCCATTGGATGACAAAAACATGTCAATACCATGACTATCTTCCAGATAATATTTTATGACCCAACACTAAAACCACTATAACAACAATAACTATCATTGGAAACCTGAAAATTAAGTAATTTAATCCAAATAAATTAAATTTATTAAAAAAATATTTATAATATATAACTAAAGAAAAATGCTGATTGAAAATATGTGTTAATAATCTCTAATGTATTCTATAAAAAACATGAAATATATCCCCTATTTGGGAAAATTCTACCATGTTCTTATGGAATCTTCACATAATACCTAGCCCCAAAACCTTAACAAATTAGGGATGAGAATTGATAAAAATAAAAGTGGAGGAAGAGGATATCATTCCTTTTAAATTCCAGGAAAAATGTTCCAAAAACATCCCTATAATAGTGTGTCCCATGGAAGATGGAATAGGGAAGGTCTGACCAAATATACCATCGTTATAACAACATGTTTTATTATGAGTTGAGAAATTTAGAGGAAATTTAATTTTTTTCAATTGGGAATGAATGAAGTTACATTTTTAATTTTTCGTCTTAGGTGGATCATCACTACCTGAAAGATGAGTATCACACCATGATAATTAGTTGACTGAGGAATCATTCCATATAAAAGGAGTCTATATGCTCAATGTGAATTATGTAGAACCATGACCAATTAGTGTCATGGTGTGGTTTATTTTTTATTAGTTATTTTAATAAGGATAAATCACTTTGATGAGGGTCATGAAATATCTAAAGGTGTCTAGTAGTGATGACTAACCTTACATATGAAATTTTGTAAAAAGAAATTAACCTTATATATTTTATCAATCCACAATGATGGTTTCATGCCATGATATCCCTTATATATTAGATCTCTCGTTGGACACGGTGTCACTCCATGACGACCCATATGTATTGGAAATCCAATAAAGGAAAAAATCCTTATATTTGGAGGAAAATTCCAAGTGATTGTTTCCTAAGATGAAAGTAGAAAATTAATTATATCTAATTTCTATAATTTATTGACAAAGGCAGGCCATTCAATAAACTTTAGGGTCACATTGTGACAAATATTTTTATGATATGGATGTGGGGAAGATATTAGCTATGGAAATATAATTTAGTTTGAAAGAGGGAAGCCAAACTATAATGGATTAGATTACATGTTGTTTGGTTATTCTTGAAGGATGTATTCCATCACATAACCCAAGGGGATGCCCCATTATGAGTTTCAGTTTGGGGTATTGTGTCCTAATAGTTTGGGTCAGACCATGATGTTGCATTTTTATGTTTTTTAAAATGTTCGGGAAAAATGTTATTTTAGTAATTTAAATTAGAAATCGTATTGGGGTTTCCTCTTTTTTTAAAGTTGAATCCAAATAAAGGGTGAATTCCTATCCCCACATTGGTGAGGTGTGTTTTTATTAAAATAGAATGAAGTTTTTAGGATTGTTCTTCATCTTCTCCCTTACATCATATTTTTCTTTATTTAGAAATAATTTAGTAAATACAAGCAATGGCCTCATTCAATTCAACGGGATTATGGGGCGATCAAGATGATTTAATGGCTATTTTCTTCATAGGATTACTATGGAATACCATGAGATGTGTATATTCAATTTATTGAGATTTTAACAATAAAATGTCACTTGATAAGTTCTCTTTTTTTATTCAACGTTGATTGGAATTGAATAACTAATTGTAAATTGTTATAATTAATTATTTTGGTGATTTGTTTTGAGATACGGGATTTATTTTTATAATGAGAGTGAAAAAGGAATAAAATTTCCTAGAGGGTATGTTTACTCTCTATTTGAGATTATTATTAAATATAATTCTGAAACATATGCATGTACATGAATGATTGTGCATGCCTAAATTATAATATGACATTGAATAAAAGGGATAGGTACCAAGAGAATAACCAATAAATGGTGAGATGATATTCATCATCCTAGACATAGTGAGTGGGATTTATTAACATGAGTATCTTGGGATATCATGGATACTAGGTCTCCAATGGTAAGATAGTGTAGGTTGAGTTTATGAGAGGCTTGAGATTGGCCTTGGGTTTTGTGATGAATTGTGAATATAATATTCAATTTTCCGTGGGATAATTATGTGAGTATAGGGGGCATAAAGCATATATTAATGGATTAGATGACATAAATCTCACACATGATGCGGAACAACATCTTGGTGGTGGATTGCATACCTGTTATGAATGATGAGAGAGATACGACCTCAAGGGTTAGACGAGGTATAATATGAGTGGTTTCCACCGGTTTATTTTATTCGGGGATATATTAAAGAATATTTAAGATATGAGATGTTCATTTATCATTAGAGTTTTGTTGAAGACCTAACATGGGGTTACTAGGAGGATTTTCATGAGATATCATAGGATGTTATGTGGTTAGGGAAGAGGGTTACGATGCATAAAATGGAAGGGTATTGGACTAGAATATTAATGCCTATATTATGAAGATCCTATAATATATGGTGTCATTATAGGGTAATAAGTCTATATTGGTATTGATGATTGTGAATGCCGAGATTCTAAAACCCAATATATACCTTTATAGATAGGATTATAGTTCCAATAGGCTCGATATATTGTGTTTGTCTGACGGATGTAGTCTTGAAGAGATTATAATATAGGGATAGAAGGGTGATGAGAAATGATTCAAGATGTGGGGTAAGATAATAAGTGATTAGCACCTTGGAGGTTAATTGTATAGAAAGTGGAGTGGGTTGTGATGTCATTTTATTTTACTATGTAGGATTTATGTATTTGTGTATTCTTGATAATGTGATTTGATTATTATCCTCACCTTGATTGTGATTATATTTCAAGGGCCATAAATTATGTGATAATGATGTGATGTGGCCATATATGTGTGGCCTCTCCCAATGTGAGCAGGTTTTTCCAAATAGTCAATGGATTTATAAGTTATTAGTCCATGGTGTCATATGTTAGGATACTAGATTCATTTCCACACGATGAGTGAGATGGGTTTTTAAGGACACTTTCTAAATTGTGAAGGAAGTGATCAATGGGAAGTTGTTTAGGTTATTACTTAATGTATAGACTAACCATTCATGAAAATGTAACACCCATTCTTCAATTTTGGTAACTGAAATATTCATTATAATTTAACTATATTATGGTACGCATTTTGGTAATTTTATAACCAAAAAATTAATATTTTATAGGATCAATATTGATTTTGAACATTCTATGTTGGGATAATCGTATAATGAATTATTGATATTTTCCCGAGAAAATGAATTTTTATAAATAACTAACTTTTTAATATTTTAATAATTTCATTCAAATTTATAAAAATATGTAATAAAATATAGAATAAATTTTACATTTACTACAAATTTTCAAAAAATAATGTTAAAATCATTTAGAAGGAAAAATGATTTATCTTTTTAGAGAAATGTTTTAACTAAACAATTTATTATCAATTAAAATAATATCTATTCATGAATTATTTTAATTAAATATTAATATTATATATTCAATAAATTAAATTAAAATTAATCTAATAGAGTTTACAAAGAAAATATTTGGGATATAATCATCTTATACATGAGAAATGAATTTTTCCAAAAACCATTTCATTGATTTCTATATATTAATTTCAAATCAATTCATCTAAATTTTATTAATTTAAATTAGTTTTTTTTCCAAATATGAAATCCAAATTTAAAAATTTTGGTAAATAGGTCAATTTCATTTTTGGAGACAATGAATAGTAATAGTGGTAAACATTTATTAATATGATAATGGTTAAATGGGGTGAATGGGAATAAACAAAAAATTTACGGCATAAAAAGGCCGAAAACATTTCTAAAATCCATTGGATGATCATATATAGACAATATCCATCTAATATTTTAAATTGTAAATTTTTTTCCACATTACATGATTAAGATATAAAATATTTAATAATATTTCAAGTATTTACTAGATTTACAACCTCTTAACTTATAAAAGGGTACCCCTTTCTACTATTATTCACAAGATCTAAGAATCATTTCTCAAAAAATACTTTCAAAAGTACAATAATGTATTCATAAAATTACTGATATCTCATTTGATTCCCATATACCAGCCTTAGATGTCATAATGTGTAATCTAAATGAAATCTCTCAAAGAAGAGATAGTCGTCTTAATCCACACTTTCTAAAGTTATATCATATTATCCCCCTAGAATTTTTTTTCCATACGATAAATAATTACATAAATTTCATAAACATTGTAAAATTTTATTCAACCAATAGATAAATATTTATCCACATTTTTAATATCGAATGATAAATTAAATCGTTACCCACATGTATGTGAAGACTATAATCTCTGTATAGTGATGTAGTTTATTTTACCTTATAACAGATCATTACTAGACATAATTATGGATTTAGTGATTATATAGGATTACTAAGACATAAATATAATCCTATAATGATAAAATATTATTTACCCTCATTTTATTCTCATCATTAGTAAATGAAAAAAATGTTCCTTAATACGTAAACACTATCATCTCAATGAACAATGTAATTTATTATTAATTAATTTTATAGACTATTCTAAAACAATATATAATGATAAAATATAATATTTATATCATTATTTATATTTTTAAAAATAATTAATCCACTATCATGATTTAATAAAAGATAAATCCAAACAGAAGTACATATTAAAAATATAATAGTCAACACACAAAATGATGATGTAAAGTAAGTATTGTTAATTAATATCTAATGATATTTTATAAGATAAAAGTATATATTTTTAAAAGTATTAATATGGTTAGTTTATTAGTGAGTAAGAATTATTAATTCATTATGCTTTAAGAAGTAACACATGTTACTATGCTGAGAAAAAATTTATGATAGTTATATTTTTATCTCATATTATTTGAGGATTTTTTATGTTCATATAATACAGTGGAATTTTATAATAACTTAATCTTTTAAACACCATATATTTTTTTATTCTTTATTTTTTTGTTGGTTGCATGATTATTTTCTATTTCACCTATTTTTGGGCCAATGATCAACATGTTAGTTATATTTAAATGATATTGATTGTAACTATTAATTTAGTCGAGAATATTGTTCCTCAATATACATGTTCTTATTGTGGATTTCACGAATTTTCATTAAAATAAAAGGACTATTTAAAGTCATTTTCAACTAAATTTGACATTAATAAAAAGAAATTAATAAGGAATTTTCTAATTATTTTTCAAATAAAGTATTTATTTTCCTTATTTATAAAAATGTGAAAGGAATTTTTTAATTTATACACCATGAAAATATTTTTTCTCCATTATGACCATTATTATTTATTCATATTCTTATAAATGATTCTATTTTTCTTTAATGAAAATATTATTCTTGGAATTTATATTTTTAAATAAAAATATATTATTATATCAAAAGATTTATATAAATTTTTAAAGTTATTTATATCATTGTAATGACATAATGATACATGTAAGATATTATTTATGATTATCTAATATATTATTTCTAATTTTTAAAAGGATTATTTTTAATAAAAAATATATTTTTTTGATGAAACTATGGTCTTATCTCACTATATTCTGATACATTGTTATATGTTCATTAACATTCTTATTATCATATTCTTTATCACTCTCCAAATTGTTTTATATCATAGATTTATGTGATATCATTTACACTACATTAATATATTATTATTTATATACCTTTTTAATATATGTTGTTAGTTTAATAATGATTATTAATAATTCTATTTCATTTATTGGGGATATATTCTATATTCTTCATTCAACATGGATAATTTTTTTATGACGAAATTTTTGAATGAATTATGTTCATCATTAAATATATGAGTAATGAATTAGATGTCTATGTGACAGATGAGTCTAAATTATAAATAGCCCTCAATTAATTGATAGTCCGAACAAAAAAATAGGCACTCTATATTAGATAGTTAGTGGGTTTAAACATAAATATTTTTCATTAATTCTTGTATAAGGTGTTGACTATAATATTCATGCTATCTTGGTTTAGGAAATGATAATAAGTCCAAGAATGTCAAGAATTGAGCAATTAATTTATTAGAAATTCAAATTACATTATCTTCATGATTATTATTTTGACATTATCCCTGTATTTAATTTTAACCCATGTTTTTGATTGATTGGATTGTGTTTTGATTACATACTCTACCATATTGACTATTCCTTGTTTAATCATGATAGAATCCATTGTACATAACCCTTATTGATTATTTCATCTCACCATTTATTATTATTTCTTTCCCCAAGACATGAAAAAATGTTCATTCAATTATATTCATGGTATTTAATTATATTTATTTATTTATGTTTTAATAGTTCAAATTAAAATTGTGAATCAAATATGTAAGACAATTTATAAGACTTTTAATCAAGGTGATCCTTCAAAATTTAATCCCTTGTGTCTTCTACTATTGAAATAATGTAAATAGTTTCTCTTGGTTAATGGTGTTGTGGTTTTTACAATTGGTATCAAATGAAATTTATAAGAAGCTTTGGAACTATATTTTAAATGAGCATCTCTAAATTGAAAAATATTATAATATATTGGGGTATTTTAGAACTTTTAGAATCATATAGTTTTTTATTAAGGGTAAATAATCAAGATGAATGTTTTCAAATTCAGTGTGTTCTATTTTTTAATGATGTATCATTTTTTAATGAAGGGAATCAAAAATAGTGGTAAATTTTTGGATACCCATGCCCAGAAATATAATCAATCTAGTGTTATAGATAATTAAATCATGGACATCAGTGGAAAGAGTCATTATTTAATGATGAATAACCATGCCTATATTGAGAAATATGTTATTCTACAGTATGATTCCATTATGTTGGATAAGTAAATCTAATAGAATCTCCCATATTTAAATTGAACAATAAATTCAATGGTATACTAATAATGGATTAATTCCATTGAAAATATATTTATACCCTTTGGATGTAATGAATTGGAAAAGGTTATTCTATTAGTGTATTTGTTTAAATGAGATTCCATTAAATAGTATTCATTGATCAATAATACTAGAGAGTAAGATGGAATATTAATTATGGAATGGAGAAATTTTTATATGATATTATTTGAGAAATTATTTCCTCATGATTAGTGAGATGAAATATAGATGATATTCCTTACATTAATGTAGAATGAATAATATTGTGTTTTAGAGTATGTGGATAACTTTATTATATTATCCAGACATGATGCAGAGTAATACAATAACCTATAATGAAATATTAATAATTTCATTGATGTTATTATGATTATTCCGAAATAGAACAATTTCTAATAAAATTACTCTTATGTTGATATAATAGAAATTTCCTTCAAAATAGAGAAAAAAATCACTAGATCATAAATTTTAATGGTTAACTATGAAAACATGAGTGTATATGAGAACCATGCCAAAAAATTTGAATCCAATAAAAAGAATGAAAATATGATATTTCAAATGTGTCATAATTATGGGAGGAAACACCCATTTAATATCTTAATAAGAACATGAGTATCATTAATGTGTGAAGAAAAGTGTAGTAAGTATCATTAATGAAAGTTGAAATGGAAACCATTCGTATCGAGTTCTTCAATTAAAAATAGATTGGAAATTATTCAATCTATTGTTCCATGAACAAAGGACCCTCCCAAAAAAATTCCTAATGGTATAAGGTCATGATTTTTCAAGTACAATAGTTGAGGTTGAAGTTCATGATGATTTGAAAGTAGGAAATTATATTATAAAATAAATGTTACATAATGATTCTTTTTATTCAAGATGTTTTCAGCCTTTTATTTGATCAATATGTTATAAGACTATTATTTCATTCCGTAGTAGTCTATGAAGTGGATTATCATTCCATTCACATTGTGGGAGCCTTATTGTAGCACAGATATTCTAGTATGTCCCTATTATAATTCCTAGATATTCCATATTTACAAAAATGATTGTTATAACTGTGATTTAGTTTGACATAATCATTAGGATATATAATATTTAATATATATATATATTTCTATGATAAGGATAATACGATCCGTGAAGGATATGTGGAATCCATTGTCCTTATTGGTGAAGATTTATAATCCTTTTGGCATCTGGATCCACCTCCAGTAATGAAATTCTTGGTATAGAAGAGTAGATGTGATCTACAAATAGGAAAGTTATACTTGAAATATAGGATGTTCCCATTGTGTAGGAATTCAATGATGTGTTTACTAAAGTACAACATAAAAATCAATCAGAGTGTGATGTTTATTTTCCCATTGATAAAATCCCTAATGAAAAACCTATATATAAGACTCCCTATAGGATTAACAGAGTAGAATAAATGGAACATAATAATTAACTCTAAGATTTGTGTGAAAAGCTATTTATACAGAATAATGATTCTCTACGGGGAGAACCTATTCATTTTATTAAGAAGAAAGATGGTTCTATGGGGTTATATATCCATTATAGTGATATCAATGACATCCCTTTAAATAAAAATTATTATCTTACCCTTATTATTTTATTTTTGCATCATATTCATGGTGATAAATATTTTCCAATTATTTATCATCATTATGGGTATCATCATCTATGTATAAAGAAGGAATATATTCCAAATAGATAATTTCATATGAGATATTGACATTATGAATCTACAGTAATTCCATTTAGATCGATTAATGCCCCGATTGTTTTCATGTATATGATAAATATATTACTCCTTGATTATATATAAAAATTTATTATTTTACTTATGGTTGTAATCTTGGTATAATTTTAAAACTATGTTGAGAAATATAGTCATTTTTCAATCATTCTTGGGTCTGTTAGAGAAAATTAGATATATATAAATTATTGAAAATATGAAATATGGGTTTAAGAAGATATTTATCATGGGAATAATTTTTTAAGGAATGAATATTTATATATACTTGAAAGTTAAATGTAGTTATGGAATTGATAACAGAAATGAAAATCACTAACTAAGGTTGTTTCTACATTAATAGGTTAATATCAACGATTTGTTCAAAATATTTCTTAATTAGAAAACCTATTAACCATGTTGACAGATAATGGTTTTATGTTCATAGGATAATTAATGGATGTTGAATTTATCATTATGAAGGGTTATATTTATTATATTTTGTTGTTAATTATCTGAGTGATATAAATGTGTCCTTATTTAGAATAATTGGGTTTTTTCCAATGCATCAATGTAGTTAAATATCGATGAATTGGATTATCCAACCCATGAACATTAGTTGGAAGCTATAAGGATTACAATAAATACATGGAGGCATTAACTTTATGTTATTTTTTTAATTATATATAGATCATGAAAGTGTGAAATATATATTTTTATATAAAGATAAAAATATAAGGGACTCTTTTTGTCTTGAACTACCCAAGGATTTTGACTTCAAGATGCAATACCACACATAGAATGAAAATAAGGTGGTTGATGTATTGACTAGGAAAGACCATATTCTATTGATAAAAAGAAGGATTGAAATAAGATCCTATATTCAGGGATTTAATATAGGTAGATATGGATTCATTATATAAGGGGAAAATAAAATCTATTTCCATTTATTTCCAAGCCATATGTAAAAGAAAAAATAAACTTTTTCCCATCCTAATGAAAAATTCATTAAAAATGTATCCAAATATTTAAATTATGGGTAATTTGTAAAATTCATCTATAAAGACAGTATAATGAAATTTGTAATGTTATTATGTGTTCTATCTAAAAATAATCTAAGAATATAATTATTAAATGAAGTTCATAGATAAAATTTGCCTATACATCATAGTATCACTAAAATACATTGGGATTTGTAGGAACTTTTTTATAGGATAATATGAAATGGGAAATTACATAATGTTTAAAATGATTATTGAATTTTCAATAGGTAAAGGATGAGTGAAAATATATTAATGGTGTCATGAATCCTCTACTAATTATAATATGGAAATGGGATGATATTAATATGGGGATAGTAATAGTATTTCGAAAGACTCTAAGAAAAAAAGATGGAATATAGGGTTTTTGATCACATTATAGGGCCACCCATTTTATTGATATAAAGGATGATATAATTATTGATCACCTCATAAAGATCTATATTAATGATATTATAAAAATCCATGGTCCATCTACTTCAACTGTATCAAATTGTGAGTTTTGAATTACATCAAAATTAAGGAGGAGTCTTTAGATGGCACTCAACATTGAGCTACATTTTAGAATCTCCTTTCATCCTCAAAATAGATAGGAAGTTTGGTAGGACTATTTAGAAATTATTAGATGAGTCAATAAAATAAAAAATAATCTTTCAAGGAATTTGGGATCATAATTCACATTTTCTTCAATTCATATATAATAATTTCTTTAATTGATGAATTCAAACTCCATCATATAATGAAATGTAGGGAAATAATTTTCGTACTCCATCATGGTGGGATGATGTTAGTGAAAGAAAGATTATATAACTAGATATTATGGAACAGATAATGGGGAATGTGAATAACATTCATAATAATATTATGGAAGGTCAGTTTATATGAAATATATTTTTCTATAATCAAATGATGGATTCATATTTTCAAGTGGGAGATCATGTATTATTGAAGGTATATCCATTGAGTGGTGTTATATGTTTTAATAAGAAAGTGAAAATATGATATAGGTATGTCAAAAATATTGAAATATTTTATATAATTAGATATATTGATTACCATTGTTAATTCATCCTAGCCTCTCCAATGTTTATGATGTGTTACATATCTCATTGTCAAGGAATAATGTTCCCCACCCAATGCATGTGTGTTGGAAAATTGATATGGAACATGATTTATCGTATTGTAATGATCCAATCCTTATTCATAACACTTTAGAAAATGTTTTGTGGAATAAAATGACCCGACCTATGTTGTTATATTTGAGAAATAATAAAACATAAGAGATAACATGGGAAATAGAGGTAGTAATGGTGAATTAATCACTCATTTATTTAGGAAGTGATATTCATGAAAGCTTCAATGGTGAATTTTTTGAATTAGAATAATATTTAACACCCAAAAATAAATTATTTTATGTGAACATGGTATTTATAGGAAATTATTATACCATTAATTTTTTTATATTTTATAGAACAAAATTTATAAATTTATTTCAATGATATTGATTTTGAACTTACTATGTAAAAATATGTCTCGAATGAATTTTGTAAATTTTTCCTTAGAAATGATTTTTTTATAATATAAATTGTATTATATAAATAATTTATTTTTTATTTAAAAAAATATTCTAGAATATATATAATTAATCATAAATTAATTATCAACTGGTTATGAATAAATATTAATCATTTAGAAGTAAAAAATAGTATTTTATTTTTCATAAAAATATATTTAATCTCATAATATATTTATAAATTAAAATAATATATATTGATGAATGATTTTAATGAAAATTTTAGATTACATATTAAATAAAAAATTATACATTCGTCAAATTGAGGATACTAGGAAAAGAGTTTGACTAAAATAATTTTATGCATGAAAAATGCACTTCTTAAAAATTATTTTCATCATGTTTATGGGTTTATATTGAAATTAATATATTATAATTATAGGATTTTAATTTTAAGAAATTGTTTGTAAATTTTAAAATGGAATATCCAAATTATATAAATATTCAAAATTCAATTTTGTTCATATTGAAAAATAATCGGGGTAAAAATTCATTAATACCTTAAAGGTTGGAATTGATTAAAATGGGGATACACTATAATGATAATGGTTAAAATGACCAAAATATATGATGATTTTTTTTTTCAAATCTAATTTTTACCTAATCACATCAATCTATAAATTTATCACAATTTTGATCCACTAGACTTGAGTAATTAATTAAATATATAATTATATTTCAATTGTTTACAAGAATACAACCCACCTAACATCTAAAAAGAAATCACCCTCAACTATTATTCTCAAAAATTGATCCATATATCTCATACAAATCCTAAAAAAATACTATCCATGATTCCTGAACAAGATAGTATTTATTTTTATTTCTTCTACGAATACTATCACATGAAGGCTTAACATTAAGAATAATATAGCCTCTCAAAGAAGATGTAATATTCCTAACCAAAAATTTCATAATTTTTTTCATATTATAACTCCATAATATATATTATATCTAAATAAATAATTAATTACGAATAATAAATATACTAATATTTTATTATGATTATGTAACTACATTTATCAACCTCCTTTCAATCAAAAAATAAATAAAAGGATCCCCCATTCGTATGTGTTTACAATTATCTCCACATAGAAATGTTGTTAAATTAGAATCACCATTATATATATATATTTGATTTAGTTTTTATTATAAATTGATAAAATATTATTTATCATTCTTTAATAATTTTTATTAGAAAATGAAATGAACTTTCATGAATATATATAAATTACTATCTCCATAAATAATGTACTTTTTTCATTACCTCCTTCAATGTAATATTACAAAACAATATATCATGAATTAATATTATATTAATATAATGATTACTATTATTTTAATAACGAAAACATGACCATGATCTATGAACCCATAATAACTATCAAAAGCCTAAATGAAAAACCAAATAGTTAACACATTTAATGATGTTGTTAATTAAGAATTGTTAATTAATAAGTGATGAGATGTTACAATCAAATTATATATGGTATCATAAGTATATTTATATTATGATTGATTGAAAATTATAAAATCATAATATAGGAGGATCAAATATTATTGAAAAATCATAGACCAATGGTAAGTGATTTCTGTTACAATATATTGTTCATTCGAGATTGTTTATGATCAAATTTCCCTTGGGTAAGTTATATGATCCTAAAATATTAAAATAAATTGATTTTAGTCTTACCAAGTCATTTTTAGGTTTATTTTGTTAATTTTATGTTATTATATTTTTATATCTATAATAAAAAATAATTTTCATGTAAGGGATACTAATTTTATCTCTTCATTTCGTTAGGAATATTTTTCTCCATTAACATGTTCTTATTATTGTTTTTAGATTTTTATTCATTAAAATAAAATTATTATATGAATTAATTTTAAATAAGAAAATAATTTATTAAAAAATATTTACAATACATATGTCAAATTTTTATTTTCTAAAATGGTATTTTTAACTTTATTTTCATTAGTATGAAATGAATCATTTATAACCACATAAAAATTGAAAAAAATTCATAACCACAATAAAAATAATTCTCGATTTATAATCCTCTAAAATTTTCTATGGTTCAATAGATAAAATTACAATTTATAGTTTTTAATAGAAAATAAAATGGTATTGTTGTCTTAAAGGAAATTAAAGTGATTATGAAAGTGATTTACAACTTCATTCTTACAAAAAGTTGAAAGGAAATTATTTTTTAATGTTTTGATTATATATTATAATATATTTATGAAATTATTGGTTTTAATAAAAAAATAATTAATAATCTGATTATGGTCATCTTTCATCTTTTATTTTGTTATTTTTTCTCAAGTCATTAACATTCTCATGATCACATTCCATATCACTCTCCATCATTTAAATGGACATTATATTATCCTCCATAAACTTATTTTATGTATCATGGATTTATACAATATCATTTATATTTGATTTCTTTTTTATTAAAGGGGAAACATTTCAATATATAGTGTTATTTGAAGGAAATATACTATGGAATTTAATTCATTATCATGGGAATTTTTTTTTGTTCTTGATATACTACATAAAATTTTTAATATGTAATTTATTTAGAGAATTAATTATTTTAATCATTTAATACATGATAAAGGATTTGAGTCACAAGACATAGCTGAGTCATGTCTATTGATAACCCCTCGATGCATCCAAAGGTTTCAAGAGATAAAAAAAGATTGACATATTAGATGGTTATCATGTTTAAAATTACACATTTATTATGTATTTCTTATCTGAGGCCTTCATCATATGATTAGTGATATATTGGATGAGGCCTTGATTTTAATATCATGAATGTAAATAATTATTAAAATACATTATAGAGAATTTAGATTCCATTTCCCATTTGATTCTAGTGGGGATATTAGCCCCGGATATACTTTTAACATAGGTAATTTATTGATTAGAAAGTGTTTTGACTATCCAATATTCCATATTGATTATGAAATATATTCTCATGATATCATCCATTGTAAATAACCCTTACATAGTATATGAGCTCACCAATTATAAATTTTTATTTTGATAGGATATTAATAATGATTACTAGAATGAATTTTAATGATTAATGAATATTTCTTATGTTGTGTTTTTATATTTACTATTTATTATTGGAGTAAAGTATTTATCTTTTTTTCTTGTACTATTTAAATAATTAATCCTATATAGTGATTTACCTTTTATCTTATAAAAATTTATGATTGTAAAAATGGTTACGGGTTACTGGAGACATAATTATTATGGAAAAGGTACAAAAATAATTGTATATTGAGTGAAAAGGTATTGGTCATGTTTTTATTGTGAGGCACAATCCTAATAGAGATGTTAGTGGTCCATAATTAGTATGAAACTATTCCCTAAGGCCTTGTGTATGGGTCAATATAGTTGAATAATGTGACTTATTCTCTATTGATAGCTATGTAGGTATGGTTAGCTGTCTTGGTAGCTTAGTTAGCGCATGATGACATATTTTAGAAGATTGTGTGAAATTTTTTATATTATTGACGTAAATCCAGAAAACACTTATATAGGATTTCATATATTCGTTAAAAATTATGTGACCCATGTTAGATATTTTTTCAAAACGTACATCACTACTTCAAATTGGGGCTTTAACTTCTCTATTTAATTTGTTTTATCAGTGCTTAAAAAGTGGAGATATTGAACGAAATATTAAAAGGTGGTTTTTAACAGAACTAAAAATGAACTATTAATGGAACCCTTTAACAATGCCAAAAAGTGCGGATAAAGGCACCCTTTATCAATGTATTTTTAGTGATTTTAAAGGGTGAATTTGACATGTCTTTTAAGAACTATTAAAGGGTCCATTTAATAGTGATTTTAAAGGATATATTTAAACATCATATAAAAAATCACTATTAAAAATATGGGAAAATAATTATTTTTAACCCACACCACCACCTTTATCAGAACTTATATCCCCCTTTGTTAGTACTTTTCACTACCCATCCACATACACACTCCCCACCAACTTTCTCAGTGCGAGAAGGCTACCCCATATTATTCGGTGTACATTTATTTGATTCATGGACATCTCTTATCCTACTGAAGCTCTTTACCACTATCCATTGCATGATATGATGTATATTTAACAACATTTATAATTGTACCACCCATAGATTATGGTGATTTTTTCCCAATTAATTTAATATTTTCATATTATTCACTTCACGCAACACTGAAAATAGATTTTCACAATGTCAAACATCAATTTCACACTGAGGAAAAATGGAATTTTTTATATGCTATACTAACATGTCATACATTACACAGAACAACATTGATAGTGTACATTACACATAATATCATCCTTCCATGATGGTTGACATAACATACACGACTGAGTGTTAACTAACTATAAAAAATTATTAAAAATATTATTATAATGTAATATAACATATATGTTAATTTGATAGATATTAAATAATTTCAACTAAGTTATGAAAATATTTTGCTCACCAAAAAGTAATATGAATTCATAGGGTACTGATAGATGAGTATGAAAAATGATTGAATTTAAATAACAATATTATTATATTCACAATCCTATTTTAACTTATTAAATTATATTAAGTAAAATTGGTATTTTATATTAATTAAATATATATGTTATATAATCAATGAAATATATTTAATATTCACCAATATATTTTATATACATAAGACAAGAACAAACCCAATTTTATGCATAAATATATATTATTTCAATAAAATAAGTTTAACCACCTTTTAATGGAGAAACCATTGTAAATAAATTTTTTTGAACTTTTATCGATTTAATATGTCAAAATATAATTTATACTTGGAACACCTAAAAAATTGGTTAAGAATTTTTTTGGGTATTTTTAATAACGGTTTTATCTTTTAATGAATAACTAAAAATAGTATATTTTATTTGAAAACTGATTTTTCATTTAATTTATCTATAATGTTAAATTAGATTTATAAATGTATTAATAGTTTATTTAGATAATATTTTTAACAATTAATACAATTTAGGCATTTTTAATCAAGTTCACATTGAAATTGTATATAAAAACATAAAAATAATTTGACCATTCTTACTTTAAAAACCTGCAGTGTCTTCCTTGAAATGGAATTAATTTTAAATTAATATATTCCACTTATATGATTATAATTTGGAAAATTTGATTCCATATTTTGAATATAATTAATTAATAATTTATAATATGTTCAACATTGTTTTGGACTAAAATATTAGTGAATGTAATTAAAATTAATTACATCATTTTGGAGAAAACTATTGTTAACAAAGTACAATAACCGTAATTTTATGACCCAAAACACCCTAGACACTTGTTCAACACCCATTGGTTATATTTTTATTATATAATGAATTGTATATACCTTGGTACATTAATGTATCTACATTAAATGTGAAAAACATGGGTGAAATTCCCTCATGAAATATTTACAAGAGTACTACTCCTCCTCCACTATAAACGGGAACTATATCTACCCATACCTCACACCTCAAAAACCATTTATTCTAAGAAAATATCATCCAACTTAGCATCCATAAAAACCTCCATTCGACCTTGAATCCATGTATTGGGAATAAAACTGCAATGGAATCTTTTTTTCACAAACCTGTAGGAGTTACCTGATTAAGAGGTAATTATTTTTTCAAGCACATTTCTTTATTTTAATTATTCACCCCCTAAAATTTCATTATCATATTCTTTTGTGAGAAAAATAAATTATAATAAATATAATATAATGTTTTTATAATAATATTTTCTACTAAAATTACACAGACCACCATCTATTAGATATTGAACATATAGTTTCGGTGTATGGTGAACTAATAACACATGAAATGATGATTGTTTATTTTTTTTATTTACCACCAATCATAGTGACCTTTATGATGTAAAATATATTTATATATTCCATATATAAAATTTTTATTTCTTAAATATTATTAATTCTTTTTCAAAAAAACATCTCTTTAAATTAGATTGGGTGTTAATATGATAATCTCATTTGAGTATGTGTGAACGACCACCCCTCAAAGCAATGTGATTCATTCCACCACCACATGGAATGTATTAAGGATGGGATTAGTGAACATATATGATATATATAATATTTACATGATAATAAATGATATACATATATATATATATTACATTTACAAACTTTCATTCAATGTGATAATAAAATCATAAACCACATTAATGAATACGTACAGCTTACTGTCTCTATGAAATGTGTATTAAATTTGGTGCATATTTATGATATAAATTATTATAATATGACTATAGTTGATAAAATTATATTTATATCATTTTTTACATTCTGTAATCACTGTATAAGTATAAGGACCAAATATAAAATCAATTAAAACACATGTGAAAAACAAAGAGAATATTACCAAATTAGAAACCATAATATTTCATTATTAACATGTGGGTAGTATAAGTCCATAATTAAAATATATATACTATTATTTTGAAAAATATATATAAGAAACTTATATTTATAATACATGATTTTTCAATGGGAACGAACGAGAGTCTAGACACAAGTAAGGGGAATTTCTTCTCACTTATAATTTATGTGAGATACATGTTATGTTCCCCAGTCTATACATATGGGTGGTGTGTGTAAATAACTTTATTTTATTATAATTATATCACACATAAATTTATGGGTGTTTACATTTCCCCTTTATGACACTTCATTTAGGGGGTTCAAATTTCAAAAGATACCCAATAGATAAAACATTTCTATGACAATTTTCCTTCTTTGAGACTAATGCTTTGTTATGCACCTAAAATATATATTCAAGGTGTATATACATCACTTTTTTATAGAATTAATATAAATATTTTCATGAGGTTATATGATTCATGTGATTTTATTTTTAGAGAGTATGAAACCATGTTACCAAATTATAAGTGTTTTTTGAGACAATCTGATTGCTTTTAAAGACTGTTTATGTTTTTTCTTACTTAAATAAAATATTATTATCAATCTCACAAGAACAGTCATAATTTTCCATATCCTATATTATTTCATGATACATTCATTTATGGGTACCACGTTCCAATCTTTTGTACATTATATAGTTAATAAATTATTTTTAAGGAAGCCCGAATCTACCCTATCTTTAATCGAAAATATATGTTTTATAAAATTTATTTCCAAGATTATTATTCCACTATATCTAGAAGAAATTTTAACCCTTTTGGTATTTTACCAATCTCTTAAAAGAAATATTCTTGTCTCTTTCTGAGACAAGGATCTTTTCTACCCTTTTTAACATTCAAAATAAATGTTATTTTTACATCGTATGACTTCTATGGATTTGCCCATTATTCCTTTTTAGAAAATGTTTCTAAAATATATATTCAATTATAATAGTTTTAAAAAAAATTTATAGATTATTTTATATGTTTTCAGGAATAATTATTTTCAAAAATTTTCATGCTAATTTTATATGTTTTCAAAAAAATGGGTTTCAAAACATTATCAAGCTTACATTAATGTTTTTCATTGTATTCTAAATGAATAATGTTTTAATGTGTTTTGAAAATTATATCATTGTTTTTCTAAGAAATATATATTCCAAATTATTTGAGGTCATCTATATGAGTTTTCGAATCTATTTTCAATGAATTTTTTTAATAAAGGTTTTATGCTAAAAAATGATTTTTCAATGAATAAAGGATATCGTACATAAGAAATTTTTAAAAATATAGTTAAAAATTATTTCTCAACTGGGATAACATGCATTGGTTCCACTCATTACATTTTGAGTAAATTACTCAAATATTCAATTCATAATAATTCTTATAATGGATTATCTTTTGATTGCATGATGTTATAAAACCCATTTATCTTTCATGTTTTATATTATTTTTGAAACCCACTTATTTTCACAGGTTATTTTTAGAATGAAATTATTGTAAAACCTATCTATTTCCAGAAGTTATGATATGGTTACATTTTTATGATACCAATTTAATTTCATGGGTTATTATATGTTTATTTATGATCTTGTGGAACATGTATGTAATAATTAATTTTATTATTGGTGGGATGAAATGTCCATAAAATTTATTGGGTAATGTTTTATATCTCATGAAATATACTATGATGGTAAGAGGAGTAAACTCGTGGTACTATGACATTCTTGGGAATAAACCATGACTACTAGGATGGACAGTGATAGTGAACCATGACTATTATGATAGTGTGAGGAGTGAACTCATGCTACTTAGATAGCCATGTGAATGAAAAATTACCAAAATTATGGAATTTTAAGTGATTCCATGGATACTATGGAAATCAATATTTGACTTTTTTTATTCACAGTTCAATGTTTTATTCCTATGTTATTATTTCATGGCTTAGGCTCCCAATTTCATTATGATTCATGTCTTATGAATTTCCAATAATTATGCAATGATCTTTGTTAAGATCATTTATATGTAGGGTATGATCTTTTATTTTCATTATCACATTCTCATACCCTTTTGATAATTTTTATTCTTACTTGACTCCCTTGATTACCCTTACTGATAATTTGATCTCATACATTAAATGTTTCCTTTCCGCCAGGTTATGATGATATATACTATGTATGACATTTATATGAAGGGTGATAGTCAATAAGATCTTAGTAGGAGATGATGTAACTCACATATGTTTTAGTGTTTTCTTTAAAATGCACTATACCAACTAAAATATTTCAGTGTTTGTTTTTATAATGCTTATGTATTCAAAAAAATTATATAATGTTATTGATTAAAAAAAAGAGGGTTGTTATTGTTGGTATCAGAGAAAATTTATATTTAATCATTGGAAACTAGTATTATAAAATCATACTGAGATCCATATGTATATTTCTAATTACATGTCTTGGTATGTATCTAAGGATAAGTTTAAAGATGAATTAACATTTTGGAGAATGTCCTGGAGTTTTGGTAAAAGATAAATTGAATGGTTCCTTGAAATACATTCTTCTCTGGATACTATATGTGGATGTGGGTCTGGAACAAATGTACCTAGGGTTAAAAACTCAAAAATGTTGTTCTGGTATTGACTTTGGGAAATATGTTACATGACAACGGACCTTTCTGCACATTTGGTTTGAAAGTCTTGAGGGATATACTTTGGGAATTCACAAACCATTCATGAGCCATCATGAAGGATTTAGACAAAAGTGAGCTCTGCATAACCCAGGATAAACCCAATGTTTCATATATTATGAAAGGTTTCATAATTTAGAAATCCAATATTTTAATATTTTCTTTTCTATGTGGTTTTTATTATTATTTATTCTCACACTATGCTCCTGGTTTAATTCAATTGCAGGTACTAGAATGAACTGGATTAATTTCGAATGTGATTGTAGATTTTCTAATTTGATGTCATGTGGGATGATAAATGGATTGAATGATGACATGATCATTCCTAATAAGGATTCATGGAGAATTTTTAATAACGATTACCTTAACAAACTCTTGGAATCTCCAAGGATTAGAAACAATTATTTCACTATGAGATCAGGTAAAAGAGACAATAGAATAAAGAATATTATTTTCATTCGTTTCAATATTGTGAAAGAATCATATAATTGGATGTCATATAGTTAAAAGACGGTTTTTTCACATTATAATAGAATGGAATAATGAATATGACTATGAGTGAAAGCTGAAGAGTTCAGTTAATGGAATGTGTGTGAATTTTGTCCTCCCAAATTCGTTATTCATGGTTAATTGTTTTAAGTGTGGAGGAAAGGTCATAATGAAACCCAATGTACCAAGTGGAATATACATGAAGAGAATCAGTGAGGTGGTGTGATTAATGGATACATTGTTTATGATGATGAGACTACAGATGAAATGTGAACAAATATATGTATTATTGTAAATGGATTATGGATGAAGTAATCAAAAATATTTATGTATTTGGATTCAAAAGTTATGAATGAGGAAATCTACAATTATTTATTTAATTTTTCTTTTTTCACTTAGTATTTACATGTTTATGGTCTACTCATAATGTGATTTAATGAAAAGATAATATATTGACTTAAGGAAGGTTACCCTTAATATGTTCATTACGATGTGATAATGTGGGATGGATAAAGATATTTGTGATATGAATAATTAAAATAGATAGTATTTATTACCATGGAACTAAGGACTTTTTTATCGATGGTTTATGCTACCACTAATGAAGTTTACAACATTATTTTATTTATGGAGTAAATCTAATATACACTAGAATAATGTAGTGTGCTTGTTTTAAAAAATAATTTATGTTAATTCATGTTTTTAACATGTTTCAAGAGAATATATCATGAGTCTATTCACAGGTTTGTTATGGGAAAACCTAGAGTAAAATTTTTATATACAACAGAATCAATTTTAATATTATTTCGTGACTCTCTTTCAATTTTTTCTTCTTCATATTTGTGAAGGTTTATAAGGATAAACGATCATGAAATGTTTATATTAAACTTCAGTGGAAGTATTTGTGGGCTGAGATTGGGTTCAAAACCATGGTTAAAGGGATATTTAGTGATTAAACTTATTCGTCCATATAATATATTATACTTTTGTGGTTTTAAAAAAACGACATGATATATGTCGGGTGACAACTAATCAATCCCGACATGGCCATTGGTCTTGAACCCATGACTTTAGGACGATAATGGTTTCAATCCAACCACTAGACTATGAGATGTCCTAGTTAATGTATAATTATTTTTTCTGAATAAATATTTACGATGAACCAGTAGTGTTACTATTATTTTTATTGAATAATTCAAGATGAAATTTTTAATGGATATGTAGTTAGAATTTTTATTCCTTTATGGGCCATAAGATCCATTTGAAGCATATTTTAGTGATTTATTTATCAAATTTAATTTCTAGACATAAATTTCATAAGGTAATGGATTTACTATAATTTTATAAAATTACAACCCAAGAATGAAATTTTTTTAAATAAATATATCAATAATTACTCAACGTTCGGAAACTGATCAACAAAACAAATTGTTTTCATAATACCTTGATTTTCATTATGCTTATGTCCTTTTAAATCATCACAAATTTATAAGATTGAGGCCAAAAAAATTACTTTGATATTTCAATTATGTATGATTTATGACCTAAGTCAGTCCCGATAATTATTAGTTCTTTACTTCCATATCCAATATTTACTTCCAACCCATGTTCTTTTATATGTAAACATAGTTATATGTTTATTTGGGTAACCATTATGGTTCCAAATATTCCATAGTAAGAGAAGATTTATTCTACATTTGTATGATGTCGGTTTCTATGAATGAAACATTCATTTGTTAAAACTTTTATAACATAGGATGATTTCATGGGAAAAATACATTTTACAGTCGTAGAATGTAGCACCCTGAGATTTTGGTTAATTTTTTTCGATTTAATATAGTATTTGGATATTAATTATTTCATGAAACACTAATAATATTTTTTCTTTAAATAAAAAATTCCATTCGCATGTTTAAAAATTGGAATATGTTACACTCAATACCAATGTGGATTATGTTACTCGGAACAACAAGGATAACATATATTACATGCAAGATTGAACTTCCTCGATGGTCTGCATAACACCCATGACCAACTGTTACCCAGTTGTATTTTATTATTAAAATTATTATTATAATGGAATATGACATAGAAATTTATTTGATTGACATTAAATAGTTTTAACTAAATTATGAAAATATTTGGTTTTCAAAAATATAATTTCAAATCATAGATTACCAATTGATGAATATGGAAACCAATTGAATATAAAAGAATATATTATTATAGTCACATCGTTATTCTAAAATGGTAAATTAAATTAATTAAAATTGGTATGTTATATTAATATAATAAAAATTTTATATAATCAATCAAATATTTTTTATATTCGTCCAATAGATTTGATAGACATAAGATAAGAACAAACCAATCTTTATGCAGAAAAACCTATTTTTTATAAAGATAGTTTTAACCCCATTTAATGGTGAACCAATTTAAAATAAAATTTTTAGAACATAATTATATTTAATATATTAAAATAAATTTATATTTTTATAAATGTTTTAATAGTAAATTTAGAAAATAAATTTACCAATTAGTCAAATTTATTTCATTGGAACCACTTTCCATTGAAATTTGATAGAAAAAACTATCAAATGTTTGATCATTTTAACTTTAAAAACCTGTTGTGTCGTCCCGATAGAGGGATTGATTTTAAATTAATTTCGGACACTTATTTGATTATAATTTGAAAAAATGGATTAAATAATTGGTATAATAATAATTTATAATATATAATAAGGTCAGCATTGTTTTTCAAAATAAAATTGAGTGGAAATAATAAAAATTAATTACATCAGATAAACAAAAATAGGTTAATAATGTAGTAAACCTTAAAATTAAGAGCCAAAACGACCTATAAACAAGTACAAAACCAATTGGATGTTCTTATTTATAACCTATAAAAAATATTATCTACCTTGGTCCATTATTGGTTCCAATTTCAACATGGAAAATGACGGCTGAATTCTCTCTTCCAATATTTATAGGAGTGGCACTCTTCCTCCACTATAAAAGGCCACCACATCTACCCATTCCTCACTCCTATAAATCATATAATGGTCATACATGATCTGTAAACATTTCCTCCCAAAAAATCTACCTTATGAATTTAATCCAAACTTTGTCAATACATACATTAATGTAAGCATTTTGGAACAAACCAAAATGTGTTACCTAATTAAGGGATAATGTCTTCTCTCAAGCATCATTCCTTTATTTTCTCTCTTCACCAACTACACCCTATTTATTCCATTATTGTGTAAAATAACTAGTTTCAAAAATATAGTAGTATTTTTTAAAAAAAATATTTCTACCTATAACTACACACACCTCTATCTAATGGATATTGAGTATATTGTTTCTATGTATGGCGAACTACTGCCTCGCAAAGTAATGATTTTTCATTTTTCATTTACCACCTATAATGGTGGTAATTATGATGAAATTTTATTTATATAACTTATATATTGTATTAATTATATATTAAAACATCTTTATTTATTTTTGAACACACACTCCTTTACATTCCATTTGGTGTTAATATGATAATCTCGTTTGAGGATGAGTTGACTATCGCCCCCTCAAAGCGATGTTATTTTTTTACAGAAGACATTGAATGTCATAGGGATGGGTTTAGAGAAAATGTATTATAAATATGATATATTATTTCTAATGTAATAATTGTACATAATATATATACACAAACATATATATCATTTACATACTTTCTTTCAATACAATAATAAAAACGGAATAAACATTCAAGCTTATGTACAACTTTCTATCTCCATGAACGCTGTATTCAATTTCATAATTAGTTATGATATAAATTATTATAATATGAATATAATGGATATTGTTGATATTTAAATAAATTTTTATATTCTTCAATCATGATATATGTATAATTATCAAAGATATAACAAATTAAGACACATGGGGAAAACCAATCGAATATTACCTGTAGTGAAAAATTAACATAGGATCCTTAACAAGAAGGTAATATAAAGTCATAATAACGCCTTATATGGTTTTTTATTAGAATATTATTTTGTAAAATATTTATTATAGACCTATATTTTTTATACAAGTGTTTTGAACAAGTACGAACAGGAGTCAAGACACAATGTAAGGGGAATTTCATCTCACATTTAAATTCCATGAGATATATATCATGTTCACCACTAATTTTTTTATTGTATGTACTAACCATTATTGTATTCTTGTAATGTCATACATAAATTTTTGGGTATTCAAATGTCACTTTTAGGATCCTCCCTTCATGGCGTTTATGTTTTAAAAGGTACCAAATCAGTAAAATTGTTTTGCCTCAGTTTTCCTTCTTTGAGAATGATGTTTTCTTATGGACCAAAAATCATTATTTTATGGGTATAAAATTATGTTTGAAAAATAATGAATGTAAATATTTTCATGATATTATAATATTAAATTAATTTAATTTTTTTATAGTATTATCCCATGTTACCAATTTATAATATTTTATTGAGACAATCTCATCACATTTCGAGATTGTTTATTTTAATGATTACATTAATGAAATATTATTATCCCTAAATCTAGAAAACTAATGAGTTCACTTATCCTCTATTATTTCATGATATATTCATGTATTTTTACCATTTTATACTGTTTAGTACATAATATCGTGAATAAATTTTTTTAAGGAATCTCGAATTTACACTCTCCTCAATCAAAAAATCTATGCTTTCTAAAAAGGGTATTAAATAATATTATACTATAATATTTAAAAGACATTTATAACCCTTTATAACATTTTTTAAATATATTGAATATAATATTCGGTATCGTTATGAATAGGAAACTTTATATCCTTTCTTAAATTAAAAATGAATGTTCATTTGATATCACACGACATGTACGAATTTACCTGTCATGATTTCATCAAATATACATTTTAATTTTTAAAAGGTTAAACTTTAAAAAATTTATTTAATGATATTTTAATTGAAACAAGTTTTCAAAAATTATTCATAGTTATTTTATATGTTTTCAAGAAAAAGGGTTCTCAATACGTTTTCATGATTATTCTTTATGTTTTCAAGTATAATGATTTTAAAACAACTTGAATCTTTGATTAATGGTTTTCAATGTGATTTATAAGAATTAGGATTTTAATGTGTTTTGAAACATATATTATAAAATTTCATGATAAAATGTTTTCAAAATTATTTCAGGTTTTCTATATTTGTTTTCAAATCTGTAACAAAAGAAAAATGTTTTCAAAATGTTTTATTTTATTAAAATAATTTTTCAATAAAGAAATGAATTTTTTGACAAGAAATGTTTTAAAAGTTATTTCAAAACTATTTCCCAACTAAGATAACATCCATTGATGTTACTAATGCATTTATGGGGAAATTATTCAATGTTTCCAATCATATTATTTCTTTGAATGGATTATATTTTTATTTCATCATGTTATGGATCCTTTTCCGTTTTCATGTGTTATATGATTTTGATTCCGTCTTCTTTTCACGGGTTTTGTTTATGATGAAAAGATTAGAAAACCTATCTCTTTAAATAGGATATGATATGTTAACATGTTTATGATACCCGTTTCATTTCATGGGTTATGATATTTATATTTATGATCTTTGGGAAAATATATGTATGATTTTATTATGTGATGTGTTGGACCTATAACTACATCCAATGCATTGGGTAAAGTTTTACACCTCATGAGATTGACTAAGATAGTATGTGGAGTAAACTCATGATATTATGATGGTATTTGGAATGAAACATGACTACAAATATGTCTATGAGAGTGAACCATGTCTATATAGATGATATGAGGAGTAGAATCATGCTACTATGATGATCATGGTAGCGATGCCTTGGCTACTATGAAAATCATTGTATGCTTATGTGTTTTCCAAAAGTACATGTTTTATTCCTATGTTAGGATTTCATCCCTTATTCTATCTATTTAATTATGAATAATTTATTAAGAACTAGATATATTTATTCCATGATATATATTTTGATCTTTGATATGCATGGTATGGTCTTTTATTTTCATTATCAAATTCTCATTCAATTATGACCAGGTTTACACTTACATGACCCACTTATTTACCATTACTGAGAATTTGAGCTCAGAAATTTTATGTTCCCATTCCCCCAGGTGGTGATGATATGTACTATGTTTAATATGTCCAAGAAAGGTTTCATTCATGAATAACCTAGTGGAAGATGATTTTGCACACATATGTACCAATGTTTATGTTTCCATGATACCAATGAATCTATACCAACTATGGTCTATGAGTGTCTGTTTATAAAATGATGAAGTATATAAAAAAATTATGTAATGTTAATGTTTTCAAAATAGAGGGACACTATAATGTTTATTTGGGTATATATTGAAACGTGTGACATATATACACACACAAAATTATATTTTTATAAATATATTATATATTAATATTCATTAATATATATTTTAATATAAATATATCTAAATATATTAATTTACATAAAGATATATATATATATATACGTTTATTAATACCCACTTAGATGTATATATAAAAATTGTATATAAATATTATTGATATTTATATGGAGAAAAACATGGGTAATTTGTAATTTCAATATAATTAATAATAAATATGTACATTATATATTTAAAAATATTTTTTCACATTAAAATGTTGTCAGATGTACTTATAAAAGTGATTTTTTTTCATTAAATACTATAAAATATGCATATATTTAATTATAAATAAAACTATATTGTGAAATATGATAGTATGTCAAAAAAATAATTTTAATATGATTGAAATACTAGGGAATATATTCATTCATCACAAAAAATGAAATAGTACCCTCTTAAATGATACTAAAAATCAATCTAATGTTTTAAAATTGGTTTACCTCCACTAAAAACTATGTTTTGGAGGTTTAATGGGATCTTTTGTGCACAAGAAAATAGTGATTGAGGTTTTCCCGATCAACACTATGTAGAGATCACCATAAGCATTGATTGGTATACAGTGGAGGCTAAATAGACACAAGGATCAAAATATTTTTCTTTTGGATGTTTGAGTTATGTTTTAAACTTATTTTAAATCTTAATTTTTTGATAGTTTATTTTTTCAAATTGTTATTAAAATAAATTAGAAATAAAATAATTATAAAATTAATAAATAATATTTTTAAATTATTTTATAATCTATTTTCACTATATAACATATATGTTATGTGTAAATGATTATTTAGTATTATCTAAAACATATTTAAAAAATAAATATTATATTTATATCAATATAAGTATATTAATATATTTATATACTAACAATTTTTTTTTATAAATATACCCTTTATCAGCACTAGTAAAAATACAATGATTCAGGGGGATTGTAAATAGCACTTCCAAAAATGAAATGATTAAGAGACCCCTTAATTAGTGCTTTTTTACAAGTGCTCATAAAGGACAAAAAATGTTAGTTCTTTTTGACAATCACTGATAAATTGGGGTATTTTTCAGTACATTATTAGAATCGCCGAGAGATGGGATTTATCTGCAAATTTTTTAGTGCTGTTAATATAACCCCTTCAGTAGCATTTTTATAGGACTGATATAGGGTCTCTTTAACAGTTCATTTATCTTGTGTTGTTAAATACCTAAGTCTGGATAAAAGTAGTTTTATGGTAGTGCATAGGAACTTTGGTGCTTGAACAATCCGTATATATGTTGTATAGTATGTAGGACTAGTCATGTAGTGGATCAAGAATGAGAATATTGAAATAGATATAGTGTTGGGATAAAGGTGAGGAATATTAATAATAGAAACCTACCAATTCATATTAATGTAATGTTTCTTTAGATTATTTGATCATACCAGTGAGAAAAAAGATTGGATGTTCGACTCTAAGAATGTATTTAATTTTTTATAACATTAATATTTTGTTAATTTATATTTACTATAATTATCTATTAATGATGAATTTAATAAATCTATTAATTTTAATGTATATAATATCAATGGTGTATTCTCTAAATATATTTTCTTTTTCCCTCAATTCATATTATTAGTGTATTATATATTTGGAGGCACATTGTATGTCACATTTCACTCTAGTTATGATATTGTTGAATTATTTTATCTGGGGAATTATAGATTTGTATCTCGGATTGTTTTCTAGGATTTTCGGACCAGTAGGCACAAATATAAATGTTTCTGAGTTCATGATCAACCAAAAAATTACTAGTCATGAAAAATGTTTTTTTGGATTTCCAGGTTACCTAGGTTATAAGATTCATGATATATCATTTTTTATTTAAGGGTGGGTTTTTTTACTCAAGAATAAAGGTTTCATTTCAGATTATTATTTTTTGTTTAGGATCTTGGATTTTATTGGAATGTGGAATATGATTGTGCATTATTGTGGAACATATCATTCACATTACATTTTCATAATTAAAACTGATTCATTTTGGATACCGATATATGCAACATTTTTGTAATGTGGGAAAAAATTATATGTGGTTTTCCTATGTAAATTATTATTGAAATTATACACAACCAAACAATGATGTTTTTGAAGGATATGATTTGGGTAATCTATCATTGTATATTCACAAATGATGTCCATACAATCTTTAGGTTAAAGGTATGTATGTTCGCCCTGGGTAAGTTGGTATAATATTTGGATTCAATGGTGATAGTTTGATTCCTTTAGAGCATGTCTAAGAGTTTTGTATTAAGGAGAGAACATGATTCCACACAAATTTGGATAGACTTTGATGGTTTTATTAAATATATATATATAATTAATTGTTCCTATGAGATATAATGAAATTTGTGTTCTTCAGTTATCGACTTTGGATTTTGAGGGAAGTATCATTTAGATTCTTATCATTGTTGGTTTTGTGTGTTGTTCTTCCATGGTGCAGTTAATATATGGTGAGACATGACATGAATGAGATTACTTTATCTCAAGGAAAATTAATCTCTATTTTTATTTTGTTAATATAATGATAGAATTCATAAAAATCCAAGAAGGTTATTTAGGTGTGTGAGACTAAGTTTGATGACAGGAGACTCATCAAACTATGAGTCTAGTGGAACAAAGAAGTGACAAGGAATTTTAAATTTATTTTTATAAGACGATATCAATATTAATGATGGTTGATAACCTATGGGATATTTCATTAGAATGTTCACTATCCCTAGAAATAGGATCGTGGGGGTTGGTTTGGGATTTTAGTAAAATCCATGTTGTAGGAGGGAAAATGTTCAATGCTTATGAAGAATATTCATTTTGTTTTCTGATTAGTGAGCATGTTGTGTGTTTTTTGTTCTATATTTTATAGTTTTGGAGGTATAATATGTTATTTAGTGATTATGGTTTGGAGATAAAATCCCTTATTCCTTATTTTTTATAGGAGAGTCAAGGTAATTTTGTGTTCCTTAGCTAATGGGAGAAACATAGAGTGGGTTAAACATGGTGATTGATGCGATACTGGAGGGAACTGTGACTAATTGGTTTGATAACAATGTGAAGTGTTTTCTTTTTATTTTGATAAGATTTATTAGAAATTAATTACATTATTATGATATGATTTGCAGGAATTTATGCTTGGATATTGCTCATGAATTGGATTAGTGCGGTACCAGAGTTGTGACATGTGTGAAAGGAAAAATAATGTGGGGAATTGAGATTGAGTAGATGTGTATGGTAGGCCTTATAACATATATAATAACTTTATATATTTAATCATAAAACCCTTAGTGTGGTTATATTTTAACTATTTTTGAGTATGATGCTTATAGAAATTTAGGAATGGGTTGGGATGGGTGTTTCGTATTGGTGATTAAGTATGAAAAAGTAGTCATGTATATAAATTATGCATAAAAATGTAAATAATATGGGAAATGTAGATTAAGTGTTTTTTTATATAGGGACTAGATAAAAATACTATTATTGTTCAGATAATTTAACCATTAATGGATGTGAAACCACCATGTTTATGGATATGGGGATAAATTGGTACCAATTTTTGGATGGTTTAGATGACATCAAGATACAGGTGTATATGTAAATAAAATTTTATTTAATTCCATTGAAAATACCATACATCATATTCAAATTTAGTGTCAGATGGAGTCCATTTTTTTGCATCGAGATCATAAAAAAAATCATTGTGATAAAAATGTTAGATAGATGAGAGACATACCAGTTCTTGTTGGAGGAGTATGATGATGGAATAAGTTATTAACATTCCATCAATGATATGATATATAGTTCCATGTTTATATATTTGTGTTGTAGTTTGGATTATCTAATGATGAATTAAAATGTTTTGGAATCATGATCATGATATGTGATGATACATCGATCGGTAATGTTGGGAGTTTACATGGAAATTTAGAAAGTGGTAGAATGAATAAATTAATTGCATGTAATTGTATGTGGTAAGGTGGTAAATATTTTTCATTCATTATATTAAGAACCAAGGAAACGTTTTAGTGATTTTACTGGGACTTTTTGATGGATGTCAATGTATCTGGGCTTAACATATGGATTATGGAAAGATGCCCAATTCAACATATAATTATGAATGTTGAGTGATATGAGATTATGATAAAAGATCTTAAAGATGGGTGATGATGATTAGTGATTTTCTAGGATGATATTCCTTGGCATGGGGATCTTGTAATGAAACATAGTGTCACAAATTGTCATATTCATAGTAAATTTATTTTTCTGTCCATGGACTAGGGTTTAGGAGACCTCATTGTATAGATTTGGATATAGGGGGAAAATTAATCCCTAAAGGGAGAGGGTCACACAAGGATGATTAGTTTATTGAGGTACCATACTATATATAGGGATATATAATGGTTTCACAGAAGCTTGTCTTTACATGGACAATGACAGTCATAATGTGGTGAATTTTTATTGGAAAAATTTGGAAATGTAATAATTTATTCATATAAGGGAAATTCCATGGAAGAGGGAATCAAACCATGATGGTATCCCATATTTAATGGAGTTTGGTGAAGAAAAATTCTCATAGATATAAAATAACACTACTGAGTGGTCATTATACCATGTGTATCTTTAAAATTTGTGTCTCACAAAAGGATAAGTTCTTTTTATATTGGAACATTCATTATGGAATTTGTCACTCCATTATTACACATCCAAGATGGATATTTGGAAAATAAAAAATCCGTATGTGTTTTAGTCAACCCATGGGGAGGTATTCGGGTTGGTAAGGATGATAAATTATGTATTAAAATTGTGTGATTCCATAAGGAAGGGTATTCATGTCATGAGTCTTAGGGTCAATCAGTGGAGAGGGTCATTGTATGATGGTCATGATATAGATCATAGACATGTGATACCATTAAAATATAAATGGTGGATTCTATGTGGTTATGGGTTGGTATATTGGATTTATGGTTTCCCACTATGTACATGTGCCATTATCTGGTTGTATCGGCCATAACTTATGGGGCATCTAGTTGGGTTATTGTACTATGAAAATTAGTATTACATATGGATATTAAATTTTTTACTATTTTTAAAGCATGGATATAATGGAATGCTTGGATTTTTATTATAAAACTCATATAAGCGTTTTCTTTCTTCAGTTGTCTGAGTATGAGTAGGATAATCTTGTCTACACATTATTCTTCAATTTGGTTCCACTTACTGATGGGTGTTATGATACGAAATATTGAGAGATTTGAGGTATGTTCTTTTCCTTCTCACATTATTGTTATTCCCTTTAATTAGATGTAGATTTTTATATCATAATTATAGGTTTTGATGTGGATTACACTGGATGCTGGAATCAATCTGATATGGTGGTGTATTGTTTTGTAAGTATACGCATTGAATTTCATGAGATGATATCATATTGTTGTCTATGATTTTAGTGAGTAGACTCTACATTTTATGATTTTCCCATTATTCCACTTCTATTAAAATGGAATAAGTAATTACAAATTTTCTAAATTAATTATTTGGATTTTTTGGTTTTAGATAGAGGTATAGGTGTTGGTTTGATATTGGAAGAATCATGGATGGTCTTGGTGAGGATGGTAACTCTATGTTAGAGGTGGGTGGAACCAATAATACTAAACCATCATCAAATTTATACAAGTTTATTAATTCCTAAGAAATATTTTCTGTTCATATAATATAGATAGGGATAACGGGAACCTTAGGTAATGAATATGATTGAATTGAGAATTATATAGAGGTAATGATCACCTTGTTAACTGTGGGTACATTGGGATCACCCAAAGAATATTTCACCATATTTGAGAGAATTCCAGTGGATTTTACAAGAGTACTAGGATAGGTATTAGGGTTTTACATTATTTTAAATTATTCTATGTTGGTTTCATTGGACTATTTGGCTAGGCATGAGAGTCTTAGGGCTACATTTGATGGGTGAGATGGTGTCTAAACACACACATGATAGGTAACACAATTTAGAGGTTGGATTGGAGATTTTTCACATATGATGTGAGGGATAATACATCCATGTATATATTTTGTGTGGTATATAAGGTTTACTCTAGATTATGATATTTAGGGCCCTATTAGGGATGAATTTATCTATGACCAAGTCATTGGTAATGAGAATATCCTATATGAATTAGAATGAGGTTTCAAAAGGACTTAATTCATGTAATCATTGGATGGTCCCAAGACAGTTGTTCAGGGTTGTAATATGTTGATACATTAAATTAATTCATATATTTATATTATCATTAATATTATTTTGAGAATATTATTTTATAATGTGGTGAAACTCTATGGAAATATTTATGTATTTTTTAAATGAATTGATTCTGATTATTGAAGGTATTCTAAAGGAATTGTAGTAATTAACACCATGATAGTTGTGTTTATGACGTGGCCATGGAAAATTCATATTTTCAGATGAGGAAACACGAAATTGACCTCATGTTCCGAGAGCACTGTCCCATAATTGAATACAAATAGAGAGACTAAATTGAACACATAATTGATTCTCACACAGATACATGGATCATATTGTACCCATGAAACATGATGAGAAATGGATATATTTAGAAAAATAACATAGAGTGATAAAAATATATGAGTCATCTAAAATATGAATTATTGGTTAGTGAAAGGACAAATTATGTCATGTACTAAAAAATAAATAAACAATTGGTCATGAATGAAGTGGTTTACAAGGTATTCGATGGAATTCAAAAAATTCGTGGAGAAATCTTTGTAAGGATTTTACACAATGTGACTCATCAAGGAAATATAAAAATATAAGTTAAGTATATTTTTCATGTTTATAATAATCATTCATATTGTGACTCAGGATGTATTGCCACATAATATTATTTTTCATAAACATTTTCATGTGAATATTAATGATGTAATATGTGACATAGATGGTCATTTTATGTCCCCATGATCAAGAAGATTGGGGACCAGTAATCTTACACTGAGGGACATGAATATGAGTCCTTTGAGGATATATACGATGTTTTTGGAATGCCATGAGAATATATGAGTCTACAAATTTCCATTATAGAAGAAAATCTAGTCTGTATGTGACCATCACTATGAAACTATGATATTCTTGGAAAACAAATAAAGGAGAAGATATATCCTACAATTCCCAAAAGATCCTGCACCGCAATGTTCTATGTAGATTCAAAGTCATGATGCGAAAATTTACAGTCATTTTTATAATGGTATTGATCATTATAAAATATAATTTAAAATAATGAATAAATGTGTAAACACTACTATGTGTTTGGTGGTTCATGCCACAAAATCGTATGTCTAACTATGTTAATTTTCATTATATTAGATGAAAACACCAACTAAGATTATTGGTGATCCAAATTTTATTTTTATTTCTCTCTCATTTATTTTTTCATTTATTTCATTTGATAAATTTATTAATTTGAATAAATAAATTTGTAAATTTTACATTATTTATTGTAATTATACATGATATTCAATTTTTTCCATTTTAATTATGTTTTCATATTCCAATTCCAACAATGATGTATTTATATGTGATGTAGTTTACCCTTTCCATTCTTAGATAGTCACCTAATGGTTAATGGATAAATATTAGAAGCATTAGTGCGTTAATTTTCTTCAAATATAACACATCAAAATTCATTTCTATTAATAATTTATTTGGATCATAATATTATCATATCCTTTTATGTGAATCTAACCAAAAAACGGGTGGTGGGAGGAAATACAAACCAATTAAATGAAATGATCACCAAAATAATAGTCAATATTCATCTTCCACTCCAAGAATCATGCATAATGATTCATGTAATATATATTTCATCAACCAAAATATTTCTTTGGGATTATTTAAAATCAACTAATTTGAACATAAGATGACTATAATCATATAATGACATTGTAGTCAATTAGAATAACTGATCTATGAATGGTAATGGTATCACATTTAGGAAACTAGTCCATCATAATTTATCATGAAACCCTTATTTAATAAACTATTATTAATCAAAAAAATGTTTTGTTTTTCCTTTATCCAAGAAATGAAAATTCTAAATCCAAAAATGTAATCCGTCAATGAAAAATAATCACAATTCTGCCTATTTGTGTGTTGACCTTATTGATCCACATTCAAAAAATTTATTTTAGTGAGGGATTAATAAAATCTCTAAATAGTATAATCTAAATGGTTCTGGGAATATAATGATTCTTGGGATCATATCTTTTTTTTTGCCTTATATTCAAGGAGGCTCAATGACCATCATATTTGGGAATTTGATTGATTGAATCATTTTATTCATCTTTTCACACGGGTTTTCAACATTAAACCTTTTTAGATGTGTGTGTGTGTGTTTCACTATCGGATTAATTATATTTGAGTATGCTTCCCAATAATCTATCTAAGAGTATAGATTCATGAAATCCACTCATGTAAATACAAATGATTTAGTGTGACTTATTTTTATTATGTATACTAGGTAGGGTAAAAAACAAAAAACGTACTACATTGGATAAATTCGAAGCCCAATTCACATATATGGAATATCCTAATTGAGTGATAGCAATGCCACTATAGTGAACCATCATATAATTTTGATTTATATCCAATTATTATTCCCACATAAAATTTGTTCAACCTCATATTAAATAAAATTACATTAAAATACATCACAATATTGAAATTATGATTCAGAACATGGTCAATTTAGCGGGCTGCAATCTCAAAACCATCATGGCCATATTTTGAATTTATTAAAGATTTGTGACACTTTTAGGCACAATGGTGTCTCCTTAGATATCATTTGATTATGGATTATCCAATTATCATAGTGATACCAAAAATAATATTAGATAAATAGAGAGATAGTGGAATTTTTCCTAACATTGGGTCATCCTGAAAAGATGATTCTAGATAAGTGACATCCCCATGTAAGGACTTGAAAGCATTTAAGAGTCACCAAATGTTTTAATAAAATTGATAGATAGTATACTTGGGATATTTGGGAATTATTTATGGTTCTCTTATTTAATATCACAAACTATGATCTAGATGTCTAGATATATAATGAGTTGTTTTATTATAGATTAAATTCCATTAATTGAGTCATGGTGGATGTTTTATCTTAAAATGGTTAATGAAAAAGGATCTAAAAGTTATTAAAGACATCATAGATGAGATTAATAAAAATAAAATCATTTAAAAAGTGATATAAGAGAATTTTGGTTGGGAATTCCTGAGGTAGATGAAACCAACTTTATATATTCTCAAGAAGAAGCCCTCATGAAACACCATATGACCTTTGAATTCCATTCCATAAAATATCTCCATGGGAACCCATATCATAGGTGTATTATAATGAGTTATGAATTTTCTCATATGATAAAATATTTCTTTGTGTTAGATAATATGGAATCTATACCCTTTATTGAAACTATATTATATTCAATCATTTTTTTTAAGTGGTTCCATATTTATTTACTCATGTGCGACCTGTGTAACTATAAAAAACAAAACTACTGGTGGGAGTAGTAACAATTAGGCCAAAACTAACCATGTAATCAATGTAAAACTATATATCAAACTCATTCACCATTACATAGTCTATTCCATCCATTTAAAATCCCTAGTTCTTTGGGAAACTCATTACAACACTAGTACCAACATGAATTTTGGCCTTGAAAGAAGTAGACACCTCAACCCCCCAAAAACTCTCTCATGAATATGATTCAATAATTAATTCAAATGATAGATCAATAGTTATCTATCAATTAAATAGATGTTTAGAATCAAATTTCAACCATATGAAACCAAAAACAAAATTTTGGGTAAGTTTCTCAAACAATTAGGTATTGTATATGGATCACACTTCTGGGAAACACATAAAAACATTATTGGGATGAGTCTAAAGAACTGATATTGAATTGTTTTTGTGAGTTGGAATATTGAAAACCACATGATGTTTAGAAAAAAAAGGAATAAATAAATCTAAATTTGGTTATCCTTGAGAATAAATGAAACTAACGGAAGATGAATAAGATGGATTCAAAATGTATTTTAAAGTAGGATATATATAGATGAAAGAAGAAGATAAGAATAAAGAAGATGTAGTTTTACCTCCTGGTTAAAAATTCAATAATTTAGTGGGGTAATAAATGTTACTGCAACCATATATTACTCTAAACCATAACTAAATATGATTTGTTATGGGAATGTAGAACCCCAATATAAATCATTTCTGGTTATTTTCAATCAAATCCATATCATCATTTCTTTGGGAGATGGTATTCTAAAAATTCTAACAAGTGGAAAATTATTCATGGAATTTCCATCTAATAATATGAATTTATAATCCCTCGGACTCATTGCTATTAGTAAATATTGATCAGTTATATTTCAATGAAATATTCCACTATTGAGGATAGACCCCATATATTATTCAATCATGTACACCATCACTTCATGCACCGTTGAGAAATTTTTTTGTGGCAAAGGAATTTTTTTAATTTTTATGTCGATTAGAGTAATTAGGATTATATTATTAGATGAAATAAATATAGTTATGATAATATTGAAAAGTGAAGTAATCATGAGAGACTGTAGAGGATGTTCTTGTAATATTTCGAAAAACAATTTTCCCAATGGATTTTTGGATTTATGAGATGATGAAGGGGATACAAGAATATAGATTTAAGATGAACCATATTTTAAAATTGGAAGTATTTATAAATTATTATTCATGAATGATATTTATTTCAATTCAATGAAGAATAAGTTTTTAACCTCGTTAATGTATATAATCAAGGGCCTAAATTATTAAACATTAAGGATATTAACAATTATAAAGAATAATTACAAAATGTACTATCATATAAGGGTCTAAAATAGGGATATGATGATAGGATTATGAATATAATTGTTTAGATGGTAGTTGATAAAGAGGGAAAACATGAACAAGAAGAAAACGGAATATTTTAATCTGTGTAGTGGGTAAACCACTATTTATGGACACTTAACCCAAATTTTATGTCAGTAATTTTTAATATAAAGATATAAGCGTTAAATAAAATACATTATATATCGAGGTGCTAATTATTTGGACACAAAGTTGTACTAATAGGGATCATAAATTTCATGTATCCTAAGGAGGATGAAGAAAATGTATATAAAATTTTATAGAGACGAAAGAAATCAATTTCTTATAGTATAATCAACATAATGGTAATCAGCTCCATGGAGTTCACTTATAATGTAATTTAGGAATATAGGAATAATAAAATAAATAAATAATAGAATAACCTTACAACACCAATGGTGGAAGACATCAAGAGATATGTTCTAGAATTAATGTATGGAGAAATCATTTTTTCTATTTTAGACAAGGAGTGGGTGATTCCCCTGCAAGTGGTGACAATGAATGGAGACACGAAATTGGTAAAAAATTATTATTAGGAGATGATATCCATAAGATAAATAATTTTTTTAGTTATTGTGGATTATAATAAACTAAATGCATCTATTTATATATAAAAATTCCTAATCATGTTCATTGATCAAATGTTTTAGAGATTATGTGTCTAGGAAATATATTTTCTTTTTGATAGTTATTCGGATTATAACCAAATAATAGTGGACCTAGATAATCAGACAATGACTACCATCACCTAAAAACACAAATATTTTTCTTACCATCAGATGTCATTTGTTATGTGTTATGCATCATCAACTTTTTAAAATAGTATTACATATATCATCAATGACATGGGAGACAATTATAGTATTTTATTGATTACTTCTCTATTAATTATAGAAATTTGGATGTGTCATCAATTAGTTCTGATGAGATGTGAAGATATGTGACTGGTCTTAAAATTGGGGAATTTAAATTTCATGTAATAAGTAGAAATTTTCCTCAGTAATATATTTTTGATGCAAGGAAAGGAGGACCCTTGAAAAATAAATGTGATAAAGGAGTTTTCAAAACCCAACAAAGTCAATGGTATTTAGAGATTACACAGAAATATTGGGTTTTATAACTTGTTCATTAAATTATTTTTCAATATTTCTTTACCACTAAATAATATTTGGGGGAGGGATATCCCATATTATTTTTATATACTATGTTTGGATTATTTGGTTCAGTTAATTGGAAATTTAATGGCTACCCAAATTGCAGTTTCTCTAAATTGTGAAAATGATCCAACAAATGTATCGTTCTTCGGACTTCAAAGTGGAAGCTATAATATGATTTTTCATTAATGAAATATATTTTAATATAAATTATTCTATTCATAATCTAATTGATTCACAAACAATATATACAACCACATATAATTATTTTCTTGTAGTGGGGTTTACCTTTGATAAATTTAGACCATACCATATACTATTAAAAGTATTTTTTTGAACATTCAATGTAGCATTGATATATCTATAAAATAAGAATTATTATAGTCCAAGTATAATTCATTATATTTTACCTATGAATGAGTTTGAAATTTTCCGTAATGATTTGATTTTTTAGTGAATGTTGTAGATGATCACTTGTCAAGATTACAACTCCAACACACTGAAGATGATGATGAGCTAGATATTTTGGATTAATTCTAAACAGATATGATTTCATATATTTATTTGGAATTCAAAAAATGGTTCCTTAATATAGAAAATTATTTATCGTATGATAAACCTTACATTATATTTTCATTCTAATAGAAGAATATATTTCCATTGGATATATCACCCTAATTTTGGGATGATCTACTTCTTTTTAGGAATTGTGGAGATGGAATGACATTAAAGTGTGTAAAAAATCTATGATTCAAAGCATGTTATAATTTTTTTAATCATCACTCATGTGATGATATCATGGGGAATATTGAATAGCATCTAAGAAACATGAAAGTTATATATTTTCAAACACTCTTATTTGATATGCTAGTTAATTTGTTCAAATATAAGATGATTTTCATAGAATAATAAATATTTAAGAATTAAATGAGATAAAAACACAATTTTAGAGTTTATGTTGTTTTATTTATGATTTATATGATTAATAGGACCCATTATAAATTCTCTTGACAATAGATGTATACAATTGTATATTGATTTCTTATCAAAATGGGTGGAGGCCAAAGAAACATATCTCAAAAATCATAGGTAGTCTTGTTGTTTTTAAAGAACATATTTTATAAGTTTAAAATTACTCATTTAATTATTAGTGATTGTGGAACACATTTACATAACCACCTGATGGGTGGAATTATTGAAAATTGTATTGTTTGATAGAACACTATCACCTCTCACCAGCCACAAAATTTTTGGTAAATTAAATATGCCAACTAAGAGATGAATACAATAATGGATAATTCAGTTAATTAAAGAAGAAATGATAGGTTTAAAATGATATATATCGAACTGAAACCATATACACAATATATAAAACTCCAATTAGTATAAACCTATTCAAAATTGTGTATGGGGAACCGTGTCATCTTCTGATAGAGTTGGAATGTTGATCCTATTAAACTATGAAGTAGATAAATATTGATGCCCATCATGTAGAAGTGAAATAGTTGTTAAAGCTGGTTGAGATGGGGGATATGAGATAATATTCATTGTAGAATGAAATGATCTATATGGATAAGATCAAAAAATAACACAACTGATGCATTTCCTAAAAAACATTTACCCTCAAATATATAGTAATGTTGATTAACTCAAATATAAAAAAAATTCTTGGCAAAATAAAGTTGTAGTGGTCCGTACTATTTGTGTTGCTCAAGGTATTCCCATATGGATTTTGGTAGATTAAAAGAGGGGATAATACCTAATTAAAGGAATTTGGATATATATTAAATTTAAACATTGACAATATTCAATAAAATTGAGTTTTGTGGATTATGTTTCTATGAAGTTGATGGAATATATACATCAAGATGTTAAATGAAACACTAACTGGGAATTAATAGAGGTATGTTTTCATGATATTTTTAATTGTACTAGAATAGGATAAAATTATAATTTTCTAGTGACTCTATTATCTAATCCCCTAAACATTCACAAAATACTTTGGGAATGTACATCCAATAAAAGTAGAATTTCTAGTGTCGAGGCCACGTCATAATGGGCAGATAGACATCATTCCATGAGACAATTCCTATAATTTTAATTTATATGGAAAATGTGAGGATATATATTGAAACGGAAAAATGGAAGAACCATATAATTATATAAATATTTTTTCAAGATCCTAGTTCTATGAAGTCGTAATGTAATATAGATGTTAAAATATTGAAATAGAGTCTTCAATGGGAACTATTTTTGTAATCTAAAAAACATCCTAGAAAAAATATGAAGTATAGTTCCAAAATTGACTTAGAAAGTAACAATGTGATTGATATATACCATGGTGTGGTATTTATTATATAAAAACATACAAATATATAAAATATATATCAATTAATCATAGTGAGAATAAATCGTTAACATCATAAAAATTAATGGGTTTATAATTTTTTTCACTGAGCATAATTTCATCTTTTGACCCTTATGTTCCCCATAACATAGATCTACCATGATAAAAAAACTATTCATAAATCATTTATTACCTAGTTCATTCCTTACATCCTTCTACTCTTCCATACTTATTCTTCTCCATAAATCAATTATTACCTTTTTGTTCCATAATTCCCAAGAAAAACCATTTTCTCAATCTTGTATATCTTTTAATATATGATATAACTCAACATCTCCAATGTTCATATGTTCATTAGAGTAGCATAATTCTAATAAAATTTCTCAAGAAAATGGTCTCCATCCAACAGATAAATATTAAAATAAGATACCCTCAACTTTTGATCAATTATTGGGAAACCTTTTTATTGTAGGTAGTAAAGATATTAGATACGCCTAATTTATGTCTAGAAAGTATTGAGGTCATTTGTTACACCAGATAGATTTAACTTCCTACTCATATCAAGCATCCTAATAGGGAGAAATGTGATAGACCATAAGAGTATCAATGTTTTCACTCATTCTATATTTTTTTAAATGCATATTTTTTTAATAATTACATGTATTTTTTCTAATAATTACATGTATTTTTTTAATTACAAAATCTGATGAATAATTTTACTTACCTCATTAGAGGAATATACGAAAGAAATTTTTTATCTTTAATCCTTATTGATCATCATTATTATTTGGATTGGAACTCATAAATTTTAATGTGTAGGTATTTCATTTGATAAATTTCTTATCTTTTCCTAACATAAATGAATATTCAATATTATCCACAACTATATTTAGAAAATCGAATCACATTATCTAGAGAATTAATTTATTAACACATTTTTATATCTTTCAATGAGTTCATTCATGACCACTCCTACTATAATCTTAATCAGTGGGTACATTGATTGATATTTAGTATATGTGGGGGAAAATTATTTAAATTACCTTGGACCCTCTATAATTTTTTTACTAAATTTCCATAGCGACCATTCTCATTATATTATTTTTATAAAAATGAGATATCATTAAAAACATGGGATTAAAAGATTAAATATTTTGTAGAATTCATTGGAAATAAATTAAAAATGTAATACAATGTTGAAATGTTTTATTATTATTGAATTGGATTTGTACCATGGTTTTGAATTTCTAATATTAATTTCATTTGGATGATTTCTTATTATTAATTTATTGAGTTGTTACACAATAATTCTTAATTAAATTTAAATGAGATATTATCAGACATTTATTCATATTCATTCACATATCTTCTTTCCTGGGAGAACTCATGAAAAAACATAACTACTAGAACTTGATTTTTTTATCTAATCAAAACATGATGACATTTAGCTACATTTAAATGATTTATTCATTCAATTAACTTCACATAATCCCATTTTATATTGAGTCCTATCCTTTAGTTAATAATTTAGGTGCCCATGGTAACCATGAAGTAACTTATATGAAGCTACATTACAATACCCACTATCATTATAACCATTATTGTGAAGTATTATTGCTTGATTGTTCCTTTGGGAGCTATTAAGAGGTATTTTTTAATTCAAAAGTTCTATTTTTGAATATTACCCTAAATAGGTATGGGGTATTCCATTATTGGCCCTATTGAAAAAATTTTCATCACTTTTAAAATTTAACTTCATAGAATCGTCTATATTTTGATATGAAACGAGAAATAATACATAAAGGGAAGAAAAAGGAATTGGAAAACTGATTAGGGGTGATACATTGGATTGACCTAGGAATAGAACCAACATCCTCTTACTTGTGATAAATATAACAAATAGTTTTAGAGGGATGATAATAATGGAGATCAAGGTGTTAGTGTGGTTGGAATTGTAAATGTGTGGGGCCATTCATACAAAAATTAAATTGAATAATACGATGAGAAGAAAATTTTGATAAAAGGAAGAAAATTTTCATCACTATTTTAAATGATTATTTTGGATAATCATGAGAATGTTGAATAGAAAATAGCCATTCCTCTGATATAATGAATTTTAAGGAATAAAATATTATGTTAAACTTCATAATGGATACCATGATTTATTCTTAATGAACTCATCACTCATATTGACCCTTATAAGTTTAATATTGAATATATTCCCCAACTACCTTAACATCGTTGTCTTTAAAACATAAATGAATATTCCTAATGATGATTTTGGTTTAGGTTCCTAGTAGCGATTTATGTTTTTTTGACGATTATCAATAGTGGGTTAACAATTTAAAGTGAGCATTACAATAGTTTGAATTTGTATAGAGTTTTTAATACATGTATTCTGAAAATAAAAATGACAATATAAACATGAAATTTTATGAAAAAATCATATATGACTACGAAAGGAAAAATAAATTAGATGGGAAATTTAATAATCATTTATTAATAGATACATAGAAGAAATAACTTGTTGAAATTACATGAGTTTCATTTAATAAATTATCATATTAACATGTTTGGATGTTATTTTTCATTGGTTCATGTATGTGGTCCTTCGAGATCATTATTTACAATATTTATTCTTAAGGACAATAAATTGTTCATGAAGGGGTTGATAATATAATTGTAATTCTTGTATATATTTATAGAATATTTCTTGAATATTTTGAGCATAATACTTCCCAAAGTGGATAAAAGGTAATAAAACATTGATGTATTATTTTTTTTAATATATTTTTAGTGTTGGAGTAATTCAGAACAAACATCATTCATTTATCCCATTATAGGAATGATTATGGTGAGAATAAGAAAAAATATTATTTTGATAAAAGGAATCTAGAAATTGAGGATATATAACTAGAGAATTACACTATTAATGAATTAAATTATATATACTACATTGAGACCATCATAAATTCTCACCAAGACCCATATATTTTTATATAACCATGAAACTTGAAGTGAAGTGGATAATTGGTGAAAACAATGATAGAGTTATAAAAAATAACATAAGAGTAATATCAATTTTCTTAATTGTTCATCATTAAATTATATAAAAATTCATTTTATGGACATGAAATTTAGAATTGTATAATTTTAGGGAAGTTCATAATTTCCCTATTGGCCTTTGTATGTTTTATTGAGAAATCATTATAAGTAATCCATAGACTATAACTCAGTACTCTACGAAGTAAATATGTGTTAATTTATTTTATCATGTCCATATAATTATTTGAAACATTATTTGGGATAAAAAAGATGTGTCATAGACTTTATACATCTCATTTTATATGATTATATGAATTATTTATTCCATGAAAAAGAATGTTTTACAATAACAACTAGAAGAAGAAGATATTGGACATGTTATCTCCCATGATGTGTTATGAATATGTTTAATTTGATGTAACATATTATTTTTTGGAAACTAACTGACTATATATGAGTATACAACGTAAAATTAAATAATAAAATACATTCACACCATAAAAAACACTTACAAGATATGAAAAACCTGGTAAATAGTTAATGGAGAAGATATCTTAATCGATCCATTAAAAATACCTCACCACGATATTCCTAGGAGATTCAGTGTTGAAAGGAATAAATTTTTCAACAGAACACAATAATAGGCTTCTCTTTGTGACTAATTTGGCAAAAAGTATCAAAATTGAAAAATCACCTAAAAGGCCATAGGTTTGTGACCCGACAGTATCAATGATTCCACCAAAAGTGTTTTAAAATATAAAGGATGTACTAGATGTGATCATGGGGAATACATATTTTTAATTTAATTTTTTCTTTTTTCTTTTTTTATTTATTTCTATTAAATCTTTAGTTACGGCAGGTACTACAATTTTTTTTCATCAAGATTATTTCATGTTACTCCCATTTGTTTTTCAATTTATATCAGTTATAATTCAACTTTTTCCTAAAATTTATTCTAATGATGAATTTATCATGAGTGATGGCCTTTACATATATCATACATGTCTAGTCACTTAGTATTTTAGTTATTTAGAGAAAATGGTTTCATGAATTAATATATTTCTAATATCACTCTTGAAAAATTGTGTGAATTGGAAATTTATTTAGAACATAATTTTATCTTATTTCTTCATTGTAATCTCTCCATGTAGGGTATAGATTTTGGAAACCCAATTAAATTTACAGAATTAGTATTTAATTTTTTATCATATTTTAATTTAATATTTTAGAGTAACTCATCTAGGATTTGTGAGTTTCCTTGATCATGGGATATATATAGGTTTATATAGAATATAGATAAATTAATGAATGATGTTGGTAATAATATAAAAAATTTATATCCAATTATACCTGTTGATTGATGTAAAAGGTCGGAAACACGTACAAGAGAAAATAAATCAAAATTAACCTGAGGACCTAAATTAAACATATGAATTTAATGACAAATATTATGTTTTTTTATTTTTAATGATCTAAACAAAGATTGATATTAATTCAGGAATTTCATCAACCATCTATGAACCCTCCAAATATAGTGTCTTTATTTGGTGACCTCATACATTTGTTATCTAAAAAATTTTAGTGGAGATGGATTATGTAGCTAAATAAATTATACACAATGAATGGAACAAGAGATATAATGATTATAGGTTGAATGTATTGTGGGAAATAGAATAGTACTGGAAAGGTCTATTAAGGACTAGATCATAATGTTCCTATTGTTTGAGGAGTCATTGAGGTATAAGTAGTTCATGTTGGTATCGATGCGTAGAGACTGTGATTGGTTCAAATAACTCAATACACGCCCTTATAGGTTGAATGGTAATTTTTGTACACCTAATATTTTGTGCTTCTAATACTGAGATTGTCTTGTATAAATTACACATTTAGGATAGATGAATGATAAAATTATCCTTGATACATGGACCTAGGTCTCGAGTGATTATAAACCATTTAGTGAGTTGGTAAGAATATGGATTGGGGTATGATTCCAAGTTTCTATATGTTAAATTGTATCGATTATTTATATGTGGTTTGATATGAATGGATATGGGAAACCAAAATGGGTGAGATGTTAGTGGAAATTATGTGGATATTTAGCTTCATATTGAGTGAAGAGTAGGCACATAATATATCTGATGACAATAGAATCATATTGAATTTGATATAGTATGAGAAAATTTGGATGAAATCAACTTGATTTATAAGGAGAAAGTAATACACTTATTGGATTGGGAAGAAAATGGTTACTATGATTCTGTTATGGATATGACTAATTGCTCATACTCACCTTGAGTGAGAAGGTACTCGTATGACCCTACCTTGATTTAGAAGGTAAAGGTCTGGTTTTGATTTTCATTTACACCACTGAGGGAATGGGCCATGTTCAGGATGTGCTAAGACACTACAACTACAGTATTCGGGTATGAGTTGGGATTATAGCATGAAGAGACTTATTCTTTGGTGATGGATGTCCATGTATTGTTGGTTGTCGTGGTGGACTATATAACACACATTCTTGTGTATAGATGCTTATTATTTTTACATTCCTTCTGTATACAAATTTATATTATGTAATATATTAAGGGAACATTGTGAGTCCATAATAATATGTATTTATCAAAACCATCATGTGAACTCCTATATTTGTGCATACTTATATATATTGTATATGTCTAAGAACATGTTGTGTAGTTGATTGAGATGGATAATCTCATCATGGATATGGGTTAGGGATGGAGGTAGAAACCGAGGATGGTAGAAAAGAATCATTATATATTATTATTTTGTTTCTTTTTTATGTGATCAAATCAATGGATGATCAGTTCTGATGTAGGCTTGTATAAATGATTTACATTTTTGATAACATATAAGTGTTTTTTACTTATACATACTGCAACTACTTGACGTGCTCTAGGATTCAATATTTATTTTTTCAAACGATATGATATTGAGGTAATAGTCTTCCCAAAAATGATTTAGGTCATATAAACCAGTAATAATATTCTAGAATATATAGAGTTATCCCTATGGAACATGTCACACCATCTATGATAGTATAAAGTGATTTTCAGTATGGTGTTAAATTCACCAATCCCATATCATTAAAAAAATACATGGGGGTAAAATATAGAAATTATTTTGGCGATAATTTTTTAAAAAACATTCCTAGCACCAATTGTGTACCCATATAGCCACTACAAGGCACGTATTGTGGAACTGGATTCCTAATGGAGCCCTTAGGGATATATCCCCTCTATATCAACCATTGTGTAACCGGTGGATCTATATTGAGAATATATGTGTACCACATCTATGTTTAAGTTAACCTTTTTGTTAATTATTCTCCTGAATACATTACATTAAACCATTGTATATAAAAATATCGCAAAAATATAAAGAAAATACTCATAGAGGCTTCTATACTCTATGTATTCTGATCCAATTCCAATTTCAAGAAATATCACTTGATCCAGAAAAAAAAAATTCCAATAAAAACTATGAAACAAATTTTTTTCAATAATTATAGACGCCCCAATAAAAGGTTTCTCATATATAAGATGAAATCATAAATTTATCATGGATTCTAGTCCATCGACAAAAATTTGACAGTTTTCATTAATACTGATTTAGAATTTTACTAAGTATAGCTCAAAATCCCACACATTAAAACCAGATACACAAAAAGTTTCCTCCTAATTCATAGGTTTGATACTCAAAACAAATTCACCATACTCAATATGATCCACCAGATTCAATTTCTATATCACAATATATATATATATATATGAGAGGAATATCCAGTTGTTCCTCCACTAACCAACATATCTAGAAAATACCTATCCTCAAATACTATCATAACCCCATATCATCTGAATCAATATGGATCCACTTCTAGAGATATCATAAAATCATCCTAAATCACACACTAGTTCATAAAAATGATTATCAGTGTGATCACGTTTTTTTGGACCTTATCTAACAAAATCTACCATTACAATCGTCATGAGCACCGACAGACCACCAATCATAATCACTATCATATCCAACCAAATTTGATTCAGGGCCTACAACCAAGGAGCTGAATCTACATAAACAATTCATTAAAATTAAATTACACCTTCATATCATTGAAGAATATATATTATTGCCTTTGAACTGATACCCCCACTATGGTCTCCAAATCCATGCTATCGGTTATACCAAAATCAAGGTCTTTTTAATAAAAGGGTAATATTTCCATGAATCATTGATTCTATCCCAATATGATTATCAGTATCATCACATTATTTAAATAAAAATATTTCATAAGGAACATGATCCAATATTTCGTGAAGATAACGACATGATGTGACTATTGGGAATCTATCATTATCTGATTATTTGAAAATATCCCATCGGATGATACTAGAAGAAGAAATGCATTATTAGGAAGAATCCAATGAGTTTGGAGTAACAAAAGATATGAATAACACACACCCTACTCACTGTACCAAGTAGACCTCCAAAACACTCATGAAAAACTCACATCTCATTAAAATTGATGAAACATTGATAAATAAAAAAAACACATGAGATCACATGGTTCGAATATGAGTCATATTTACATGGGAGAAAAAATGGAACCTTTTAAATTTCTCTCAGATGATAAAACTATTATATTCATTTTTTCCATTTCATAAAATTAGATCACTAATTAAAATAAATCCTAAAAACACATTTTAATCATGTGTAATGGTGGCCCCCCATAATTATAGATTGTTCCACATGGTCATCTAGTCACTACAACATCTTAGATTCATGGATGGCCCACCATTGAACCATTATGAATTTTGATATCCTATTTCAATTAGCACTTGACTGTTGCAGATGGTGAATAGTTAAAAATGGTTATCCAGCCCTTTTTGATAATCATTGTAGAATATTCTACAAAATTCTATTACTATCATTATTTTACTATATATTCATATCATATAATACCATTTTTCGATGAACCAACCATTTAATATAGATATTTATGCCACTTCCTATGAAAAAAACACCACACTCAAATTTGGTGTTTTACTTATAGTATGAGAACTCAAAAAATAAACAAGATTTAGACTCCAAATAATCTCACACTTAAAGTTTAATTCATGGAACAATTGGAATATCTCTAAAAAATTTCTAAATAATAACATTAAAATTTCCTAATAAATAATAATTAGGGTTCTTCAACTCTATAGATTCACTTAATTCATACTACGGTATATTATTTCTTCATATTTTATCATGCTAACACATTAGTGAATATGTACCGATGATTAAACAATCAAAATATGTACTAAAATTAAAATAATATTCTTATAGTATATTCCAAATGATGTTTTCTTTTATGTTAATGTGTTTTATTTGTTATTTAAATAATGGATTATGAGATAAATATATTGAACTGTGATTATCCACAAATAACACTCTATCATCTCGAATACTTTTGAGACTCTCTAAAAAAAATCAAACATTCTAGTTCCTATATAACATTCATTTTAGCTATATATATATATATCTTATATATGTGAAAAACTAACTACTTGTTAAAATCATGACATCTAGACGGATGTGTTTTGTAACAACCCAAGATTTTATAAGATACATTCTTTTTAATTTAATTCATATCTTCTATTGTACAACACACCATGATTATCTTGCGTTATACGCAACACTTTATTAGCTTGCAGTATACACAACACTTTTCTTGGCTCTTATTACACACAATTTCAAATTTGTTTGATAGATGTTATTCTATGCAACATTGAGTGTATATATATATATATATATATTCAATGTATAAATAAAATATGGTTGGATTCTATTATACGCATCAACAAAGGAGTCGTGCACTACACACAACCCTGTCTTGGCTTTCATTACACGCAATCGCGACCTTCTTCGATAGCGTGTGTTGTACGCAATACCGGGATTTACTAAACAACGATATATTATTATAATATTGTTATGAACTACCCGTAATGAATAGTGTTAACTAAATTTTGAATTTTATATCATTATTATTCATCTTACACGTTTTCTAGAACATGGTATAAGAACAAAATAAATTTTTCGGGTAAAATTATTATTTTTTTAAAAAAATGCAGTTTTGCCGCCTTTTGATGGCGCACCCACATTAAATATAGTTTTTGACATGTTTATAAGTTCCATTTGACAAAATAAAATTATTCTTTGGAATCAAGAAATAAAAATTTACTTTGGATAAAATTTTCATTTTATTCTGGTGACTTTCATATTTTAATGAATAGTAAAAACACGCTATATTTTAATTTAAAACAACTTTTTTCATCGTAATATATTATGTGGTTAAATTATAATATTGAATGGTTTTAAAGTATAAATAGAATATATTTTTACCATTTAATATAATTTATGTCATTAGCATTGATTTTACATTGAATTCGTAGGTTAAATCAATTCAATCTTTTGCAATGTTTTAAAGAAAAACCCGTTTTCTTTCGACAATGGGATTAATTTTAATTTAATTTCTGCAACTTTTGTGTTTTGAATTTTAAAATTGGATTCCTTATTTAGAATCAGTGGATCCAAATACTGTTAATAAGCTACTTTTTATTTTTGGGATTTATGAATAGTAACCACGGTAAATTTTATTTACCTTAGTTAAAGGTAAATTGGGTAATTAAGGGTAAATATAATATTATAAAATTACCCTAACACAAGTCAAAATCCTATTGGATGACTTAGAGTCGACCCATATCACCTAAGGGTCGGATTAGATTAACTTAATGGACTTTTTTACATGAAAATAATTTATTTATTATTAAAACCAAAGAATTTTACAACATGTCACTTTCTTAAATCTTATAAGTATAATAATTTTAATTTAGTGAAAAACTTCATGAAACTTCGAACATGAATAGTCTCCAGAAAGCTAATACAATTATCGACATAATAGGAATTTATTTATAATTATTAGGGATTAAATAAGTATCATTTATTATGACACAAAGATGATGCGGTAATTGTCTTATTAATGAAATATTGACATAATTGATGTTATAAATGATCAAATAAATGTAATTTGAGTCTTTTTATGACTTAAACTAATTTTATAGGTTAATATGACATGTTATTGTTTATTTAAGTAACTTTTTTTGAACTTATCATTCTTTTATGAATTTCATAAAAATCATGTACCAAATAGTGTCAAAATTGACATAAATTAGTTTTGAAAACAAATATTATATTATTAATTGTTATTTAATTCCTAAAAATCTAAGTTTCGGCCAAATGACTTAGATAAGGATGGATATATTAATAATAAATAACATGGGGTTCTTTTGTCTGGTTATGGTATGTTTATTAACCATATAGTGTAAGAAAACAAAAAGACACGGTAAAAGTTAAATTATTTAACTTAGAGTTAAATATAATTGATAAGGTTAAAATAATAACCTAAACTTGTCTAAATACTATTGTATGAAATGATTTAGAAACATCCCCACTTTACCTTCTAAATAAAACCCTTTGGAACCATTATAAACCGAATTTAACCTTAATATAAAATAATATTTTGAGATTTTCCTAAGGTTCCCCTCTCCTCCCTTATAAACGGGTACCTCCTCCCTCTCCTCCACACACCAATTTGAGCATTCAAGCTCGGACAACCCCTGCCAAAATCTCTTCTCCACTTCCCTAGTATCATCCTAGAGGTCATGGTATTCTTCAAAGACCATCCTTAGTTCTTTAAGTGGAGGTTTAGTGAAGGTGCGTCAAAAAGAGGTAATATCCATTACCGATCTTTTTCAATTTCTTTCTACTTCAACTTATTCTTCTTTAGTTTTTTCATGATAAAGTAATAACATAAGTATTTATTATATACTGATATGTTATTATAAATATGAAACAACTCTAATTAACCTTCTATCCATCCTACGGAAAAAGGAAATCACCGGGCGTGCGTACGTACGGAATACCGTCTCCACGCCGTGGTGTAATCTATTTTCCGCCACCACATTAATTGGATGGTTATAATGGTGTAATGAGTAACTATATATTATTATTATAAAGTGATATTGATACTGAAATAGTATACATACACTTCAACACAATTCCACGACCATGGGAACGATATCATCGCTCGTGCGTACGTATGGACTACCGTCTCCACGACGCGATGAGATTTATTCTCCACATTAACCATTCATGAATGATTATAAAGTATATATAATGAATAATAATGAAATATCTGACATGTTAAATCTACTAGATTTATGTATATATATATATATATATATGTATTTCATCTACTTACTTCCATTCAAGACAATAAGGAAAGGAAAACAGCGCTCATGCGTACGTACGGACTACCGTCTCCATGAACGGTGTGTTTCATTTCATTTATCTATCTATTATATATATATATATACTAAATATATATGATATATAAATCATGTTTTATATTCTGGAAGTAAGTAAATCATGGTATAAGTAATAATAATGTCAATAACAACAAGTTCAAACACCTACGATAAATGAAACGATTTTACCCAAAATGCTTCTTTAACATTGAATTTACAAAAGAACGGGTAATATAAATTCATAAGTGAACCATATATGATTCTGTAATAAGTTAATGACATTATTAAAATCATTATACAGGAGGTTCGGATACGTACAAAGCATATCGGACATAAGTTAAGGGAAAATATCACAATCTCATTTTTATCCGAGATTGTTTATACTTTGGTATTTACTGAGGTGTATTTTATAATCCACATACACGTTTCCTCAATATGTAATATTATTTCCATCCACCTATAATTAATTTTAAATCCATTTTTACCCTTCATTGAGTTTTTATTAAAAGATATGAAAGGAATATTTTGTCATTTTTCGTATGAGGTACTTTTTGTCTTTTCCGACAAAAGTACGAGAAGAATGTTTTTTTAACTTATATGGAATGAATGTATTTTTAAAAAATTATTTCCAAGAAGATTGCTTTACAAGTTTTCACGTTTATTTTTAATCAACTTTTTTTAGTTTATAATTGTATGACATGTTAGGAAAGGAAAAATGTTTTTGAAGTAGAAAGGATTTTTCCTCAAGAATGGAGTTCAAGTGTTTTATCAAAATTATTTTCCATCTAAGATAATATAGGGTTCTATTTCTATCCCTATTATTACATGGATTTGATTATTTTGTGATGGAAATATTTTTATGAATTCCATTATCTTATATGAATTGTTTTATGATGTCATGTTGTTTAAGAATCCCATTTTTACTACATGGGTTATGCAATGATGTATGATTTATGATTTTGTGGCACACATAAGAATGGTATCACTATGAGATGGGTGGGACCTATATATCCCTCTTATTCATTGGGTAAAGATATTATATCTCATGAGATAGACATTGCTGAAAGGGTAGGTTATACCGGTTCAGTGAAACATGATTGAAACGAGGGTGACTCGGTTCAGAAATGGACTTTGTCCACTAAGATAGTCTTGGAAATGAGTCTTTACTAATAAGAAATGATTCTATATGATTATGTGTGTATGCCAAAAAGTTTAATGTTTTCATTTATGATTATTGGGATTACATTTCACTTCTATGATTTATCCCATGTTATGATATTATGATCTCTTTTGCAGGTTATGATTTCCAAAAGTTATGTTCTTATGTATATGATGCGATTGATATTTATTTTGTTTACCCTTACTGAGCATTTGAGCTCACCCTTTTGTATGTTTTATTTTCCCCAGGATATAAAGAAAGTTTTTAGGTATGAAAAAAAGGGTAAGATCTTTATGGGAGATGTTGAAGATCTTTCACCATGATTAGAAGATTACGTTCCAAGTTTCCAAAGACACTAAACTATTACGGTCCTTGTGTGTGTGTTTTTGTTATGTAATAAGTATTCCGCAAAATTAATGTAATGTCATTGTACGTTAAGCTTCGGGTATCTACAGTTGGTATCAGAGGAATGGTTTAGTCAACCTTTGGAAACTAGGATACGAAAACGTTAGTGAGATCCCTAGAGATATTACTAAGGTATGTCTAGGGATGTCCCTAAGGATAAGTATACGTATAGGATATAGTCCTATAACTACGGTAACGATCTTATAATTTAAACTAAGATGTTAGATATTAAGGTTACTCCCCCTTTACTATGTTGTTTTCCCTAGAATTATTTTTCCCTCTCACACTATTCTTTTTAGGTTTCAGACGATGGCTGGAACCCGAAGGAACCGTGTTGATCACTGTAATGGACAATGCAATGATTGTCCTCCTGAACAAAAAAGTGTTATGGGAGATGGAGTGAAAAATATTATTTCTATACTTACACAAGCTATGATTCATTCTGGACTTTCAAATGAGCAGAGAAGGGAACAATATTCTATTGAGTCCATCATGAGGAAACATCCACCTTCTTTTAGTTGGTCTTCTGATCCACTTGTTGCTGAACAATGGATCAGTACCACTGAAAAGATATTTTCAGTTCTTCAATGTTCTGAACATGATAAAGTCATCATATAAGTATATCATTTGGAAGGTGAAGCTGATCAATGGTAGAATATTATCAAGAATACGAGGCCAAGAGATGAAATTGAGTCCATGGAATGGAAAGAGTTCAAGAACCTGGTTTTCAGTAAGTACTTCCCTCGTATTCTTCGAACCAAGATGGAAAAGGAGTTTCTTGAGCTGAAGCAGAAGGATGATGAATCTGTTGGTATATATGAAGTGAATTTTACAAGACGTGCAAGGTATGCATCTGGAATTGTCATCCAACCTGAAAGTAAAGTTGATTGATTCTACAGTGGCTTAAAACCAAATCTTAGAAGGGAATTAACTATAAGAAACTTCAGTAGCTATGAATAAATTGTGTGTTGTTATATCAAGGTAGAAATGGAAGTTGGTGTTACTTATCCATCTCATAGTTTTGACCTGAAACGAAAGATGGAGTTCAAGGAGAAATCTCAGAATAATGGTGAAAAGAAGATGAATGTTTTCTTATGCTCAAAGTGTGGAAAGAATTATGGTGGAGATTGTCTTAAAGTGACAAGTAAATGTTTCAAATGTGGAAATAAAGGTCATCGGGCATTTGAATACCGCAATGATGGGAAGAAGATTTATAATGATGAAAACAAAGGAAGGGATACACAGAATGAACCTACTACACTTCAATGCTTCAAGTACAAGGAAATGGGGCATTATGCTAATAAATGCCCTAATCCAAGGGTTAGTGATGATCGACATGAGCAACCACTTAAGGCAAAGGACAAATGGAAGTCACATGTGATCACTATTGTCAATGTTGAATATGACAACGATGTGGTGGAATGAATAAGTGTTTATGTAATGGGATTCCAAAATAATGTTGTATCATGGATTATTGGAATATTTATGTATTGGTCTAATGTGGTATTCAAAGTGATTGAGATATTTTTGGAAATAAGATAATATGCGCATAATGAAGGGAAAACGAGAAAATGAAATGTTTATCAGTATTCATGAGCTCATGATTGATATAAGGACTAAGTGATATCATGGTTTGAGTATATTGAATTTTGAGGATTTTGGTATGTGGAACGTGTTAACTTTTAACTGCATTCATGTTTTCACTATGGTTCAATGGGTATTCATTTTTTCAAGAGAATACATGATTAAGGTATTCACATGATTGGAATGTGACCAGAAATATATATATATATATATATATATGGGGGATAATTGATGGTATTCACATGCTTGGTTGATGACATTTCAAGTAATCGTTTTCTTTATACTATGAGCTTGGACTGATGTATTTTAGATAAGCCTGAATATTGGAATGGATTATGTTGGACATATGCTAAGTATTGTTTAGGATAGAATTTTTTTTCGATATTACTGATGAGATTTTATAGTAATGTAGTTTTAGAAAAAGGAAAACCTGCAGGACGGGCGACAGCCCATCGCGTCGGACAAGGCTGTGGGAATCGAACCCACAACCAAAGTGCGACTGGCCTTTATCGCCTACCACTAGCCTACAGGAAGTCCCTGTTTAGTAGAAACTAGTATTATTATATTATGAATTATGATATATGAAGTATAAGTCCATTTTAGGAACCATATAAGATTAATCTCACTATAGATGGACTTATGTATTTTTTTTGATAACATTTCTAACCTTTTGTTTGAGACAGATGGAATGACCCATCATTCTATCACATGATCTCCTAACACATCATGAATGACAAATTCAACTTCATTTCTTTAAGAGATGAAGTGGAAATTTTCCAAAGAATGACAAACGGTGAGACTATAGCAAAATCACGAAAGTATTTATTCTAATTCCAATTTCATCAACTTTAGGGAAATGATCTTGAAAAACCAAAAATGTTGTCCTACTGCCCTTATATCTGATGAATCAGATGGTACCTTAGATAATCACAAATCTAAGGCTTTTTGATTGTTGGATTTTTCATAGCCATGTTCTCTACCACTCTGCATCATAACATGATGGTTAGATTTCTCTTCCATATCCATATTTTCAACTATGTTGAAACCCAGTGATTAGTTTATTTGGGTAACCGTTACATTTCATACTTTTGTTTTTAAATATTGGTTTTGGTATTCCTTTTTACGATGTGGGTTTCTATTAATGAAACTTTGTAATAGTAAACGATTTATAACCCCGACGAATTTCGAGGGAGAAATTCATTTTAAGGGGGGTAGAATGTAACAACCCGAGATTTTATAAGATACATTCTTTTTAATTTCATTCATATATTATATTGTACAACACACCAAGATTATCTTGCGCTATACACAACACCGTATTAGCTTGCAGTATACGAAACACTTTTCTTGGCTCTTGTTACACACAATTTCAAGTTCGTTTGATAGAAGTTATTCTACGCATCATTGAGTGTGTGTATATATATATATATTAAATGTATAAATAAAAAATGATTGGATTCTATTATACACAACAACAAAGGAGTCGTTCACTACACGTAACCCTGACTTGACTTTCATTACATGCAATCGCGACCTTCCTCGATAGCGTGTGTTGTACGCAATACCGGGATTTACTAAACTACGATATATTATTATAATATTGTTATGAACTAGACGTTATGAATAGTGTTAACTAAATTTTGAATTTTATAACATTATTATTCATCTTACACATTTTCTAGAACATGGTATAAGAACAAAATAAATTTTTCGGGTAAAATAAGTATTTTTCAAAAAAATGATGGTTTGCCTCCTTTTGATGGCGCACCCACTTTAAATCTAGTTTTTGACATGTTTATAAGTTCCATTGACAAAATAAGATTATTCTTTGGAATCATGAAATAAAAATTTACTTTGGATAAATTTTTCATTTTATTCTGATTACTTTCATATTTTAATGAATAGTAAAAACACACTATATTTTAATTAAAAACAAATTTTTACATCGTAATATCTTATGTGGTTAAATTATAATATTAAATGGTTTTAAAGTATAAATAGAATATATTTTTACCATTTAATATAATGTATGTCATTGTCATTGATTTTACCTTGAACTCATAGGTTAAATCAATTCAATCTTTTGCAATGTTTTAAAGAAAAACCTGTTATCTTTCGACAACGGGATTGATTTTAATTTAATTTCTGAAACTTTTGTGTATTGTATTTGGAAAAATGGATTCCATATTTGGAATTAGAGGATCCAAATTAGGTTAATAAGCTACTTTTTATTTTTGTAAATTATGAATAGTAACTACGGTAAATTTTATTTACCATAGTTAAAGGTAAATCGGGTAATTAAGGGTAAATATAATATTATAAAATTACCCTAACACATGTCAAAATCCTATTGGATGACTAAAAGTCTACCCATTTCACCTAAAGGTCGGATTATATTAATTTAATGGATTTTTGTCCATGAAAATAATTTAATTATTATTATAACCAAAGAATGTGACAACATGTCACTTTCTTAAATCTTATAAGTATAATAATTTTTATTTAGTGAAAAACTTCATGAAGCATCGAACATGAATAGTCTCCAGAAATATAATACAATTATGTACATCATAGGAATTAATTTAGAATTTTTAGGGATTAAATAATTATCATTTATTATGACACAAGGATGATGGTGTAATTGTCTTATTAAAGAAATATTGACATAATTGATGTTGTAAATGCCCAAATAAAGGTAATTTGAGACTTGTTATGACTTACACTAATTTTAAAGGTTAATATGACATGTTATTGTTTATTTAAGTGACTTTTTTTGAACTTATCATTCTGTTATGAATTTCATAATAATCATGTACCAAATAGTGTAAAAATTGACATAAATTAGTTTTTAAAACAAATATTATATTATTAATTGTTATTTAATTATTAAAAATCTAAGGTTCAGACAAATGACTTAGATAAGGATAAATATATATTAATAATAAACAACTTGGGGTTCTTTTGTCTGGTTATGGTAAGTTTATTAACCATATAGTGTGAGAAAACAAAATGACATGGTAAAAGTTAAATTATTTAACTTAGAGTTAAATCTAATTGATAATGTTAAAATAATAACCTAAACTTGTCTAAATCCTATTGGTTGAGAGGATTTCGACCCATCTCCACTTTACCTTCGAAATAAAACCCTTTGGAACCATTATAAACCGAATTTGACCTTAATATAAAATAATATTCTGAGAGTTTCCTTAGGTGCCCCTCTCCTCCCTTATAAACGGCCACCTCCTCCCTCTCCTCCACACACCAATTTTAGCATTCAAGATCGGTATACCCCTGCCAAAATCTATTCTCCACTTCCCTAGTATCATCCTAGAGGTCTTGTTCTTCTTCAAAGACTATCCTTAGTTCGTTAAGTGGAGGTTAAGTGAAGGCGCGTCAAAAAGAGGTAATTCCTATTACCTATCTTTTTCAATTTCATTCTTCTTCAACTTCTTCTTCATTAGTTGTTTCATGATAAATCATAAAATCATTATTTATTATATACTGATATGTTATTATAAATATGAAACAACTCTAATTAACCTTCTCTCCATCCTACGGAAAAAGGAAATCACCGCACGTGCGTACGTACGGAATACCGTCTCCACGCCGTGGTGTAATCTATTTTCCGCCACCACCTTAATTGGATGGGTATAACGGTGTAATGAGTAACTATATATGATTATTATAAAGTTATATTGATACTGAAATAGTATACATACACTTCAACACAATTCCACGACCATGGGAACGATATCATCGCTCGTGCGTACGTACGGACTACCGTCTCCACGACGCGATGAGATTCATTCTCTACATTAACCATTCATGAATGATTATAACGTATATATAATGAATAATAATAAAATATATGACATGTTAAATCTACTGGATTTATGTATATATATATGTATTTCATCTACTTATTTCCATTCAAGACAATAAGGAAAGGAAAACAGCGTTCATGCGTACATACAGACTACCGTCTCCAAGAACGGTGTGTTTCATTTCATTTATCTATTATATATATATATATATAATAATAAATATATATGATATATAAATCATGTTTTATATTCTGGAAGTAAGTAAATCATGATATAAGTAATAATAATGTCAAGAACAACAAGTCCAAACACCTACGATATATGAAACGATTTTACCCAAAAAGCTTCTTTAACATGGAATTTACAAAAGAACGGATAATATAAAATCATATGTGAACCATATATGATTCTGTAATAAGGTAATGACATTATTTAAATCATTATACAGGAGGTTCGGATATGTACAAAGCATATCAGACATAAGGTAAGGGAAAATATCACAATCTCATTTTTATCCGAGATTGTTTGTACTTTAGTATTTACTGGGGTGTATTTTATCGTCCACATCCATGTTTCCTAAATATGTAATATTATTTCCATCCACCTAAAATTATTTTTAAATCCATTTTTACCCTTCGGCGAGTTTTTAGTAAAATATATGAAAGGAATCTTTTGTCGTTTTTCGTATGAGGTACTTTTTGAATTTTCCGACAAAAGTACGAGAAAAATGTTTTTTTAACTTATACGGCATGAATGGATTTTTAAAACATTATTTACAAGAAGCTTACTTTAAAATTTTTCAAGTTTATTTTTAATCAAATTCTTTTAGTTTAAAATTGTATGACATGTTATGAAATGAAAAATGTTTTTGAAGTAGAAAGGATATTTTCCTCAAGAATGGAGTTCAAGTGTTTTATCAAAATTATTTTCCATCTAAGATAATATAGGGTTCTGTTTCTATCCCTATTATTACATGAATTTGATTATGTTGTGATGGAAATATTTTTATGAATTCCTTTATCTTATATGAATTGTTTTATGATGTCATGTTGTTTAAGAATCCCATTTTTACTACATGGGTTATGCAATGATGTATGATTTATGATTTTGTGGCACACATAAGAATGGTATCACTATGAGATGGGTGGGACCTATATCTCCCTCCAATTCATTGGTTAAAGATTTTATATCTCATGAGATAGACATGGCTGAAATGGTAGGTTATACGGGTTCAATTAAACAGGACTAAAACGAGGGTGACTCGATTCAGAAATGAATTTGTCCACTAAGATAGTCTTGGCAATGAGTCTTGACTAATAAGAAATAATTCTCTATGATTATGTGTGTATGAAAAAAAGTTTCATGTTTTATGTTATTATTATTGGGATTACATTTCACTACTATGATTTATCCCATGTTATGATATTATGATCTCTTTTGCAGGATAAGATTTCCAAAAGTTATGTTCTTATGTATATGATGTGATTGATATTTCTTTTGTTTACCCATACTGAGCATTTGAGATCACCCTTTTGTATGTTTTATTTTCACCAGGATATAAAGAAAGGTTTTAGGTAAGAAAAAAAGGGGAATATCTTTATGGGAGATATTGAATATCTTTCACCATGATTAGAAGATTACCTTCCGAGTTTCCAAAGACACTAAAATATTACGGTCCTTGTGTGTATGTTTTTGTTATGTAATAAGTATTCTGAAAAAGTAATGTAATGTCCTTGTACGTTAAGCTACGGGTCTCTACATGTTTCATCCATAGATGAAATATACTTATGTTTCTCTTCTTGTTATCTGAATAAATAAAAATATTGAATTGACATAACCTTGGAAAGTATTTTTCATTGTAAATCATAATTAAATATTTTGTAATCACTATATGTATATTATGATCAACATTACAGCCTTCAGGGCTTCCCTTACCTGATTCTATATGAAATGAAATCTATATTACACTATAAATTCAATGTACGATTTAGTAACAGTAATGAAATACATTAGGCTATAAAAGGTGCATGAAAATAAAATTATATCCATTTATTGGACATCATATTCCATTTAGTCAATTTGTATTTTGATTTCTTTTTCATCTCACAGATGAATTTTATTGTAGAATACTTCCATCAATCCAAAAACTTTTTATTAACTTCTATATGTTATCCATATTGGAAATAAATGCATACCTCTCTCCCTTATATCAATATATATCCATTCTAAATATCTTATTATCTAAACTGAGGTCCTTTATGTTGACGATTCCAGAAAAATGACACATCACCTTAGGAATCCATTAATTTTTTGGAAAATCTAGTAATATGTCAATCACGTATAGAAGATGTATAATGAAACTTCCCCAATTAATTTCACTTCTATAGAAACAATGATATATATTGAAGCAAGTGAAATCCTCATAATCCATCATCAAATCAAATTATTGATTCCACTAACATGGAAACAACTTCATTCTATATAGGATTTTGAAGCACAAACACCATGTTTAATTCAATTGATCGAAATAAACCATTGACCACTTCATCTAAATTATGTTTACCAAATTACCATGGAAGAATTCTGTCATTACAACTTTCTACTCTAGGTGAATAAATAGAGATATAAACTACTCATAGAAATGTATGTATGGTAGCATTATTAAATACCCATGATACAATTTTTGAGAAGTTAATCCATTCCTTTCACTAAATCTAATTTCCAATATTTTTTCAATGTTTTTATTATTTCTTCTAGATACAACATTCAAATAAAAAAACAATTTATTTTAAATTTCTCTTGTCTATTTTGGTAACTCAGTTAGATACCATTATCTATTGGTATCGAATGAACACATTTCTTCTTTTATCACAAAATCCCATTATCTGTGGTCATTGATAGTTTCCACCTTATATGGATTTCATATTCTCCCAAATACTTTTGATATAGAAACTTCATATCTTATCTCAACACCTGGAATAATTTATTTATCCAGGAAGACCAAAAAATTTATATATGGTACACTTCCCTTTTTTGACTCGATTATTTCCAATGCTCTGTCGTCTAGAGAACCAGCTTCTAACACTGTAAATTCTAAAAATTCCCTGAATATTTATCAATGATAGAGATTTTTTTCATGTAATATACTAGTTTCAATTATAAAATACTAATATTTTCATCCCAAATCTTCATAAAATGTTGTCATTAGGTATCCCCATTCATAAATACATGGAATTGGTTAGTTGATTACACATTCTTAATATATGATTATGGGATGTTTTTGTGATTCTATATAAAATTTTCAATAAGGAGACAATTAAAACCCTTGACGACTTTTCACATTTTATCCAACAATAACCATAATTAAAAATTATTATTTCCATATCCTGCAAATAAATATTTTATAGATTTTTCATCAACTTTATGTTGTACCTTTCAATTGGGATGAACCCAAAGTAAACTCTCTTAAAAATATCAATGCATAAATTTCACTGGATTACCGGACCATAACCAATCTAATATCTCATAACATAATTGATAAGTCGGAATTTTATTAATAAGGTACGACCCTATGTTTATAAAATCAACTTATATTTATTTGGTTATTCCAGTGTGTAACCTCATGATCTGTACCTTCACAGTTAGTGTGCAATTCATTCTATATGAAACATCATTATGCTATGTTGTAACAATCACTATTCCATCCAACCTAATCCCCTCATTAACAATAAAAAAGTATAATTCCCTTCCATTTTACACATCTATATTTTTAGAACAATATTAATTCTAACATCCAACTAGTATCCCTCCAACAATTTCCTTCCTTTCATGGAATTTTTGAATGAAATTAGAATTATTATTAAAAATGTAAAACTATAATTTCATAATTATATAATAAATGAATATCACAATGTATGGTTATACATCATGATATTTGGCATGTTCAATCGCCCAAATGTTTGAGTGAACCTGTTCAAACATCAATGATTTTTGATTCTATCCTTTAAAATTTGATAATAGACATTTATACTTCCAAAAATCACAAGTCTCCCAAAATAAAAATCAGTGTGATTTAGCTTCAACATTACTTTTACTGTTTAATATTTTATACCCATTTCTCTATGATTCCCAAGAGAGTAATAACCCAACTCCATACCATAAAATGTTTTTTCTCCACAAATTACCAATAAATTTGATGTTTTTGTCAATTATATTTTTATATCATTTACACCTCATACCACTACCCTAGTTCATTTAACCACCATCCAATCACCAATACATAATCTAGTACCATAAAATATCTCAAAAATAAATACCATAGAATTGTGTTTTTTTCGTAGACCTAGGATGGGATTGATTACATTAATCATCATAAATCATCAATTTTACATCCTAACATTGAAATCATCATACCATAAAATAAATTGCTCTTTATAGTCCACAAAATATATATTTCTGAACTTCTTGAACAAATAATTAACCATGAACCCCTATGAAAATATTATGGGAAATGATACCCTCGAGTCAATGACTGATAAATCCAACAGAATATTGATACTAGGAAACTTGTTTATTCTTTCCCAAGTTATGCTTGGAAAATTAGAACATATGAATGTTGATCATTCAGATGTTGTCTTGAGATCTCTCTAATTATGATACAATATTTTCCCATTTTTCAAAAAATTAGGACCAAATCCAACTAAATTTACACAACTTCTATCTCATAAATTATCTTTTCATATTTTAACTTTTCTCTATTTAGTTAAGATCCCTCTTTCATTGGGATTTTATTATAGCTATAGAAGGTGATTTATTATACCTCTATTTTAGTTAATTATTTATGATTTAGTCCCTTAAATCATCAAGAAAAAATCTATTTTTATTTACAATTTGATAAAAAAAATTACCATGGAGCCCCATGAATCTAACATAGATAACATGAGATACAGATCCCAAATATAATAAAAAAAATAACCTCCACTGATTCCAGATTCCATCAAATCATGTATAATTGGTTTATGTGAAATCAACTAGAATACCTTATGATAAAATCTGTCCAAACAAACAATTTATCATATAATATTCATTAATTTCCATTTTATTATCGTAATTTTTTACATGGGCCTTCATCAACTACATTGTGATAATTACCTATCAAATGTTAGATTCCAAATTTCATTCCAAAGACATCCTCACCTACTTAGGATCATTTATATCAAATAGTTCCCATTATTTCATGTATTTATTCTCTTTCTAGACTCTGATAAATAGTAATAAAAAGCCTATTTGAATGAGTGATTTCTCAATCCTAATTCTATAGAAACTGAAGCTATTTATATTGAAATAATCTATTTAGACCATTCCTTCAACTAAAAACATAAAATATAATAAAAGGAAAATACTACTAAAATTGGAATGAAAAAAATGAAATAGAATAAGAGATACCTTATCTACCACAGTGTGTATTGATGAGTGTATTAAGTCCAATTCAAAACATGATACCACATTTTAGAAACCCATCAATGATGTATCACTAGATGATATATCACCAAATTATACATGTTATAGGCTCAACTCCCCCCATTGACTCTCTATATCTAGGTGAAATAAAATATAAAAGGACCACAACACCTACTCACCACACCAAGTAAACCTCAAAATTATTCAATAGAAACTCATAAATCAATAAAATTCAATAAAAATTATGATGTAAAGAAAAAAAATTGTTTATGTAGATTGTATGCGAGTCTTACATTTGTTTAAGGAATACTACTAAAAATTCTTATATAAATTATTGATAAAATCATTATAATACCTTATTCCAAGTCAGTGAATTTGATCAATAATTACACGTTATTCACTAATTATTCCTTATCCATATGTAATTATGGTCATTTATTACTATGGTATGTGATAACTGGTTATCATTTTGCACCACCATATGAGATTCATGAAGGTCCCACTGTTGAACCATAGTGATTTATGATCTACTGTTGTAATCAACACTTCACTGTTGTGGTCAGTGACCAATGATAAAATTTTACCTAGATATTTTCAACTATAAAATAAATATTACTATATAAATTTTGGTCACCATCATCCAGTACACTACATATATTAATTCGAAAATGAAATACTATGATCAACCAGACATCTAATGGATATCTCAAACCCATATCCTGACCTAACTAGATTGTGATATCATTGGGTGTTCCTCCTTTTCGTATTTTGATTCAACAATTGAACAATATTATCACTTCATACAACAACATAATCAAACAAAATTTAGCACCTACTTGAAATATCAATTAGTACCCATTTCTATCATAACATGCACTTTATTCTATAAATTCAATAAAATTCACGTTTAATTAGGGGTACACACTCCAACGACCTATGTTAAACTCCCCACTATATGAACACCCTTACAAAAATCCTCAGTCAATGAACTATATAAGTCATAATACAAATATCTTATCATATTTTAGATTCCATAATCAAATTATTATAATAAAACCTTTTCAGGTCTTACGACTAAATCCACAACCTACTGGTTCTCTAATCGAATATTGTCCAAACACAATAACGATCCATTATTCCCACCTAACACCTTGAAAACTGTAACTTGAACTAAAATATTTCATCAACAATATTAATCTTCATTCTTTACTCAATACTCGATTTCATCTAGTTATACCTCATTTAAAATTATTGTAGACATCCCATCATATGCTAAATGGACCACTTCATTTTATCATATAATCCTTGTGCCATAATTCCCATTGGCATTCCAATTAATCCATTGGTTCTTGACCGTAAATCCATGTTGAAGTGAAATATATATTACGAAATAACACTATAAGGTGATCATATGTGATATCACTTAATTCCAATGACATAACCAAACATTTGGAACTGTGGGTACCCATAACACACTAATAGCACTACAGATCTCTAGATCCCAAGGTACCTAGTCTATTACCGACAAGATTTTTTTCTACCTGTTCCTTAAATAATTATCCTAAAATGAAATATAAGAGACCAAATCACTTTTTCATGACACATGGAGAATTTATTCATGATAATTCCCACAATAATCACACTCCCTATAAGAATCTTGTTACTTGATCATTCCTACTACCCATCGTGGTCTCTGCTGATCCATAATAGTAATAAACTCTAATATCATTCAGTTTCAAAAATAAATTCATTTTATATGAATCACATGCATCTATCCCTTGGACCTAATGGATATAAACATGAAAATTATTCCATTTAATATCAATCTTACTTAACTAAAAATCCATTATAACTTCGTTTCCAACGAATGCAACAAACACAAGGAATCTAACTAATGTTAAGTCTTACAACATGATCACGTGGAAATCATATATTATTATGAAACCAAAAAACATATACCCATTGAATACCCATTATAGGATTAAACATCTAAAATCACCTCCATTAACTTATTGAATACCACAATCTAATTCCCAAATAATTGACATCCAACTTATTTCACCCTTCGAATAAAACCATGAAACCAAATTCACTCTATGTGATTTTGGTTATAAAATATGAAGTCATTTAATATTATTCTTAAAAATTATCAAGGTTATAAAAAAACCAAGGACTTGTAGTTCACATTATTAATCACTACATTGGAATACCCTTCATATATCAAAATATCATTAAGGAATCCAATTCCAGAATTATCACACCAAAGGTTACTATATTTCCCGTGGATGTTAGTACTTAATAACCATCATCAGAGGGTATCCCATAATGATATTCACCTGACCTATCACAAGAAAACATAGAGGTTTAGTTATATAAAATTTCATAAAATGATAAAGTGAAAAACAATATATAAATAATTATTGAGAAAATAAACTAATAACCCCTCTATTAATCAAAAAATCAACCAAAAATAACCACACATATGTGGTCTAAGTCCTACATTAGAAATTTAAATAATTTTCCCATTCCTCTAGACACTACATGAAAATAAAAATACCAAATTAACTATATTAAACCATATAATCATACGTAAGGGAATATCCCAAATATAATTTTGATACTAAGATCCATATTCACATAACCTTGGTAACCTAGACTTTCCAACAGATAGGTTTTCATGAATCACCAGCCGAGGGTCCATTAAAATCTTTAATAAACTTATATTAACATTTAATAGTCCTTGAATAATAATATAATAGAACATATTTTCTACCAAATATTTGTAACATCATAGATAATATTTCCTAAATGACACTCTAGTGTGAGAGACACGTGATATTAGGTGTGCCTTATCTTACAAAAGTGGTTGATACAAAGAGATCGGTGTCTATAATAAATGTAGTGGAGATTATAATTGAAATATCAATAGCAATAATATAAATAAAATGAAAAATCAATCATATTGAGTGTAAATAATTTTGGAACATGATATATCATTTGAGTATAGAGTAATATAACCAATCAAATTAGCACTTGGACAAACCCATAAAAAGAATAGAAAAGAAATTAAAAAACAATAAGGATCTAATATATCCTATAATATCACTTCAAACCATATATTTTAATCAACAATTAAATCCTTACCTATCCAATTTACAACTTATGGTCTTCCTACAACTATAAATATGGTTAGTAAATATTATAGAGTGTGTGTGCATGGTGTGAGAAGTTTATATTAATAGGATCATAGAATGTTACCCAATTATATTTCATCATATACATGAATATGGATAAATAATGTAAATAAATATTTTATGTTGAAAACAAGAATTCATTTCCAGTGATCAAATGATAACCATGAAATAATGATAGTCGGCCTGATCTATCATAACCATTGATCAAAGAATAAGTCACAACATTCGATAAAACCTAACCTATGTCATATAACTTATGTTTAGGGTTGTAACATTCCATTTCCATTACCTTCTCACCCTAGGTATGGAATATAATAATCATGAACCATATTATACAATGATTATACCTTTACTCACATACTCAGGTAGGGTCCCCCAATCACATCATGAACCAATACCCTCCCACATGGGAATTTCATGATTTCAACCTCTTACTCAGGGTGAGACATGGAATCAAGATCCTGAATAGTACCATCTCATTGTATGTAAGATCCTATATCAGATCCCAAACAACTATTATTTTTCCCGGGTAAATTATACAAAATAACAACAAATATTAACACCATCATACTCAAGGTGTCCATGAAAAAGTCATCTCACTTTGGGTATGTACTAATATTTAGATATTGGACACAACCCTCTAACTCAAGGTAGGGATTAATGCTAGAGTTTGGACCACTACCCCACTACTCAATTTATTGTCTTAGAATAAAAACCTTGAATAATACCATCTCTCTTTGGGTGATTTATACTAGCACACTCTTAGTCAGGGTGATAGTTGACGTCAATATTTTTTACTAACACATGATTATAGTAATCATAAATACATAACAATAATATTTGTATTATAATGTGTATCATACACACACCGTGGGTTGCAACATGGAACTAGTTATTGTTTACACTCTTATGGAATTAACCTATCACATTCTAGGAACACACCCTGGTGATAATCTCTACTGATATATACTAATAATATGAATAAAACTTCATCATGCACTTAGTATCATGGGATAAATTCTAAAACTGATCTCAAATAAGAAATATTGACATGTCTTACATATTTAAATAATTCTCTCACCTATAATAGAATAGAATAATATTCATATATAGAAATTGATATTTTCTAATTGATAAAACCCTACATTAATCAAACCATAGTGACCCTATAGTTCGCATGTTCAGTGTTTCATTATACTAATGTGGTTGTGAACAATTATGAATAAAATCCCAATATAAATGTATTAGTCTCATTACCCATGGACTAAGACAAGCCCATAACCCCGAGGGTTGTTGTAAATTAGTTTCAAATACATCAAGATAATTTACATGTACCATGTTTGTGTCTCTTATCACCTCTCTTATAAGAGATATTTCAACCCTTCATTTGAAGGAATCCCTCATCATCACCCTACTCAAATCCTAAATGGACTTATTAATAACATCCCATGAATCATTTACAATATATTCACTCAAGGGTTACTCTATCTCACAACTAAGATATATGAATATGTCACTCATATATAATTGGTTGATTCCCCTCATTCATACTAATTTGTCATATGAAGGAAAAAAATAATATCCTCAACTCAAACCAATCTTTGAGACATATCATATGAATATAATAACTCAACCAAGATCCTCACTCCCATGGTGTACAACTGTTGGGCGGTTCTAATTAACTCAATAAAAAATGGTGAACATAGTCTAGGTTTAGGATGATAAATTCCTCATTATTTCTATACTAAGGGTGATTTCATTCACTCTACAGTGTAATCAAAACCAAAACCCAAAGAATACAAGTGAATTCTTGTACAAAAAGGAATATTTATAACTACTATAATGACCAAAAAACATATTATGGTCTTACCATCATCATAGAGAGCCTAAAAAGCATCATTCTAATCTAAAATAAAATTTACCAGTGTATTTTCATAGGTAAAATCTCTTATCCCATCCACAATGAAGAAGTTTTTAATGAAAATAATTTATAATTATTTATTTAAATTAATCTAATATGGAATAGTCACTAAAAACTCATTAGGAAACTAAAAAATGCATAGACTATGATGAACAACATGTAGATGGTATATGATAAACTCCAAAACCTCAACAAGAAAATATCCATCATATAATCTCCCCAATATAACTAATTTAATAATATGAAATTGAATATAATAAATTATTTCTAATTAAAACATACCTTAATCGAAATAGTGAGTGAAAATGTGCATTTTTTTTTTGAGAAATCCTCCATCAATGTCACACCAAATCCCTAGTGTTTGAGATGATCAAACCCTGATTCCACAAGATCTTTTGATAACAACTATCCTAGAACCACAACACATTTGAGATGATAAATGGGAATAATAATTTTGGAAGGAATAGGATATCATACCTTTTAATAATGATCAAAATTCAACCAAAAAATTAGTTATAGTTAATGAAAATGGGAGGATAGAGGAGGGGAGGGTTTGGAAATATGGCCTTATATCGATCCCATAACATACCATAAATAAAATGGGGGAATGACTGTGAAATTTGGGTGGTTACCATATTTCTTAAACCCACCTCTTATCAAACTAGGGACTTGTCAAACCACCAATGTGTAATTTTTGTGGCACCACACTCTTATTGGGGTGCACTGATCTCCCAGTAGATCCACATGGGATACAACCTATAATACATAGTCATTGTGTAAATAATTTCTATATGTACGGTTCACAATTAGAATTGATAAAAATTTGTTGTTCACATGATGATTTATCCTTCAACTACACAAGGAACATCCTACATCCCTTGAATCCACCAAAACCCAACCAAAAACACTTTCAAGAGCTGTCAAAACTCATATAATTATTGTCTAAACCACAGTTCTCATAATTACCTTATTTTAAATTAGAAAATTCCAACTCCCACTGAAAAATTAAATTTAAATTTTATCTTCATTAAATTTATGTTTTTTTTGATTCATATGACCTAGTTATAAATTTGAATAATGTATAACTAGAAGTTTGAAATAATAAAAAAATCAATATATTGATTACAAAATTATGAAATATAATAGAAATTTTCTTTTTGGGAGGAATATAAATAAATATTTTTCTTATTTAATTCATAGAACGTTTTAATTAAAAGGGATTGATCTTGGAGTATGAGGAATAATATTAGACATGTGATTTTCTATAAGTACATAACAATTTAATGGGGTGATAGATTAATAACCCCAATATGGGAAAAAATAGAATGATTCATTTCAAAAAATATATAACAAGGAATTTAGTTTTTCATTGATTCTATTTAATAATATTTTTAGGTGTTTTTATTGATTTGGTTTATCTCATTTTTTAATGATTTATTACCTCTTAAGGATGTTCTCCCAAGGTGTATTATATAGTGGAAAAATAAATTTTCGAATACCATTACTATCATTCGTATGTTAAGTATCCATATTTGGTATTATTTAAGTGTTACACAAATTACAAAATATGATGTTACAAGAGGATGCTCAAGTGTGGAATACATGTCCCATAATGTCAAATTAGACATAGGGTTTGTTCAAAAATATTTTTTTATTCCTTATGTCGATGATAAAATAAAAAATTTAATAAATTGTAATTTTATTTTCCTTTCAAATGAAACCAAATAGTTTTCATGATTTATGTAAAATTATCATGCCTTTTATTATTTTTGTAAAATTATAATCTATTATCTATACTAAAGATGGGGTCCTCCAGCTCAGATGTCACTTAAATGTGAACCATGTCACAAAATATCAATACAATCTCCGCTCCAAAAACTCATTTCTATTGACCATGTTACCATATCACCCTCTCGGTCTCTCCTATCTACATATCCCGCAAAATAATAACGATGTCCCACTGCAATTCCCCTCACCTCTATTCTAGTGTTCTCGAAAACCACCGGCGTTGTCCCCCTACGATTCCCCCCTCCAATCAAAGGGTCCCGCAAACTAGTTTCGTCATCCTCATGATTCTGTTCCTCTATTCCATGGGTTAGTTCTTGCGATGTCCCTCATATATTCCAATGTTTCCCACACCTCCAATTTTCTGTTTTTTTGGACCAGGTCCGCTTCAAACACCTGTTACCTCCCTCTATTTAAGGGTTCCAACTGCGATTTGTTTCCACTGCTCCTTGTGTTTGTACTCCCGTTTCACCTCCAATGGTGCTCCTATGATTCCTTCACACACTATTCATGCTCCCTATTTTACCTCTACCATGATTCCTACAAATCTTACTCTCGTTTCCCCTCTGGTAATGCTTCTATGCTTCTGGCCGCCGTTACACCTATACGACTGCTCCTAGGGTTCCTAATCACAATTCACATCCCGCCGTCTGTACCCACAATACCCATAAGTTGTCTACCTCACCAATTGGGTCATTTTATTCTATGGATCATCCATACCTTCAAACTCACTTATTCTTGATATTTCTGTTGGATATTCATGGGTTCCCCCCTACATATTTAGTGATCCATCATCCACATTATGAAACCCATTCAATATTTTCTTCACCATCGAGCTACTTTGACATCTCCAGTCATCCTCTATTCCTCCAAAATCAACTTCCCACCATTGTGAGGCTCACCTCTCTATAGTTTCAAAATTATCTCCACATTCTATGGTACATACACTAATTTCCTTGATAATGTATATTTCTTGGCTACATCATGATAGACAATTGGTTTTCCATTAGAATATATTTTGACTAATTTGGTGTTTTTCAGTGCCCAAATTCTTGTAATAGATCGACTGAAGCTTGGGATTCTACAAAAAGGTCGAAATTATTCAGGTTGTGTTACTAGGCCATCCTATAGAGGTTAAATTAGCACAGAGCTTATGTTATTTATCCGTTTGTAGTTTTCCTTGACTCCCAGTCTATATTTATATCATGGTATTGAAAATATAGTCCTTCACATTTCTTCATCACCTATCAATTTATTTTCATTAGGGATTTATGATTATTTCTATATTTAATATGATGAGATAAGAAACCCAATATTTTATATGATGATATTAGATTTAATTTCATATTTATGGATATAAACCTTTGATTTTTGATTCTTTTTGGTGGCCACCTCCTATTCACCCCTTCATGTCCAAGAAGTTTCCCATTTAACCATTTTAACTATGATGAATCACATTGGATAGCCTATATATTATTTATGTTATATTGTATGCTATCTTTGGTTCATATCATGAATGTCAATTTTTTTCCATCATCTATGTTTTTTTGTATCAATTTATTATCTCATTGTATGTTTGATTTGTGTTTGTTTTGATTTTAAATTTGGTTTTTCATTATTAGATCTATCATTTACTTCTCACCCATTTTCATTTTCTAATTAATCTTACTTTTCATTAACCCTTTGCACCAGTCACCTTATATTCCGTGAAAAATTGATTCCATGAGAACATTTACTCACTAGTTTTTCTTCTCTTTCATTCAAAATCGTTGTTCTTTTTAATTTATTAAGTTTGTTACATTTTGATTTTTGATTTTATTCAATAAGAAATATCCATTCTGTTTATAAATATATATGATCTGTTTTTAATTATATGCAACATAGAATATAAAATGGGGTTTGAAATTTATGTTTAATGTCATTAAATATATTCCACAAGCATTGTATTTGAATACATGAAAATTAGATATGTTCTTCATTTTTTAAAATGATGATCTAAGGGTTATCAATCTATATACTTCATTTTTTGTTTTTAATATTTTATCTGTATGTATTTTATTGTAATTAGTACAAAAAAACTCATTGTTACAAATTGCTACTAATCAATAATTAAACATTTTTATTTTAAATTGTGACTTGAATTATTTTTAATGAGGGAAATTGATTTGATTAATTTTTTTGTTGATTATAGTTTTTTATTAAATTTGATGTTTAATATTTATATCAATCATAACCTATTAGAAGCAGGATTAGTCATGATTACTCAATAGATAAGTTTAGAGAAAACTTTAACCATTAACCAAGTGAATGTGATGATTGGTAAAATAAATGTAAGGGAATTTACAGTTTCTACATTTTTTTAATGGGGTTGGAGTCAGTTCTAATGTAGGTATGTTGTCATTCAACACAGAAGCACGGGGAATCTTCTATTCATAGTAATAGGAATTTCTATGCACTTTAGTTCCCATTTTTTGGTTTCTATCAGAGTCACATTAAAAAATTAATTTGGTGTCCTATAATTTTCCAAACATAAAATATAAATTTAATCAGACTTTTAATAATTAAATTAGAATACATTTTTTATGAGTTTTATTCTGTATTACTCAACAAATACAGTGATAGATATAATTTTATCACATCCATTCATCCATAAAACTTTTGTATTGTGATGTAGACAGTGCGAAACACAAGATCCAATTGTTGAATCTCTAATTTCTAATAGGTCAGCATTTCAGAACCAAACATTGTTCTCCCATATAATCTTTGATATGGGTTTCATTCATGTAGTATATTTTCAGGACACATGTCTTTTTTATGCACATAAACCCAAATATATTTGTTATTAGTTGTTTATTCTCCACAAAATTACTTCTGATTTCTTTTGAACTTATATGGTTCTTTATTGATTGGGACTTCTTACCCCCTGAACAAATACATGCTATATTTTTTTATAGTAGTGGGAAAATAATCCATCAATGCTTTCTCAATGGTACTCTGTATTGTATTGGATAACATTCTGATTTTCATTCCTAGTATATGTGAAACATACTTCCTGAAATATCCTGTAGTAATTGGGTAATCATTGGTTGCAAGATAAATATTATGCTTTCTAGGTGATTTCTTAATTATTTTGGAGATCAAAGACAGTATGAAGGGAAATCAGTCTTTATTGAAAAGGATGGCATGTTATCAACATGTTTTATAGCATATCCTGTTATAGAATTATCCTCTTAATTAAAATTGATGCAGAAGAGAATTTCATTCAATTAGATTAAATAATAGTAAAAAACATATAAATTATCTATAATCAAATTTCGAGTGGATGGAAATCGTCATAGTTAGATTTTGTAATTGAATTTGTCATGTTAATATCCAAATGTATTATATATTATATATACTATATATGGGTTCCTCCATCTTATGTTTGACTTCAATATGAATCCATGCCACCTAATTTAAATACAAACATCATTCTATAAACGTGTTTCTATTGACCTCCCTCATCCTTCACCCGCGCTACCTCTCCATTGTGTTCCATCTTAGGGGTTTTGTCCTTCCTATCGTGATTCACCTCAACACATCCTAGGGTTCCCGCTCATCAAAAACACTATTGCCTCTTTTCTTCTGACTTAAGCTGCCACCTTTTCTTCCATCTCATCCACTAGATACTCTGCTTCCACCTCCTCTACTATCATCTCATGAACCTCAGGCTCCTCTCTCACTCACAAACTACTTTAACGTATATATGGTTCCCACATCAGATACATTCTTCAGTATCCTTTCTTTCTCAAAATGCTTCAAATATTTCTCTTTCAATAATATCTCATCCACGTATGGTGTCCTCTCCCCCTCACAAAAATCATTGACCACTTATAGACCTAACTCAGAAATCAGGCTCGCACTCCAACTCCTCTAGAACGTCACATATGGATCATCCGCAAATAGATCATCCTACTTCTACTCTCTCATCCTTGGATTTTCAACACATAATTAAATTTTTTCTATGAATCCACTCTTGAACTAAAAAGAGGATAATTTGTATGTTCCTTGACATATCGATTTGTTCATTACATAGTAGATATAGATGAAATGTTTTCCAAATATTAATTTCCATACTATATGTAATTTTTCAATTCTAAGCATTTTTAGAAGGAAAATATTTTTAATATTTAGTGGTTTCAAAGAGATAAAACACTCGTAAATGGATTCAGGTATGAACATCCATCTCCGTTTCCATAATGTAATTCTATTTTCATATATTATAATTCAAAATCTCTGTATTAAATTTTTCAATTCCTGCAATGTGTGACTCTTAATTTTTTTTAAAACCTCCATATTTAATTTTCATAATTCCGATAATTTACATGTGTTTTCTGATTCATGCTCTTAAACTTTCTATGTCATCATCTCTTTATATGAAGCTTTTTAAAACCCTAATTATAGACCACATTGTTGGGAAATTTAGGCTTGTAGTGGACATTGTAAAAAATATGCTCACCGAGTTACTTTAGTTCCAATGAATGAAATATTTCTGTTCCTCTCAATTTGAAAAAAATCCAATATGTACACATAAATATGAAATTATATTTGAGAAATAGATCAATATGTGCTCTGAAATCATAAATCTGTACTTTTTTACTACTTCTTCAATATATATCACTTCTTTTGTTTGTATGTCTATTACTTTGGGTCTACACTGTTATATGGACTGATTTCAATCAATTTAAATCATAATAGGCTATCAGAGTTCATTTTACATAAATCACATGAAGCAAGTGACATTTAAAATATTATACTCTTTACATGGAAAACGTAATAAATGATCCATATATGTTAGGGGGCTTCAAAACTATACTAGTGAACAGATACTGACTGTCCTAAATGTGTACATATTAATTTCGATCTATAAATATTGTTGAATGTCTATGTACAGAAATTGAACAATATTCTATATACTTAAATCATATTTCTATAGAGAGTAATATGGTATGGAAGTTGAAAATGAAATGCATCTATTTGTAGATATTATATGGTTCCAAATTTCCCAACCAATGTAAGAATTCACTGTCTCTGCAGTAGTAGTGTGGATGTACCACTATTATAAAGGCATCATTGTAGTTAGGGGTCTCCTTATATTTTATAGCATTTTCCTTCAGGAGTTGGATTCATTAGAAGAGTATGAGATGCTACAAGATTATTAAGAGCTCCAGATTGATAATTTTTCAATCCAATCAAACCACCAACAACAGGTTGTCCATTAGAAACTCATAGTTCCATCTTTTGGGATGATATGATGACACATACAAGGGAGGGACATGATCATGTACTACTCGAGATAGTTTTAGTTATGATATGTGTATTCTATATATTATCATTATAAATTTCATTCTCTTATAATGTGTTTTTACATTAGGGAAATAGAGGTTATATATGGGTTCAACCAGAAATAATGTGTTCCTGCCTCTTCCCATGCAGAGATCTGCAAATTTTGAAGCAGACCATAGTTGCAACTGCTCTTGTAGTCAGAGACACCACCATTAAAAACACATTTGATTCACATATTGATGTAATTATCCAATTCAAATTGACCATAAAATTACATTGAATCTGATATAAATCTATTTCTAATTGGAGAATTTTGTAATTAAATTCCTCCTCACCCCATCTTTAACACAGGTTTGCAGACACCCAAAATGGGGTCGATGCTATGACAGCTATTGTTTATTATTTTCTCGTTTTTAACTATAGTTTTTTAATAGTTACTTTTTTACTGTAAATTATTATTATTCAATATCTTAACACATGAGTGCAGATGTGGAACACACACCTTCCAAAAATAAAGAAATTTTCATGAACAGTAGGCTGGAAGGAGTATGTAGAAAAATTCAGAAGAATGTATAATTTTTTTAAAATTTATTTCATATTCTTGTCTTCATGTTATATTTTCTATTTAATTGATCACCCATATTATAGGTTTACCTATTACCTCATCTACCATAAAACCAAACATCCTATTCAAATATGGGAAAGGAAATCCATATACGTACAGTACAAATGACAGATCGGATCTCTATCATTTACAAATGTTGTGTTCTTAATATATGTCTTTATTTTAATGCTAATGCAAAACAATTATTTAATATTATTATTTTAGTGTCCATTGTAGACTGAAAATATTCAGATTATTTTACATTAATCATTATTTTTTTCTAATTAAATATATTTTTCTGAGATGTTTAATAATAGGTTTCAAGATAGATTTACCCTTTTCAAAACATCACATCTAATAAGAGTGTTCAAGATGGATGTCCCCATACATCAGGTATAGTATGTAAGAATTTGTAATCATTATTCTATTCCCCTTCCATTCATTCATTATTTGATGTTTAACACCAAAGAAATGATTCTGGAATCTGTATGCACTTATTTTATGCATATTCTATATGCACATATAATCTATAATGCTTCATGTTTATATAGAATGGAAATACTATCTCTCGTTCTATATCAAGATTCAATTTGTTTTCATATATTATTTAATCAATTTTATTTTGTCAGGTATTAGGATGTCGTTGAAGGCTCTTTTTACACTTGATTTTTCTCTATCTATGTGGGATTTAAAACCCATTATACGATTTCTATTATAACTTTATTGTCATTTTTGTCAGATGTAAACTATGAATCCCTTTTTAACTACCTCAATGAGTTCATGTGGAAGTGACTGGAAAGAAATTGAAATATATATAAGGTTTGACTGATAGATAAAAATGTATTATTTATATGATTTCAAAGAAAATTTAATAGTATTGTGCATTTTCACGGGCATTGTAATAGTTAAATATACCCATGGCATAAAACATTATTTTTAATATTTTATTTTTTAGAAAATTTATTGAAAAATATTTACCATTATTTTGGTTATAATTTAATATTTTAGGTGACAAGATTCATGCCCAGTCATGAATAAATTTTCAATCACATGGATTTTCATGACATTCACATTTTGTATTGAACTACAAGAGGGCATTATTAAATTTTACACAATTTATATGGGGAATATGGAATATTTTTTACTTCAATATAATTGATCAAAATCCATAATACTCATGTATGATTAAATGGCCTATTCATATACCACGTTAGATTAACTCGACTTAACTGGGGGTTAAGTAAGATTAAAATTTACAACTATGTATGAAAAAGAACAAAATTTTATTTTCTATATAAAATTAATTAACGTACATTGCTTGTCTCCCACAATGACATCAATTTTCACCGGCATTGAGTGAAGTACTTATATATGAGTTAATATTTTTCAATTATGTTTCATGAATGTAAATGGAATGATCTTTGTCATTGGTCGTAAATCATGTTTTAAATAGCTGGACCAGAAAGTATAAGAATAATCAACATTGGAGAACGATGGCATAAGAGTAACCCTATTGTACCAACAACTGCACACCTTACAATTGGGAAAACAGATTTGTTATCTATGTGTAAATTCTAAAGAGTAATGGATGTTGGTTTTTATGATTCATCATTATCGATTCATATGGTAGAGTCGTTTACTATAACATTGGAATGTAATACTCGAGCTATGATAATATTTTTAATATATTTTCCATAGTTCCATGTAACCTATACTGAATAATATTTTAGGGCATAAGAGGTGTTATGGGATCCTGGAATGGTGTTGTTATTACATATGACATACACATATCCCAAAAATTTATTTACATTCACTATAATTTATAATGATTTACAATATTAAAAAGGCTTGAAAATATATCATAAATAATTTTAAAATATACAACTATAGGAAAATGTATAGAATTATAGGTTGTGTGAAAAATACTAATGTCACGACCCAACCCTACCCGGGCTCAAGCCGCAATGACCCCAAGCCTGACTCCATAGGCTAGAAGATGGTGACCAGCGCCGAAGGCACAACAACTCGGGGAGGCCTTTGCATACCTACCTATACACACACATGAAACACACTCAATGCAACAGTGCAAAGTAAAAGAAAAGACAAGTAAAGAAAAGGAAAGGGCATCTGCTAAATATATATCAAAAATTTCATCGACCTCTAATCAGTACAAAGTACAAGCTGAAAAGAAAAGGTGAAAAACATGCGCCCAACAAAAAAGTTCCACAACCCGGCAACAGGTAAACGAAATAGCTGACGGGTATCCCACCTGGAACCCGGCCACGACCACCGCATGCGGTCCAAGCTCCCGAACTCCTATTCTCTACTGAGGACACGACCAACCTGTCCGTCGTCTGCAAGGGCACACCAAGTGCTGGCAAAGCCCAAGCAGGGGTGAGTATAAAAATACTCAGTAGGATACCCCGAAGGCTCGAGGGAGCAACAAAGGAGGTAACCAAGGGTGAGAAGTAGAGCGAACATGGAGAGTAAAGGAGTAAAACCGAGGGTGCAGTAAAGAGTAACAGCACATCAGAGAGTCTAGCTCAACCCAACAACAGGAAAGAAGGTAGACTCGTACAGAATCAAGGAGCTGGAAATGGTGAGAATATGAACTTCTCGTCGAGTCTTCGCTACCACTAGCAGGAGAGTAGACTCATCCAACCACGAGAAGCTAGACATGGAAAGCATGTGGCATACCCCGCGCGTCTTCGCCTCTCCTAAAATAAGAGTAACCAAACCCAACAAGTGGGTACTGGAAACATGGTATATACATATCTGTTTTCTCAACCCGAAACCCGAACAACGTCGTAAGGGGATCTCCGTCCCGTAGCTCAGCCTAAGAAAATGAGTTGCCAACAGTCCTAGAAGAAACTCCATCGATGCCCAGCATCTCGCACGTCTGCCCCGAACCGCAATCCAAGGGGCTCAATCACCGAACTTCGACACTATCCGCTTTGGACGGCACTGACTCGCCCGCACGGTTTTAGATCGCGTCACAAGAATGCGTATCCGTGGGGAAAGCACCCCTCTTACTTGAGAGTTCTGGGGGAACATCAAACCACAACTCATCACTGCCCTGCAGTCGAGAGGTCTCCTCAAAGTCAAGTCTTTCCATCACTGACCCGTACAACCAAGGGTCCCGCTCTGGTGGTCACTGAGGAAATCCACATACTATCCTAGTAGTAACGACTGAGTCTGGAATGCCAACAGGTGTCCCACTGCCCAGCCCCGCTGGAGGGTAATTCTGTCACGACCTGCCCTCGGGGTCCGTGCCGTGACTACCCCAAGCCCGCCTTCCATAGGCCAGGGGCTGGCGACTAGCACCAAGGCATAAATCCCAGTAAATTGGGAAGGCATTGCCTTTGAAAAGTAAACACACACCACAGAGTAAACAAGCGGAAAGTAAACACTAAACAAAACAGAGTACAACTGAAAGTGTGGAAAAGAAAATGGGCCAGTATACAAACCCAAACTGAAAGTAAAGTACAACTCGAAAAGAGAAAAACAGCAACTGAAAAGTAAAAGCCGCTACTCCGAGCTGTCCACTGGAAATCCCACCTGAAGGGTGGGTACAGATAGCTCCTCTGCTCCACGGGTCCCGCCGTCCGCTCCGTACACGTCCCGCCCAGTGGTCCACCTCCGGGTACCGTCCCGCTCTGCAAGCCTCAGCTAAGGTCAACGCTGTCCGTCGTCTGCAACCAACACAACGTAGTGCGGGCGAAGCCCGTGTAGGGGTGAGTATAAGCTACTCAGTAGGGACCCCGAGACCCCTGAAGGTCTCTCAAATCCACAAAGGATAAACCACGAAGAAAAGTACAATCACGAAGTAACAACCGACACTGCTTAGGTATATGCCCATACATATACCTAAGTCATCAATTAAAATACGCTCCAACCTCCGAGCCCAAGTACAACTCAGTCCACGCAGGAAAGTATACGTATTCCACATAGGAAAGCAAAACATAATCCACACAGGATTGCACAACACAATCCACACAGGAAAGCAACAGGATTCAGCTCACACAGGTATACTTCTTCAAGGACGATAAAGATGATCACTGATCCATCTAAGTCGTCAGACCCACGAAGGATCGATAGGTAACTAACCCCCGCAAATACCCACACAGGATCGGGCTCACACAGAACCTGTAGGCGCTGGCTCACACAGAACCGCTGAGCGCAAGGACCCACACAGGATCGGGCTCACACAGGACCTGTAGCACTGATCCACGTAGGATCGCTGAGTGCTGAAGTCGTCGTCGTCGAATCCACATAGGATCTCTGTACAGTCGTCGTCGAATCCACACAGGATCTCTGTACTGTCGTCGTCGCAGTCAAAGTAGCAGTCGTAGCAGTAGAACAGTCGCAGTAACAGTCGCAGCCAACACTAGGGTTCCCGCACTCAGCAAGCTCGTTCGGAGGGTCCGCTCCACGAGCCGAGAGGCTGATACATCAACTGTCACAAAGACCAGAGTTGATGTATCCAAAAGTTCCGTATCGTCAATAGGAACTCAACGCAATAGACGGCGCGTCGATCGGACGCCCGGTCTGAGAGTTATTGGCATTTTCGTCTCGGGGGCCCGGTTGGTTTTTAAGGCAAAACCAACACGACCGTACTCCACCTGCGTCCAAACCTCAGGCGGAGTATGCCAAAAGATCTGTCTCACTAAGAGGAACACTACGCGACTGACGGCACGTCAATCGGACGTCCGTAGCTCAAGATATGAGCGTTTCCGCTCCGAAGGCCCGGTTGGTTTCGTGAACGAACCAACCCGGCCGAACTCAAAGTTACCCGAAACCTTGAGTGTGATATATCGAAACGACCGTCTCGATCCAAGGATCGCGTTTCCGCAGACGGTTCGTCATTCGGAGGTCCGAGGCTCATGTTATGGGCCAAAAATCAAATCTGGTTCGAAACGGGGGGGTCCGGGTCCGGGCCGACCCGGCCCAACCCCCCCCCCCCCCCCCTTGGGCGGCCGGCGGCGCGGCGGCGCGGCGGCGCGGGGAGCCGCGGGGAACCGCAGCGGCTGTCGCCAGCGGGGAGGCCGCACGCACGCGGGGGCTAAGCCCCGCGTTTTTTTTTAGGGACGGCGCGGCACAAAGGGCCGCGCCCTTATTTTTTTAAAGAAGCCCCCCCCCCCACGTGGGGGGGCCTGCTGGTGCGGAACCGAGGGGGCCGGCTGCCCCCTCCCTTTAAATAAAACCGCCCCCCCTCTTTAAGAGGGGGGTTTAGCATGCTGGCCGGGGAATTAATTCCCCGGTTTAACGGCATCCGGCCGGCCAGCTGGCCGGCCGGTTTTCTCCAACGGGACCGGAATTTCCGGTCCCCTCATCGGCTTCCGAGGCCGGCGGCCCGGCCACCGGTCTTCTCTTCCGCCGCGGCCCGGAACCGGCCGCGGTCTCCTCGTTCCGCCGCGGCCCCGAACCGGCCGCGGCGTTCGTCATCCGGCGTGGTGCGACGGCACCACGCCCCTTCGCCGTACTTTTATTCTTTTCAACGCGGCGCGACGGCGTCACGTTCTTGAAGTTTCTACCTCGGCGTGGCGCGACGGCACCGCGTAAAAAACACGTACGGTAATCCGCGTGGTGCGACGGCACCACGCCACTTTGCTTCCACCGCAAGAATTAAACAAGAACGATGGAGGGGGGGTTCGGCCGTGTTCGTGCGGTCCGGCCCCCCTCGCGTTAACTATAACACTTAAATAAAATATTTCAAAGCCTCACGTAGACATGCGATCCACGAGCAAGAAATGGAATAATTAAAGAATGAAACAACAACCCCTACCTCGGGTTTAAGATTCGAAGATTCGTCTACGTTCCGCGGAAGACGGCGTCGCGGAGGTCGGGCGTCGCGGTCGTCGTTCGTCAAATCCGTTGACGAAGAGATTTGCCCGAAGAGACACGTCATTGGCGGATCTTCGTTTGCCGACGAAGAAGGTCCGAGGAGGAAGCGGCGTTCCCTCTTGTTGACACCGAGGACGAAGAAGAGAGGCGTCGTTCTTCGTCGGAGTTTGAGCGTTCTTCGTTCTTCGTCAGAGTTTGAAGATGAAGAGGAAGCTCTCAAAATGACAAACAAAGAACTCAAAATAAAATAAGACTACATCTTATTTTATTAACACATAACACAAAAGAATTTCAAATGTTTGAAATTCAAAAAGGCTTAACTCCCATAATTAATTAAGAGTAACTTAAGCCAATTAAGAGGGGGTTAAGGGAACATGAAAAGTCTAGGGGTTCGTGTGGGCCCCACCACACTTAATCCTCCCAAGGGAGGTTAAGTTGGTGTGGGTCCCACTTCCAACCCCCTTTGGTAGGTTTTTAACAAACTAAAAAAAAAAATTTGTCTTACACAAATTTTATTTAACTCAACTGAAAACCTCAAAACTTAACTTTCAACCCGCAACAAACGCAACTCCCGAAAAGGTCTCTTTAAGCGAATATCGGCGCTGCGAGTTCATCGGTGCCCTCGGATTTCTGTTCCGAGCACCGGATCAAAAGTTAGGAAATCCCGCTCGTTCGTTCACTGAACGTACCCGAGCCAAACTTCGGAAATTAATTCCGGGCACTCCGGGCCTCGGAATCAGGTGCCGTCTGAAACCGCGCTCTTGTAAAATTCTAAAGAAAATTAAGAAAAAATTTCTTTTGAATTTTACGGGTCTTTACATTACTCCCACCTCAGGGCTTTACGTCCCCGTAAAGATACAACAAAAAACTAGGGAAACAAAAGAGGGTACTGAGCACGCATCTGAGCCTCCCGCTCCCATGTGTTCTCCTGGAGATTCCCGTGCTGCCATCTGATGCGCACAAGAGGAATCGATCGCCCACGCAGGACCCGCTCCTGTCGATCCTCTATCTCCACCGGGACCTCCGTAAAAGTCGCCCCATCGTCAACGTCAAGCTCCCCATGGTCAATGATGTGCGTCGGGTCGTGCACGTATCTCCTCAGCTGGGATACGTGGAAGACGTCGTGCACCCGGTGCAACTGAGGTGGTAGAGCCAGGCGATAAGCCACCTCGCCAATCCTGCTAAGAATCTGGAAAGGTCCGATGAAGCGCAGAGATAACTTGCCACCTCGGCCAAATCTCCGAATACCACGTCGAGGTGAGACCCGCAAGAAGACGTGGTCGCCATCCTCGAACTCCAGTGGCCTCCGCCTCCTGTCAGCATATGACTTCTGCCGTCTCTGAGCTGTCCTCATCCGCTCCTGGATGACCTGGACCTTCTCTGTCGTGGCCTGGACCATCTCCGGTCCCACCAGTGCTGACTCCCCAGGGTCTGTCCAACACAAAGGAGATCTACATGGTCGGCCGTACAACGCCTCGTACGGTGCCATCCCGATGGTGGAGTGGTAGCTGTTGTTGTACGCGAACTCCACCAAGGGTAGGTGTTCCTCCCAGCTACGACCAAAGTCGAGGACACATGCGCAGAGCATGTCCTCGAGTGTCTGAATGGTCCTCTCCGTCTGACCATCCGTCTGAGGGTGAAAAGCTGTGCTAAGACGTAGCTGCGTCCCGAACGCTTCCTGTAACCCCTTCCAAAGCCGGGAAGTAAAGAGGGTATCTCGATCGGAGACGATAGATGATGGCACGCCGTGGAGCCGCACAATCTCATGAACGTAGAGACGTCCCAAGCTCTCTACTGAGCCCTGCTCTCTGATCGGTAAGAAGTGTGCCGACTTGGTGAGTCGGTCAACAATCACCCAGATGGAGTCGTGACCTCTGGAAGTGCGTGGAAGTCCAGTCACAAAGTCCATAGATATGCCGTCCCACTTCCACTCCGGAACCTCCAAGGGCTGTACCAAACCTGCTGGTACCTGATGCTCTGCCTTCACCTGCTGACAGGTAAGGCATCGAGAAACGAACTCTGCTACAGCCTTCTTCTTGCCCGGCCACCAGTGCTGTCGTCTGAGGTCCCGGTACATCTTCGCCACTCCAGGATGTACCGCCAAAGGAGAAGTGTGAAACTCTCTCAGTACTTCCTCTCGCAGAGTGACAGGTATCATGGTACGTCCTCTGAAAAGGATGTCGTGCTCTACTCCAAGAGAGAAACCATCAGGTGCCTGTCCCGAGGATATTTGTGCACGCCGTGTCTCACAGTCAGCGTCCCCACGCTGTGCCTCCCTGACTCGCTGCAGTAGTGGAGGGGTGACTGTGAGAGACTGAAGAAAGGCTGCTCCATCCCTATCCATGAAGGATATCTGCAAAGAGGCTAGCTTCTCCGTCGCCTCCTCAAGTAGCTGAATGCCCGTCCTCCTGCTGAGGGCATCGGCTACTACGTTCCCCTTCCCAGGAGTATAGACTATCTCAAAGTCATAGTCCTGGAGGAACTCGAGTCATCGACGCTGTCTCAGGTTCAGGTCCTTCTGCGAGAAGATATACCTGAGACTCTGATGATCGGAAAAGACTGTAAAGCGCTCTCCCATCAGATAGTGTCGCCATGTCTTCAGAGCGAAGACCACTGCTGCTAACTCCAGGTCATGGGTAGCGTAGTTCTGCTCATGCGGCCTCAACTGTCGTGATCCATAGGCGATCACTGCCCGCTCCTGCATCAGAACACATCCGAGTCCGGTCCCTGATGCATCATAGTAGACTACGTACCCTACTCCCTCCTCAGGCAACCTCAAGATAGGTGCGCTAGTCAATCTCTGTCTCAGCTCCTGGAAGCTCTGCTGACATCTGTCAGTCCATACGAAGGGTTTCCCTTTCTTCGTCAAAGCTGTGAGTGATGCCGCAACTCTGGAGAAGTTCGGCACAAATCTCCGATAGTATCCAGCTAGTCCCAAGAAACTCCGAACCTCAGTCACGCTCCTGGGTGGCTCCCATGCTAACACAGCCTCAATCTTCGCGGGATCCACTGCAACTCCCGCCTCAGAGATAACGTGTCCCAAAAAGTGGACCTCACATATCCAGAACTGGCACTTCGAGAGCTTACCATAAAGCTGGTGCTCTCGGAGTGTGTCAAGAACCACTCTCAAGTGATAGGCGTGCTCCTCCTCTGTCGTAGAGTAAATCAGAATGTCGTCGATGAAGACCACGACAAACCGATCGAGGTATGGCTGAAAGATCCTGTTCATGAGAGCCATGAACACTGCTGGAGCATTGGTTACACCGAAAGGCATAACCAAGAACTCATAGTGGCCATACCGACATCTGAAGGCCGTCTTCTGCACATCCTCGTCTCTGACTCTGAGCTGATGATAGCCTGACCTGAGGTCTATCTTCGAGAACCACCGTGCTCCCTTGAGCTGATCAAAGAGGTCATCAATCCTCGGTAGCGGATACTTGTTCCTCACTGTCACCTGGTTCAGGCGACGATAGTCAACACAAAGTCGCAAGCTCCCGTCCGCCTTCTTGGCGAACAATATCGGGGAAGCCCAGGGTGAAACACTGGGTCGGATGAACCCCTTGCCCTGCAAGTCCTCCAACTGTACCCGTAGCTCTCGAAGCTCGGCGGGGGCCATCCGATATGCTGGAGTGGATATCGGGGCTGTCCCGTGGTACAAGTCAATATAAAAGTCTACCTCTCTGCGAGGAGGTAGCCCTGGAACATCGTCGGGAAAAACGTCCGCAAACTAATCCACCACTGCAGGAAAACCAGGACTCCGCACGTCAACTGCTCCAAGGATAAGGCTAGCTAACTGATGAGTGATGGGCTGTCCTCTCCTCCGAGGAAGTCCATCCTGTGCTGCTAAGGCTCCCTTCTCGCCGGTGAAGGTGAACCTGCTCCCGTCGGTGCGTACACATCGCACCTTGCGCCTAAAACAGTCAATCTGTGCATGGACCGTAGACAGCCAATCCATGCCCAAGATGACGTCGTAAGGCCTCGACGCTGCTACAAGAAGATCCCAGCCGAAGCTCTCGCCTCCTAGAGTAATCTCACACTGCCGGCACCAGTGCGTAATCGTCGAGTCTGCTCCCGTATGAGTCTCTAGCCGTAAGGATCGAGCCAACGGCTCTGTCGGAATCTCCGAGCTCCGAACAAGGGCAGCGGCTATGAAAGAATGACTCACTCCTGTGTCTATAAGAACTGCAGCAAGGGTGGAATAGACACAGATAGTACCTCGAATCATCTCGGGTGCGCCGTGGTCGTAGGCCTCTACTGCCTGGAGCTGTGCCTGTCGCTGCCCGCCAGCTCCCTGTGGTCGGGGTGGACCTCCTGGTGGTGGTGGTGGTAGAGCCTCAAAGCGTCGGCCACCACCAGCTGCTCGTCCAGCTCCTCTGCCTCGTCCGCCTCCTCCCTGCGGACCGCCACGGTCGACCCTCTGCCTCTGCCTCGGTGGTCCATCAACTGACTGCTGCTCCTCGGCACGACGGGTCGAGCAGTCGCGAGCCATGTGGCCCTGCCCGCCGCACGAGTAGCACTGTCTGCCTCTCGTAAGACTGGCTCCGCGCTGTGTGCCCCGCACTGCTGAGCCAGTGCCCTGAGGTCGTCTGCCTGAAGGTCTGGTCTGTCTGGACCCCTGAGTCATCCGTCGACTTCCTGCTGCAGATGACTCTGCCACGTGCCGCCCTGCGGTGGGTCGCTGTGCTGGTGTAGACTCAGCAAGGAAGCTCTCGATCAGAAGGGCCCGCTCCAGTACTCCTGTCTGAGTCGGTATGCTGAGGGAGATCAGCGATGCCCTGATCTCGTGTCTCAAACCCTGCTCGAAGGTCCGGGCCCGGAAGAATGGGTCCCGTACCATGTCGGTCGAGTAGCGCGAGAGATCGGTAAATCTCGCCGAGTACTGAGCGACCGTCATGCTGCCCTGCCGCAGCTGTAGAAGCTCCTGGATACGCACCGCACGAAGGGTGGCTGGGACGAACTCCGAGCGGAAGAGACTCTCAAAGTCCGTCCAAAGAAGAGATGCCTCATCGTGCACCTGGAGCATCAAGCTCCACCATCGTCCTGCTGCTGCGTGTAGTAGGCTCACAGCGAGGATCACCATGAGGTCTGCTGGTGTCCTCACTAGCCTAAACACTCAAACTACTGCCTCCAGCCAGTCCTCTGCTGCCTGGGGATCCGTCTCCCCGCGAAACATGGGCGGTCGCTGGCGCTGAAACTCATGGAGTGCGCTGAGGCGACGTGCATCGTCAGCGGCTGCTGCTGGAAGCATCGGGGGCTCGGCGGGTAAAGCTACTGCCGGTGTCACTACTGGAAAAGGGGCCTGCACCGAGGCCTCGTCGCTCGGTGGGCTGTCGTCTCGCTCGACTCTCGGAACCCTAGCTGGCTGCCGTCGTGGGGCCATCCTGAAAAGGAAACAGGTGCGCCACGGTTAGAACAGTATACCTGGTGAGCTGATATAAGTAATCATAAAGAAAACTTTGAAACACACACGCAATCAATGTTTTCGTGCATTAAGTCGGAAATCAGATGTCAGGGTCCTGGTGTATGGATACGTCGGCCGCCGCACCAACACTGGACTCCCTGGACTGATAACCACACTCAATACGCTAAACATTATTGCTTCACATAGAAAAGATCAGAGTTCACGGTAGAACCGAACTCCTCTGATACCAATTTGTCACGACCCGCCCTCGGGGTCCGTGCCGTGACTACCCCAAGCCCGCCTTCCATAGGCCAGGGGCTGGCGACTAGCACCAAGGCGTAAATCCCAGTAAATTGGGAAGGCATTGCCTTTGAAAAGTAAACACACACCACAGAGTAAACAAGCGGAAAGTAAACACTAAACAAAACAGAGTACAACTGAAAGTGCGGAAAAGAAAATGGGCCAGTATACAAACCCAAACTAAAAGTAAAGTACAACTCGAAAAGAGAAAAACAGCAAATGAAAAGTAAAATCCGCTACTCCGAGCTGTCCACTGGAAATCCCACCTGAAGGGTGGGTACAGATAGCTCCTCTGCTCCACGGGTCCCGCCGTCCGCTCCGTACACGTCCCGCCCAGTGGTCCACCTCCGGGTACCGTCCCGCTCTGCAAGCCTCAGCTAAGGTCAACGTTGTCCGTCGTCTGCAACCAACACAACGTAGTGCGGGCGAAGCCCGTGCAGGGGTGAGTATAAGCTACTCAGTAGGGACCCCGAGACCCCTGAAGGTCTCTCAAATCCACAAAGGATAAACCAAGAAGAAAAGTACAATCACGAAGTAACAACCGACACTGCTTAGGTATATTCCCATACATATACCTAAGTCATCAATTAAAATACGCTCCAACCTCCGAGCCCAAGTACAACTCAGTCCACACAGGAAAGTATACGTATTCCACATAGGAAAGCAAAACATAATCCACACAGGATTGCACAACAGAATCCACACAGGAAAGCAACAGGATTCAGCTCACATAGGTATACTTTTTCAAGGACGATAAAGATGATCACTGATCCATCTAAGTCGTCGGACCCATGAAGGATCGATAGGTAACTAACCCCCGCAAAGACCCACACAGGATCGGGCTCACACAGAACCTGTAGGCGCTGGCTCACACAGAACCGCTGAGCGCAAGGACCCACACAGGATCGGGCTCACACAGGACCTGTAGCACTGATCCACGTAGGATCGCTGAGTGCTGAAGTCGTCGTCGTCGAATCCACAGAGGATCTCTGTACTGTCGTCGTCGAATCCACACAGGATCTCTGTACTGTCGTCGTCGCAGTCACAGTAGCAGTCGTAGCAGTAGAACAGTCGCAGTAACAGTCGCAGCCAGCACTAGGGTTCCCGCACTCAGCAAGCTTGTTCGGAGGGTCCGCTCCACGAGCCGAGAGGCTGATACATCAACTGTCACAAAGACCAGAGTTGATGTATCCAAAAGTTCCGTATCGTCAATAGGAACTCAACGCAACAGACGGCGCGTCGATCGGACGCCCGGTCTGAGAGTTATTGGCATTTTCGTCTCAGGGGCCCGGTTGGTTTTTAAGGCAAAACCAACCCGACCGTACTCCACCTGCGTCCAAACCTCGGGCGGAGTATGCCAAAAGATCCGTCTCACTAAGAGGAACACTACGCGACTGACGGCACGTCAATCGGACGTCCGTAGCTCAAGATATGAGCGTTTCCGCTCCGAAGGCCCGGTTGGTTTCGTGAACGAACCAACCCGGCCGAACTCAAAGTTTACTGAAACCTTGAGTGCGATATATCGAAACGACCGTCTCGATCCAAGGATCACGTTGTCGCAGACGGTTCGTCATTCGGAGGTCCGAGGCTCATGTTATGGGCCAAAAACCAAATCTGGTTCGAAACGGGGGGGGTCCGGGTCCGGGCCGACCCGGCCCGACCCCCCCCTTGGGCGGCGGCGGCGGGCGGCGGCGCGGCGGCGCGGCGGCGTGGGGAGCCGCGGGGAACCGCTGCGGCTGTCGCCAGCGGGGAGGCCGCACGCACGCGGGGGCTAAGCCCCGCGTTTTTTTTTGAGGGACGGCGCGGCACAAAGGGCCGCGCCCTTATTTTTTTAAAGAAGCCCCCCCCCCCACGTGGGGGGGGCCTGCTGGTGCGGAACCGAGGGGGCCGGCTGCCCCCTCCCTTTAAATAAAACCGCCCCCCCTCTTTAAGAGGGGGGTTTAGCATGCTGGCCGGGGAATTAATTCCCCGGTTTAACGGCATCCGGCCGGCCAGCTGGCCGGCCGGTTTTCACCAACGGGACCGGAATTTCCGGTCCCCTCATCGGCTTCCGACGCCGGCGTCCCGGCCGCTGGTCTTCTCTTCCGCCGCGGCCCGGAACCGGCCGCGGCGTTCGTCATCCGGCGTGGTGCGACGGCATCGCGCCCCTTCGCCGTACTTTGATTCTTTTCAACGCGGCGCGACGGCGTCGCGTTCTTGAAGTTTCTACCTCGGCGTGGCGCGACGGCGCCGCGTAAAATAAACGTATGGTAATCCGCGTGGTGCGACGGCACCACGCCACTTTGCTTCCACCGCAAGAATTAAACAAGAACGATGGAGGGGGGGTTCGGCCGTGTTCGTGCGGTCCGGCCCCCCTCGCGTTAACTATAACACTTAAATAAAATATTTCAAAGCCTCACGTAGACATGCGATCCACGAGAAAGAAATGGAATAATTAAAGAATGAAACAACAACCCCTACCTCGGGTTTAATATTCGAAGATTCGTCTACGTTCCGCGGAAGACGGCGTCGCGGAGGTCGGGCGTCGCGGTCGTCGTTCGTCAAATCCGTTGACGAAGAGATTTGCCCGAAGAGACACGTCGTTGGCGGATCTTCGTTTGCCGACGAAGAAGGTCCGAGGAGGAAGCGGCGTTCCCTCTTGTTGACACCAAGGACAAAGAAGAGAGTCGTCGTTCTTCGTCAGAGTTTGAGCGTTCTTCGTTCTTCGTCAGAGTTTGAAGATGAAGAGGAAGCTCTCAAAATGACAAACAAAGAACTCAAAATAAAATAAGACTACATCTTATTTTATTAACACATAACACAAAAGAATTTCAAATGTTTGAAATTCAAAAAGGCTTAACTCCCATAATTAATTAAGAGTAACTTAAGCCAATTAAGAGGGGGTTAAGGGAACTTGAAAAGTCTAGGGGTTCGTGTGGGCCCCACCACACTTAATCCTCCCAAGGGAGGTTAAGTGGGTGTGGGTCCCACTTCCAACCCCCTTTGGTAGGTTTTTAACAAACTAAAAAAAAATTTGTCTTACACAAATTTTATTTAACTCAACTGAAAACCCCAAAACTTAACTTTCAACCCGCAACAAACGCAACTCCCGAAAAGGTCTCTTTAAGCGAATATCGGCGCTGCGAGTTCATCGGTGCCCTCGGATTTCTGTTCCGAGCACCGGATCAAAAGTTAGGAAATCCCGCTCGTTCGTTCACTGAACGTACCCGAGCCAAACTTCGGAAATTAATTCCGGGCACTCCGGGCCTCGGAATCAGGTGCCGTCTGAAACCGCGCTCTTTTAAAATTCTAAAGAAAATTAAGAAAAAATTTCCCTTGAATTTTACGGGTCTTTACAAATTCATAACCCAATATAGGGTGACCCACTGCCCAGCCTTGCTAGAGGGTAAACCATAATACATCATCAGGCGACCCACTAACCAGCCCCGCTGGAGGGTAAACCATAATAAGATATTGGGTGACCCACTGACCAGCCCTGCTGGAGGGTAAACCATAACACATCATCTGGCATCCCACTTCCCAGCCCCGCTGGAGGGTAAATAATAAAACATCATCCGGCAACCCACTGCCCAGCCCCGCTAGAGGGTAGACCTTAACAAATTATCTGGCGATCCACTACCCAGCCCCGCTGGAGGGTAGACCTGGAATAAGTTGATAGGCGACCCACTGCCCAGCCGTGCTGGAGGGTAGATTTGGAACTAGACGACGGGCGACCCACTGCCCAGCCCTGCTGGAGGGTAGACCGTAAGAGGTCGTTGGGTGCCCCACTGCCCATTCTCTGCTGGAGGGTAGACCCTAAGTGCGTCGGGTGACCCACTACCCAGTCTCTGATAGAGGGTAAACCCTAAGAGCATCGGGTGACCCACTACCCAGTCTCCGCTAGAGGGTAGACCCTAGAATCAGACGAGTAACCCACTGCCCAGCCCCGCTGGAGGGTAAAACTCAGAACTGCTCTGGCCATATCCACTGGAGGGTACAACACTGGCCAACCAAACACAGAGTGGGTTTCACGCAACCACCCAACTCTAGAACAACTCACCCAAAATAATTTCAGCACCTTCTCCATCACTGGGTGTCACTAGCACCGCTACCGGCCAATCCATTGAGAATGAAACCAGGGGGAGACCACTCAACCCTGCTGGTCAGACAAACGAGCATAGAGATACCCTCTACATCGCGAGAGGTCAAAGTACGCAATGCAGAACATTACACGCACTTGGGGACCACACAACATGTGGCCCCATCGCAACCCCAACAAAGCACCCAAACGTTATCAGGTACTAACAACCACATGTACCTCCAAGAACCCCCGTATACTACTAGAGTGTACCTCACTTTCAGCCCATGGGAAAGCGTGCACATGACACCCAACGTCAACGTGAAGGAGTGACGTAACAACTCCACCTCAAAGGCCCAGGCACGGCCAACCACATCTCGTGAACCATTTATATCACTCTCCCAAGGATGCGCGATCGCACGCCAAGGGTCTGCGACAAACATGGTAGGACAAACAGCCACCAGAGCACCTTTCACATTCCACATTTCTCAAGATCGCACAAGAGGATCTGCACAGCCAAATGGATCACACCGTTGTAATCCTCACAAAAAAACATGTGAAATCGACTACTTACTCACCTCCAACGGATATCTGACAAAAAAGGTCACCAACACTGCCTAACGCCCGAACAACATCCCGTGATCCCGAGCCTCGGCCCCGAAAACTATCGGGCACATCGCACCATTGTGATCCCCTTAGGAAGACACGTCAAAAACACTACTCACATGACTGCAACAGATATCTGGAAAAAATGATGCATTCCGGCGCACCGCACACAAGCGGCGCCACGTGGGACCCATATCCCAGTCCCGAAACTCAACGAACGGATCACACAATTGCAATCCTCTCGAAAAAGTACACGAAATGTACTATTCACTTGTCCAAAACGGTCGCCCGGTGTTAAGGCTAGAAATCATTGTCAACTCCCGAAATGGCCTTCGCGGAGCCCACACCATCATGCAGAATTACAGTGGGCGGATTGAACCAACATGAAGCCCTAAAAAAACACCCATCATCGACTTCTCGCACGCCCCGAACGGACGACCGAGGAAAAAGTCGCTAAAAGATGCACACAGCTCAAAAGGCGGGCCGTGGGACCTGCAACTCAACTTCATCCTCAACGCCTGAAACCGCCCTGGAAACCTCTGCCTCAATTCCAGGGTCACAACGCCACTGACAGTGCTCAAAACTGACTTCAGATGCATCCGCGCCGCCCAAAACAAGGATCTCGGGAAAAACGCTCGTCCACTTAAAGATGTGTCTCGCCTCTATGGCCCCTCGTTTCGGGAATTAAAATTCCCGAAACCAATTAAAAACATTCGCCTCTGCGTCGTATCCGCGCCGCCATAGATGGCTCGCAAAACGGACACCCATAACAAAAGTTACAGGTGTCAAAAAATAGAAGGGGAGAATCCCCTTTGGCCGGACCGGCCTGGTCTGGCCGGTCCGCCCTGCTCGGGCCGGCCCGCTCCGTCCGGTCTGCTGCTACTGCAGCCCATCCTCTTGGGTCTGGCCAAGCTGAACCCGCGGCCGCCGCGCTCTCACCTTGCCTGCATGCCGCGCGGGCGCTTTCTCCACCGACCGGCCATCATGGCCGGTCTTCGCCTTTTTTTTCTTTTTTTTTCTTTTTTGCGAGGAGACCCGCCTGTGGCGGGTCTCGGTCTGCCGCCGGGGTCACACACCGTGACCCCTCCTCACCCGCACCGGCGAGGCACTGTCCGGCCGGCTAGATGGTCGGTCTCCTCCTCTGCTGCCGCGCCTGAAGCCCGCGGCCGACCACCCGGCTCCCCGCTGGCCTCCGCTCGGCCTGCGCTCGCCGAGCCGCCGTCCGGAAGCCCCCAACCCGGCCTGAAGAAATCAAGAACCCAAAAAATTCGGCGGTCGATTGCGAGGTCCTACGAAGTCGGAATTAAATTCCAAAAAATGTGATGGGAAGAGAAAAACCTATACTACACATTCATGGTCTTAGATCGAAGATTTTGCAGCAATTCAACATACAAATTCGTGTTTGAAGTTAAGTGAGGGAATGAAAATAAAAAATGAAACATCCTACCTTGTTGGGCTTTGCCCGGGGCTTCACCGCGAGGGATCTGCTGCCGCGCCACTGCCTTGCCGGAGGGGAGGAGGAGAGGAGGAACTTCCTCTGTTGTTGGGAGCTGCTGGCGCCAGGGAAGAAAGGGGAGAGGAGAGGGGTGGGTTATGTGTTTAAATAGAAAACACTTAGCTACCCGCCTGACGGCCCGAACCCAAACTCCTGGTGGGGTCGGGATTAAGCCTCCCATAGGCTATACACTACCTCCTGAGCACAATGGTGGTCTCTGAATTTTAATCCGAAACCCTGTTAAAAAGTTATAAAATTTAACGTCTGAAGCCGCTAAATTACGGAAACACCCCTGGGACCATTTTTCACAGACGGGTCGCGCCCGCAAAAATTACACCCCTCCTAGGGTAAACGACATGCTCTTAACTCAATGGTGCACTCAGTTTCCCAATCCAAGCCACCCTTTAAGGGATAGTTGCGTTTCACCATTAAATGAATTAAATAAATTTATTTAATCTGTTCAACGTTCCAGAAGCAAGCGAGGGGTCCAAACATCCCGCGCCGACAAGTTTTATGTCATTCCTAGGGTGAAGACCCCATTCCAGACCCATCTGAAAACATGTATCTCTGATCTAAAGCACCATTTAACAGTTATCCCATTTATTTTGCATTTCCAGTGTGAATGCACTGAAAATTTAATTTCGGCCACTCCGGGGCTCGAAATCGCACGCCGTCTGAAGGCGCTGCCCGGGAATATTATCAAGAATATTCCAAAGTCTTTCGTATAAAAAACGGGGTTCTTACATCATTCCATCCTTCAAGATTTTCTTCCCTGAAAATAAAAACTAGGGAGCAACACAGGGTACTAAGCCCACACCTGGCTTTCCCATACCCAGAAGAACCCACACACAACTCCTTGTCACCGCACACGGACCAAAGGATTGATCCGTTCATGCGAGGTCAGCCCATTCTGACGTCATGCAACTACTCCAGACTTTGGGGTTAGGGTAAGGCGGTAGGGCACCTCTCCATCCCTTTTCACGGTCTCAAACGGCCAAAGGATCTCGAGGGTAGCTCACCTCCTCGAACGAACCTCTACATCGAACGTCATGACTGGAATCACCGCCCGCACTTGAAACAAGGCCCAGTGATTCCCTCCTTCAGAATATCCATATGGTGAAACACTCATGGATTTCGGGTCACGCAAGGTTCCACAGTTGATGCTCTCTTACATGCTCAAAAGGCGAAGGAGTCAACACCATCGACTAAAGGAAAAGGTTTCACGCCTTTTTCCTTACCAACACAGGGTTACACCCGACGCCCTGCGTCACCCTAGTAACACCTCAAACAAGGAGCAGGGAGAAATGCTTTACACACACAGAGCCTAAAAATTATACTGCAAGAATTAGAAGAGTCGCAAGGGGTACCTCTCACCATCCCATGCTCTACAGGATCGTAGATATTCAAAGCTCGCGGCTACCCGCGGTCCCAACCGTCAGCTCCCGGAGACTGACGTGGACTGCCTAGTGGTGATGGGGAGATCTCGTAACGTCGTCCCCCACCTCCAGCTCCACCCTATCCTCTCCTAGCACCACCTCTCTGGCCAGTACTCCGATCACGGCGCTGCCTCTGCCATGGTGGTGCGCCTGCTGCCTGCCCGAAGCTCTCAGCAACTCGGGTCGAGCAGTCTCGTGCCAAGTGACCTCGCCTGTCAAAAGCATAGCACCGGCGCTCTCTGGGCTGCCCTGGTACTCTCCGGAGCCACTATGGTGTACGACCACGGCCCGAGATCCACTCACGGAAGGGAATCCTCGGATGGGTCCTTGCGCCTTTTCTCCACAGTGGTATATGACCACGTCTCTGAAACCGGCAGTGGGAAGGCCACCCGCATCGAGGTCCTATCCTCCGGCTCCTGCTAACTACGACAGACGTCCCAGCTCCGTCGCTCCCACTACCACTACCAACCGCAAAACATGACAGGAAGCCCTATGTCACCATCACCTGCTCTAGCACCCCGACATATGTAGAAATACCAAAGGTTACTCTGACAGCACGAATCTCTCGGCGGAGACCCTGCTCAAACTACGGCACTTGAATGTTGTCGTCATGGACTAAGTCCGGGTAAAAGCGTGCACAGTCTGCAAAACATTCCACGTACTCAGCCACCATCATCCCTCCCTGTTAAAATTGCAGGAGCTCCTGAGTCCGAAAGGAGTGCAAGCAGGAGGTGGAAATCTCATCATGGAACAACAACTGAAAGTCTCCCCACGAAAGCGATGACTCTCCAAGAAAATGAGTCACCAGACTCCACCAACGTCAAGATACTCCACGAAAAAGGGTGGCTGCCAAAGCCACTCTCTGATCTGTCAGCATCTGCACAAGCCTGAAAAGGAAAACCACTACCTCGATCCAAGCCTCTGTTGCCTGAGGGTCTGGCTCACCACTAAACCTCAGCAGTCTCTGCCACTAGAACTCACAGAGGGCACTCAACTTGCGCTCAAGATCAGCCTGCTATGCTGAAACTACCTTCTGCACAATATGTGGTGGAGCTGCTACCATCCCACCCGGAGAAAGGTCTCGCATGATGGGTCCTGGATTGTGGCCTCGTAGATCACAGGGTCGTCATCACACACCCAAAGCTGGTATCTTGGCTGGCTGTATTCGCGGAGACATCCTAAATATTAACAAGGAGTATCGCGGTCAGATGAGCATATATGTATATACCAATAACAACAACAATGGGGAGCTGACTCAAGAAGGACAGTCAAAGACTCAATCCTATGTGATGCACAAACAAATTTTCCCTGCAACAAGTGTCTCAGCATGTCGAGTCGACAAGCGGGTTATCAGGGTCCTGGTGACTGGATACGTCGGCCGCTGCACCATCACTGGACTCCCTGAACTGAGAGCCGCTGTCGAGACACATTAACACGGTTTCCCTATATGCCAACCAATTCCTCGTTTAGGGACGTCTGTACGACAACCCAAGGAACGAACCACCTTTGATACCACTTTTTCATGACCCAACCCTACCCGGGTTCGAGCCACAACTACCCCTAGCACGCCTCCATAAGCCAGGGGCTGGCGACCACCGTCGAAGGCACAACAACTCGGGGAGGCCTTTTCCAAAGTACCTGTACACACACATGAAGCACACTCAATGCAACAATGCAGTGTAAAAGAAAAGACAATTAAAGAAAAGGAAGGGGCATCAGCTAAATATATACCACAAAGTTCATCGACCTCTAATCAGTACAAATTACAAGCTGGAAATAAAATGGGCAAAACACGCACCCAACCAAAAAGTTCCACAACCCGGAAATATGTAAACGAAACAGCTGATGGGTCTCCCACCTGGAACCCGGCCATGACCACCGCATCCGGTCCAACATCCCGAACTCCTTTGATCTACTAAGGTCACGACCAACCTGTCCTTCTTCTGCAAGGGCACACCAAGTGCGGGCAAAGCCCAAGTAGGGGCGAGTATAAAAATACTCAGTAGGATACCTCGAAGGCTCGAGGGAGAAACAAAGGAGGTACCGAAGGGTGAACATTAGAGCAAAGAGGGAGAGTAAATTAGTACATCTGAGGGTGCAATAAAGTGTAACAGCACGGCAGAGAGTCCATCTCAACCCAACAAAAGGAAAGAAGGTAGACTCGTCCATACTCAAGGAGCTGGAAATGGTGAGAAGATGAACTTCTCATCGAGTCTTCACTACCTCTAGCAGGAGAGTAGACTCATCCAACCACGAGAAGCTAGACACGGAAAGCACGTGGCACACCCCGTGCGTCTTTGCCTCTCCTGGAAGGAGAGTAACCAAACCCAAGAAGTGGGTACCAGAAAAAAGGTATATACATTTCTGTATGCGCAACCAGAAACCCAAACAACGTCGTAAGGAGATCTTTGTCCCGCAGCTCAGCCCAAGAAAATGAGTCGCCAACAGTCCCAGGAGAAACTCCATCGATGCCCAGCATCCCGAACATCAGCCCCAAACCGCATGTCAAGGGGCTCAATCACAGCACTTCCACACTATCCGCATTGGGCGGCACTGACTCACCCTCATAGTTTTAGATCGTGTCACAAGAACGCGTCTCGGTGGGGAAAGCGCCTCTCATACTTGAGAGTTATGGGGGAATGTCTAACCACAACTCGTCACTGCCCAGCCATCGAGAGGTCTCCTCAAGTCAAGCTGATCCATCACCGACCCGTACAACCAAGGGTCTCGCTCCGGTGGTCACATAGGAAAGCCACAGTCTAGACTAGTAGTAAGGACTGAGTCTGGAATTCCATCAAGTGTTCCACTGCCCAGCCCCGCAGGAGGGTAATTCATAACCAAATATCAGGTGGACCACTGCCCTACCCTGCTGGAGGGTAAACCATAATACATCATCAGGCGACCCACTGCACAGCCCCGCTGGAGGGTAAACCATAATAATATATTGGGTGACCCACTGCACAACCCTACTGGAGGGTAAACCATAACACTTCATCCGGCGACCCACTACCCAGCCCCACTGGAGGGTAAACCATAACACATCATCCGGAGACCCACTACCCAGCCCCCCTAGAGGGTAGACCGTAATACATCATCAATCGACCCACTGCCTAGCCACACTGGAGGGTAGACCAAGAATAATTCGACAGGCGACCCACTTCCCAGTCGTTCTAGAGGGTATACCTGGAATGAGACGATGGGGGACCCACTGCCCAGCCCTGCTGGAGGGTAGACCCTAAGAGGTCGTTGGGTGACTCACTGCCCAGTCTCTACTTGAGGGTAGACCCTAAGTGCGTCGAGTGACACACTGCGCAGTCTCTTCTGGAGGGTAGACCCTAAGAGCATCGGGTGACCCACTGCCCAGTCTCTGCTGGAGGGTAGACCCTAGAAGCAGACGAGTAACCCACTGCCCAGCCCCGCTGGAGGGTAAAACTCAGAAATTCTCTGGCCATATCCACTGGAGCGTACAACACTAGCCAACTAAACACGGAGTGGGTATAGCGTAACCCCCAAACTCTAGAACAACTCACCCAAAAGAAGTTCAACGCCTACTCCATCATTGGGTGTCACTTGCACCCCTACCGGCCAATCCATCCTGAACGAAACCAGGGGGAGGCCACTCAACCCTACTCATTAAACAAATAAGCACAAAGAGACCCTCTACATCGAGAGAGGTCAATGCACGCAAAGCGGAACCTGGCACCCACGTGGGGCCCACACAACTTGTGGCCCCATCGCAACCCCAACCAACCGCAAAAACGTTCTCAGGTACAAACCACCATGTGTACCTCCAATCACCCCATATACTCCCAGATTATACCTCACATTCATCCAAAGGGATAGCGTGCACACGACACCCAACATCAACGTGATGGCATGACGTAACAACTCCACCTCAAAGGCCCAGGCATGGAAAACCACATCTCGTGGACCATTTATATCACTCTCCCAAGGATGTGCGATCACAGGCCAAGGGTCTACTACAAACATGGTAGGACGAACCGCCACCGAAGCACCTTTCACATTCCACATTTCCCAAGATCACGCAAGAGGCTCTGCACAGCCAAACGGATCACACCGTTGTAATCCTCGCGAAAAAACACGCAAAATCGACTACTTACTCGCCTACAACAGATATCCGACGAAAAAGGTCACCAACACCGCCTCACGCCCAAACGGTGTCCCGTGATCCCGAGCCTCGGCCCTGAAAACTGTCGGGCGCATCGCAACATTGTGATCCCCTCGGGAAAACACGTCCAAAGCACTACTCACATGAGTGCAATGGATATCCGGAGAAAAAGATGCATTCTGGCGGACCACACACGAGCGGCACCATGTGGGACCCGCATCTCGGTCCCACAACTCAACGAACAGATCACACGGTTGCGATCCTCTCAAAAAAGTACACGAAATGGACTATTCCCTTGTCCAAAACGGTCACTCGGTGATAAAGCTGGAAATCACCGTCAACTCCCGAAATGGCCCCCGCGGGCCCCGCACCATCGTGCGAAATTATAGCGGGCAGATTGCACCAACGTGATTCCCTCGGAAAAACACGCATCATTGACTGCTCGCAGGCCGCGAACGGACGACCGAGGAAAAAGTCGCTAAAAGATGCACGCAGCTCAAAAGACGGGTCGTGGGGCCTGCGCCTCAACTTCGGCCTCAATGCCTGAAACCTCCCTGGAAACCTCTTCCTCAGTGCTAGGGTCACAACGCTGCTGACAACGCTCAAAACGGACGTCGGATGCGTCCGCGCCGCCCAAATCAAGGATCTCAGGAAAAACGCTCGTCCACTTAAAGATGTGTCGTGCCTCTGCGGCCCCTCGTTTTGAGAATTAAAATTCCCAAAACCAATTCAAAACATTTGCCTCTGCGTCGGCTCTGTGCCGCCATAGTCGTCTCGGAAAACGGACGCCTATAGCAAAAGTTACGGGCGTCCAAAAATAGAAGGGGAGAATCCCCTTGGGCCAGACCGTCCCGGTCTGGCCGGTCTGCCCTGCTCGGGCTGGCCCGCTCTGGCCAGTCTGCTGGGACTGCGGCCCAGCCGCTTGGGTCTGGGCAAGCCGAACCCGCGGCCGCCGCGTGCTCCCCTCACCCGCTAACCGCGTGGGCGCTTGCTCCACCGACCGGCCATCAAGGCCGGTCTTCCCCTTTTTTTCATTTTCACGTAGAGACCCGCCTGTGGCGGGTCTCGGTCTGATGTCGGGGTCGCACACCGCAACCCCTCCTTTCCCGCACCGGCGAGGAACCGCCAGGCTAGCCGGATGGGCGGTCTCCTCCTCCGCTACTGCGCCTGATGCCCTCGGCCGACCACCCAGCACCCTGCCGACCTCTGCTCGGTCTGCGCTCGCCCAACCGCCGTCCAGAATCCCCCAACCTGGCCAGAATAAATCAAGAACCCACAAAATTTGGCGGTCGATTGCGAGGTCCTCCGAAGATGGAATTAAATTATGAAAAATGTGATGGGAAGAGAAAAACCTCTACTACGCATTCATGGGATTAGATCAAAGATTGGGCAGCAATTCAACATAAAAATTTGCGTTTGAAGTTATGTGCGGGAATGAAAATACAAAACACAACATCCTAACATGTTGGGCTTTTCCCGGGGCTTCGCTGTGAGGGATTTGCCACCGTGCCACTGCCTTGATGAAGGGGAGGAGGTGAGGAGGAGCTTCATCTGTCGTTTGGAGCTGCTGGCACCAGGGAAGAAAGGGGAGAGGAGAGGGGTGGGTTAAGTGTTTAAATAGAAAACACTTAACCACTCGCCCGACGGCCCGAACCCAAACTCCTGGTGGGGTCGGGATTAAGCCTCCCCTAGCCTAAAAACTACCTCCTGATCACAACGGCAGTCTTGGAATTTTAATCCGAGACCCCGTTCAAAAGTAACAAAATTTATCGTCCGAAGCCGCTAAATTACGGAAACACCCCTGGGACCATTTTTCACAGACGGGCCACGCCCCCAAAAATTACACCCCTCCTAGGGTAAATGGAACGCTCCGAACTCAAAGGTGCCCTCAGTTTCCCAATCCGAGCCACCATTTAAGAGATACTAGAGTTTATCCATTAAAAGAATTAAATAAATTTATTTAATCCGTTCAACGTTCCAGAAGCGGGCGAGGGGTCCAAACATCCCGCGCCGACATGTTTTACGTCGTTCCTAGGGTAAAGACCCCATTCCGGAGCCATCCGTACACTCAGATCTCTGATCTTAATCACCGTTTAATAGTTATCCCATTTATTTGGCATTTCGAGTGTGAACGCACAGAAAATTTAATTCCGGCCACTCCGGGGCTCCGAATCGCACGCCGTCTGAAGGCGCTGCCCTGGATTATTATAATGAATATTCCAAAGTATTTCATAGTAAAAACCGGGTTCTTACAACTAAATTGTGTCACCTAAAATAATATCAATATTTCCTAAATAATGAAGTCAAAATTAATAACACCAATAAAATATATTTATCCATGAAAGCAGCTGAACATTATCGGGGGATGATTTTAGATCATCTATGTCCTATTAATAATCCTCATCAAGATACATAGACATTGTGGCGGAAATGTAAAATACATCTGGAGAACAAAAATGGGATAGGAAACATTGGACATGGACTAATTTACCAAATTGTTTATGGTTGTTAAATAAGTAAACATGGAAGATAAGGATATAAATAGAGGGTAAATGTATTTTTGGAATTAAATTCCTTGATGGAAAAAGCATAATTATTAATAAATGAAGTCATGAGTATGAATAAAATTCACCTGATCCCAAATAATGACATGATAAATATATGAGGGGTTTAAGGGAAATGGTTTCTAGGACATTTTATCACATGATTAGATGTAATTTATATTCATTTTTTTTCTATTTATGTTTTCTGCATGATCTACCATATTAATCTCTTATCCTTGAAGAACTAATCATGATTATTGGGTGATTTATATGCAGATAGAAATTTATTATTATAGTAAGATAGTGTTTAAATGATATATATTCCACCACATTTTCTTCTTATAGATTTATATTTTTAGTGGAAAGAGTATTTGTTTCTATCATGCTCTAATTCATACGATTACTTTTTTTTCATCAAAAATTGTGAAAATCATATTTCTCAATGTCCATAATTTACTATATATATTATATTGAAATAAAGATTACGTTGTATAGTGACTTGTTTCATAGTTGGGGGAACATTAATAAGAATATTCCCTAATGGTTTTCAATACATGAGACTCACTTATCATAATTAGGAGTTTTCTAGGTAGAGAGTTTCAATGGTTTGTGATTTGTTAGGGTCTGTTTCGTTAGATTACTCATTACATTGTTACCAAGAACCACAATGATGAGATAATGGAGTGGTTCATCATATTCTTAAATTCAATATATGGGTGGTGGATCAGAGTTATTGGATATCAAAATTGAATAGGAGTATATGATGATAAACTATTAATGGAAATGTGATGATGAAAGAGAAATCCTTCAGAGGAGTAGAACTTGTTTATAAAAATAAATAACACTTTTCATTTTTTTTCATATATTAACAATTATCACTCATGATTCCCAATTATTAAAAAATTGAAAAATATGAGAGGATAATGGTGAGTTATTGAAAAATATCCATGAGAGACAAAGTAGGCCAGCTCCCTAGCTACATTCCCTGAAATTGATTTTTTGACTGCAAAAACATTCAATATGGTTTTTTAACTTGAATCAGAATATAGAGATCTAACTAATTCAGTGATTATTGTTATTTTTTTGAAATCCTTATTTTTATAAAACAACAATCTAAAATACACGGAGTTTTTAGTGTATGAGTCTAACAAAATAAATTCATCAGGTGTGATAAACATTTTGGTTGGTTAGCTCCTACAAATTTACTAATAAAAGTTAATATTTGAAAATTAGTGGAAAAATGAAATAATCAAGAGTATGTAAACCAATCTAGGAGATATGGGTAACGAATCCTTAATTGGATAATATTTCCTCTTATATTTAAGAAAAAAATAGACAAAATAATTTTTTAGGAGTGACAATAAGAAGAATATGAATAATAAATATTTAGAAACATTCCATAATTTTTTTTAAATGGGAAATTTGTGATTGATGATAAATGAATTGAGAACCTATTATCATAACTCACAACACTTTTAGAGGCATTTAAAAGAGAAATCGTGCAAGTTAATCTATCCAATGAAGATATTTCTTATTTGAAATCATTTTATATTGATTTTATGGAATGATAATTGAACATTAATTGATATTTAGTTGTAATTATATAATCAACATCAATGATTCCCCTTGAGAGTGATGATATTGATAATAATACAATTTTCTTTGAATATATATTTCTTCTTCAATATATTAATCATTTACTTGAAATATTAATTCCTAAAGGATACCCAATGGCTCTGTATGAAGAGAGAGATCTACAAGACAACCATTTTAATTGGGAAGTAATGTATTATTAGTTCAAATTAATTTTATATTTTTATAACATAATTCCTTGTTGGTTACACTATTGATACTTTTTCAATAATACCAATGGATTATGAAAAAAATGGAAGAGATTGTACATGTGGTATATAGAAGGGTGAACTAAAATTTGATAATGAGAATTTTGTTCACAAACATGACAGTTTCATTGTAATACATGTTCCATCTTATTAACCTACTAAGAAAAAAATATTTGAATGAAAACAATGTGTATACATATAAAAACACAATAAAAATAATTGAGATTATATGATATATTTATCAATATTATTAATTATCTTCTATATGAATCACATATGGAACATAGAGAATGTGATTTACTGGTGGAAAATTTAGTAGGATATACATTAGAAAATTTCATTATTTGAAACTTGATGAAATGCTAACATGAATTATGATATATCTAGTAAAAATTATCATTATACCACTTAAAATTTATCATGAAAAAACAAACACACACTTTACCCATATGAAAACAAAAATATTACGTTATATATCGTGAAAAATATTCAAGAAGTAGAAAAATTAGGATCTTGGATGGCCTACGGTGAGATAAATTCACTATAGGAATGGCCATCAGTCCATTTCAAATGTAGTCCATGTGATAAGGGGATTTTATTAATGAGAGGGTGGCCAAGAGTTTCATGGATGGGGTTAAATGGTTAAATAATATAGTAGAGGAATTTAAGTATGGAGCCCAAGTTATATAAGAGTAATAATAAGTTTAGAAGGTAACCTGATTAATTTATTTTTATTTCTTTCGATAGTGTGTTTTATCTTGAAATGATGATCATTTTTATGGAATTCATTTTGACTTCTTAGTATTGATGTAGAATTAGTTTTTTTAGAGTGATAAAACAAAAAAACTATAATTTTTTTATGTCATTTTCATTTAAAAATTTCTCCCATAATTTAACTCACTAAGGGAAATTATCATATTTTTAGTTGTTTTGGTTATTTTGGATTTAAATTAAAAAGCATAAAAAATAGTTTGTTTAATATTTAAATAGATTCTTTTAACATTAATACCAATGATGATAATTTGTTATTGATAATTTTTATTCTTTTATGGTTTTGGGATTTGGGACCAGGAAATAAGCAATTCAGAATCAAATGGACATTCAATAAATTCACAAGTCATATTTTACTATAAGTGGGAATTACCAACCATGACTAATTTTTTAAAAATAATGTGGTATATCATCAAATATGATTCATTCAAAAAATCCAAGATACTCAATGTAGATGAAAATAGAATATTTGATCCCCACCAATATTAATTCAACTTTTATAAGGACAGCGTGTGAGTAAAATACTATAACATGAAAATAAATGTTCATTAACTCTGTAAGAGTAGTTTACCTATATTACATGATGTATTCAAATTTTTTTGAATATTCCCATAGTTAAATGACACACATACCGATTAATATAAACTAAAATTAGATGTGGGTCAAAATCAATAAAAGGGTTTATAGTTTTGAATGATATTAAAATAACATCATGGTTTTTTCTACCACTATATACAATAAAGTTTTATTATAGTATTCAAATATCATAAAAAAATCGAAAAAATAACATTATGATTTAATTATGATGTAGTGAATGAAAGGGTTAGTGAAATAGATCAAACTAGATCTCGATATATGACATCTATTTATCATATTTTAATAATTTGAAACACAAAACATTGGACTATGATGAATCAATGAAACATGCATATGAATATCAAAAAAGATTCATGATCATCCTTTTCCACTTTGGAACCCTCATGTTGATATATGCAAACATTGGGATTCATCTAAAATACACATGGAGAAAAATCATGGGAAAAGTGTATTCATGATATAACTTCTAATCCAAATCAGGAAAGTTAGTCATATAAGGAAATAAAGAATGCGATTCTAGAATAAGAGGATGGATATATCATGTATGTTGAAATCCATGATTAGAGAATATTAAAGATTAATACATGAAAATATATAAAATAATTCAATTAAACCAAGTGCTACTTTCCAGACATAATGTATGAGTTCGATCTAGAGATCCATGTGGGTTATATATTCCTCCCCATACTCTAGAGTTTGCAAACTTGTAGGAATTATTTTCATGCGGTTAGTTGAAAAACTTCCATCAGTATTAACAAAGACATGTAGACAAAACAAATAGAAAGACACAATTAAATATATAATAAATGATATTAAATTTTAATGTGTTGTATCAAATGGTATATAGAATAATAATATAAGGACCCCCAAATAATACAGATAGAAAACAGTGTGAGAAAGATTAGTAATAAAGAAAAATACAACGAAAATAAATCCAGAGTCTATCCTAGTAAAACCATCGATCACCAAGATCTATCTCTTATCGCTTATCACTAGGGCCTTTCCCATTCATATGTCTATAAATAAGAAGTATTAACACTTCATGAGATGCATACATAGGTTGTGAGTATAAAACTAGTATAAAACCACCAATGTTCCCTTATCATGAGTTAAAATTCATCAGAGTTTTTTTTGAGAATATATAAAAAAGAAAGAAAATAACCCCCAATCCGGTATTCAACAATCATACACAAAAAATGATTCAAAAAACTTATAATAATACCATCCTCAACTATGTGAAAAAAATACAAAGGAATATAAATAATCGTGAACTGAAGATAACAAGATGGTCACTATATATAATCAAGTACATACAAAAGGATAACGAGTCTCCCGTCATTCCACAATGCTATAATGTCCCATATCTGTCCTGAGTGAGGCTGGAAGTCAATCATACACTGACACAACCTCAGGTTATACTATGAATCCTGTGTATCCCAACAACATGTCATGGATATAGTCACTAAATATCATCATTATCCCTAGACATGACATAAATTCATATTTTCCATCCTTTACCTCTTGCGTACAGTCACATAAGACCATCATGAATTATGTTTATAAAACGATGCTATCATTCCCAATTATAACCTATCTATTTAGATCACATAAGAATATCATGATCCTAGTATGATCCATAAATCCATAATTTTATATTATTGACACTCAGGTTGGATTACATAAGAACATCATTCACCTATGTTAGTAAAAAATGTCATTTGTTCCATCATATAGGTTACATATATACAATTCTATAATATAACTTTGTAATCATGCATGAATTTTAATATCTATACAAACTAACATGAGATCAAACTCAAACATGGTTTCAAGGGATACACAAGAAGACAGATGAAAGCAACTAAATAATGGTATATTTTATACAGTAATCCACTACCATATTATGATAAAAATAACATAAATATCCCCTATATATTAAAGAACTTCCTACCTCAAGTGTATAATCATCAAAAAAAATATTAATCAATTTACTCTCCTTTTGAACCATGTTCATACACAAATGAAACATGTTTTCATGTTAAGAGTTATTATAAATGATTATACAAGGCATAAAAAAATTTCTATAATTAATTTAAGAATGAATAATACAAATTTTATAAGTAACACTTACACATTGTTCAACAACACCAATGTAACAATTCATGTTGGGTTATGTTAGGAGATATTTTCCATTGAATAAATAGTGAAAAAGGAAGAGATCCAAGGATCTTATGAGTTTCAATAAATGAATTCAACCTCCATAGTTCAATATCTAGTTCTTCTAGAAAGGGTGATAAAAAAATGGATAAGAGGATCTAGATTCTCTCTGGTAGGAACCTCACCATATTAAGGCTGACCGAATATCACTCTAGGTTCTTCTAGAGCATTTTAAGTTCAGAGGAATATATAAAAGATTAGGACAGATCAATTAATAGGTAAATTAGTTTATTATTGTCAAATATAAGGCCCCTAATTTAATTCACACATGTTTCCCACATTTAGGGTGAAAGTTATATATAAGAATGTATCATTTTCAAAAATTTTAAAATTTATGCGACCACCACCACGGTCTCCCCCATGGTCATGGATTCATTAAAATAATTAAGAAAAATAATGACAGAATATAGGATTGTGATAGTGTTTAGGATTTTTCCCTACTCCATGGAGTCCAGAATGGGTATGTTGTGGCCATAGTAGTTCTAGATCATAAGTTCTTCCCTAGAAATCCATTCTTACGACTATACCCTATCCTCCCCTTTTCACCTATCCCATTTTTCACAGGGGTCACTAGGGACCACCATGACATGATCTGAGACCATTGTATATCCCATGATAGACCGAAAATTGTATAAACAACAAAACAATTTTCAAAATTTATGATTATTTACAATATCCCCTATTGGTATTATCATCCACGAGAAGTGTCCTTAGATGTCCATATCATAAAACATAGGAAATTATGCTTAAAATTTAGACTCCCTCTAAAGAGTTTCTTCCTAAATCCATCCTTGTTTCCCTGATACTCCAAACCATGAAACCATCTTCCCTCTAGACGTCATATCACTCTAGTTGTAAATCTATATTTCCATCTCCATAAATGATTTGTCTATTTGTAACTGAAAATCATTAAGGTTGATCCCATGTATTGGACCAGTAATGTAGTAATGAGTATGAGAAATGTGGATAATATTATTCATTGATCAATAACAAGGTGGAAAATCCAATAAAAAGTTACATCCCTAAAAAATCAATGATTTCTAGAGGTCACAGAAATTGTGGTTCTATATTCCTCTTTTTTCAGCAAATGTAAATTCATAAATCAATATAGCACCCAGAAGACAACACAATCAACAAAATAAATATCCCAAATTAAAATCCTCATATTGAAATATAACTAATTCCTTCATTGACTGGAATCCAAATGATTTATAATCAACTGAACAATTCTTATAGAACTCCTACACTGTACTTTATACAACAACTACTACCTCACCCACTTCATTCCATCACAACAGTGTGTTGAAGGGATATCAATATAGATACTGAAAAGGTTCTATCAAGATTTAATCTTAGAAAATATTGATATACCAAAATACTAACAAATATACTTAATAATATAATGCTCCAATAAAGGTAAAGATGTATTATTGAAGCACACACTGATGGATATAAATCACCCTATCCCACTATGGATCATTTTCAGGATAATATGTTCTACTATGATTCAATGTAATCCTCAAATCTTTATGTAAGGATTTCTATAACTAAAACTAGAAAAACATTTCTATATCAGATATTATTTTCATAGGATATCCATATAATAATATATTCTCTAATATATTAAACGTCCCCAACAAATTTTCTAAAATGATGTCTCTGATCAATAAGAAATGAGACACAGTCATCAATCAAAAAACTATCATCCAAAAAACATTTTGACTACTCATTGAACTAGGTTAAAAATCCATGAAGTACATTTTCACATACTCCCACATACAAGTTTGCACTAAAAGTGGATATAGATACCTAAATAATGATTATCCTTGAACGTTAACCTTTGGAAGGAATGGAATCATGAAATGAAACTGACAATGTCTGTCTTAATCCCTGGCCACCAAAAGAGACATTGGATATCACAATACATATTTGTTGACCCTAGACGCACTACCCTCTTTAAATCACGAGAATATATCAATAGATCTGCTATTAAGATGTTGTCACAACTTCCCTCCCATAAATATATGTCTCTCTATCATCATTTAAGGAACACCTTGGAACTAAATCGTCCCCCACCAAGAATTCTCATATCACCAAACACTATGGATCAGACACTTGAAATTAATTCACATGGAACACAAAGAAATACATGATCAATAAAGGAAAAAAATTTACAACATTTTGATCCTATGATATATGAGAAATCCATTTGGCCATTAAAATCATCAGATACCATTCCTCTAGTGAAGGATCCTCACCAATATCTTGAATCTAATACATATTCTTTATAATAAATTATAACATAAAATTACTATTCATTTGATTATATACTATTTCAATGATTAATTTCATTATATAATCCAGCCAATGCATCTACCATATATTGATATCCTTCATATAGAATGTGTATTGAAATTTTCTATAGTCTATGTGGATAATAAATCTATCACTAATGTGATAGTGCCACCAATAATTTATGGAATAGAACACAACCTGAAACATTAATCCATACATAATGTATCTCCACTCATGAGGTAAGAAAAAGTGAATGATAAGAAACTATCTAATCGCAATATACGAACAAGACTCATAACCCAAAACTTGAGGCAACATGGTATACTATATATTCGATCATATTCTTTAGAAAGATCAATAATATTTCAATTATAATTATTTTCATTCCTTATGTGATGTATTATTTTGAATGATCTATCGACTAAAATATCACAATTTTATATGTAATCACAATAAATGGTGATACAAAATAGTTGGCATATTTTATGAACCATATATTTTACACAACTAAACCATGGAATCTCTAGATCTCAATCTTATTCCTTGGGAGTCCCAAAAATCACAACCCCATCCTTCACTAGGTAAACTAATACTCCATCCTATGAAATGACATAGCCAAGGAATCATACCTTCTGAATCAATAATTGAATCTTTAATCTTTTCGATTATTCCTGATTCTCTTAAAGTATACTCAAAACAATATTGATCCTTGAGAGGAAATACATTAAAAAAATTATAATTACGTGTAGATTTCACTAAGTTATTTACATTGATCCTTGAGAGGAAAAACCGGTTACCTCCCAAATTTCATTACTTTGGAATAAATTTTTAATATATAATCATTTTAAAAAAAATTGATCATTTTAATTGGTACCATTCATAGGGTCAATATTGTTCACTCATTTTCTTTAACATATTTTGCATGAATCCATCTAAAATAAAATTCATGGTATTTGACTAAATATTTTGTTGAGTAAATACCAAAAATTTAATATGAAAAACATTTAAGAACAAAAATATTGGTAAAATAAGAATAATCAAGAGAATTCTAACACATATAGGTGATACCAACCAAATTATATAGGATCACCACTACTATTATGGGGATACATAGATAATTGAAAATGACGAACAAAAAATACCAATACTGTTCGTAAAAATTATAACTCAAGGCCATTATATAAAAACTATTTTTAAATGATACACTATAGGTAATTGTATGAAGAATTTATGACCCTTTTTAGATGTTAGAACAAATATACTGGTTCTTTTGATATATTTAGGGTCATTTGTTCAATTTAATTTTTTGTGTTTAGATTTTAATAATTTTATAATTAATTTGTATAATTTGAATAGATAACTCAATTATTCTCAGAAATAATTATAGAATTAATGCTAATACTTCATATAGAATGTGACGATAAGATGAATGATACATTTTTATTTGAACATATTCAAGTCCATTAACATATTGAACATTTTCTATGGTGTAAATATAAAAGGATATATAATATTCTGGCATGAATATATAGAAATAAAATCCATCCATTAATTATTAGAAATAAAATATGTATTTATAATATTTTTATTATATTCAATAATAAATATTCAATAACTCATTTATTAATACTTATTATATAACAAAATGGAGAATGAAATAATTTATGTTTTATCAGAAGAAGTGACATGATTACAAGAATAAGTGGAGGACTAATACTTTTTCCACTACCATAAAATATATAAATCATTGATAAGGTGATGGGTATACAAATCATTGGATAATGTTGACTGTAAATCATGTAATATGGTTTGTACAATGAATGAAATAGCATGTGGTGGTTCATTAAAAATAAACCCAATCCCCTTTTTTTCGGAATAATAAATGAAACTTCTTGGATTTATGATGTCAAAAATAAACACCACATAGGGGATAACAAATCATTTTATTCAATTCATTATTCTTTTAATTTATTTATTTTTTTAAAAAATAACAATGGGTTTTCATTATTTAATTTCATTAATACATAATTTAATAGTTAGAATATTATGGTTTCCCCAAGAAAATAAATCCCCCGTTTTCTTCATCACTCTCACTTTTAATTTACTTTCCTTTTAATAATGTTTCAGTTTTGAAAGTCAGGATTATGATATTTAGTTCTTGTGGGGGATATCATTTACTTTTTAGAAATTTAATGTTAAAATTTTATTTTTATCTTCAATTTGTGTTCAAAAATATATATAAAAATAAAAAATTATTAGTTAAATACTTTTCCTTATGATGCTATAATAATATTTTTTAAAATTTTTTAGGATTGTTGATTTATATGATAGATAATGTATGCTATTTCCTATTTTCAAATACAATAAATTATTTGAATAAATTGTACATAATGATTATGGAATTAAATAACTATATAAACATAATTTTCACTCTCAACGAGAATTATAAAAATTGTTTTCCATAATCATCCTTTTGTTAAATTTTCATAAGTGGTTGTGTAATTTTTTTGGAAGAAGTTGATTATTTTTTTCCTTTTAATTATTTATGATTTTGGATTTATAAGGCTAATTGTGGATATCAATAATTGAAATGACTATGAAATTCCATTTTAAGGAAGCCATTAAATGATACCGAATTTGAGCCTTATAAATCTTATATAACCAATTATGTATTCCAATTTAGAATAAAAAGTATCCATTTTCCAATATATTAGTAAATTTCATGATATATTTTCTACCGCGAATGGGTGAAAAGGTATGTTCATAGTAATTCTTTGGAGTTTTTTCACTATTTTTGTTATGTGTGAGGTTACTTCTCATTTATTTACTATATATTTATTTAGATTATATATGTTGTAACTATAGTAATAGTAATCTATTATTCTATAAGAATAAAAAAATAAGTTCATGAAAAAATATTTTTATTAAAAAAGGGGAAAAAGGAAAATAAAAACTAGGGATAAATGGATATATTTCCCATTTTAATTAAGTATAATAGTTCGTAATACAATAGTTTATAATTGATTTAAGTGTTTTGTGTGATCCTTTTGGGAGGATATGAATGATATACTTCCCTTTTATGATACATGTAGAAATTTAAACCTTAATTTTACTTTATATATTAAAAATATTCATTATACCTCAGAGATTAAAACATAAAAAAACCTATAAACATAAGAACCCATGAATAACCTAGTAAAATTACTGATATTTAGTTACCCAAATTTTAAAAAATATAATTTATAGGTTGTTGTAATGCTTATAGAGGAGTGAATAAACTCTTGGAATGTGTATAGCCCCATTTGAATTTTTTTAGTGATGATGGAAAATAATTCCTCCATGGTAAGAAATAATGTAATAGGAAATATATAATGGTTAAAAATAGAAATGATATGATTTATTGTATAGATATTAAAAATATAGTGGAAAATTTATTTTTTCATTGTTGATGAATTTTTAGATTTTTTTTTTTGGCATTTTTTTATTTAGAAGGGTGATATTTTTTGATTGAATTCAGTGAATTTACCATGAGTAAAATATAATTAGTTTGTGTGAGTGATGAAACCAAATAATTATATATTTTTTAGTTTTCATTCATAAATTTCCATTATTTGTTTACAATTTAAGGGAAATTATAACATTTTTGATTATCATAGATAATGTGGAATAAAATTTAAAAGCATCATAAAACTATGTTTTTAGTGATTAAAATTATTTTAAATTATAATGACAAAGAAAAATATGTATTTTTAGTGACATGGATATCTTTTAGGCGATTAGAGTTTTGATCATTCGTGATGTAATTGTGAATCACATGGTTATTGAATAAATGCACATGTCTTACTATATTAAATGTGGGTATTTTCAACCATGACAAAATTGATATGATCATTGGGTTACATAATAAAATATTATAAATATAATCAACATCCTTGATACCCACGTGATATTAAAAGTATATATTTAAACCCCATGTATGATTACATAGGTAACCAATGTTCTGTTTATTATTAATAATCACAGTTGTGTGAGAATAAGAATTAAATTCAATTAGTTGTGCAAGAGTAAATCTTCTACAATTTAACTCATCTTCAAAGACTCAACTAGTTTTGAACATCCACTAGAGTACCTACATATAAATAAAATGTTACTTGTACTATTTTATGTCAGTAAAAAGAACAATTCTGGTCATCAGCTATAAATTAGTTTCTGAATATATTGAGAACCAAATGTAAGAGATGTCCATGTATGAGAAATATAATATAAGAGTGACCTTGTTTCCCTAGAGGTAATGTAATAGTTCATAGTTTAGAATAATATGTCATATACATTTATATTCCATGGAGTAGTGGATATTGCGATTAATGGTTGGGAAATGTTGGGATATGTGATAAAGTCAGTTATTACGGTAGTAGAATGTCATAAGCAGGACATAATATTCATTTTTATATGTTTCTAACATCTCTATGTAATTTATATTGAATAATATCAGTCATAGACAATTTTATGTTGAAATAATTATCATAGGGTATAATTTCATATGAAAAATTCAGTTGGTGAATGTTTTTTCTTCCATTATATATAACAAAGGTAAATCTTATTCTAAAAATGACTCAAACAATTAGACAAACTCTTTTGGAAAGATACAATTGGATCATAACCTTGGGAATAATAGGTTTGGTGAAATTTATTTATAATATATCTATAAATGATGTCTATATTTTGCAAATCAAGCATAATAAACCCCAAACTCTATCCTATCAAACATCCATTCTAGCTGCTAATGAATATTAGAGGAATATTTGAGATAAGCATTATACACTTAGGTGACTTCTTGAAAATAAATAGACACCATATAATTGATCTAAAATCCACATGTATTTATTGAATGGTGTAGTATCTTTATAAAATAACTACTTTTATAAATTTATTATGGTTTTTAAATAAGGACATGGAAAAATTCTTAGCTCCAAAGGGAGGATGAATGGATCATGGGAGTTGAATCCCACCATGTGCAGGGATGGGGGATGAATTTATGAACATATGAGGAAGAATATAATTTACCAAATAGACATCTAAAATTTTAAAAATATAGGACATGCTTTATAGAAAATATATTATTGGATTTTATATCTCAATATTATTTATAATTTAAATTCTAAATTTTCATTATTTTTTATATTTTATAGGTACCCTCCCTCTAATAGATTTTGCATTATTTTGAAAAACCAATTCATTATTGGTATTATATAAGGGGATATCACTATTTTATTTAACATATATTCTATTTTAATTAAATACCTTTTATTTTTCCTTTTTTTATTTATTTACCTTGATTTGAGATTGATATAGTATTTGATCTCATCATAATCTAATTAATAATTTAACTTTGTTATTTTGCTAATATTGAGAAAATAATAATTCCATATGTTTCGAATATTTTATATATGATATAATGGTGTGATATTGATATTTACATGTTTCATGGTCAATTTAATGCTGATAGGAATCACTTCCAATGGTTTTGAACTCGTGTGATTCAATTTCCTCAATTGGATTTCTATTTTCAATGAGTTTCACAGACTTGTGGTTTTCAAGGATGATATTTTGTATCTAACTCATTAATGTTTGAACCAAGGACTATATAGAATCCATGTTGGAGTGGTTAAACACAATAAAAAAATCAATAAATGGGTTAGGTATCTGATTTATTTGATTTAAAAAATAATAATATTAATACATAAGTGACATTTTTAGATATATTTTGGGATGAAGTGGATATTTTTACCATGTATCAGATATGTTTTCACTAAAATTTAAATTTAATTCTCTGTGTTATCTCTCACAAAATTCCACAATTTATTCTTTAATTTAAAAATATTTACATCATTCAAAAATATAAATAAATTATAATGGTGTTAGGTGACTGATAAAGACACTCTAGAAAAAAACATTGTTATATCCCTTTATAAATTCATAGGGATAAAATTGTTTAACATTGGAATGCATAAATAAACATTCTCTATAAATAAGGTTACCTGGTATGGATACACATAATTAGTTCATTATCTTTCTCATATTGTTCATGACTCCAACCCAATAAAACCATGGCACAATCTAAATAGTATGGATAATCAACTCCAATCAATTTAAAATGACAACAGAATAGAACAAAAAGTACTAGAAAATGATGATAAATATCTATCATTCTATCCAAGGTAAGAGATATATGAGATGTTGTCAAAAATTAATAATATCACCTCTATTCTTAAATATACATTGAGACATATGAATATTATAGGGAATAAAAATAAAAAATATTTATAAAATCAGAAGTAAAATATATTCCATAATATATTTTTTTATAAATGATCCTTTAAATGACGAGGGTAAATGAATTAGAGTTCTGATTTTCGGCAATAAAAATTCCTAGAATAATTTAATTGAGAATTTATTCTAATAAATATACATTAGAATGGGTTTTCTTATTTAATTTTTTATTTCAAATTTATATAATGTGACTTATGAACCCATTTATAATTATATGTTATGACATAGTTAGAACTAATTCATCCCATATAATATGATTATATAGATAAATATACATCTATGGATGATAATATGTTACTACTTGTGTAAATTCCCTGACCCTAGTAATCCAAAGAAGGTGGTTACATTATTTTATTAGATCCATATACATGCAATCAAACTCAAAAAGGATGAATAGTTTAATAATATTGGAAGACAAGTAACATACGTGGGTTTCAAATCACATTTGAGAATGTTAAATATAACATAGTATTTTATTATAGAACACCATAGACAACATTAGTACATCCCCATATATTAATCATTAAAAATTTACAAGTATCCATAGGAAATGGAAAATAAGAAATTAGTGAGCTGATATGCTCAGTATGGAAATACATATAGATGAATCTAAAGATGTTATAAATTATATACAAGAATAATCAATGATCAAATAATTACATATTAATAATCTATTGAGCTTGAATATAATACATGCATATCATAAAAAATAAAAAAATCCCAAGAACAATAAAAAATGATTTCATAATGATTGAATGAATATATATGGACATATGAAACATACAATCAAGGCCATATCAATGAAAAATGAAAATACCATCAAGTCCATCTTCCAAAAATTATATATAATTGGTTAAGTCCTTGGCCAACACCCACACTAGTTTATCTCTAGAGACCTACCTAGGAATAAAGGGGCAATAATGGTCATCACCTATTAATTACTGTGTCTAATTCATTCCTCATATGAAATGAGTGAAACGTTATATTTTTAAACATTCAAACTACAAAACTAACATAAAAAAGGTTGATATTTTATTATATTAAGTAACAATCGATAATAATATGTTGGATGGTATAAAGTATATCATCAATAGTAAAACAAATCATAAGAAATCCATAAGGATAATGATGATAGTATTATTACAAAATATCTTCTTTTCGGAATAAAACAAATAAGGGTTGTTGTCATTGGAGAATAGAAATACCAAAAAAATATCATTAAAACAATTCTTGAGATAATTACCCTTTTAACATTAATAATCACTTTAAAAAATTATAAATTTTCATAATATTATGGGAAAAAATTATTTAAAATAATCATGAAATTTTTTTGATGAACCTTAATAGAACATATTGTTCATGATGGTGGGAAATTCCACTCATGTTGTATATGTTAAAAAAGTATTTTTTTCACATTTATGATTAAGCAAAAAAGGTATTTTGTTTAAACAAATATATGAATATTCATTTTAAAAATGATTTTTTGAAATGAATATCATGGGTAAATATTCCTTTAATAAATCAATTTTTTGGAGTTTTTAAAATAATCTTTAAAATATTTTTTTAAAGCATATTTTAAGTACAGAGGGGATTAAAATGGAATTATTTCAAAAAAATTTATTATTAACCAGATTATAAATAAATGATTGGTTTTATGAGATAAATATCAAAAATTTCCAACAAGATATACCTAAAAAAATATATTCACGAATAATGATGAGATTGTGAAATATTCCCTTACACCATGTTTGAATTTATTCATATTCATTCAAAATTCTTGTTAATAAATTATGATTTATAATACGTATTTTGAAGAACCATTTTCATATATATCATACCATATATTGTTTAATTATAACTGTTTACCACCCATTAATTAATAATTATTAATTAAAATCAATATTTTGAATGGTAAATAAAAGCTTTTTCATGTATGTTTGGCTCAAAAATTTCGGTAATTATATATAGATCATGGTTTTAAAATAACGATAACATTAATCGTGATATAATTATCATTTATAATCATTATAAAAAAATTACTTTTTCATCCATTAAATTTATGGATTGAAAAGTAAATTGCATTGTTAATGAAGATGGTAGGATGTACCTACGCATGAACGATGTTTTCATTTTTTGTGGATCGAAAAATGAAATGTAAATAATTATTGTCATTTAAAGAATAATTATTGTAACATATAGATCATATATATTCATCAAATATATCTTTATTACTATCCATGTAAAAAAGAAATTTAAAAAATCATATTTATTCTGGGAGGTGGTAGTTTACAAGTACGCATGAGTGGTAATATTTTAATATAAAATATTGGAATATAAGAAGGTAAATTCACTATTATCATTCCATGGTTCAATTTTAGTAATAATTACCAAATATAAATATTAAAACCATCCTAATAACCATCCGTGAAATATATTGTTCGAAAATTAATTGTAACCCTTTAAGGAGACGTTAAGTCATACATGTGGATCAACATTACATTCGCATACCAATATTTGGGGAAGAGGGTGAAATTTCAATATTTTAAGAATAATAAAGATATAATTTTATGATAAATTCCACATTTTAATTATATTTATAATAATTGAAAATGATATGATTGGTTAACATGAATACCTATCCTTGGAAGCAACTCCTTCAAATATCCTCTTAAGGGTCCTAGTATTTGTGTTTGGTGATGAAATAGCATTTAGAATATGGATAATGTAGTTGATAATGTATTTTTGTAGGGGTTGGATGCGATATAAGACTCAATTTTTTTTAAATAGGGGGGATAGTATGCCTCCTTTTATAAGTGAGGTGATTGGAACTTTTGGAATCTCAAAATAGATTATATTAAAATAAATTTATTCTCAAGAAAATTGTAACGAAATTGAATGGTATTTTTACCTAGGGTAGGATATGGTAAATTTCTTCTAAACCAATAAAATTAAAAAATTTCCAAAATTTATCTAATTTACTACAAAATATAGAACCCTTTTATTAAATTAAATTCTGATAACTTTAAAAATTTAATTTAAAATCTAATTGTCAAACACAAAAAAAAAGTTTTCTGAAAAATTCTTTTTTTAAAAAAAGTTATAACAGATTCAATCATAAAGTGGATTCCAATGAAAATAAATCTATTTTTTAAAAAATAATTTTATTTATATTCCCTTAAAATCATTCAAAAATAAAATGTAACTTTGAAAATTCTACAAATAAAAATTCTATTTTTTTTAAAAGAAGTATTTTTCAATATTCATTGAATAATCAATTTTTTTTTTAAAATATCCAACATCCACCCTATGGTATTTTTATATGATGATTTGAAAAATGATATTGATTTTATTATATATTATTTATGTATTTTATATGAATTAAATATATTATTTTATCACAAAAAGTAATAAAAATAAACATTAAAGGAAACATGTTTCTGAAGGATAAAATTCATTTTCTGAAAATTTATTACTTATTTCCTAAGAAAAAATCAGTGAATTTTTATTGAGTAGTTACATTATATATATTTGATAACATGGATAATAATATTCATATAAACTAACTCAATTACTATGATATAATAGTCATAACTAATTAATAATATTTAATAGTCTGTTTAAACTTGGTGTTTCCTGTCATATACATTGTTGAACATGATGTTCTTTTATGATCAAGGGGTGTTAAATTCTCTACCCTCTCAATAAATTTAAACCCCTAAATTTTAACTTTTTTTTAACAATATAGTTGTTTTCATTTGAAAATTATTTTTTGGGAAACTCCATTGTCAAAAGGGATAACAAAACCTCCTCTTTGAAAGAGGGAAATGATGTATAATGGTCACCACAAAACTAGCTTCCCAAATAATAGAACATCATTTGGATTTAAGAAAATTAACATTGAAGAAAAAAAAATATTTCCCATGTACTGATATGTAGTAACAGAGGACATGTTCATTAGAAATTTAACCATCACTTGACCATAATTAAGTGACTGGTTAAAATACCATTGATCAGTTGAATAGAAAAGTAAATGAGTAAGCATTTATTTCAACGTCATTTTCTTATGGTCTAGGGATAATTTTACAACCATGATAATGAACATTATAATATAAAGCTATTTTTTCATTCCATATAATAAAAACAATATCATACTTTGGGTGTTCTTTGATCAATTACCATTTCACTTATTACCCTATGAAATGGATATTTCAGATGATTGTTTTTACATGATGCACTAAAATAATCATTTAATGAATCATAAGATCCATAATTTATACCTTAAACCTCTAAATAAATTCCAAAAAAAAGTTCATCACATGTTATCCAATATGATAAATCATATATTATCCTCAGAAAATATTATCTAATGTTTTACATAATCAATTCTATAAGTAGTTATCCATAAGCCTCATCTAAAATATTTTCAACCATATTCAAAACAAAAATACTTGATCCTACATTTATCACTAGAAAAAATAAAATAGATCATAATGTCACATTAAAAACACATAAATACATTGATCACCAATACTAATAACCTGAATCACCATTAATTCTATCCTTTTACTATATATCCCATAAATTCAAAAATTTAGTAAACTCTATCATAAATTACATTATCATAAAATCACCAACAATGTTAGGGTTATGATTACTACCCCATTAACATTTTTAATTTAAATATTCTCTACTGTTTTTACTTTCCCTTAATAGTGTGTTCCCCAAAAATACAATCTTACCAATAAACCAATTTTATCAGATATTAGTACCATTAAATATATTCTTTCTAATCGTTAATGAGAAAATGCTACTTAAAAATACTTAAATTTTACATAATTCTAATAACTATAATATCATTGATAAAATATTTCTTGATCATGATTCTTGATTCCAAATACACAACCACTTTAATCATTCCATTTATTGTTTATTAACATCATATGATTCTCCTTGATCTCTTTTCTTCTTCTCATCTGTATTCCCTTGATTCATGGGGTTTTAATTTTCATATTTCCACATATCATAAATTTTTTAATATTTTATATTGAAATATTATTTCTTAACACTATAATCAGGATCCTTCAGACCATTATTTACATACATTAAGTAAAATCATCTTCATTTCAATAAATTATTATGGTGTTTTCTCCATTTTCATCACAAGTAGGAAAATTCTTTCTTCATGTTTTCTCGATATAAATTTTCTCTTGACTGTCATTTTATTCTCATTGTGTCTTTCATAGCTATAAGGAATGAGGAACTATTTTTATATCCTGATTGAATGTTATATTATATTATTATATGATGAGAATGTTGTGTACACTAGTTCCCTTTGAAGGATTGGCTTAATACCATCAAAAAATGATTAATTTTACCCTTAAAAATATGTATATAGTCTACATAATTCATTGATAACCTTGTAATGTTAGTTTCATACTCAAAAAAATTATCTCTTTATATAGTCTTAGACTCATGAATTTTCTATCCATATCTTCTCTTTATTTGAATGGGATATTTTTTATGAAAGTTACATAAAATCCTTTCATTCCATAAATTAATATTTCCTCTTTATCCATTGTTTTTTGAATCAATTGCCACTTTTGTTCCACATCTCCTGAGACATGATAAACATCCATGATAACCTTCACTCATTAATTACAACCTATCGTGAGAAATATGTTCTCTATTTAACTTATCCATTTATCATCTACAAATGGATACATATTTCAAATTTATGATAGTGGTATTTCATTCATAATGTGGTATATCATTGCAAAACCAGACTGTGTATCTGTAGGATGATATATATGGGATAGTTTATTGGTAATAATATGATTCAACTATCACAATGTATTTATCATGTGTTCATTTCCCACTATAGTTTTAGCTACATATTTATTGTCTTGTCTCAGAGGGAAACACTTATATGGATTAGATTTATTGATATAGTTTCTGATCCTTCCACTATGTTCCATATATAAAAATTTCATTTACTAGATTAGATTGTAACACTATCAAAAATAATATATAATACGAAAACTAGTGAAACATTTAACATAAATTGAAATTTTTTTATAACTAATATCTAAATTATATTCTTGTTTATTTTTTGAAATAATTACATATCCTTTCATGGGGTTTATTCTATAATCTATGTTTTTATATTTTCTATGTTCTCTAGAACACATTCTAGGATAAAATCTATAAATAACCCAACCCCAGTAGCCCATAGACATTGACTAACTTATAACATTTGATGTAGTCACTCATGATCAAATCCCAAATGAACTAGTGCTCTAGTAGTATTGAAATACTATATGAATATTTTTATTTCTCATTACATTTGAATACATAAAATAAAATAATGTATTTTCATTTATGAATACATAGTCCAATTTAGAGTATCCCAATATATCAATCATTAAACACTTATTAGTATCCTAGGGAATGTAAACATAAGAAAAGAATCATCTCATATACTCAGTATTGGTATGCGTATAGAAGAATTAAAAATGGTATAAATATTATGGAAATAATAAATGAGGATCAATTAATTCCAAATAAATATTACTATATACTATAATATAAACCATGGATATCCTTGAAAATCATATAATAACATGGATATTAATTGCTGATTTCTTAACAATTGAATGAAAAATGTTATACATCTAAAACATACCATCAAGGCCTCAAAAAAGATAACTGAAAATTCCTTCATGTCCTCATTTTCTTGATATATACATAAATGGATAAGGCCTAATCCAATAATATATCTAGTTTGACTCATGAGACATATTGATGCATCAATGGGCTATAGTGGCCCCACCCATTAGTCACTATGTACAATTCAATCCACATATAAAATGGGTGAAATGTAATCAATGTAAATATTATTATTGAGAAACATTAATATGAAATGTTAAAATTATCCTGTAACCATAAACAATTGAGAGTAATATGGTGAATTTTATTAAATAAATTCATCACATGTGAAACTAATCATAAACCATAAAGACAGATAATAACGATTTTATCATTAAAAAACATCCTTAGTGGATCTTAAGTAATATAAGGGGAATTGATTCAAATGACTAGAGATACAAAAAAAATTCATAAAAAATGTATTGTTGAACAAAGTCTTCTCTCTATGTAAATCAATTTAAAAAAAAATTTATAAAATATCAAGAAAAATATTAATTATAAATAATCTTGAAGAATTTTAATGTAATATTGAAAACATGTAATGGTCATAATGGTGGGAAATTCCCTTGATGTTGTATACTTTAAAATGGTCATTCTTTTTACATTTTCTATAAAATGAAAAAATATCTCATTTTAAAAAGTACAAGGATATTCCATTTAATATATTTAAAGTAAATAATTAAGAAATATTTCATAAAGAAATAATATAGCATGTTTTGAAAACAGTCTTGAAAATATATTTATAAAACATGTATATAGTAGAAGAAGGAAATTTGACCGAAGAGAGAAATAAAATTAGCTTTAAAAAATATTTTCACATTGGTTTTAAGTATATAGGAGAATAAAATGTTATAATTAATTTAAAAGATCATTAATTACTAGAGGATTAGAAATTGGATTATTTTTATGATATAAATATCATAACAATCCCCAATGGGATACATAAACATAAACAATCATGAATAATGACGGGATTGTTAAATAAACCCTTACATGTGGTTCGATAACCGTTATATGAATTTTAACACCTAGTATAATAATATAGATTTAATATAGATATACTATATAACCATATTATTATACATCATACCATATATTGTTTACTTATAATATTTTATCACCCATTTTATAATAATAATTTTTTTCAATCACACTTTTGGGTGAAAATTACATTGTTTTTCATGTATGTATTTGTTCGATAGATTTTCCCATTATAAATTTATCAGGGTTATTTCATCCAAATGATGTTAATAATCATATAATTATCAATTATATTAATTATGAATGTATTTAAGGTTATTTGTAAAAGTTAATAATTAGAAAAGTTATTACATTGTTAATCGAGATGGTGGGCTCTACGTATACATGAACATTTTTTTATATTTTACCAGATGGAACCAAATAAAAAAAGTTAATAATTCCCATTTAAAGAATAATTATTATATATTATAATATATATATATATGTTCATTAAATCTTTACTTATTACTATTCATGTAAATAAAAAATGAAAAAAATCAGACGGATTTTTAGAGTTGGTAATCCACACATATACATGATAAATGTTATCATATTAAAATGGATCTGAAGGTAAGAATGAAGATATTATATTATCATAATAGGGGTATAATTATTTAGTAAGTATCATATATAAAAATTAAACTGACCATAATAACCATACATTAAATATGGTGGTGGAAAATGAATTTTATCGCTTCAAAGAGATGGTTTTCCATATGTACACATGAATGATACCATCACATCCCATTTGATGGGAAAGAAAATGTGTAATGGTGATTTAACAACAACAATAATAATAATTTATTAGATGTAGGATACTATAGTTATTATTTTATGATAAATAACATAAATATAGATGATGTAAACTATAAGTAAAAGGAAATTGATCGAGTAATGTGATTACCTCTCATGTGAAATAAATTATTTAAAAATCCTCTTATGGGTACTAGTGTTTTTTATGGGATGTAATATACCAATACAATGTCTATATAGAATATTATAGGCAATTTTGGTAGGTGTGGTATGATATAGAATGATTAATGTGTTTTATGTAAGTGAGGGAGGAAGATCCGTTTTTAAATGTGGCGAGGGGTAGTTTTGGAATTTCATAAAAGTATAAATAACAATAATTATATTTTCAAGATAAATTTATCCAAATTGATAAGTATTCAAAAAAGGGATGGATATGGTTTATATCCCATTATCTAATAAAACCTGGATAGGATTTTTGGTGTATTAGACCTTATCTATTGTTTGAACACCTTAGTTAACTTATTTTGTCATTATCCATGGTAATATATTTTTCACTCTAAAAGGGTTATAATTTTAAAAATAATGTAACAATTGAATCCAAATAGGAAATTGGTTGAAATATTAGGACACATAATATCCTCCTTACTAATTTTAAATATTTTAATAATATTTTAATAATTTATGAATTATTGTGTTGATATATTTTCATTAATGTCAATTTGGAAACTATTCATTTATTTAGACTTAAAATTTTATTTAGAAAAGTATTATTTTGAAAATAATTAATTTCTACATTCCTATTATGTCATATTGATATAATAAATTTGTGTAACACTATAAATCTCTCAAATTATATTATATTTAATTTTTAATGTCATTTTTTTCAATTAAGTTAATAAAAAAAGTATCACCATTGTGCATGAATTTAAGGTAATTTTATAGTAAAAAAAATTATAAATAAATTATAATCAATAATATCAAATAAATAGTTAAAAAATGGATTTCTATATTCATTCATAAGTTTCTTTTTTCCTATGTCGTCACATAATAGATGCTCAAAAATATGAGAGTATCATTTTGTACCTTTTTTTGATTATATATTATATTGGTCATTATCATAGAATGATTTCCATTAAACCTTTAATTTTTTATCTTCAGGTGATATCATTTGAATTTACATAATTTGATAAAAATTAGGATGAAAAATGATGACCTTATCACTTAGTTTTAAACAAAATTATTTATATTTACCCTTTATTGGGGTGATACATTTTACCATTTTTACTATTCCTACTAAGTAAAAAAATGAAATATTTAAACAAATATAACCATAAAATTCATATATGGAATCTATTTTATTAAATTCAATACCAATATGTGGTATAATTTAACTCAAAATCCAAACACAAAAATCAATGAACATCATCTTTTCAGAAAATGTATTCTAATATATAAAAACGTTTTATACCAAATTAAATAATCAAATTGATTCCAATGAACATAATGGAATAATTAATAATATAGTAGAACTAATATTATAGTGATTTAATTTTAAAATAAAATTTATCTTTTTAAATTCTAGAAACAAAAAAATTATTATTTTCATTAAATAAATATATATTCAATATTCATGAAAAAATAAATCTTTTTATAAAATTACCTAAATTTCACCTCAACGTAATATGATATAATGATTTAAAAAATTATATTATATTTAAAAAATATTATATATTATACTAAAATTAATTATAATATTTTCTCACAAATATTAATAAAAACATTTTTGAAGAAAACTTATTTCTAATGTATAAAATAAGTGTACTGAAAATTGAGTAATTATTTATTATTAATAAATAAATGTATATTTTTTGGGTAAGTCTTATAAAAATATATATATTATAATCCAATTAATCAAAATGATTCCCTTCAATTCAATGTAAATATTATTACATTCATATTTAAATTATAATATGTTTTGTTTTATTTAAGCTCAATGTTGTGTGTTATATTCACTATTGAACATGGTGTTCATTAAAAGTATAAGGATGTAACATTATCCACCTTAAATTATTTGATTCCTCAAAATTTGTAGAGGGATTTTCATTTTAAATTTCTATTGTGGAAAACCTACATTGAAAATAGGGGTAATAAAAAATCGTCTTAAAAAGACGGAAAGGGAAGTACGGAGATTGTGACAACTGGGTCCTAGTGACAGTACATCCACCCCGCCTTAACATGGTCATCGGGTCCTGGCCCACCAGGCACCACCATTTGCCCCGCAGACACGTGGGTCCCACCCCAAGGTCCACCCACGTGCCTGAACGGGTCATCGGACTAATGATAGTGCGCACATGCCAACACATGTCCTTTCCAGTGTGCTTTTTCCTCACTCACACACACCTTGGGGAAACTTCCCAGAATATCACCCATCCTAATCACTACTCAATTCCAAACAATCTTAACTATGGAGTTATAATCAAACAGGCTCCCAAAAAGTAAGGTGCACCTTGTTGACATGAGTCATATCATATAGTCATTTAACCCATTATCATTTGGGGGTGTTAGAATCACCCCCCCATTAGAGCACAACACCCTCGTTGTGGGCCCTACATATCAACCAAGGCAGTGCACCACACTTAAGGCTGGGTACCACCTCTGATACCAAATGTGACAACTAGGTCCTGGTGACAGCACAACCACCCCTCCTTAACATGTACGTCGGGTCCTGGCCCACCAGGTACCACCCAGTTGCCCCGCAGACATGTCGTCCCCACCCTAGGGTCCACCCAAGTGCCTGAACAGGTCATCTGACTAATGATAGACCCCACAGGCCAACACATGTTGTTTCCATTGTGCTTTTTCCTCACTCACACACACCATTGGAAACTTCCAAAAAGGTCACCCATACAAATCACTAGTCAATGCCAAGAATGCATAACTATGGAGTTCTAATCAAATAGGCTACCGAAAAATAAAGGTGCACCTTGTTGACATGAGTCATACCATTTAGTCATTTAACACTATTATTTGGGGATGTTACAAAGATCACTAAAAAATATGTTTATAAATTTGATAACATTCGTGGGAAGTGAAAATATGTTTATGAAAGCGAAAAATTACCGGAAAGGACACATATAGGGTGATAGAGATCTTATTTATGAGAATGAAAGCAAACATAAGAATATAAATCTGTGATGGGTTAAAAGGCCAGTGATTTCTCAAAAAGAGAAGTAAATATGATTTTTTTTATTTCAAGGTCCTTTTTATAAATTAAATTGATTATTTTACTATACAGATAGATCACTAGATAAAATAAACATATATTATTTCATTCCATTTCCTAAGAAAAATATCATCCTTTGGTTGTTCTTTGATCAATATTCACATCATCTCTTATAATAGGAAATGAATATTTAAGATGAATTTTTATATTTAAAGAAATAATATAATATTTATGGAATAACAAGATCCATAGGACATTATTTCATCCTATGAATATATATTGTAACCAAAATGGTTAGAATGTGTAATACAATATGATAATTCATAAATTAACAACAAACAATGATATCAATGGTTAAAATTTATACAATCCATAAATAGTTAACCCCAAGTCACATATAAGATATTTATTACCATATTCAAAACCCAAAAATTAAATAAAACATTTATCCCTAGGAAACTAAATATGTTTATAATGGAACATTCCAAAAACATGAATACCTTGATCATATATACTAATAAGATAAATCACAAGTAAATTTACATATATTCCATACATCCCATAAATCCTAAAATACAATAAACTTCATCATAATTTACTTTATCATTAAATCACTAAATACATTAATGGAAACCAATTATACCCTTTTTTCTTTCTCCATGTCAATATTCTCTTAAGGGATATATTTCCCTTAATCATTTGTTACCTAAAAAATCTCCTTAAAACTAAATGAAATTTCATTGTTATTAGTACCACTAAATACATATTTTTAAATCTATAAATAAAAACTGATTAAGAACAACCCTTATGTTTCTAATGATTCATATAGGCTGAATAACATTAATAATAATATTTTCATAATATTATTATTGAATTAAAATAAAAAAGAACTTAAATAATTCGATATCATTTATAGTAAAAACAAAACATAGAACTTATCAAAATTTTAATCTGAGTTATACTCCCTTGAATCATGGGAAATTCATTTACATAGTGCCCCATATTCTTTTAGTTGAATCATTTCACATTGAAATGTTATTTATTTCCTTTAAATATGGATCATGGTTGTATTTCTCTACATACATGCAGAAAACTCCAATTTCGTGGAATCAAGTACCATGTTGTTCCATTAAAAATTATAATATGTGGGAAAATATGGAATTCCCTTCCTCCCCTTATACTTATTCTCTATCCTCATTTTCTTATGTTGTCTTTCCTATTAGTCCATAATAAATATAGAATCATTTTTTCTTTAATTATCTCACATGATTCTATATCCTCATATGATGAGAATGTTTTCGAGACAGGTATCCTTAGATATATTGGATAAATCCAATAAAAGGAAAAAAATAAATAACACTATTTGTATAACATACATAGTCCAAGAACCGAAATTAAAAACACGTAAACTTAGCTTCATACATATAAACACTATCCTCTTTATTTTTTCATAGAATCAAGATTTTTCGTTCTATATCCAATCCTTGTTCATGAGGAAATTATTTTTCCAAATAAATTCCTTAAAATCCTTCCATTATATGAGTAATATTACATCATCATCATTATTGTTTTGAATTAATGAACACTATTTATCCACATCACCTATGAAATGATTGAATTACATGACATTTTTTTACCTTCTATTACATCCAAAAGTGAACAATATTTTTTCTAAGGATCTATTCCTATTCCTGGATTCAAATGGATTCATAGTTCCATTGAGTGATGTAGGTCCCTGAAGCATAATTATTTCAATAATTGTTACATTATTCAATTGATTTGGATGTTGATCTATAAGATCCAGGTTATAGGTCATAACCTATGTAAGATATCCAAATATATTTATAATTTTTTATCTCAACCTTAAACACTATATGAAAACATTATTAAAATGACGAGGTGGGAAATTTGTATATATATTACATGAATTGATATAGTTTCCATACCATTCTCTAGGTTCTATTTAAAAATAGTATCATATACCATATTACATCCTAACATTATGAAACATATTTTATAATCGAAAAACTATTTAAATTATAAGTAGAAATTGAATATTATGTTAATCATAATCTCAAAATCATAATCATGGTTTAATTTGAAATATATCTAAAGACATTTATGGAAATTATTTCTCTAATATATTGTTTTCTACTTTATAATGATACTATAAACATTTATCTGATACCAACTGCAAATACTCTAACACTAGTAACATATATTTGATTGTAACATTATTACATTGGATCTTTAGAAAGTCCATCACCACTGAGAGGACAAAATAAATTATTAATCTTGGAAAGCCTGATATATACTTGTTTTCACATTACAATTGAAAAAAATAAAAAATATTATTTTATTTTATAAAACCATAATACTATTTATAATATCCCTTCATATCAAGCAAAAATCATTTTCTTGTAGCCTAATGCAAATAAATATAGGAAATGGGTGAGCTTATATGGTTAATAAGGATATTCAAACAATGAAATAGAAATATTGTATGAATAATATGTGAAGAATAAATGATGATCAAATAATTCAACATAAATAATCCCATGACTTAGAAACATATCCTTGTATATCATAAAAAATAAAACAATCACATGGAAACCAATATCTGATTTCATAATGATGGAATTCATAATGTAAAACATATAAAACATATCATTGAGGCCTTTTCTAAGACATCTGAAAATATTGTTTAGGGATTGTGCCATGAAATCTATACAAATGAGTCCGGATCCACTAAAACCCAATCTAGTTTGTCTCATGAGATGTATTGATTCATCAAGGGGGTATAATGAGACCAACCCAGATCTTACTATGTCCAATTCATTCCTCTAATGATAGGATTAAAATATATTCAATTTAAACATTCTTATTGAAAATAAACATACAAATTATTAATATTTTACTATAATCATAAACAATCTAGATTAAAATGTTGAATTTTATCAATGTAGTACATCCCTAATCAAAGAGATCCTAAACCATACAATAAAATAATAACTATGGTATCATTTTAACATATCCCATGATTATCAAAATTAAAACAAGGTCTTTTGCACTGATTAATAGAAATACCATAAAAATACTTTTGAACAATTTCTGGAGGAAAATACAATTTTCCAATAGAAAATCCACTTTAAAAATATAATATATTATTAAATTAAGAAAAAATGTATTTAAAAAAATAATGGAAAATTTTATAGTAATATTTAAATAATGTAATTGTAATGATAATGTAAAATTACATTTATTAAGTATAATTTAAAAAATATTACTCTCACATTTGAAGTAAAATAAAAAAACTACCTCATTTAGAAAATAAAAAGAAGAGTAATTTTAACATGTTTTTGTGAAATTTAAAAATCAGTGAAAATGTGTTGAAAAAATATTTTTGAGATTTTTTTGGACATTGTTGATAAAAATTTTAGAACAAATGTACATGGAAGGAAAAAGTTATTCGACCGAAGAGAGTAATGATGTCATATTTTCATTAAATAAATACTCAATCAATTTAAGTATTGGAGAGTGGATAATTGTACTATTACATTAAGATTTATCTAATTATAATATTATAAGAAAAATTATTGGGTTAAATATAGAAATATAAAATAATTACCCCAAGGGAGACATAAACATAAACAATCCTAGAAAAAGAAGTGATTATAAAATATTCTCTTCGCTTAGGTTTGATTTCCTTAGAATGAAATTTAACCTCATATATAATAAATATATATTTATTATAAATATATTATGTAACCATGTTAATATAAATGAGGGAATATATTATATTTTTATAACCTTATTTCACCCATTTATAAATAATTCCTTAGAAAAATCACTTTTGGGTGACAACTACTTCATTTTTTATATATGTTTTGGATTTCTAGATTTGGTCCTTGTACATTGATCCTAGTTCTATCATATATAGAATGAAAATAATGATATAATTATGATTACAATTATTATTAGAAATATTATTGTTCATCCAAAAAATATATTGATAGAAAAATGCAATAAATCTTCTATGGAGACGGTAGGCTATATGTGCGCAAGAACAATATTTTGATTTTTTTACGGATGGAATGAATGAAATGTAAATAATTATTCTTATTTAAATTCTAATTATTGTATCATATAATTCATATATATTCAAAAACCCCATATTTAACAACATCCTTGTAAAATATAAATTAAAAAGAATCACATGGATTCGGTGAGTTGGTAGTCCACCCATACCAATGAGTGAGGATGTTATATTCTAACATAGTGGATTGTAAGAATATTTCTATGATATTATCATTTTATAGATATAATTACTTAATAATTATCATATATAATTGGTTAACCCATCATAATGCCAATAAATGAGACATGTTGGTGGAAAATGAATATTTTCACTTCATGAAGATGGTAAGTCATTCATACACACAAATGATACATTCACATCCAATTTGACGTGGAATAAGGGTTATAATTGTTATTTTTTAATAATGATGTAAAAAACATATTATAATTTTGTCAAGGATATTCCTTTCAATTAAAATTCCTTAAATATATATATTAATCATTCCAATTCAAGTAATGAACGTCATAGGTTTGTCTCAAGCTCTTTTAGATCCTAGAGCCCTGAAATGTGAAGTATAGATTATGATGAAAATTTTGAGAAAACGATGATTCCCAATCTGCATTGTTTTTTAGAAACCATGTGGTTTTAGATATTGGAGGCTTGTAGGCTACACGGTTTTTCTGAAACCATGTGAGGCTTAACAAACAACCGTATTGTAATATTGAAATTTGGGACATAACTGGTTTTCCATGTTTTTCATGATTAGTCAGACCATACACCTAACTATGTGATGTTATCCCTTATAGTAATGACTTACACATAGTTTGGAATCCATGTTCCAATAATGTGAGACCAATTTTGGGGGGAGGATTCTACAAAATTCCCATTATTTATACTTAAAACCTTTTACCTCTTTCCCTTTCTTAATCCAAAGGAAAATCCTCCCATTTCTCCACCTTGGTGATAAAGATCTTCTCAATTTAGGCATCGAGCTTAGTCTCACGTGTGATGTCTGATCCTTGATTTGTTCGAAGTGATGTTTCCATCTTGGTAAGTTATCATTGTATCATACATTCTATCAGTGTTTATCTTTAGTTCCATCATGCTATTTTGATGTCAGCTCATTTTCCCTATATTCTAGGTCTGTCACCATTTCTTATATCTCATCCATCTTAAAACAAATATTAGTCCAATATCGTGTAAAGAGTCATATAAAGACTTTATGTAGGTGGCCATATAATTTTCCATATATGTTTTTATGTTTTATAGATACATCATTGTTCCTCACACCGACTTTTTCTAAGGGAACCATTTTTTTCGTTCCATCATATCCAATTGATCGTTTCACCTTGATACAAGTTATATGATCCCAAATTAGAGAATTGGATGTGTTTGACCTCATTTAGGGACACCCCATGGGTGTTTAAAGTCAATTTTATATGCCTGAATCACCTTTCGAGTGTTTGGATTGGATCTCTGTTTTATTTTCTCGTGGTGTGTAATTGTTATAAGAGACAAAAGAACCACTCAGGTGTTTATACCAACCAATAATTTTTTATTTTCCCATGTAGGAAATTTATAAATTTATCTATGAAACAGATATAAATGACCACCTAAAACATTTAAATTGATATTCATATTTGAATGAATTAAATGGGTTTTTTTTACCTGGGATGTCCGATTCATGATGGTATCCGCCATTCTGAAATGAATTCAGATGGTTTACGAGAAATTAATTAAATGTAAGGTATTTTACTTGGTTGATTTATCCAACCCTAAATAATTAAATAAATGTGATGAAATGATCTATTTCATGTTATATTTAATGATCATCTAGAAATGTATTACCTTTTATAAAATGAAACTTTGATAATGAATTAAAAAGAAAATTTACAATATTTTTTAAATTATAAATAAAATTATTCATTGTTATGGATATAATATTATTATGAAATATTTTTGAGAATAGTTGTATCATGTTTCTTTACATCAGGTTTTGAGCATGAATTCTCACACAATTAACACTATTAGGACGTTGGCCTTGACGCACCACATTACTTTGTAAAAGCGATGAAATGATGTCTCACACTCCATCCCAAGTGTCTGGAATGATGTCTCACACGCTTATTAGTATATAGGTAATGTACTATATTTCTTGACTCTATAGGAATTTTATACTTGTCATGAATGCCAGAGTTATTCCCTAGTTATAAACTATTATTCTAGGTATATGGACATGTACATACACTTTTACATTATTTATATGGGTGGATGTAATATATTACAAAACTATATACAAATATTATTACTATTTATATAGTAATTGCTATGAATTCCATTCTATTCATGAGATGATTAATGTAGACCCACCAGGTGTCCAATAAAAACGAAACCGGTCTGGTTATTTATTATAGATTATTATTATTCTATTTATACCTTCACACTGTTAGTTAAATTAATAATTTGGATAACAAAAAGACTTCATTGGCGGGGGCCAACTGATATTTATATCTCTCATCCTACATGGGATGTCTCTCATACCCGAGAATATTATCAATATGTAGATATTGATATGGGAATGATCCCTTATATAGTTTGTGGATATACTTTTTTGTAGTTGGATCTTAGGATTAAATGAGATATCACTCAATAGAGATTCTAGTGATGAATCTGTGTGTTATTTTTGTACTTTTTGTATAGAATGATTGTATGTATATTCCCATATTCCCCATTTTCATATATCAACATTCCATTAATCAATGTATTGAATCCTCCATATAGGATTTGGAAATTATTACTAGTTTTTATTTAATTATTCTTCCATTTCATATTTATTTTATATGTTTTATGTGCATCTACTATTACATTATACATTCTCATCTCTTATTGAATCTACATAATTTTCATGATTATTCTACTTCATGTTGTATGTTTCTATCTTTTCCTATTGTACCACTCTTATAAGAGGTTATAATCTCTCCACTGTTCCACCTTTTCACGTTCGTTGCTTGTCGGAAACCTATGGAATATGGGGATGCATGCCTGAGGCCATGCGACACACCATCTTGGGGAACAAGTTAAGTAGATCTTTTGTAGGTACATCACAAAGTGGTATCAGAGGAGATTGTTTTTATATTTTATTACTTTTTGGGTATTAGAGAAGAGACTGGGAGTTAAACGAATTTAGAATTTAACAATTTACTCAACGTATCTTACCCATGTACATAGAAAGCAAAAATTACATAGGATAGGTGGTTTCATTTTATGATTATTCCATTTATATTTGATAAAACTTATCCATTTTGTGACAAAGTTATTATATGATTTTATTGATATTGGTATGTTAAAAATAATGATTTCCTCACAATGGCCCTTTAAAAAAAGGTCATTTCATTAGTATAGGCATCATCATAAGCATAATATTAATAATAGGCTATGCATTTTTTCATGCCTCGTTTTTTTAGAATTAATATGCCTATTTCATATTGATTGTTCTCTGAATGTATATTGAATTATGATGAAACATAATGCATGGAAAGGAAATTATTATTGATAATTAATGTGACTGGCTTAAGCTAATTGCGTTTTCTCAATTTGGTTAATGAAGAATCCTTAATCATTCAATTTTGGAACATTGATCCATTTCCCACTGGTTAGATGGGATGGAATGTGTTATGATGTGGGTTATGTGGATTCAATTTTTTGGTTCATAATAAGTATGGGCACTTATGGATCATTAAATTTTAATCCATATAATTAAACCATTTATAGTAATTTTAATACTCAATAATGATCTATTTTAAAATGAATATGTCTGATAAATTAAAAATTACCATCTTAAATATGTATCTGACCGAAATACATACACCAAAATCCATCCATAGTTGAGGGTAGATAGGTGTCACTTATGTACTGATGGACAATTGCGGTATCTATATCAATAATCTAGAAATTTCTTGTTGAGTATGTTGAGAGGCATGATCTTTCTTATATAAAGGATTTATAAATGTCATAGTTTCTATCTAAAATATTTTCAAATGTGAAAATATATCTGGAGGGGTGCATTTGGCATTATAGTATCATGCTAGCAAGAATTCCTCCAGTCTCACACCCTATATGTTTTGACGACCATGCTCTTATTCTAGTTGGCCCTGAGCTTATTGGGATTCGTCTTATAGTACCACATATAGAACCTCTCTGAGTACCTGATATGGGAACTGATACCTAGTTTCAAGAGTTTTTTGATAATATTCTATTGGTCATGAAATATATAGATTGAACTACCCCATGTATGTAATATTTTAATCACTAATTTTAGAAGAACCATCCTCCCAAATTTTTGGAGGATGAAAGACCACATGCTAGAGAGTATTGGCTCGAAGAAATCCCTTTTATATTCATGAATCTGGAGATTCCATTAGAGAAGATGGTAAATTTAGATACACATATGATGCATTATTATTCCATGAAGTGGTGGGATATTATCACCCAGGATGATTGATATCATTATATGGTCTGGGATGACTTCTAGATGATCTTATATGATTTCTTCAGTCGCTAGACTTTGAGGGATGGAAGAGATAGGGAATTCATGAACCTGTAGTTGGGGAGTATGTCAGTTATGGAATATTCTGCTCATTTCACTATACTGTAATATTTTACTCATACTCTAGTAGGGAACGATATCAGGACAACTTGGTGATTCAAGGATGGGGTAGTTTATTCCATACGATTACAAGTCAACATATTCAGGCTGAGTACTTTTTCTAAAATCATCAACTATACCCTTATTAAGGAGTGAAATATGACGGGATGTAATGGTTTGAGTAAGGGAGGATTGATAGGTAAAATATTAGTGGATCCTCTTTCGAGTGAAAGTGACTCTTTAAGGATACGCATTATTGTAGTAGGACCTAGACCCCACGTGGAGGGGGTTTGTTGATATGTCACCAGTGTGGTATGATAGGGAAAAAAACTATAGTGCTTGCGTTATCCTGTGGAACATAGAGGGCGTGGTAGGAATGGTCACACCCAATTATTCTGTAGGATTTTCCCATAAATTTCCTTGGAGTAGGGATCTATTCATACTCCACAAAATGGAGAGAGACCAGTAGTATCTAGACATATAGGCAGCTGTAATACCATAGGATGATCAAGATGATGTGTCAGTCGAGGCAAAGGTAGTCATGCTTATGATTCTCATTGCTAGCATTTCCGACATGGTTTTTGCAACCAGAAATTACTTAGGGTCATATCACATTCCAATTACATGAATTTCAGCCTATACTAGAGAAGAATAGCACCATAAAATCAATTTCATTATGTACAATTCTAGTATCCTCTACTTTAGTGTCTACATTTCTTGATACAGTCATGTATCACAAATTTATATCTAATACATTTGTTGAGTTTCTTGACCACAATATAGAACTCTTTCATGAAATTATGACTCTATATACCCTATAAGTTATACTTTTAGCAGGAATTAACCTTTTATGGTCTTTCCCAATGAGATAAGATGTGACCTCTTTTTATGGAATCTTTACATCCTTGACTTGACATGCTTTGATGTAATTATCAGAATGGACTGTTTTGGTTCCGATGAAGTCCAAATTGACTTAGATCATCCAAGGTTGATTTTTAAATCACTATTGGTTCATAAAATGTGAATATGGGAGAATGGTATTTTCGTGTCACTAGAGCGGGAACTGGAAAAATGGTTGCGAAGTGTTTCAAGTTAGAACATCGGTCTCTTCCAAGATGACATGGGGTTACAACCCGCTATTTTTCTTCCAATAGTGCAAGATTTTAGGAATTTATTTCTTAAATACATATCTAGTATACTTAATATATGAGTGGTAGAGTATACTATTAATCTAATGAATGGAGTAGCACTAGTGGCCATTCATCAATATAGTATGACACCTTTTTAAGTCATAGAGTTTATGAAATTGTTGAAGGATCTGGAGGAAAAAGGATTAATATAACCTAACACTACTCAATTGGGTTCACCTGTCCATTTTTATATGAATGATGATGGTTACCTTAGCCTCTTCATCGATTATAGTCATTCAAAAAATTTCACCGTAAATAATCAGTATCCAATTATTTTAAAAGACATCCTCTTTGATCACATCTAATGACTGAAGAGGATTTCATGGATATATTTGAGTTTAGGATATCACCAGGTTCATATCAATTCATCTAACATACCTCACACAACATTAAAGATATCTTATTGTATTTATGAGTACTTGGTCATACCGTTCGATCTCACAAATGCACATGTATACTTTATAGATATTATGATCAAAGGTGACCATCTATATCTTGATTCATTCATGGAAGAATTCATTTATGATATGTTGGTGTATTCATACCTCACACATGACCATGAGACCCATCCTGAGAGAATTAGGAACACATTATGTGAGAATCAAATATATTCTAAATTATGTAAATTACACTTTTGAAAAGATAACCCTACTTCTTGTGTCACATCAGCATGAATTCAGGAGTTCCAGTTGACCCATAGAAAGTGAGAGTTATAGTTTCCCAGGAGCATCCCCCTAAATTCATTGATATATGATGATTCTTGGGTATAGATGGATATTTTAGACATCTGATCAAGGATTTATCAATCCTAATATCACTCTTTATCTTCTTGACTAATAATGGTGTGAAATTCAAGAGGTCAAGATATTTTTAAATAGCCATTCAAGACTATAAGGGACATTTGAATTCAATACCAACACTTATTTTCCCAGAGCTAGTAAAAAGTTATATTGTATAATTTCTCACATCAGGTATCTATCTTGGATCAATTCTGATGCTATAAAATAAAGTTATTGGGTATGCGTCTCATCAGTTGAGGCCTAGAATAAAAATTACCCTACACAGTCCTAAAGATCACTTTTTTAGTTCAAGACATGAACTATTGGAGACACTATATACAAAGATATTATTTAATGGTATTCCCTGATTAGCAGATACACAAGTAAATATTTACACAGTTAGATATTAATATCTGATTGTGCAGATGGGTAGAGTACCTACAATAAATTGATTTCGGCCATTCCTACACACCGGTAAAGTGAAATATATTAGATCACGAACTGAGCTATAATACTCAGATATATGAGGTTTTTGATTCTAGTGTAAAATGGAATCTCATGGAAAATTTTTTAAATATTTATAGAGAGTTTTTAGGGGACCATGGTTATAATATCCTGTCAGCCTTAGCAGTGACTTATATTCTTCTAGAACAGATTTGAATGACAGATCTATATGATCTCGGTGGCCTTTTCCTGTGGGAAAACATTTCAGGTTAAGATACATTTTTCATGTCGGCCCATGTATGGGGATGAAACTTATTGTTTTGTAGGAGTGTATGTCTCTCATCAGATAACAACGATTAGATGATAGAGGAAATACATGCCTCATCATTGGGGGTTCATCCTGGTGTCACCAAAATGTATCTCGATCTACTAGGCTAGTATTGGTGTCATAGAACAAAATGTGATATTTTGGATATCATCACTATGTATTCCAATTTATAGTATGTAATGGTAGATCATCAATAACGAGATGGGAATTTATATAAATTTTCAATTCTTATCTGTAAATGTGAAAAAAATTCAATGAATTGTGTGCTTTTTCTACCCATATCACCTCATTGAAATGATATATTATTGGTTTTAATTGATCATATGAAAAATGCCACACAAATCATACAAATTTAAGAGACAATATCCAAAGACGTCGTAGGATGTTTGTAGGTCATGGGGGATGTACGTCTTCATAGAGATCTGCATTCTATAGATTCTGGCAACAACACTCCCTTTACATCACATTTTAGGAAGGGGTTGCTGATGGCCATGGGTACACAGGTGATTTTGAGTGCACCTATCACCCACAGACTGATGGATAGCTGATGTGTATAATTAGGGATCTAGAGGACATGATCCATGCATGTGTCCTTAAAATTAGGTATTCCTGGGAGAAAAAAATTCTTATTCAATGAGTTTTCTTATTATTATAGATTTTATTTCCTCAATTGAGTGGGGTCATTATAAAGACTAATTTGGTTGTCCTTGATTCCCACCACAATTCTAGCTAGAGGTAGGGGAAGCTATGCTTAGACTTTTTCTTGTGTAAGTGAATATATAGAAGATAAAACTAATCCTATATCATTTTATGACATGTTAGTCTATATAGTAGTCATATTCTAACATTAATTTGTAAACTATCAAGATTGAGGTCAGGGAATGGGTTTTCGTGCAAGTCTCTTAGAGGTTAGGGTATAAAACTATTCAGAATAGGGTATGCTATCATCAGGTTAATTGGAACCTTCAACGTTGTGAAATGAATTAGACTAGTGTATTACTAGTAGGTACATCCTTAGAGATACCAGTAAATTAATGATGTTTTTCATGTATCATTGATTTCTTGATACTATATAGACCAATCACATGTCTCTTAGCATGATGAGTTCATATTGGATTTAAATGCTTCCTTTAAAGAGTATCAATTTTTTTATCAAAGTGTGAGAAACTCTAAGGGATTTTGGTTCGAGGGGTACATGTGTTATTGAATAATGAATGAGTATAGAATGTGGACAAGGAATGGGAAGCTGATGTATGAGATCAGTTGCCAAAAATCATAACAGACAATACCTCTATATCCTCATAAGGCCAACCTAGGGATGTGTTTCATTTATGTGGGGAGGTTGTAATGACCCCACTTCAAACCATGGTACGGATCATTAAGTTTTTAAAATAATTTCATTAAATAGAGCTATTAATCATGCCTAATAAATTAAAGGAGTTCAAAGGGGAATCAGATGATCATTTGGAGACTAGAGAACTAAAACGGGAAGAAAATACTGGCCCACATGGTCTGAGAAAACTCTATGGTCCATATCACCTGGTTTGTATATAACCATGTAATTACATACAAGGGAATCTTACAAGATGCGTAGTTTCTCTGAAACCACAAAATCCCTGGTTCACAATCATGCAGTGCTACTAAATTATAGAATAGAGAGGTTTTTCAGGTTTTGGGCATGGTTAGTCAAACTATTCACTGAACCATGTCAGGTTCCGCGTTATAGAAGTTACTTTTTCATGTATTGCATAGGGTTTTAAACTCTTTCTCCAAAACCATGTGCCCCCATTTTTGAGGTGAGATTTCCAATATTTCCTTAATTTATTATTAAGAAAATTTTCCTCTTTCGCTTTCTTCCTCTAGCAGCCATACTCCTATTTATCCTCTATTGATGTCAAAATCTTATCAAGCTAGGCATTGAGCTAAATCTCTCAGTCAGTGTCTGTTCCTTGATCCATCAGAAGCATTATATCAATCTCGGTAATCTATCCTAGTCTCTTACCTACAATCCATGATTATTTTTGGTTCCACCATTATATTTATATGAAATCTCATTTTCCATATTTTATTGGAATTAGACAATTTCATAGATATATTCTTGCCTAATTCAAATATGAATCTGATATCAAGTGAGAATTCATCTATGAATTTGATGTATGTGGTCACATTGTTTTGGAATGAGTTTTGATATTTTGTAGCTATATCATTGCGCCACACCCCATATTTTTCTGAGTTTCCCCTTTTATTTGGTTCCTTTCAATTAGATTTATCCTTTCACCAAGATACATGTTCTTTGATCACATTTTAGTGAATTATATGTGGTTGAATCCATTTATGGACACACCTAGGGTGTAATAAGTCAAGTATCCCTTAATGGTATGTTTTGAAAATTCTTGATTCATCTTCTGAGCATTAATATTAGATCATTGTTTAATTTACCCTTGGTGGGTAATTGTTATAAAAGCCCAAATCAACTCTTAGGTGTTTGTACTGGCCTATAATTAGATTTTCCCATATAATTAATCAGAATATTTAAATAGGGAACCTATGTAAATGACAATTTGAACCTTTTTAATTGAAATTCCATGTTTAATGACATAAATGGAATTGTTTTACAATGGATGGCCTATTCATGTTGGTTTTCCCTTTTCATAAATTAATTAACATGGTTTAATAGAAATGAATGATACTGAATATATTTGAAATGGCTGATTGTTTACCCTCTAATGAATTTAATAAATGAAATATAATAACATGTTACATGTTATAATTAATGATTCTCTTAAATGTTTTGTCTTGTATATAATATAACATGGATAATGAATGCATAAGAGGTTTTAACATATGTATTATATTTCAAATATGATTATTCCTTGTAATGGATATGGAATAATGGTAAGTGATTATTGATCATGTTAGTATGATTCTCCCATACATAGAGTGTTGAGAATGACATATTACACCACAATCACTATTAGGATGGTGGTCTTGACGAGAGTCTTTCCTTTATTATATTGATGACATTATGTATCACTTGAAATCCTGAGTGTCTTTCATAATGAATGACATTGTAATTGGTTTGTAGGGAATGAAACCTACTGCATGATCTTATAAACTATTTATACTAGGCATAGATGTCTACGTTATTCCTCAATCCAACAAGAAACTAGTAATATTGGTATTTGGAAACCTAAATCCACATGTACATGGTTTATATAGGATGATGCAATATATAACTAATATATATATATATAGAACATCATTAGACATCCATTTAGGCCATGATCCAAAGTAGCTAGACCCTCTATGTGTCCTATAGGAACCTGATCTTACTAGTTATTTATTTCAGCATTATTTCCATATTCTATTTATATCTCTACATTGTTCAGTAATAAGAAATACTTAGAGGGCACATAGAACCCATTTATATCAGCCTACTGATATTTTTATCTCACACCCTACTCAAGATAACTCTAGTACCCGGGAATATTATATGTATGTAGGTACTGATAATAGAAAAAACCCTTATACTGGTTGTTGATATGATTATTTATAGTTGTATCTTAGTAGCATAGGACAGATCAATTCCATGAGATTCTAAAAGAACATATTTTTGTTTTTTTTAACTTTTTGTATTGAATGATTATATAACTATTACCTTATTTCCCAATTCTAATTATCATTATTCCATGTAAACATGTATTGATAATCCCTTAGATAATTATGAAATTTTTATCAGTTTTTTAGTTACATATTCTTTCTATGCTTATTTATTTTATCTGTTGTATGCACTTATTCTATGACATGTCACTGGTTCAGGACTTCTTGTATCTTCTTAATTATCATTGTTCTGCAAATATATATTGTAATTTTTTTCATGTATATGCGGGTTAACACTAATATGAGTGTATAGAATCCCCACTATACCACAGTCACACCCTCACTGCACGTATGTGACCTCTAGTGTATGGGGTGGTGCACTTGAGGCCATGTGACACACTATCATGTGGCACATGATTAGTGGATCCCACATCAGGATGTTACAGATAATAAAATTTATGTACATTGATTATAATGAATTTATTAATTTCTGATAAATTCCATAGATTTAAATGATTTAAAGAAGAAGTAAAAAAATAATCCGATTAGTTAAGGGGATTTCCTATACTTTAGAATAACTCCACTAAATCTCATCATAATGGTCCTATGTTTTGTCTTTTGGGATGAATAGAACCATTATGATATGGGTATGAAATATTATAGGTTATTTTTCATGGTTTTGTTGATAATTAAATATCTCTATGTTTGTAAATAAATGAGATGAGTTTCCATTTTATAATTGAGATGTGAAATATATTTTGTATTTCTTATAAGATTCAATTATAATAAAGTCATTCACATGAAAATTTAATCAAAATGGCCATTGGTATAATCATAGGCTTGAATATGGTTGATACATCATGAAAAAATAATCTTTTGGATGGTTTCTTATGTTTGTAACCTTATCTTTTGGTTGAACCCCATTGTAAACCTCTTTTATCATTAACCGTGATAACATATGTTTCACTATTAAAGGGTTATAATTTTACATATAAGGTAAATATTGATCGATAAATGAACAAGGGATTACATGTCAGACCATATATTATCTACCTTTTCCTCATTAAATATATTAAGGATTTTTAAATAATTTAATAATATATTATTCTGATTAATTACCAGTATAGTTAATTTTTACACTATTTAAATAATTTAACATCAAATAAATGATGAAAAAGATGGATTTAGAATATAAATGATTTAAAAATTAATAATATGATAAATTTGTTATAAAAATCTTGGAACATTATAATTAACACCAATTATATAACATTTAATTTTTTTAATAAAATTTATTTCATTTTTCTATTAATTGAAAAAAATATTAAATGGAAATTGCCCAAGCATTTAAGGCAAATACATAATAAGTAAAAATTATAGATAAATTATCATCATGAATATAATTTCATTATTCAGAAAATTTATATTTACATTCTTACATATGTATATTTCTAATCATATGGATACATATTACATATTTAAAACTAAAAGGATGATATTATGTAAGAGTATTTGATTTAAATAATATATCGATCATTTTTCATGGAAAAGTGTACATTAAACAATAAATTTGGAACCTATGTTGATATTGGTATTATTTAATTCATAATATAATAATGGGGATGAAAATATTTGACATTATCACTTAGATTTAAATTAGATTAACCTGGTTTACCCTTTGTGGAGGAAATACTATTTTCTAATATTAAAAATCATAATGAAAAAAAATTTATTTACCAAATATGAACATAATTATACCAAATATTTTTTTTAATTACAATACTTATAAGTGGAATAATTTATTTTAATTTAAAAATATAAAAAAAAACAAGTAGTATATTTTAAGAAAAATTCCTTTCTATGTATAAAAATATATTTATACTAAATTAAATTATAAAATTCATTCAAATGAACTTAATTAATTTATTAATAAGTTAATCTAAACAAATTTACCTTAAAATAAATTTTTAATAATATTGAGCTCCTTAAATTCTTGAAAAAAAATATTTAAAAAAAAATCATTAATGATGGAAAAATCAAACTTTTCATAAAAATAACAAAAGATATCTCTAAGATAATTTTGATGTACTAATTTTAGAAATGATATTATTTTTATTAAATGATATTTATAGAAATTTATGAAATTATTTATAATATTTTCTAATAAAATTTAATACAAATCATATTTTTGAAGAAAACACATTTTAGAATTATAAAATAATATTAATAAAAAATTGAATACTTATTTCCAGTGAAATATTTAATAATTTTTTATTATTTAATACCTATATATATATATATTAATTTTTTACTTTTATTTATACTTTACAATTCAACTACTTTGTTATAATCTTCATATTTAAATAATAATATTTTGTGGTTTCCTTAAGATATGTGTTGTGAATCATATAAACTAATGAATATAGTGTTTTATTAAAGTATCATGGTCTTACACTAGAAAATATAAAAAAATATAGAACGAGTAAATAATGATGTATAATTAATGTATCTTAATGAAGAGAAAAACATTGATGCTAAGGATTTTATGGTCCATGAATCAAATTTTAATTCATTTGGATTTGATTTTTTTGAAATATAAATAATTTATTACTCTCATGTTTAACATTTCCTAATACTAAAATTAATAAGGCGCATTAAAAGGGGAACAATAATAGGTTGTATTGTTCAAAGAATAATTTACGGACCCATACCTACTCCCATTCCTACCATGTATGTTGAATCTCATTGCCATGTGGGAGGGTATATAATAAATTTACTAGGGGAGCCTACATAATGAGAATAAATGTATTCAAAGTGAATAAAATAACATGTTTTAGTTCATGCCCCATAAAACAAACTCCCATTTTATGCGGAAAACCACTGTGGATACCTTTTTTGTAAATTATTGAAAAACAATTCCACATGGGGTATTACCCATTATATATTTATGATCCTCTCTTTTTTCATTTTTTATTTTTAATAAAAATATCATTGAATTTTGTGTTTTTTCATATAGATATAAAGGAAGTAATATTTTAGATATTAACATAGGATTCCCTTATTAAATAAACACAAATATGCATTTAAACTACTAAATATGTTTCTACAATGAAATTTTTAATTTTCAAGTGATTAAATCTTGGATAATGATATTTCTGTTTGTGTGGGGGGATCTATACATATTTTTTGGAATTGAATTTTTTGATCCTAATTTCAATTTTTTTGTTTTAAAATATTAATAAAACCCAATGGTTTGAAAATATAAGCTGTCATACATTTTGAATATAACATCCCATTTTTTTGAATTATATTGTTTTGAAATTGTTATTTTAAATGATTCGTGATATGAGAAATTTCTAATTTTTAGGGACATAATCACATGGGAGTAAAATGAATACAAATTTATTTTTCATTAACTGAATATCAAAATTTAGAATCATATACCTATGGCTCATTATAAATTTATTTTCATATTTTCTTCTATTTTCAGTATTTATATTATGAATCCACATACATGTTTGAAACATTTAATTTCTATCATTATTAATCAAAACAATAGAATTCATGATTTCTTGTAATGTTTGTGGGTATGAAAATTGAATAGTCTATATAGATCATCTTAAAGGAAAATTTTATATTTTATCCCCTTTATACCGTGTAGAAACTTAATTTTCTCATAGGTATGCTGCATTAAAATGATATTGTCCCGTATTTCCCCTCTATTTGTGAATTTAATCATATATTTTATCCTTATTATAATGGTGAAGGTTTTTTAATTATAACTAATTGTAGAAGTCCACTATTTAGGATGAGTCAGAAGTGACATTACATTTATCCATAATCAATTTCAGTCACATGCTATAGGTTTTAATTATAATAAATTATCAATATTATTAAACATAAAATAATATAAAATTTGTATGAAAAAAATCCTTATTTTTTTCAAAATCCGGATAAAATCAATGAAAATAAAAAATTTGGCTATAAGATGATATATTTATTAGGAATATTAATTTTCAAATTTTAGAATCATCAAATTAATAAAATTTAAAGGAGTTATCTGTGATATATTTGGGTTGAAATGAGTGAGCTACCTCCATTATGTGTCACTAGATGAAATTTTAATATGTATTGTGCTTTAGTATTTAAAACTCCTAGTATTTACTAAATGATTTTAATATGAAAAATTTAAAAACACATTAAACACAAAACAAGATATAGGAATTCATCATGAAAAGTGACCTTTATTCTTGTTTTAATGTACCTAGGATCATTGAAATCCAATATTGGAGTTCATCATCTCTATACATTTTCATTACTCAATTTCAAATGATCATTATGCGAACATGAAAACTAAATCTTGAGAGTATAATTACTAGTGTTATGAGAGGTATTATAAGGATATAAAAATAAGATATTTGAATTGATATAAATATAGTAACTTAAATATGATTCATTATATGTTTTGACAGTGGATGTATTAGTAAGTTTTTATTTTTTTTTTATTTTCTCATAAAAATTACTATTTTTCTTGATTTCATTTTCATTTCTGATGAGTGAATTAGAATTAGAGTTGGTCAGTGATTAATGGAAATATTTTTTATTTTTTATTTGATATTTACTTACTATGTTTGGAAATACTGTCAAAATATATTGGACTTTGTCACATTTTAGTGGGTTTTGATTAATTTGAACACGAATGTAAAAGGTCCATAAAACCGTGTTTTAATTTTTTAATTTATTTTTGAATTTTAATACATTTTTTAGGATTTTTATATCATATAAGTGATGTGTTTTCTGTCCCATAATGTTTAAATTGATAATCACGTGACTATTAATGAAATTATAATGTTTTATTATAAGAAAATATGGAGTTTTTAATCAACATTGAAATGTTACAATGATCGGTATGTATCATCTTCTATGATTATTGAAACTTAATTCATTGAATCCTATAATGATTAAAATGAGTTATTTTAATGACATATAAGATTAAATCATCAATGATATGGTATACTTAAGGGTAATTAATACATTTTCTTAAGAAGAAAAAAATTTCATTCACCATGTCAAAGATACTCACGCAGAATAAAATTTATCATATTACAACTCCACTCATAACTGATCATGACTAAAGTATCCATTTTTGAGTAAAAATTACCACTAAAGTAGTGTTTCTGTAAAATGAATATGATTTTTATGATATAATTTGGTTCTCAATAATCAGACCATGATGTGTATGAGTAACATGTATAGGTGGCATTCGTGTAAAACCAATCATGATTCTGCAGATATTTTATCAATGTACTATAAAAACAATGATATTATGTTAATGTATCTTTAAAAGTGTATTTTATATCATAATATATGTTATTTGACAATTATAATATATTTTTTATTCTATTTATTTAACATATTAATTCATTAGCATGTTATGATACGTTTTTTTTATGTTTTCCTAAGTGCTATGCAGCATCAAAGAATACAACATGAATTTAAATTTAGACTAAAATATGTGAATGATGATGTCATTAAATCTAAATATATATATATATTAAATGTGTTCTATTCCATTTTATAAGATAAAGTGGTTGCATCTTCTACAAAAATTCCTAAAACTAGAAAAACCCATCGGTGATTCTATGACTGCATTGTGACATAAGAAATGATAGGAATTGGGAAATGAAATTACAAGATATCTACATACAATATACATATACGAACATTCATGAATCCGAAATGCAGAACACCATTCTATCACATATCCAGGAATGGAGTAGAAAAATATCATAGGATGATTCAAGATCAATCATGTCACCTCAAGAACCCTTATAAAAATGCATGGATATTTTGGGATCATTCTAAAATAAATTACAATTCATCCATTTGATTATTATTTTTTATATATAATCTTTTTCACATATTATTTAATAATGTCAGAAAAAATAAGAAATATGATGCTGGAAGGAGAGGATAAAATTATCAATGGGCGATAAAACACAAAACGAATGATTCTTAGAAATTAATAAATTTAGACATGTCAGAGAATCTCATTGACATGAGTCATAAGAAGGAGATAATAGAAAATTAATAGGACATGTGGGGAATGGAATCTAGGAATTTAGAACAATATGTTATTTATATTTTACTCTGTATATTTTCTATTTTTTCATTATTTTATGTAATCTCTCCCTATATTATTATTTTATCAATAGATTACTAACCAGTATACATGGTTGATTCATAAGGGGAGGTATATTTATTCTTCATTCTCTATTATATTTGAATTTAATCTATTTTATTATTGTCTTTATTGTGGATTTACGTTGAGACCAAATATATAGAGAATGTGTAGTCATATTTTTATGATTCAAAATTTCACACTATAATGAAAATAAAAAAAAACAAAATTCTATATATATAACATATTCAAAATATGGTCGAATTGGGTGAGTGGAATAGTTAAATATATCGTGTTCATGTGAATGTTGGTGGGAAATAGTCCTAAGGATTTTTAATGCATATTATTTAGTTGTTCATGATGAGGAGTTATAGATGTATTATATTCAAAAGAGTTGTGAGTTTCTGAGCTATTGTTCTGTATCTTTATCATTAAAATTATAAATATATACCGAAACTATAATATTTATATTTTGGAACTCAATAAAAAAATTAATTAAAGTGTTAGGGATCCATTATGTAAGGTTTACTATTTGGAAATTATAAAGTAAAGTAATTTTTTTATGGGATATTATTGGATGAAGTATAAATTATTCCAAGGGATACCACTACTTGGCCATAAAATTTTACATATTTCATTTATTTCATTACTTAAAAATTCCCCCAGTATTTCCCAATTTTTATAAAATATTAACACAAATTGAATTGAAACTTTTTAAAGAGGATGAAGAGTGATTAACAGAGCTCCATTTAAAACAACTGATGTCATATTCCTTGCACTATTCTTTAGAAAAAGAATTGGTAGATATTGATAATACTTAATAAAGATTTGTGTAACTATCATAGTGGAATTTGTGGTGGTGGGGTGGGGTTTAAGAGAAGAAAATTTATTTTTTTGTATTTGGTTATCATTTCATATACTTCCCCATATTTTCAATATTTTGGGCAAATTATAAATTTTTTAAAAAGATTTGGACAATTTTTGGATTATTTAGAAACATTAGATAAAATTATATTTTTGATGCATAAATTTATTTTTGATTTATAATTCTTAAAATAATATCATATAATTAATGATGTGGTTGGCTTAATAGTAATGAGTTTTGGAGTTGAGCATGAATGAGTTGAGAATCACATTACTACAGAAGATATTCAAATGTCATATGACCAAACAAGATGGAATCATCAAACATGAATTGATTTATATGATCAATTGGACATATTGTTGACTATGATACATTAAGACCAAATACATCATACCCGAGTAATATTAAAATATCAAATTCAAGGCTCATGTATAATTTAATATTCTAGGTGGAGGATTGTATAAGAGTGACACACATATTTGTGTATGAATAAGAAGAAAATATCATTCTCTATATAAGATTAAATTTCCAATAATTCATGTCATACTCTTCAACACCACATTTCACTAACCCTGATTGATTTTCATATATATGAGAAAATTGTTCCATGAATGTTACATCTATATAAATATAAAAATCTATATTTTTTGTTAGGTCTTAAGTTCTTAATAATAATACCACTATGAATAATATTAACCTATGTGTAAGAAATGCCACATAGATGTGACATCATTTTCCTAGACAATATGTAATTGTCGTCTGAGAAAAATGAGCTTCTATATGTGGGTAAATTTAAAACATACCTCTACCCCATGACACAGACTGATGCCCCGGTTAGTGGATTGATACATCACTATAGTTCATACCCCCAATATGAAAACATCATCCAAGAATTTATGTGTGTTTAATGTGATATATTTGGATACTATACCCTCAAATTCAAAGTGAAAAACAACTATAAATATGGAAAATAATAGGAAATACATAATAACTCAAGAAAAATTACATAAATGTACCATATATAAACATTACCCATGTAGAATACAAAAATGATTCTATAGTACAATCAATACCCCATATCACCAGTCATATATAATAGGTACAAAAAGGAAAAGGATAAAAACCAAAATGTCCAAAATGTTTCCTGACCTCTATAAAATTAATACCCACTCTATCATAGTAGAAAATTTATGAATCAACCATTGGGAATTTACCCATATCAGTTTATAAATACTTTAAATCTAATCGAGTACAAAATATCATCCTGAGAAGGATGTGAGCATGAGTTAGTAGTCCACCACAAAATATGTCCCAATATTATTCAGTGTAAATGGAATATTGTTGAGATGTTATCTATAATAATTTAAATATATCAAATTATCAATAATTAAATAGAAATCTAAACATGACCTCTATGGTGACACCTTAGGCCAGACTCTTATACTTTTCCAGTATCATATATCTATGATAATGTTAAGGAGAAACAAAAAATCTAAACAACACCCCACAGGGGGAAATATGAACCTCTTTTGTCCTATTTGACACCCAATGTAAATATACCCATCCCATGGGCCCTATTATCCACATTGGGAAATGTTCACACCTATATTTATATATAATTACCAACATATAAATGGGGAGTATTCCTAATGGATCTAACCATAACTCATTGCATCTAATTTCATGTCTCCAAAATTCCTTGTAAATATGTTTTTTCTAATATGGAATTTTTTTGAGACCATGAACTGAGACAACGTGTGATTCCATGGAAAGGAGTTCCAGAATGATCTGTCAAAAAATGTAAAGCTGTAATTTTCATGTGAGCCGTTTTATAGAAAAAATTGAATAACTCTTAAATGGGTGCCCAGATCAGACTCCTGAGGGCACCATTTCATTCAGGATGGTGGGTGTACTCTAGGAGTGACATAGGATTAGTAGGCACAACCCTCAAGAAGGAAATCCCAAAAATTGTATAATCATAATTAAAATATATAAATAAAATTATTTTATTTTTTAAATTCTTATAACTCACTAACAGTGACTCAAATTAAAAATCTGAGACCAACGCTGATCTCATGAGGGTATTCTTTCATAAGACAAATCTTAACATTATCAAGTGCGAGCAAACTGCAGAAGTTAGTTTTTTTCTATAAATAAAATAATTAAGTAAAAATTATTTTATTATCAAATTGTTATAACTCCTAAATAGAAACACATATTGAAAATATGGGAGTAACGTTGAGCTCGTGAGGCTGTGTTCCCTTTAGGAAGAGCCTAACCTCGACTGGTGCTGGTCAAGGGTAAATGTTAATTTTTTAATTTTTTAAGGTATGTTTTGTAAACATACAAGCGATTTTCTTTGAAATTTGAACCCATGCTCAGATTGAAAATCTGAGGGAATCATTAAATGTGGAATTCAATGATTCACCTAGAAATAACATAAATTTGGCTGGTAATGGACGAGTGGAAAATTTATTTTCCAACATTTTGAGAAAAATAATAAAATAATTTAAAAGAATTATTCTATTTTTTATCACTGTTTTGTTGCTGATGGAAAAACTTCGGTGCAGTGACAAGGTGGTGACGAGGTGCATTAATGGAGGTTTATTAATGGCACCTTTGAAAGAACGAAACATTTAACATGATGGATCATTAAATGTGTCTCATTAAATTTGGATCATTAAATGATCATCATTAATGAGTACAATGTAGCTAGACCTTTTATTTATTTAAATAATCTAACAGGTGGGAGTTTGGGAATTAATAAATTCAGAGAAATCTCTAACAAACTACTAGAAGAATCTCTCTTTAACGAAGAACATAGAATGAAGACACAAATGTTTGAGGATCGGATCCTAAGGTTGGAAAGTAGTGATGAACACCAATGACCGTAGGTCGATGACGATGCGAATCACATCATTCATCATCATCGGATCCAAATAATCTAGGTATGACTTTTTCGTTCTATTAATATTATGATTTCTTCCCCATTATTGAAAATTAAGGATGAATATAGATCGACTGACTGACAGGTTAATCCATTAAATTCTTGTTCATGCATGTGGATATTGTGTAGGTATTTGATTTTGTGTTTTCCAAGACATGTGGTTATCATCATGTTTATCCCCAAGATTAAGCTATAACGTGGAGGGTGTGGGCTGACCCAAACAATTACCGGTCTCCCTACCATAGTTGTTCTTGGTTCATTCTTCTTATTTGATCGGTTAACTTGTCATCAGGGAGATTTCAAAGGAATTGTATTGATGGTGGATATCTACTGAGACCGTAGGATTTCATGACTCAAAAAATGTACCACTGAAGTGACTTTGGTGGCCCATCGAAGGCAGAAACAGTGCCATAGCGGCTTGTGGAAACCAGTTGTGGTGGATGTGGGAAGAGGGGGAAGCACACCAGTCGGCACACCACAACAACATGAAGTTATAGCCCAATGGTAGCAGTGGAAAAGAGACACATAGTTGGGCGTCATGTGGAGGGAAGACCCATGTTAGGGCCATCTGAGTGGATGGTGATCCACTATCCCTCGACCGATGATATAAGAGGCCCCAAGTCCATGGGGTTAGAGGAGTCTGGATGCGGTGCTACAACCATATCCAGGAAGGACTGTGCACAACCGGACGATCTTCCTTTCGGGTCGTAGGCTAGTGGGATGCACCCACACAATGTGGCGGTCCCGAACCCAGTGGGACAAGACCATGCTAGTAGGCCAGATCCACACCGATCATGAATGGACCAAGGCCGACTGGCCAAATGCACATCCATCTTGCTGGGAAGAACAAGACTGGGCGACCCGGCGCGTTAGACCATTGGCCAAATAGGTTCGGGTCTAGTGAGGCCCATTGGGCCTAGCCCACTGGAAGAGGTAGACCCTATTGACCCCAACCTGAACTGGGGTAGGTCATTTTAATCATTCTGAACCGGGGTTTTTGGGATCCCCATGCTGGGTTGGTCTAGTCAGTCCGAAAGGGTCAGACCGGGCTATGACAAAAATGACCCCCAGTTTACTAAAATTCTTGCCTCATGAAAACCACGTGTCTGATTGATGTGTCATCAATGGAGTTGTGACACAAGTGAATTCTGATATACTCCAAATTAGTTTTTCCTGACAATGGTGTATGGCCATCTTGGATCAGACTCGATTCTCACTAGTCCCATTATACATAAAAGCCTATAATATACAGACTGGGTGTTCGAACGATGAATTGTCTATTGCATTGGGACCCTCATGAGGAGAAAATCCTTTAGTGTTACTCAATGTGGGAATTCATGGTGGATGAGATACAACCTCTGGATTGAGGAGCGGATCCTCCAGGAATCAAGCACGCTATGTGCAGTAATCTAATGGATGACTGTGACGTGGCAAAAAAATAGAGATCATATGTGGGATGGAACATAGAAGTTTGTAGTGGGTCTGCACCTAGAGATCTTTTTGGGGTCAGCACCTATAAATCTTAAGGGCGTCAAAACCTAGAGAATGTGCTGTGGTTCAGCCCCTAGAAATCCAGTGTGGGTCAACACATAGCGACCTTGTGTGGGTCAGCACCTAGCCACCCTGAATGGATTAGCAACTAGAAACCCTCTACGGATCAATATGGGATCCTCTCGAAAGAATAAGATGATATACCTTATGACCAATAATATTTAATAATATACTTATGTTATACATAATGTGATCTACGTCTTTTACTTTGTGCTATGTGTTTGATGTTTTTGTTGGTGTTATTACCTTAGTGGTATTTTTTGTGGTGTTTTCCTTTGTCAGAAACTATAATACCTTCAGGGGTATCGATGTACCTACTTGGTATTGTAATACTCACACCTACCTGGGCATTTCTCACACCTATTCTATTTTCTTTAGAAGACTGACAGCTTTGACAGGGACATTGGGGAGAGAGGACTAGATGATGTTTGGAGGTTGATTTTTAGACGTGGTGTGCTGTAGTGACATCTAAAAGAGAGTTGTACCTACCATTTAGGTAAGATCCTCGACGGATGACCACTGAAGCTATTTAGTTCTTTTTCCTCACATTTCTTTTCAGTTTGTCATGTATTCTGGCACCTTTACATTCAGTTTACACACATTACTATCAGTAGTGATACATTGCGGTGGTTGTACTATGTTATTTCATAAATAGATTTCTTTGTGCGATATGACCTATATGTGTTGGTAAAGGTTTAAATGCAATTCATTACCTTTTTGGGATATGTGTTTTTGGTTCTAATCACTAGACCTTGGCCTATGGATGGTGGTCTTTCTATAGTCAGGGAATAAGCCCCAGGGGACATGTCGTGATAATGTGGTATAAAAGTGTTGTCGATTATACCATAACAAAATAGGAGTCTATAATTTCATTGGGGGAAATATTTGTGAGTGTATTGAGTTCTTCTTTTAGTCCATGGAGTCCATTGTTAGTATGGGGACCGACGTATCGATAAAACAGGACCCTAAATTCTATTTTCTGACTTAGGGCACGAAAACACTAGTTTCATGTGTTTTGTAAATGTTTTTATATTTATCAATTTGAGTATGATCAGAATGAAAAACTTATTAACTGTGGTTTATCATGATTCTATTTTAAGATTCCTCCATGAAGACAACCATCTTGGATTCCAGTGCATGACTATGATGATGGTCCATACAGTGATGGGGCTTTGCTATCGAAACTGTTGCATGAAATGGTGCCTTCAGGTGGTGTCCCGACAATACCACTACTCATTGTTCAGTATTTACTAGCAGCACTAACAGTAGAGGAAACATGTATGATTGGTTCCTTACACGATTTTCTACGACATATACCCCTCAGGTTCTGAGGCAATCATGAATCACATGCGGCTAAGGATCGGCATGAGGTGGTGACCAAATTTCCATCTAGCTAGGACACCATTAGATATGATGGTAGTATTGATAGTGAGACTTCTATGATGATCTTTATGGAGATGATATGGTTTATATTACCCCAATATTTTGATGAGGTGACATTTCAATGGATAGATATTGGGGAACAATCCCAGATAAGGGGACTCTTGACATAAAAAGATATGGGGTAATTATTCCCCTAGGACTCTAAAACACTTGTAGGATGACATGTTAGTAATTGAGTATTCATCATGGTGTACCAACAATTCCTGGTACTCGATGAATATGATATGACTAGAGCTTCACGAAATGTTATTCTGAGTGAGATGTGTTTATTGACATCATATACATAATTATTCCTATCTAAATTTATATATTTGTTAGGGAGAAAGAGAGAACCATTGTGGTTGAGATTCCTTTGGTTTTGAATATACAACCAGTGAATGTCAGCAGTGGAAAAAAGTAAACCGATGTTAGTCTATGTGAAATTGATGTGGAAAATGTTTCAGGAAGAAGAATTGATAGGGACAGATGAATGTATGAGGAAAAATATGTAGAAGAGGATCTAGAAGAGATTCATGAGATGGTATACATTTCTATATGTTACAACCACCACCCTAATGTGGTCCCCACAAGGCTCATGGAGCTGGGGTATATAGGAAGGGAGTAGATAAATACAGTCAAAGAATATAACCCAAGGGCTCCACAAATGAATAGAGGTATGGTATGTGTCAACTAATACATATCATATTAATAGAAATTTGTTCTAATAATTCCATATTGTCATGAATCTTGTTCAATACATAGTGTTTCTAGTTAAAATGTTGTCTTCATCCTTTCGTCTGGATATACCTATAAGAGGGGAATTGATAATGACACTTATATCGACAGTTCGATCTGATTCGTGAGGCGAGAGTTATGGTTCGAACCTCTGAGTGGAAGCGCCAAAACCTTATGACATAAGTTTGGGTATGGAGTGGTAAACCACAGTTCATGCTCATATTGACCATTTTAGGTAAAAGGATGTGGTATATATGCTGAATCGGAATGGGGATTTCATTGAAAGAAAAAAAAACCCAAGCAACATGGAATAAACTCATAAAAACAAGGGTGAAGCTGATAACTCATGAGTCGGCCAGAAATTACCCTTGTGACATCAGATGGTTCTTGTCTTAAATTCCCAATTGTAGTGCATGGGTGTGGGAATGTCCTTATAAAAGTTGATTCTATGATTTACCTCCTCGTAGGGGAGGGTATTCTGCATCATTCTACACTCGGATATAGAACTGATATCAACATCAAAATATCGGGAGACTCTTGTAGAGCTTCAGGGGTAGTGGGTATAGGTGGGGGACTTGTAGAGAAAAGGCATAGCAAGAACTAGAGTTCAAGGTAATGTATGGATTACCAGAACTTCAACCAAGTGGATGTGGAGGAGTACCCATTACAAAAGGGTCGATTAGAACATCAATTAGTTAAAATTGGTTTCCTTTCTCGTGGATAGAAAGGATCCCATAAGATATTTATAATTTGAGATATAAATGAATTATGGAGTTCCTCAAGGACTATGAAATTGTGATAATATGTACTCTATGAATGTGGAATGTGGTGGTAGACATGCTCACCAAGAGGACCGGTTTGCTGCTGATGAGTGAGGTAGAAAAGCAGTTGGCCATGATGTATATATCCTTCATGGAAATTGATGGAGAATATTTCCTACAGTCATTGACTATCACTCCCCAACTCTTACAGTGTGTTAGGGAGGCAAAACTTGTGGATGTTGACTACGAGGCCTGACATGCTCAGATGGGCTCATGATGGGCTCCTGATGGATTTTTGATTAGTGGGCAGCACGTTATCCTTTTCAGAGGGCACACCATAGTTCCAGTGAAATTGTGGGAGGAGGTCTTGATGGAGTTCCATACATCCCCTTTGGAGGTACATCATATAGTAGGGAATATATACCAGGACATTGAACATCAGTACTAGTGCCTAGGGATAATGAAATCAGTGGGAGAGTTCATTTTGTGATGCCTCACTTGTCAGCAAGTAAAGGATGAGCATAATGATCTAGCAGGCTTGTCCCAACCACTCAATGTACCAGAGTGGAAATGGGATGACATATCGATGGCCTTTTTTATGGGATTAACATGAATATACAGGGTCCACAACTCTATCATGGTGGTCTTTGAAAAAATCATCAAGTTAGAACACATCCTACCCATCCAGGAGGGGGGAAAAGTAGATTGAATGGGACACCTCTATGTCCTAGAGATAGTGTGAATACAGGGGTTGCCTTCGATGATCATCTCAGACTATGATGTACAATTTACAACAATGTTCAGGAAGGTGGTTTAGAAGGTTTTTGGGACTTAGTTGGGCTTGAGAACAACTATTCTCCCCCAGACGGATGGTAAGATAGAGTGTACCAAATATACCATTGAGAACATGCCTTGTGCTCACGTCCTGAATTTTGGTCGTAGATGGGAGGACCACCTACCAATGGTTGATTTTTCATACAAAAAAAGTTATCACACCACCATGGGCATGAAACCATTTTAGGCCTCGTATAGGTGGCCTTGTAGGTCAATCTTATTTTGGACAGACCAAGGGAAGTCAACACTCATGTGTCCAGATTTTGTACATGCTACCACTGAGAAGGTGCAGATCATCCAGGAAAGGATGAGGACTGCATAGAGAAGGATGAAGTATAATGATGAAATGATATGGATGTAACGCCCCGAACCTAGTTACCCAGAGTCGGTGCCTTACTACATAACATTGAAACGATCACAAAAAGATCAAATCTCGAAAGACCGATTAGTTTTGTAGCCTTGGAAACACTAGATATATTATTAATGTTTACATTACATCATTAAATGATAACTAAAACAATATAGTATCCTTAGTCCACACTCGTATCCCCTAATACTATCCATGTAGGTCATTGATAAATTACGTCTTCACATCCTGGGAAAAATAAAACATAGAAAATGGGTGAGCTCAAATGCCCAGTAAAGATAACAATATAGCGGAAACTTTCATAAATAAGAATAAACATTTAAGGAAATGTATAATTAAAACAAAATCATTTTAAACATGAACATAAAAATAGTATGGCAACAATAAAATGAAATAATTTCATTTACTTATTCCCATGGATATTATACTAATCGAATAATCACATGCAATATAAATAACCACTTTCATAATGATGGAATGCTTAAATCCAGACTATCATAACCACATAGACAAGGACTCGTTCCAAGACTACAAATAAGATTTTGTCAAGGCCTTCATCCAAGACACTAGTTTGTCTCATGATACCTACTGATGCATCGATAAGCTATAACATGCTCCACCCGTCACTTACTAAGTCCAATGCATTTCTCATATAAACAGGTTTAAACATAACATAAACATTCGTATTAAAACTATCATATGAAATGTCAATACATTTTCCATAAACCATGAATGGTATAAAAATTTCACATCCATAGTCAAACAAAACACAAAACCTTCAATATAAAATGGATGTTTTGTATTCTAATAAATCATCTTCAAATAAGATTAAAATCCATCAAAGGATGTTGACATAGAAGAAATCAAAACTATGTGAGAGAAATATCCTTTTTTTAAATCATTTAAAAGTCAGATAATTATAAAATAAAACATTTACTTTTAAAATATACTTATAAACTTGTAAGGGAAGCTTCAATGATTTTATAACGGTGGAAAATAGCTACAGCCACCGTATAAGTAAAAAAGACCTTCTTACCATAATTCTGTCGAAAAGGTTAAAAAGGACATTGTTTGGAAAACGACAGAAAGATTCCTTTATAATCCACTTATAAAAGTCAACAAGGGTATAAATGACTTTAACCTATATTCTAGTAAATAGTAAAAATGTTTTGAAATGCATTTGTAAGAAACATGGATGTGGATGATAAAGAAGACCCAATAGATTATTATGTATAAACAACCTCGGATAATGAAGAGATTGCGAAATAAACCCTACACTAGTACTTTTCCTTGGTTGGGGTAGGTTAACCTCTTATATAATGGTGAAATAATTGTTATTAAATTATTCATGAATCATATACATTAATATGATATCATATATGATCTTTTAACATTGATTTTTTAATAATATCTTAGTATTATCGTTGTTTTGGGTGTTAACTTACTCGTTTTATTTTATATGTTTTGTTATGTAAGCCATGTTTGTCATGGATAGGTTGTATCTTATTCATATACAGAAAGATATCAAGTCCTTAAACATTATTTTTAAATCATCAAATGATCATTATAATTGAATGGATACGATGGAGAATGAATCTTATCGCGTCCGTGGAGACGGTAGTCCGTACGTACGCACTAGCAACAATATCATTCTTTTGATATTAAAATAATATATAATTGGATGGTATATCATATATACAGAATAATTATCATGTTATATTTATTATTTACATTAATTACAAATAATTATTATACCCATCCAAATAATAATATATTGAATAACAATTACAACACGATATGGAGACGGCAAGCCGTACCTACGCACGTATGGTGACATGTCATTCAAAGGATGGATAGAATACTGAATATGGTTGTACCATATCTATAATAATATTAAAGTATATATGAGATTCTATATTCATTATTTTATAATGGGAATAACAATGAAAAAAGAAGTTGATGAACAAATGAATTTGAAAAGGGGTGGTGAAAAAATTACCTCTTCTTCGGGTTCTTCCTTTTGATTTGGTGAAAAGGGCTCTATAGGTTGGCTTTCTGATCAAACTAAGGCCTATAGGTTGTAGTGAGGGAAGTTGAGAGTGTATTTGGGCAGGTTTTGGCCGAGGAAAAAGGCTTTGAATATGTGAATTAGTGAGAAGGGAGAGTTCCCTTTTATAAGAGGGGTGAGGGGCACCTTTGGAAAAGATAAAAATATTATTTTATAATAAATTCATATTTGGTTTCTAATGGCTCCAAAGAGGATTATATGAAGTTTAAGGTGGAGATGGGTCTAAAACCACTCAACCAATACAATATAGACAGGTATGGGACATTATATTAACCATATCTTTTAGTTTTAACGCTTAGTTAATTAGTTTGACACTTACCATATCACTTTGTATTTTTATATTATATAGTTAATATACATACTATATACCTCTAAGAGACCCCCAAGTGGTCCATTAATGATACAACTATCATTATATAAGTCTCTTGGCTGATACTTAGATATTTAGGAATTGAATATCAATTAATAATATAATATGTTTTTTAAAAACTCTTTTATGTCTATTTTGACACTATTTGGAAAATTTAATTTTGTTAAAATCATAAAATAATGATTACTTCGAAAAAAGTTAATTAAATCATTCCTAACATGTCATATTAACCTATAAAATTTGTATAATTCATAAAAAGTCTCAAATTATATTTATTTGTGTATTTATAATATCAACTATTTTAATTTTTCACTATTATGGAAATTAATTTATCATCATTTTGTCATAAATAAATTAAATTATTTAATCTATAAAAATTATAAATAAAATATAATTATGTAGGAAATATTATTATCTTTCTAATAAATTTTTATAGTCGAATTTATCTTATGTTTATCCCTATATTAAAAAAAATTAGTAAAGAAACATTGATTTTAACTCTTTTAACTCTTCTTTGAATTAAATAATAATAAACGTCCTAATCTAATCCAAGTGGACCTAAATTATAATATTTTATTAATATGGTTCTTTTCGGTCGAGATACACTTGTCCAATATAATTAGGACATGTGTTAGGGTAATATTAATATCATTTTTACCCTTAATTGCCTTATTTACTTTTAACCGTGGTAAAAAAAACTAAAAAGTTACTATTCAACAAAAATTATTTTCATCTCATTGAACCACATCTTACTCCTTGATATTAACAATTTCTTTCTGATTTTCTAAATTCCAGTCACAGAAGCGGTAAAATTTAGTTTTATGAAAAATTTAGTTTTTTAACTACCACTTAGTGGTTTCACGATTCATCAAAAAATGATGTTTTTCAGAAAAATACAAAAAATTCAGCCTAGGCTAATTTCGATATTCCGAATCCAAAAATGAAGTCCATTTTGAAAAATAAAATTTATAAATTTCGAAAATATGGTATTACTATTCATAAAGGCTAGTTTGATTGGTTGTGGTGTGTTAGAACTCGATGTTGCGTACAACACAGGCTATTGCATTATTCAAAGAGAAGTGTACCATAGAATCATGGGGTTTTACATTCTCCTCTCCTTCCAATAATTTCGTACATGAAATTTCCAGAATACTACCGCATGAAAAGACTCAGGTGGTTCTTCATCATAAGTTCCTCGGGTTCCCATGTTGCATCTTCCATCTTATGGTTTCTCCACATGACTTTTACCAGACGAGTCGTCCGGATTCTCAGTACTTGTTCCCTCGTATCAAGAATCCTGACGGGCTCTTCGAAATAAGACAGATCGGGTTCCAGTTATAATTCCTTATATGTGAGTACACACATAGGGTCATGCATGTATTTCCTCAATAGTGATACGTGGAACACATCGTGAACTTTGGAGAGCCTTGGCGGCATTTCCAAACGGTATGCTACAGCCCCAATTTGTTCTACAATTTCAAAAGGTTTGATGTACTTGGGACTCAATTTACCTTTCTTACGAAAACGTATGACTCCCTTCCATGGAGATAACTTCAAGAAAACATGATCACCGACTTGAAATTCCAAATCCTTCCTTCAATTTTCGGCATAGCTCTTCTGCCTACTTTGAGCTTCTTTGATATGGTTTTGGATTAACTTTACCTTTTCCATCGTTTCCTCCACTAGTTCTGGGCCTACAAGTTTTCTTTCACCAATGTCATCCCAACATGTTGGTGTGCGACATCTCTTTCCCTATAACACTTCATATGGTTCCATATTAATACTAGAATGGAAGCTATTGTTATAGGAAAATTCTACCAGAGGTAAATATTGATCACTCATACCCTGAAAGTCATGTGAGCAGGATCTCAACATGTCTTCTAATGTTTGAATAGTTCGTTCAGATTGTCCATCTGTTTGAGGGTGGTTGGAAGTGCTCAAATAAAGTTCAGTATCCATGGATTTCTGATGACTTTTCTAGAATCTTGAAGTAAAATGGGGATCACGACTAGACACAATCGATAGGGGTACTCCATGAAGTCTCACAACTTCATTAATATATAGTCTTGCTAGTCGTTCAAGTTGTAAATCTTCCCTTATAGCTAGAAAATGCGCTGACTTGGTAAGACGATCAACAATGACCCATATTACATCATTATTTCTAGGAGTCTTTGGTAGTTCCATGACAAAGTCCATCGTGATATTATCCAATTTCCACTCAGGTATAGGAAGAGGTTGCAATACTCTACTAGGCTGTTGACTTTCATCTTTCACTTGTTGAAAAACCATACATCTTGACACAAAATCAGAAATCTCCCTCTTCATGTTGTCCCACCAAAAATGTTTATTCAAGTCTCTATACATTTTGGTGCTCCCAGGGTGTATATAGAAATTGGAACTATGAGCATCATCCAGCAATTCCCATTTTATATCAGGTATATCGGGAACACAAAGTCTTTTCCCGAATTTCAAAATTCTATGTTCATACACAATGTCTCTCAATCTCCCATCATTCACAGCATTAATCTTCTTTCAAAATTCTTCATCATCGCTCTGAGAACTCTTAATCCTTTCTAGTAAACATGGTTTGGAAAACATTTGAAAATGAATTGATGTTTCACCATCCCTGCTTATTCCCATGTCCATCATCACTAGATCCATGAAAATTGGATCCCTTTCAATTCTCATATTGTTCAAAACTCCATGGTCTTTTCTGATCAAATCATCTACCACCTTGTTTGCTTTTACAGGGTGGTAGTGTATCATACAATCATAATCCTTGAGTAATTCAAGCCATCTCTATTGCCTCATGTTGAGTTCTTTTTGTGAGAAAGTATACTTCAAAATCTTGTGATCAGTATAAATCACACATTTTTCACCATAGAGTTAGTGCCATTATATATTCAAAGCAAAGATCACAGCTGCTAAATAGAGATCATTTGTAGGATATGTTTTCATGAATTTTCATGTGTCATGATGCATAGGAAATAACTCTATCATTATGCATAAGGACACAACCATGTTCCTTATTCGATGCATCACTATAAATAACGAACCCATCATTCCCTGATGGTAGAGTCAACATAAGAGCATTGAATAATCTTCTTTTAAGTTCATCGAAACATTCTTCACAAACTTTTGTCCAAACAAAATTAACCCATTTATGTGTGAGCTTCGTTAATGGGTTAGCCAATCGGGCAAAATTCTGGGCAAAACGACGATAATAACCTACCAAACCAATAAAAATGCATACCTCAGTTATACTCGTAGGTGCTGGACATTAATGGATTTCCTTGGTCTTAGAAGGATCAACAGAGATTCAATATTTAGGGATAGTATGGAAAAGATAACAAATCTCTTGAAGCCAGAATTCACACTTGCTAGACTTCCTATATAATTCATGTCTTCTCAGAGTCTTCAGGATAATGCGCAGGTGATTTTCATGATCTTTGTATCTTTTGGAGTATACCAAGATATTATCAATAAATACCACCACAAATTCAACGAGATATTCCTTGAAAAATATATTCATCAGATCCATGAATAAAGAGGGTGAATTAGTCAATCCAAAAGGAATTACTGTAAACTCGTAATGCCCGTACCCGGTTCGAAATGCTGTCTTCAGAATGTCTTCTTTCTTCACACAGAACTGATGGTATCCAGATCAAAGGTTAATCTTTGAAAATTATTGAGTTCCATGCAGTTGTTCACATAAATAATCAATTCAAGGTATGGGATACTTGTTCTTTATTATTATAGCGTTGATCTCCCTATAGTAGATACATAACCTCATAGATCCATCTTTCTTTGTAACAAAAATAATAGGGGCTCCCTATGGAGAAACACTAGGGAAAATAAATCCCTTATTACTCAATTCCTCTAGTTGTTTCTTTATTTCAACTAATTATATAGTGGCCATTCTATAAGGGGTCTTCAATATAGGCCTTGATCCAGGAATTAAATCAATATAAAACTCAACTTCTCGTTCTGGAGGATGTCCAGGTAAATCTTCCGGAAACACAACTACATATTCCTTAACAATAGTTACATCCTCTATTTGAACATTCCTTTGCTCACCCACAATAATTTCATTCTCTTCCTCCCCTATAATTGAATTTATTTGAGCTACTGGGGGTGGATCTATATAGGAATTAGGTGGCGATGATTCTGCTCTGAAGATAAGGTTTTCCTTATCATCATCATCCAAAATCGTATGCTCCTTCTTCTTGCAATAAATCTTCGTATCATGGTCCGAAATACAATCCTTATCGAGGACTATATCAAACTCAATCATAGGTATGACGATGATATCATCAGATAAAGAACCTTTATGTGCTCTAATGGGGACTAATTCACAAAACGTTGTTGCAATGATACTTCCCTTAGGAGTTTTAACTGACAACTCCCTTTTTAAATAAAATTGTAAATATCTAATTTTCATAGCTAACTGGGAAGAAATGAATCAATGCGATGATACAGAATCAAATAATTCATTTTCCAAACATGAGGAAACCATTAAATTACCTGCCACAACGTCTTTCGGAGTTTCTACCTCAGCAGTAGTGATAGAATAATCCTGTCCTTGATCCCTTGGCCTTTTCTGAGGTATGATACCCTAACGCTTAGGACATTCATTTGCATAATGTCCCATCTCCCTACAATGGTATCATTGGGCATTGGTAGCTTCCTTCTTCCCCTTGCAATCACGAGCTTGGTGGCCTTTTTCACCACACTTGTAACAGACTCCCATTCCTTTTAAACAAGTTCCGATGTGTTTCTTCCCACATTTACCACAATCTGGATATTCAAAATTTCCCTTCTTCCCCTTATTTCCATTCCCAGATTGATCAGAAGATATCTTCTTCTATTTCTTTTCAGTAAAGTCATAAGACTTAGAGAATTACTTTTCTATCTTGATAGCACCTGAGACAATGTCTTCGTATGATGAGATGTATTGTGAGACTAATGCTCGATGGAGAAATGATTTTAACCCATCAAAGAAACGATCAATATTACATCTTGGGTTATGTATATAATCTTTAGCATACCTTGCTATCATTGTAATGTTAGCCTCATACTTTGTGACATTCTCATCCTCCTTTTGTTTCAGACTCAGAAATTGCCTTTCCATATCTACTCGATGGACACGAAGAATGTATTTTTCTAAAAATAGATCATTGAACTCCATCCATTCCAAATTTGATACTTCATCATCTTACTTCTTATTTTTAATCAATGACCACCATTGAACAACATCTCCAATGAGGTGGTAAACTACCATGATAACTTTTTCCCTTTCACTACTCCCCAAAGCCTGAAATATTTTCTCCATGGAATTTATCCATTACTCAGCTACTAAGGGATTTGTACTCCCATTGAATATTGGTTGTTGTTGCCTCATGAATCTATCTAACATTGATCCTCAATGTTGTGGATTAGGGTGCTCCATACAGGTAAGATTATTATTCATAACCTAAGTGAGTTTTCCCATTATAGTGATTATTTGATCAACACCAGTTACATCACAAGCTCCACTATAATTATCTTGAGCAGGAGGAAAATCCTTACATGGAGTGCGTGCATTGATATGGTTTCCATTTCTTCCACTAGCCACCATTTCTAAACAATGGAATAAACTAGATCAGTTTATGAATCAAAAAACATAATTCCATACTTATAAAACACATAACATAAATTGAACTATTTATGGATATAATCCATAATCATAAAAATGTTTTCTTTGAGAATGTATATACTCATAAACCCTTCATAATGATTTGTAATGAAAATGAGAGTTATCCTAAGAATATCCCCCGGGAGTGTCGTAACCAAGAGTGCAGCAAGGCTCATTGTCATTCACCAGTTCCTGTTCGAGTCCATCTCAAAGCAGTGTTTTCGGGTTTTACCCCAAGGTACATCTGTGCCAGAGCCGCCTCTACCTGCTCGTATCTAGACATGGATGTATTTCTCGGAAAACACACAAAATCTCTACAATACCAAAAATCTAGGAAGTTCTTCTATACTAATATTCAAAGTCAATCTTAGGACTTTGTGCTCTAATCAGAGTTTATCTAATCCTAGCTTCCAAGGTTTGTACTAAACTTCCTTTGATACCAACTGTAATGCTCTGACCCCATTTACTCAGAGTCGGTGCATTATTACATAACATTGGCATGATCAAAAGAAAGATCAAATCTCAAAATACCAATTAGTTTAGTAGCCTTGGAAACACTAGATATATTCATAAAGATTACATTACATCATAAAATGAAAACTACAACAATATAATCTCCTTAGTCCACACTCTTATCGCCTTATACAATCCCTGTAGGTCATTAATAAATTACTTCTTCACATCCTGGGAAAAATAAAACATAGAAACGGGTGATCTCAAATGCCCAATAAGGATAACAATATAGCAGAAACTTTCATAAATAAAAATAAACCTTTAAGGCAATGTATAATTAAAACAAAATCCTTTTAAACATGTGTTTCCGACGCTTTCGCCGGGGCGCGCGCGCATCCGTCCGCGGGGGAGGGGGACGCGCGGCTTTGTTTCCCCGCATTCCTGCTTTCCAAAGGCGGGCGACATTCGTTCCTTGTTCAGGTACGTCTTCTCCTTGATCGAAACGGGATGATGGGATGTCGATTCTTCCTCCTGTGGATTCCTCCTCAGAACTCGTCACCTAGTCCGGGTCTCCCTTATAGATTTAATACGTAGTTCGTGAAACTCTTCCCAGTGTCATGTTTCCATGGACGCCGGTTAATTACACTGCTTCTGTCGGGACATTCCAAAGGGTCCAGTCAGGGCAGCAACCTTCGGTCAGGGGAGTAATCACGTTTGAGGCATCAGTAGCGTGTCTGGATGCTGGGGTACCTGGCATGTCTGTCTGTTATCCTCAATCACAAGGCTTCTCGAGGGCGTGGAAGCCCGAGGCATCCCACATCGAGCGCAGGGAATTACATGTCATAGACACATATCTGAGGTTTTCCTCAGCTTCCCATGTTCAACACAGGGTATGTTGCAAGATTAACGTCTAGCAGAGACGGTTGAGAACGAAATGGGACCATCGCAGGGGGGCGACAGCGAAGTTGGTCTTGAGCCTTGAAGAGACTTCCTACGTATCCCCGTGGCAGGGAATCAAAGTCCGCGTAGTTCAGGATGGTGCCGGTAAACCGACGTGAAGCTGGACCTTGGTCCGAAGAGAGTTGGGCTTGATCCTCTAGGAGGATTCCTACGTACCATGCCTTGACATGGATCAAAGTCCCCGTAGTTCAAATGATACAGTTTAACGTCATGCGGGACGATAATGAACCCTGACGTGAATAAACGACGGGTGGGCTTGAACCTCGTGGAGGCTTCCTACGTACCATGCCTTGTCATGGATCAAAGACCTCGTAGTTCAAGTGGTCACAACGGCTTACCGCTGGACTGGAATGAGACCCGACGTGAAAGAGCGACGGGTGGGTGTGTCGGTGAACCGACGTGAAAGTAGACCTTGGTCCACTATTGGTGGGCTTGAACCTCATAAAGGCGTCCTACGTACCATGCCTTGGCATGGATCAAAGACCTCGTAGTTCAGGTGGGGGTTGGGTCGCAATGGCTTACCACTGGATCGGGCTGTAGTTTAATGTCATACTGGACGTAGGTAGAACACGACGTGAATTGGGTGATGGATGGGCTTGAACCTCGTGAAGGCATCCTACGTACCATGCCTTGACATGGATCAAAGACCTCGTAGTTCAGAAGGTTTCGCCGGTGAACCGACGTGGAAGTAGACCTTGGTCCACTATGGGTGGGCTTGAACCTCATGGAAGTTTCCTACGTACCATGCCTTAACATGGATCAAAGACCTCGTAGTTCAGAAGAAAGTAGACCTTGGTCCACTGATGGTGGGCTTGAACCTCGTGGAGGCTTCCTACGTACCATGCCTTAACATGGATCAAAGACCTCGTAGTTCAGAAGAAAGTAGACCTTGGTCCACTGATGGTGGGCTTGAACCTCGTGGAGGTTTCCTACGTACCATGCCTTGACATGGATCAAAGACCTCTTAGTTCAGAAGAAAGTAGACCTTGGTCCACTGATGGTGGGCTTGAACCTCGTGGAGGCTTCCTACGTACCATGCCTTAACATGGATCAAAGACCTCGTAGTTCAGAAAAAGTTGCCAGGGTCGGTGCTCACTCTAAGCCCACATGAGTCATGCTCGGTGTGAGAAACAAGAGGTTGCAAGGACCTAACGATCACGTCGCGAAGGGTGCGTCCGTGAGAAGCGAAGAGGGGCTTACGCGTTGGGCGGCCCATGTTGTTGGGACTTACTCCAGGATGGAGGCCCGTGGCGCGACAAAGCGCGGGAAAGATGGACCTTGGTCCGACAATGGGAGGTGCCTCGTTCCCTATCACGTTCCCCACTGACCTTGGTAGTGGGGGAGTACCGAGATGCATGGGTGCAATCATCCGTACCAAAGGTTAGGGATTTACGCTCTGAGGCGACCCTTCCCCTGCGAACATACACCACTCCGACAAGGAGGATCTCATTCCATGTGCGGAAGAGTTCCATTCCCGTGGAGACGAGCGGTGTAATGAATGCTCGAGCTGGGGGGACCCTTCGTGAGAGAGACGAGGTTGGGTCACAGTTTAACGTCATGTGTTGAGGACGTGGTGCTTGGCAGTTTAACGTCCTGCAGCTCGGACGAGGTGGGTTCACTCCACACCCCTAGGGCTTACATAACCGGTACCCTCTGGTCCTTGGGGAAGGGAAGGTACCAGTAAGGCCATGGTAAAGGGGGGTCGAGGGAGGAACCATCGAGGGGTCCACGTTAGCGTGGCTATGCGAAGAAGCAATAGCCGTTAGCGTGCCTATGCGAAGAAGCATTGGGCGAAGCAACGCTACGGGAGGTGTTGTCCATGGGACTTTGAAATCACATCGTGCAAACCTGGAGGGTCGCACGGAAAGAGGAATCGCTAAGCAGAGGAGCGTGCTTTGCGAAGTGGGGTGCCTTGGCCTTAGCATGGGGAATAGGTGGGAGTGGGTGGTGCTTCGCGAAGTGGAACAGTGTTCGCGGAGCACTGCCTCGCGAAGGAGGAGTGGTTCGCGAAGTAGGGTCCTGCCAAGCAATGTGCTTCGCGATGCATAGTTATCCTGCCTTGGCATAGGGATTACTAGCATGGGTTGGGTGTTTCGCGAAGCATGAGTGCTTCGCGGCTACCCGGGTTCCCTTGGGAATCCCCTTCCTTTGCGAACGCCCTTGGGCTTCGCGAAGGGCATCCCTCTCGGAAGAGGGGCTCAGAACGAAACAAATCAGAGTCGTCTCGCGAAGTAGAAATACCTCGCGGAGCTCATGATTCCCGGGGCAAAGCTTGCTTCATGATTCGGGAGAGGAGAAGCCGAAAGGTCGGATTGTCCGTCCCCTGGGACTCAGGGGGAGTCGAGTATTTATAGGGAAGGGGCGCCGCGATGCAGGGCTCGCGCGCCGCCTTCGGGGCTTCGCGGCGGCTCGCGAACGTCAAACGGATTCGCGGCGGATTACCGCCTCCGGAGCTTCGCGGCGCCTCGCGAACGTCAAACCGGTTCGCGGCGGATTACCGCCTCCGGAGCTTCGCGGGGCCGCCAAAGTTGGGGCGCTTCGCGGCGGGGCTCCGCGGACGGGCTCCGCGGCTGTGCTTCGCGGCTGTGCTTCGCGAGGCAGCGCGCCGGCTGTCTTTTTCTTTCCTTCCTTTCGGGCCATATTTTTGGCGCCAACAACATGAACTTCAACATAGTATGGAAAAAATAAAATGAAATAATTCCATTTACTTATTCAAATAGATATTTTACTAATCGTATAATCACATGAAATATCAATAACCACTTTCATAATGATGGAATGCATAATGTCAGACTATCATAACCACATAGCCAAGGCCTCGTGCCAAGACTAAAAATAAGATTTTGTCAATACCTTATGCCAAAACACTAGTTTGTCTCATGAGACCTACTGATGCATCTAGGAGCTATTGCAGGCTCCACCCGACACTTACTAAGTCCAATGGATTCCTCATATGAACAGGTTTAAACATAACATAAACATTTGTAATAAAACTAGAATACGAAATGTCAATACATTCTCTATAAACCATGAATGGTATAAAAATAACACATCCACAGTAAAAAAACACAAAAACATCAATACAATATGGATGTTTTGTATCATAATAAATAATCTCCAAATAAGATAAAAATCCATCAATGGATGTCTACATAGATGAATTCAAAACTATTTGAGAGAAATATCCCTTCTTTTAAATCATTTAAAAGTCACATAATTATAAAATAAAACATTTACTTTGAAAATTTTCTTAAAATCTTGTAAGGGATGCTTCAAAGATTTTATAATGGCGGAAAATAGCCGCACCCGCCGTATAAGTTAAAAAATCATTCTTACCTTAATTCTGTCGAAATGGTTAAAAAGGACCTTGTTTGGAAAACGATGGAAATATTCATTTATAAACCACTTATAAAAGTAAAAAAGGGTATAAATGACTTTAACGCATATTCTCGTAAATAGTAAAAATGTTTTGAAATAAATTTTTAAGAAACATGGATGTGGATGATAATGAAGCCCCAATAAATTATTACGTATAAACAACCTCCGATAATAAAGAGATTGCGAAATAAACCCTTACCTTGTACTTTTCCTTGGATGGGGTAGGTTAACCTCCTGTATGATGGTGAAATAATTGTTATTAAATTATAAAATAATCATATACAAGAATATGATATCATATATGATCTTTTAACAATGATTTGTTAATAATAGCTTAGTATTATCGTTGTTTCAGGTGTTAACTTACTCGTTTTATTTTTTATGTTTTGTTATGTAAGCCGTTTTTTTCATGGATAGGTTGTATCTTATTCATATCTATAATGATATCTAGTCCTTAAAAATTATTTTTAAATCATAAAATGATAATTATACTTGAATGGATATTATGGTGAATGAATCCCATCGCGTTCGTGGATACGGTAGTCCGTACGTACACATGAGATACAATATCATTCTTTTGATATTAAAATAATATATAATTGATGGTATATCATATATACAGAATCATTATCATGTTATATTTATTATTTACATGAATTACAAATAATTAGTATACCCATCCAAATAATAATATATTGAATAACAATTACACCACGACGTGGAGACGGTAAGTCGTACGTACGCACGTATGGTGAAATGTCATTCAAAGGATGGATAGAATACTGAATCTGGTAGTACCATATTTATAATAATATTACATTATATAGTAGACAAAGGATTCATTATTTTAGAATGGGAATAACTAAGAAAGAAGAAGTTGAAGAAGAAATTAATTTGAAAAGGCGTGGTAAAAACATTACCTCTTCTTCCGGTTCTTCCTTTCGATTTGATCAAAAGGGCTCCTTAGGATGGCTTTATGATCAAAATAAGGCCTCTAAGATGTAGTGAAGGAAGTTGAGAGAGTATTTGGGTAGGTTTTGGCCGATCTAAAAGGCTTTGAATGTGTCAATTAGTGAGAAGGGGGAGTTCCCTTTTATAAGAGGGGTGAGGGGCACCTTTGGAAAAGATAAAAATATTATTCTATAATAAATTCATATTCGGTTTCGAATGGCTCCAAATTGGATTATTTAATGTTTAAGGTGTGGATGGGTCTAAAAACACTCAACCAATAGAATTTAGACAAGTTTGGGTAATTATATTAACCTTATCTTTTAGTTTTAACTCTTAGTTAATTAGTTTGACACTTACCATGTCACTTTTGTTTTATATTATATAGTTAATAAACATACTATATACCTCCAAGTGACCTCCAAGTGGCTCATTAATGTTACACCTATCATGATATATGACTCTTGGTCGAACTGTGGATTTTTAGCAATTTAAGACCAATTAATAATATAATATTTTTTATAAAAACACTTTTATGTCATATTTGACATTATTTGGAAAATTGATTTTTGTGAAAATCATAACAGAATGATTACATCGAAAAAATATTATTAAATCATTACTAACATGTCATATTAACCTATAAAATTAGTATAATTCATAAAATGTCTCATATTATATTTATTTGGGTATTTATAAGATCAATTATTTTAATTTTTCACTATTATGGTAATTACATCATCATCATTGTGTCATAAATAAATTAAATTATTTAATGTCAAAAAATTATAAATAAAATATCATTTTGTAGGAAATCGTTGTATCTTTCTAATTAATATTTATTATCGAATTTATCTTATGTTTAGCACTATATTAAAAAAAATTAGTAAATAAACTTTTATTTTAACTATTTTAACTCTTCTTTGAATTAAATAATAATAAACGTCCTAATCTAATCCAAGTGGAACTAAATGATAATATTTTATTCATAAGGTTTTTTTTGTCGATATAAACTTGTCCAATAGAATTAGGACATGTTTTATGGTAATATTAAAATAATTTTCCCCTTAATTACCCTATTTACTTTTAACCGTGGTAAATAAAAGAAAAAAGCTACTATTCACCAAAAAATTATTTTAATCTCAGTGAACCAAATTTTACTCCTTGATATTAACTGTGTCTCTCGGACATTCGAAATTCCACTCACAGAAGCGGTAAAATTACATTTTCTGAAAAATTCAGATTTTTAACTACCACTTAGTGGTTTCACTATTCGTAAAAAATTGATGTTTTTCAGAAAAATACCAAAAAATTCACCCTAGGATGATTTCGATATTCCAAATCCAAAAATGAAGTCCATTTTGAAAAATAAAATTTTTTAATTTAAAAAATATTGTAGTAATATTCATAACGGCTAGTTTGATTGGTTGTGGTGTATTAGAACTCGATGATGCGTACAACACACGCTATTTCATTATTTAAAGAGAAGTGTACCGTAGAAGCTCGGGGTGTTACAATGGAGACCTCTAGTGTTTGAGGAGTACGATCATGTATTCCTTCAGGTCTCACCCTGATAAGGATTATAGAGACTTAGCAAGGTGGCAAGCTATCTCCATGGTTCATCAGAACTTTTTAGATCCTGAGTATAATTGGTGGGTTTTCATATTGCATATCTCTTCTCCCAATGATGCACCATATGCCTTATATTTTTCACATGTCATAGATGATGAGATACGTGCATGATACATCGCATATCAGTAATAGAGTGACATATACATTGGATATGTGGTGACGTTTTCAGTTTTTTTAGTGGAATAGAGGATCTACAAGGGATGGTCTTATGATGGAAGTCGTTTCCTTTGGCGTGAGATCTGTAGAAGCACAAGAATAATTATGAGAGCACATGGAAGTGGGAGGGTTAGATTTGTTCATAGTACCCTAATATATTTTTTTTGTTTTTTGGGAATTTGGGTAACTAAACCCCAAAGGTGGGGAGAATATTATGTCTCGAAAATTCTGTATATATTTTTTATTATAAGGAATTATTTAGAAACTAGTCACTCAGACGATGTGCAATTCTGAGGCCCAGAATTCCCATAATTATCTATCGAAAAAAGTGATTCTTTAAATAGGATGCTTTAGTAGTATTTTGGAAAAAGTGAAATAACTCTTAATAGGGTTTCTTTATTAGAAACTAGTGGGCATAATTTCATTCATGAGGGAGGTTTTACCTTAGTTGGGACATAAGATTAGTCGGCGTAGCCCTATAGTGAGAAAAACTGAAAATGCAATAACTGTATAGAAAATAATTAAATCAAAATATGTTATTTATAAAATTCTTATAACTCACAAATGGTTTCATGGATTAAAAATATGAGACCGCTACAGATCTTGTAGGGTATTCATTCCTTAGGATGATCCAAACAATGTCTAGCATGGACCAATTGTGGAGTTTAGTATATGGTCGTAAATAAAATAACTAAGTAACAATTATTTTATTGAAAAATCATTATAACTCCTAAACGGTAACTCATATTGAAATTTTGAGAGTACTTTTGAGCTTTTGAGGGCGTGTTCCCCTAAGGGTGAGCTTAACATCGACCAACGCAGGTCGAGGGTGAAAGTTAGTTTTTAAAATTTTTATGGAACGTTAAGTAAACTTGCGAGCTTGTTTTTCTACCTTTTCAAGTAGTGCACTGATGAAAAATATAAGGGCTCCATTGAAGTCAGTACACCAGGATTCTTCTAGAGATGAATTAACATCAGCTAGCAAGGGCATAGTAGAAAAGTTATTTTTCAGACATTACGTGAAATATTATAAAATAATTTAAATGGATTTTTTATTTCATTTTTCATCATTGAGTGGAGAATGGCGACACTACGGTGAAACATGGATGTGGTGATGATGCACATTAATGGAGGGTCAATAATTAATCGTTTCAAACCACACTAAGGTTATCTTGATGGATCATTAAATGTGGATCATTAAACGTTGATCATTTATTGAGATATCTATAAGAATACCACATCATCAATGGGAAATATTATAAGATGTTAAGGGTTGTATATAGAGCTATTATATTGACATTATGATTCAATCATATTCCATGGAATGATTTTCACCTTCTCAACCATTTTTGTAAAAGTAAATACCTTTCAATTTCCCCTCTCTACCATCACCCATGAATGACGGAGTCCAACATATCTTCAACTAAAGATACCTATATCATCCATATGAATTCTATAATCTAAATTGTTCTTATAAGATAAATATACTATGGGGAGGCTTTAATTCCATCATCATATTATTTCCCTTTAATAAGATATCAACACATCATCCAATGATTGAATAAAACTCTTAAGATGACCATCAATTTGAGGGTGAAAAGAAGTTTTGAAACTCAACACTTTCTCTATAGATTCTTAAAGACTACTAATGGAAGTAATTGAAATCTGCAATCCCTGATAATCTATAATGGATAGTGGTACTTTATTGAGACATACCACTTTCCTCATCTATATTTTAGAGAGCAGGTCAATTGTGAAATATTCATTTTTGGAAATAAAATGTGATAACATTGTAATTTGTTTGAATATAAACTACAAATAATTATGAACCATATAAATTTTAGAGAGTCGTAAAATAATCATTTGCAATTTTTTTCACTTTTTATACTGATATGGGAAAAGGAAGCAACATACCCTTAGAATTATATCATTTAGACATAGCCTGCTAGCATTCCATGAACTGAGATATGTATTCGGTGATCTCCCTCATTATGTTATACCAAAATATGTTATTCTTTGGTTTTCTATAAATATTCATGCTTTCAATATTTTTATCAAAGGGTGTTCAATGTGAATCATCCAAAAATTCCTTCTTCTTTTCCTATTCTGATGGGAAACATATCTAGGTTCCCAACCGTATAATGCCATCATTATCAAAGTTGAACTATGGAATAATAAAAACATTTTCTATTTTTTAAAATCATAATTAAATCTTTCATTTAACTTTTTTTGAATTGATATTTGAGTTTTATCATACGACCCCCGGTTCCACTCATTGATGCCCTCGGATGGTTAGATACAAGAACTCAAGTGCTTCTCCCAGAAAGCTAGAGGATGTCGACCAGTAGCGAGAGCCTTGGGTGAGTCGGTGGGGAGACTATTATGTCATTTATTATATAGTATAAAATTAAGATATTAATATAAATATATAAGCATTATATAAGAAACAATATAAGTAATGACTACAATATGAAGTAGCGACAATAATTAAAATAAAATATGCTAGATAAAATAATATTATGTGGAAGATGAATAATCAAAAGATGAATTATGGATATATTTTCACACTTAATTAAGTATAAAAAATTATAATCTTGGTGTATGGGTTAAAATAATATACAACATCATGATATAATAAATAAATGGAAAATATTTCTATGTATCAGCATCTAGAGCATAGGATTGGTCCTCTACCCCCAACACTCAATCCTAGTAAAACATTTAAATCAAGAATTATAGTATTTATACTTCCATTTGTCTATACCTACAACCTTAAAGTCTAAAATAGTACCAATCGTACCTAAGTAGGATTTTAGATACAATCTCAGTAGGAGATAACCAATGGGGTCTAGGACAATCCATTAGAGGCATTGTTAATTAATGCGTCTTCCCTAAAAAATAAGTGAAAATAGACATAAAAATTTAAATACATTGGAATGGGTTCCAATTAGCGATCATTCAAAACTACCTACTTCATCCAAATCTAGTGAATCTTAAACCTAAGAACTTACGATGGCCAAATGGGTAATATAATATACGATATAATGGTCTTTCCACAATATTGTGATTGATATTGGAGGATACGTACCTATATTTTCAATAATGAATTATCAATTATATTTTAATACCTTCATTTGCATTCAATTTATTTCTATTTGATAAAACATTAAAAAATATATAGGAAACCCTAAGCCCATGAATGTAAATCCAGAGGGACTATAGAAGTATCCCTCATGGGCCCCACCATATAAAAAATTCCAAAGAGTCTATCCATGGTGACCCATATATGAAGTCCCATGTGTCCATCTAAGCATGGTGTGAAAATTCATGCTCTAAAAAAATCAAATTTTGTACCTGGTATATCACACCAGGGAATGATTCTCTATCATGTCAAAATACAACCCATCTTATAATTGATCTCATTGAAGGGGTCTCATATATGGAAATGGTGTCACTACTATGGTAGTAAAGATAAACAATGCCCAATGGGCCCATCATAGGTATAACTGATATCACATCCATAGCTTTTACCAAGTATTAAAAAAACTATCTAAGGAATGAGAGTCTGATCATGGGATCCACAAATAAGAAACCCTTGTTATATTCTCATCACTAATGTAAAAAAACTGAACAAGAAATTGTTATATATTTATAACATGTCTAGAAAGAGGGACAATTTAATTTGTTCAATAATTTATAACATGATGTTTATGATGGACAAGGAATTATCATTTAAATAATCATCTATATAATAAGGTATAAGTCCCTAGTATTTTTCTAATTCATATGATTTAACCATTCCATTAATAATAGTATAGGGTTATTAGTACATGCCTCATTCACCAAAGAAAACAAATAAAAAAATATAAGTGTTAGTAATTAAACAACACTCACAATGAATCGTTAGCCATAAATAGAATGGGGGAAATAAGGATCCTTGAAAATCACATCCACATGGATTGAATTTAAGTAGGAGTTCATCCCAGGCAATTGATTCACCACTCACTCTGATTAGTAGTTGTTAATTAAGGTATTCATTTTAATTTAATTGAATATTTATTGGTGAAGCCAGAATGTTACAACCCGTAGAACTAAAAAAAAGTTATATAATGCAAAAAAATTAAGGGAATGTGTATTTACCCACTACCTTTAACTAGAATAGCTCCTCACATCCATCATCATCCTTTTATTCAAGTATGGATGGAAGAAATCAACAATACCATCAAATTCCAAAAATTTGGGGAATATGAGCATACACCAAGAGAGAAAAATCGATAGAAATAAGAAACTAAAATGGAATAAATAATATTAAATAAGTCACAAATAAAATTATATTGGATTTGACAATGACAAAATCTGAGGCTGTGCAGATGAACTACCTTGATCTCAAGATTCTTGAAAGATAAGGGTTTTTATATGAGGGTGGGGAGTGATCTTCTGAATAAATAATTAAAAGGGGAGTGGAATTTTTTTAAATAATATAGGATTATAAAATATACTCTCAATCTCAAAAAGAAAATCACATGGTTTAGCCTTATGACTGGAAAAGTTCTGTGAATATCATTAACCTTTAATAGCTTTAAAGGTACATACCATATGGTTAGGAAAACATCTTATCTTACATTGTGAAAACCATGTAATATCAATTTTCCCAAAAGTACTAAAACAAAAATCAATTTTGAATCCTGGGACTCATAGTTTTATAAAAGCATTTGACCCCATGGTCTCCATTTTCAGCAATCAAATGGTTTCTGTAAACAGTGTGGGTTGGGTGGAACGTTTTCTCTTAAACAGACAACCTAGTATTTTATCCCCATTTATGGGTTCCAATGTTTGAATGGGTGTCCAACACACACATTCCCCCATTAACATGACTTGGAATCATTATAAGTACCTTCTAAATGAATTTATTGAAAAATTAAATGCAACATACCTTTATAAAAATCTTATATGTTACAACCTGCTTTCTATAAGAAAACATTTACCCAAGTTTAAATTTATACGGTTGAAGAACTCCATATGGGAATATTTCTGGCCACTTCACAGGTACATTGGCTTCCCACTCCCAGGTCTCATCATTTATGAATCCATGCATCATTTTCACCTAGTCTAGTGGAACTAAAATTCCTTTGATAGCCTTTATGCATCAATTAGTGATAAGATTGTGATGCTCCTCAAAGGATGCATCTGCGTCTAACTCGAAATCCTTAGTTTCAAATGAATGAGATGAGTATGGATGATACTATTGATGCTGAGATAGGTGGAATAAATTGTTATTGGAATGATATCTCTATGGTAATAGAAACTGATAGGCTACCTTCCAGACTCTCCACTATCTTGAAATGCCTGACATTTTGAGGTGAAAAGTTTTCTTGTCTCTTGATTTTTGTATGACCTAATCTAGGAGATACAAGAATAAAGACTCATTATCACACCTCAAAATCTATAGGTATACAATGAAGATCAGTATAAGACTTATTCCTAGAGTGTCTGTTATCCATATTCTTCTAAATCAACGTGAATTTCTCTAATTTTTATTAAATAGGATGAGGAATGGGAAGAGAATCCTAACCTATCTCTATCTAGAATAGATGTTAACGACATGGTCTAACACATTTATCCTTATATGTATATAATTAAATCATCTCTTGAAATCTTTGTTTCTTGTAAAATAAATCATAGGAATGTGATTTTCATATGAACCTCAAATATCAAGGATACATGCTTGAAGAGTATCCTATAACACCAGAATCGTCCACTTGAGCTACCCATTAGTCTAAGGGTTATATGTAGTACTCAATAGAACCTTTGAACCACTTACCTTATCAGACCCTTTCTAGAACCATGATCTAAAATGGGTATATTGGTCCAAAATTATAGAATGGTGAACTCCCTAGAAGTCACAGTTTCTCCGCCATGTAAATCCTTCCCAACTCGTCATCATATAAGGTCTCCCGGATCAACAAGAAGTTAAAGATCTTATTCAGCATGTCAATGATTACCCATACTACATTGATGACATTATAGGATCTTATATTCCATATAAAAAATTACATTGTGACATATTTCCATTTACACTCATGAATTGAGGGATGGTGTAGAGGTCTAGAAAGTCGCTGGTGCTATACCTTCACCTACTAATAGGTCAGTCACAAAGTGATGAAGCCTATTATCTGCCTCTTCATTCATGACCACTAATACTAACAGTGTATGTGTTAATACTTCTTGGTAAAACAAGGATTAACTCCCCATATATAGTGATGAAATTCCTTCTGCAGTCCTTCCCATATATCCATAGGAATGGATACACTTCTATATAATAGATAGAATAGATTTCAATCAATAACACATACATGAGACATGTTTTCTCATATGACGCTCTACCTCAAGTTTATGGTCTCCAAATCAGACAATTTTCTCATCTAGTCGTACTCTAGTAGGAATTATTTCACTTTCCGAGCATCTAAGATTGGATTCCTATGCTATTTATGGACATCCTGGGCCAACTCAGGGAATAGATTCATCATCTTCCTCTCACTATTGTCCACTGTGATAAATTGTGTTTATTTTATTGTAAGAAGGAATCAACTGTGTATTTTATCATTTTAGGTGTTTAAACAAGATCAATGTCGATGTATTATATGTATTAGTCCCACTGGAATTGACATAGATTTGAGTCTCTATATGTGGAGATATATTTGAGACCTTTACGATCTAAATAATGAAAGAGTCAATCATCCAATAAATTGTTCATCAAAAAGTGTAGAGAATGAACCACATTATCTTGATCGAGTTCAAGTATATGGTAATTCTTTTTATGGTGACCTTTTTTGATAGACCCATATTCCACTACTCAATCACCGTGCATTAGAAATAACCATTATCGATACCTAAAGCATCAATATATTATTTCTAACATAATCATGGATATATCAAAATAAGTATTGGTGCTTAAGTGAGTCTTATCATTAACTCTGGATAACCCTTATCACATGCTTCAGACCAAAATAACTCCACACCCTTTATTTTCACTATTTTAATAGGTCATACCAAGCAAGATAAGGTCAGGATGAATCCCATTAAATTGACAACAATCACCATGATGTTGTGCATTTCAATCACATTCTTAAGATGATCATGGGAATCCATGATTTTCACCTTCTCTGGGTCCACTGACAAGCCTGACTCAGATATGATATGACCAAATAAGTGAGCCTCATAGATCCAAATGTTGCATTTAAAGAGCTTCTAATATTTATGGTCCTCTATTAATGAACCCATCAAGATCTCAAGATTTTTGGAATAGTCATTTTTGGTGCTTGAATACACTAATATTTTTTCAGTGAATACCACTATAATGAATCAAGATATGTTTTTAAAACAAGATTCGTCAATGAAATGAAGACTATTGGCACATTCTTCAGGACAAATAAAAGGATCAGATATATCTATATGCCATACCTACTCTAGAACATTATATGTGGTATGTCTAATGGTCTAACATTAACTTGAAGGAATACCTACCACAAATAAATCATGGATATAAATGTCTCTCCTCAAATATTTTCTAATAGTCCATCTATTTGAGGTAGTGTATACTAGTTCTTCATAGTAAGCTATTTCCAATCGTGCATTTCCACATAAAATATAAGGTTACCATAAGAATTCATCATGAAGAGGGTCGGTTAACCCTATGGTGATGTTATGGATATGATAAAACCCTTATCCTCTAATTCTAAAAGTTGCTTCATAGATTATTTGATCCCTATAGGTTATATCCTATTATGAAAGAATGGACACTAGTGTCACACTCCATAGTAGAACTGTGGTGAAATCAACCTATATCTCATATGGTAACTGATAGAATTCATTGTGATATTCATCCCTGAAACGATCCAATACTAGAGGAAATTCTGCTAACAATATTCCATGCCCACTCCAAAAGAGACTTTACTTTTTTACTATCATTTAACATAGATCTGTATGATATATTCAATCTTTAATCATATAGAGATCCCATTGAACCTTATGGATATAGGTATTGTCCACTGGTGATGTGAAAATCACTCACTGACAATATAAATCTACTTAGGATTGATAACACAAAATAAAATCCATAGTTAGAATAACTTCATAGATTTTCATCTTACAGAAGAAGAAACTCTACAAGAAAACGATTCACACCTATTTCAGGGAGGGGAGTAGTACTTTTATTGGTGTATACCCTATTCTGATACTCATATAGGTGTGTCTGGAGTTATAACACCAATAGAGTATTCTATCCAAAATACTATATGTAACATGGTTGTAGCAGTTATAAAATTGTCTGATTCACAATTACCAAATAAGGAACTTACTAATGTGGAGGCTACCAAAATAGTAACTCTGAAAATAAATGTCCCTGGACATTACTCCTCTAGAACATAATATAAAAAATAGATATTTCATGAACTACACCCCATATATGCTTCCTGAATCATTGGAGCAGGACCACTGTGTTGACGATGGATCACTAAAGTCTGACTACCTCATCCATATTTAATTTCTTTCCCCAAACTGCCTATAGAATACCATATTTATACCTAACAAGGTGTCACTGATCCGAAACCTAATTGTGGTGATGGAAAAAACCATCTTCTCTTGGAACTGGATGAATGTATCGACGAAAATGCTATAGGTGACCCATCATACCACAAGATTAACAATCAATTGAGTTCTCCATATATTGAGGATTTTTAAGTCCACTCTTACAACATCAGTGACACATCACAAGGCTGTCAGTTCATGATGCATGATGGTACTACCAAAAGTATACCCTTGAAGAATTGATTCAGGCCTATATATAAACCAATTTCATTCCTAGAAGATGAGTTTCACTGCTTTACATTTCCTAATTCCATTATGTTCTGCTTACTGATGATGACCTGATTCACTATCCCTAAAATGGTGGTTAGCCAAAATATGTCCACATGTGAGCTAATGGCCTAGCAAGCCCATCTGCAAATAACTTCATAGTTGTTAGTTATCTCTTATAACAGTCATCATGAAACACTGTATTCCAGTGAGGCAACATGAATATTTCATCACTAAAATGTCTCCTTGCTCAAGAAGAATTGAAATCTCAAACACAATTAGTTCTCATGGTCTGGGGGAGGATGTAGTCAAATATGTCTATCAATAAATCCACCTAGAAAATACCATTATGTCGACCATCCTAAGTCCAAAAATACCACCAATTATTTATGGAGTAATGTTTCATGTAGTTCGGGTGATTGAACCATTACTCTAGAGGCATCTCAATATGCTCCGAGATATAAAACATATCCTCTAGACATGACTCAACAACCTATGGTCTGTCATCCCCCCAAAATGATGGATGATGTGACTACTTGAACATTTGGGTCAGTTATTCCATTTATGGGGTAGGTTGAGGTACACCCTAATCAAATTCCATAAACATAATGAAGATATCACATAATTGGGCATCATAACCATGTTAATGATCCACAAGAGGTTCCATAGGTGGAACTGAAAGAGGTATCATAGGTTGTTTCGAGCCCACCAACATAGGAGTAAGATCATCATCACTTTTTTGGATTATAACATGAGGGATTCATATTGTAACAAATATTACAATTACATGAACAATCCTCAAATTAGATTTATAATATTTAGGGAATGAATTATGGAAGGACATGTACATAGCATGACTTAAAAATGATACTAACCTTAGCCTTCTCTAGGAGCCAAGAATAGGTGATTAGAACAAGGAACATAAGAAAATAAAGGATTCATAAACTACATCCCACTAAAATGTCATGTTGTGGTGAAGGTATCATGTTTTATATATAAGGGGCTCAATTAAATTTAAGGATCAAATTAATTTTAATTTATTTATGTAATTTTATTTCCTTATTTGATTGGATTATATTAATCACTATATCCTATTTATATGGTCTCATATAGCTTTCAAATTGGATGGTGGTGACTATTTTATCCAAACCACTACACATTCTAGCCCATGCAACTAATAATCCATGGTTAAATGTGCCACAATTGGTTTCTTAAGGAATCCACTTTTACCAATGGTGAAAAAACTATTAGGATAAGTCAAATCCATTATGTTCCAATTGGGTTTCTCATCCATGAAAGGAAATATCCAAAAAACTCTATATAAAATAAAAAATTCTTTCATGGAAGAACCAATAAGGAACATCATCAGTCACGTATAATACTGGTAGTGCATATTGAAAGAGTAGTTATGGAATGGAATAATGCATGAAATTATAGTTCCTATAATGCATAATATTATACAGGAATTTAGTCTTCCTTCTTATCATTAGTATTATATTATAAATACCCTATAGATATATTGAAAATGAAAGCAATGTGTATCAAACTATGCCAAAATGAATGAAACTGTTTTGGTGAAAGAAAAATATTATTTACCCATCCAACATAATTTTGGATTACCCAATACATGATGTAGAAACTCTAAGGAAAATGATAATGAACAAATTATAATTTCCTAGTCTCTTATATAAAGACCAAAAATTAAAAAAAATTATGATAAACCCTCTAAAACCACGTTTTATCATCCCGATTTGGGTAGCATTCAATATTTCTCTAAGATGAATTGCCACAAATCCTCAAGGGAATGTTCCCATATACCATGAGCTGACGACTAGCAATAAGAGCCTGTGTTGATTCTATGGGGTGAATATTACATCATTAATCAGAGTGTACGGAAATAACATATATAAAAATCAACATGATATATGATATTGAAGAAGAAATGAAAACAATAGATTGCATCGACATAAATTATAATACATCATTAAAGATTAATAAACATTTAGTGGAAGATGAATAACCATAAGATATTTTCTAGTGATCATTTAATGATAATGAAATATTACCAAAATGTCTAACAAAGGTGAAGGTGATAAATGAATATTGAACATATGAAAAAAACATAAAAAATGGAAAAAAAATTCATTTCCAAGTATCTCAAGCATAGGATTGGTCCTATCTCCCAAAAACAACATCATATAAATTAAATCAAATCAATCATTTGATGATGGCTTCATCACTTTGACAATACCTACAACATAAATTCTACTTGTGTACCAATGTTGCTTGAGTAGGTTGTGAGATTAATGCTCTAAAAGCCATTACCCACAGTGTCTAGGCTAATCAATAACATGAATTATAAAGTATGTAGTGTGGTAGAATAATTAAACTCAATATAGAAATAAAAAATTAAATACACTATATTGTGTTCCTCTTGGAGACCCAAAAAATATACCCACTTAGACATAAGGAAATTAGTGTAAATTAGTGGAACCAATTAGGGTAATATGGGTGAGAAAATATATGAGAGGGAGGACTCCCCATGAATTAGACTAGTATTGGAGGACATGTCCCCATGTTTTCAATACCATAAGATTAATTCGCTTTTAAAACATTAATTTACACTATATTTTATTCAATTCTAATTATCGTTATAAAATATAGAGGACACCCTGAGACCGTCCATAGAAAACTGGATATAAATTCCATGAATTTCTCAAGGAGGAAATCATATAACCAATGACAAAAAGTATATTCATGTTGAACAAAGGATTACGTCCTATGTGTCAATACTATAATGGTGTAAAAATTCAAGTGCTAAAAAAACCTCTTAGTCCATAAATTGTATCACACCTAGGGGCCCAAGTTCCTCTCAAGGCATGGTAGAACCAATCATTCCATTGAGCATGTCCATGTTGTCTCCCCTATGGAACTGGAATCACTCGTATTGAAGTAAAAAAGATAATGGATGAAAATCCAATCTTATGAATAATTCAAATTTACACAAATGTGTTTATCAAGGATTAAAAATATAACTATGTATTGAGAGTTTGTCCAAGGGGATCTTAAACCTGGACCCCATGATTCACCCGTGATACTAAGGTGAAACAACTAAATAAGATATGCATATATATATATATATAACATTTCTAAAAAGGGGAAAATTTAATTTTATCAGGCATTTATAACATGAATGTTATATTTTCCAAGGTCTTTTTATTTTAAATGCATTGTATAGAATAAATTATAAGACCTTGGAATTTGGCCATCAAATTAGATTCAATAATTTCATTAGGCATTCTATAGGGGGCTTAGTACATGTCACATTCCCTATTTCAGTCCATCCCAAAAATTTTTGGGGTTATTTATAAACCAAAAATATCAAGGGATGTTTATCAACTAAGGGAAATGGGAATAAATATCAATTTAAAACACACACATTTGGATGAAATTTAACATGGTGATTAGCCCACGGGGTTGATTCACTGGTCACTCAGGTCACTAATGGTTAGGAATGGAATTCAATTAAATTTAATTGAAAAATTAAGGGTAAGGCCAATGTTTTTGGCTCACAAAAAAATGACATATTATATAGAACACAATGAATCAAATTGAAATATCCTAGACCACCTACCATACCTCATAGAGATCCCCTTGTCCAATTATAACCTTTTATTCAAGCTATGATGCATGAAATAGAAAAAACATTCAAATTCCATACCACTAGGGAATATGATCTTGAACCAAGATTACAAAAATGATGCACTGAAGAACATAGAATAAATGAAATATGATGGAATAAATCAACTCTATAATTCTATTGGATAAGTCATAGAGAGAAATGGATGGAAAATAGAGGATAAACCTTGATCCCTATCTTCTTGATAGAGGATGGATTCTATATGAGGGGGAGTGGGATCCACTATATAAATAATAACGGGAGTTGAGGAATTGTATTACATAATTTTATATGGGGAAATGTTATTTTCAACATAAAAACAACAATGAAATGTTTGATTACATGGTTTTACAATCTTTGTTCAAATGGTAAACATTTATCAACATTAAAGTGTTATACAACATGGTTAGTTGCACAATTTATCTAACAGTCCACCAACTAGAAAAAACAAATTATCCCAAAACATCCAGTAGCACCTCCCATATACCCTCCCAAGTTCACAAATATTCAATAACAAATTTGACCCCCATGTCTCTTCTGTTAGCAACGGTGTAGTTTAGGAAAACCATATTGGTTGTGCTGCACAATTTTTACTAACTATTTTCCCTAGTCCTTTTAACACATTTTTTAACTATAAGATCTTAATAAGCCCCAGACATAGCTGAGAGCTTGTTAACATTATTTTTTATTATTATAAGGTTTGTTTAGAAGCATTTTAATGGAAATGTAAATGGTCTATACATTTGAAAAAACATAGGATGTTACATGTGGTTTCATTTGTGAAAATAGGATTCCATTCCTTCCCTTTGGCTATTAATATTCTTAACATTAAAATTCATGAGAATAGTTTTTTTTCAATCTTTATCATGGATTAAAGAATTTTTTTTCTCATGGTATAATCCACCTTATTATCCTTCCCATGGTGATAATTATTTGAGAATTCATATTCGAAGATCTATATTAACCATATTCATTGTTGTATTTTCAAATATATTTATCATAATACATACTTTAATTTCTAATACTAAATATAAATATCACAATTATGACCATAAATATTGTTTTAAAAAAAATTAACACAATAAATACTATTACAAGATCGAAATCATGTTTTGGGTATTTTTTCTCAAGAGTTTTTAGTTAAAATATTTTTTATTAAATTACCATAAAATTCAACAGAAGACCTCATCCCAAACCATTCAATGAGGTATCACTCTTTATCATAGACCCTTATCCACTATAGGTTATTTTATGTATAGGTGCAGTGAACAATCACTTTTTACTCATGCTGATGTTTTTCAAACATTCCACTATCTAGAAGAACACCATTCCATTCTGTGTCGACTCTTTTGATGGATTATTAAATCATGATTAGTATCTCAGAAAACACTATATATGCCTAGGTATTATAGGAAGACAGAATATCTCAATCAAAGAGGATGGTTGACACCTTTTTCCAATTATTTATGTCTTTGATGTCTCTGTAGATATTCCCTCATTAATGATAACATGATCAAAGAATAACATTTTTTTGTATCAAAAAATTGATCTTATTGATCTTATAATATTATTTATCCATTCATAATGTTGTTAGAAAAGTTATCAAATAATCTACATGTTCTTATTTTATCATTATATATAGAATTAAATCATCAATAATGACTACAAAAAAATTCTCAACGTAATATCTAAAGACACTATTAATGAAATCCATAAAAATAGAATGTGTAATTGTAATTACGAAATGCATGACTACAAATTTATATTTTTTTTACGTTTTTCAAAATGATATATTTTGTGTATCTTCCATTATTACCATTAATTGATGATACCCAGATCTAATGTCATTATTCATGAAATATTATGCTCCTCTTAGTTGATCGATGAAATCGTATATATAGGTTAGATGATATTTGATGCTGATCATTATTTTGTAAATTTCTTGATTATTAATTTAGAGGTTAATTGATCTATCCATAATATTAATGAAATAATTTGTGTAACCCAAGGAGAATAAAATCATTGTTCAATTTAATTTATCTGTATTATATTAAATATTCTTCTTAAATTATTCAAAATCAATATAGTTTATCCATAAAGGACTCTTTGAGATAGGTATGGACCCCGATATAAGCTCAACTGAAAATTGATCCTCACGTTGTAGGGAATGCACATAAATTTCAACTAAAATTAGATCAGTATACTCCCAAACCACAAGAATATTATAAATTTTAACATCAACAATCATAATTTGAGCAAAGAGTCAATTTTTATTGGGTACCATAACTGTAACACCCCTAAATTTCATTGTACATTATCTAATTAAAGTAATTCAGTAGCTTGTGCTACACACAACACCGAGTTCGAGCGCACCACAACATACCAAAATAGCTATTCAGATAGAATTTATGAAAAATATTAAATTCATTTTGAATATTGTATACTCTATATAATTTTAACACCCATATTATGTGTTTCTTAAACATAATATAAGAGCAGATTCAATTTTTCAGATAAAGGAAGAATTTTCCTATAATGAAATTTCACCGCCTATTATTGGAGAAACCTTATTAAAAAAATTATTTAACACTTTTATATATTCAATATGACAAAATAAACATATTCATTAGAATCGGGACATAAAAATTTTGTTTCGATAAATTCTCGAGGTTTTTCAGATAACAATCGTAAATGGGTGAATAGTGAAAAATAATAAATTTTAATTGAACACAAATTTTTTAATCAAAATAATTTACAGAGTTCAGTTATAAGTTTTAATTGTTTTGATGTATAAATATATTAAATTTTTATCAATTAATACATGTTAGTTCATTATTAATAATTTCACATTTAAATTTTATATAAACACATGTAAATCTTTTAATATTTTTTACTTTTAAAAAACCCACTTTTTTGTATTCACAATGAGAATTAATTTTAAATTAATAAATAAAATATCCATTTTTTTCAGGTTAAATTGACATAAAATTTTAATTCATAATATAAAAATTAGTTTAGGGTGAATTTTTGGTATTTTTCGGAAAACATTCAATTTTGGATGAATAGTGAAAAACACTGCGTTGTTATTTAAAACTGAATATATATTTAAATAATAATTTATATTATTTAAATTTATTTTAAATTAGAATATATAAATAATATGTTCAATTTAAATCATTAGCATCATTTTATTAAAAAATCAGATGTATAAAATTTTATATAATTTTTATGCGTTTTTTTACTCACCTTCTTGGAGCATTTGAAAATTTGCATAAAACATAATTTTACCACTTCTATGATTTGAATTTCAAAAATCAAAGAGAGACAGTTGAAATTATTAAGTTAAATTTGGTACAATAATATTGCAATTCTATTTTGTGAATAGTATATTTTGGCTTTTATTTATCCCGGTTAAATATAAATAGTGTGATTAAGGGTAAAAATGATATTACAGTTATCCTAACATATGTCCTAATTCTACTAGATAATTGTAATATGACCAAAAACATCCTTATAAATAAAATATGATCCTTTAGATCCACTTGGATTATATAAGGACATTTGTAATTATTTTATTTAAAGAAGAGTTTAAAGTGTTAAATTCAATGTTTAAAAACTAAACTCTTTTTAATATAGGGTTAAACACAATATAAATTCGACTATAAATATTTATTATAAAGATAAAAATATTTCTTAAAGAAAAATATTTTATTTATAAATTTTAGACATTATATTATTTAATTTATAAATGACACATTGATGATGTAGTAATTACCTTATTAATGAAATATTAAAATAATTTTTATTATAAATATAAAAATAAAATTAAATGGATAATTTTGATGAATTCCACTTATTTTCATAGATAACATGAAATTTTAGGGTTTATTAGATGAATATTGTTCAATGTGATATGGTTTTTCTGTGTTTCACAAAAAAAACAAATATTGTCAAAATAGACATAAATTGATTTTTAAAACTAATACTATATCATAGGTTGATATAATATTCCTAAAAAAATAAGGATCCATAAAAGCTCACAAATTAAATTATATATGTCATCATTTAACCACTTAGTGTTCTATTTGAATTTTAGAGTATGTTTATTAATAATATAGTGTATGAATACAATAATACATTATAAAAGTTAAACTGTTAAACTAAGAGTTAAATCTAAAAGACAAGGTTAAAATAGTAACCTAAACTGGTATAAAACCTATTGGTCGAGAATGTATTGAAACATAACTGCCTAAGTCTCAAAAAATAATTTGGGGGCATTATATACCGAATATGATTGTATAATAAATTTATATTTTAGTCTTTTTCTAATGTGACCCTCACCCCTCTTATAATAGGGACCTCCCCATCTGTCTAAATAACACCTCCAAAGCCATTTGGCTCTGCCAAACCATGCCCAAATTTCTTCCCAACATTCCTCACTTCAACCAATAAGCCTAAAATTGTCCATAATTCCATCCTAGAGAGCCTTGTTGATCAACTGAAAAGGAAACACCCAAGAAAGAGGTAATAATTTCACCACCCTCTTTCAAGTTCTTATATTCTTACACATCGCATTTATTTGTTGTTTCAATACCAAAATAATACCTCAAGTACCCCCAACATAATATGATGTTATTATAAATATGTTACAAAAATATTATTTACTCCATCCATCCTAAAATGAAAAAGTCATCATATGTGCGTACGTATAGATTACCGTCTCCACGTCATAGTGTAGTTTTTTATTCAAACACTTCATTATTTTGATGGGTATGATAATGAGAATAAATGGTATAAATAATTAATATAACTTGTTAATTATTCTGTATATATGATATACCATCCAATTACATATGATTTCACCATCAATATAATGATTTTTTCGCTCGTGCATAAGTATAGATTACCATCGCCATTAATGTGATGAAATTCATTCCCCATCGTAATCGTTCAAGAATAATTTTAATTTTATGATTAAAAATAATGTTTCATAAAATAATATCATTCTTTAAATGAATCAACTACAACCAATCCATAACTATCATGGCTTACATAGTAATACATATAAAGTAAATGTATCAGTTAAAAACCGAAACTATGATACTACTTAACCAATATTAACAATGCAATATTAGAAGATCATATGTGATATCATAATTAAGTATGTGGTTCTTGTATAGTTTAATAATAATGATTTAACAATTATACCAGTGGTTAACTTACCCTTGACCAAGGAAATGTACAAGGAATGGGTTAATTCCTCAATATCATTATTATCCGAGATTATTTATGAGTAAGTGTTTACTGGGAAATATTTATCATCAATGTCCATATTTCGTAAAAAGGTTTTCAAAAGGAATTTTTTTAAGGTTTTATGGAATGTTCTATTTAACTATTTCATCAATTTAATTTTTTTAAATATATTTTTTCTATATCTTTTTAATTAATTTCTTTGTTTTCAAAATTATTTTTTCGATTTATTTATATGGACATCATTATTTTAAAATGTTAATTACATTAAAAGGTTCAAAGTGGTATGAGACACTTTGATTAAAAAATTTAATTAAATGACTTCCATTAAAAATTATGTGACATTGAAATTATTTATAAAAAATATATATTTCTATCAAATAATTTTGATTTCAACTATGTCAACATCCATTCTTGTATTTTCCACTTATTTGATATTGATTTATTATGATACAATATTCCATATTGTATTGAAGGTATCGTGATATGTTTCAATATGGATGTGATATTTTTATACCACTCAGGGTTTATGGTTAATGTATTGAAATTTCATATGCTATTTTTAATACAAATGATTATGTTATGATTCAACATTTTCATATGAAGAGTGCATTGGACTTAGTATGTGACGGGTTGAGAATACTACAACTCCTCAGTGAATCAGTAGGACAAAGGAGGCAACCAGGTTTCTTAGCCCAAGGCCTTGATAAAATCATATTTTTAGTCTTGGAATAAGCCCTTGACTATGTGGTTATGAATTCTAGCATTATGCATTCCATCATTTTGAAATTGGCTATTGATATTACTTATGATTATTATCCTAGTATAATATCAATCTGAATATGTTATTGGCATTATTTGATTTAGCTTTTCCATTTTATGATGAATGTTATGTTTAAAAGGCATGTGTTTTTGTCTTATACATTTCCATAAATGATTGAGCTTATTTATGAATGTTTCTGCTATATTGTTATCCTTACTTATTATTTGATCTCACCCGTTGATTATATTGAGTTTTCCTAGGATTTGAATAAGTGTATTATGATTGATAAGCAGTGTTAATCTCTGGGATTAATGGAATTCTCAAAGGACCACTTATGTTGTGATTTATTTTCTAATGTGTAATGTTATGTTCATGTAAGTAATCTATTTTACAAGACTGCTAAAATGATCAGGATTTCGGGACCTGATTCCTTGTAAGAAATCCAAAGTATTAAAATAATTCACTGACTTTGGGTTTCTGGGGTTTGGGTGTTACAGTTGGTATCCTAGGAAGTTTAGTACATACCTTTGAAACAACATATAGAAAAAACTCTGATTAGGGAACATTACCATAAGATATACTTTGAGGATTAGTATAGAAGAACATCCAAGAATTTTTTTGATGTATAGATTTTGTGTATTTTCCAAGGAATACATCCCTGTCTACATTCGAGAAACTAGAGGCGTCTCCTGCATAGATGTACCTAGGAGTGAAAAACCCAACAACGAGTTTTGAGTTTGTCTAAGGGTATCCTTGTACATGATAATGGAATTCGCTGCACTCTTTTTTACGACTCTCTTAGGTTATATACTTAGGATAATTCACATTTTCATTATAATCCATTATGATGAATTTAGGAAAAATTATTCCTCAGTAAAGATGCTTTGTGATTATATATTATATTAATAATCATTTCAATTTATGTTAGTTATTTTAAAAGATTGGAATTATGCATTGAGATTCCTAAACTAACCTAGTATATCCTATTTTTTAGAAATGAATCCTAGTGGAAGGAATGTGAATTCCAGCAATACGCATGATCGAAAGATTAAGAAGGATCATATCAATCACTATATTAAACCAAAATATAAGAGGGAAATACTCTCCCACATATTCTCATCATATGAAGAAATATTATCATGTGTTTATAAGATATGTAAATAATTATTTGAGTAATATGGAGTTGAAGGGAAGAAATTTAAGAAAAGGATGGGATAATGAAATATGGATAAAGGGAATAGGGGAAAGAATGATTTTTCCATATGTGCTAACTATGGAATGAATCACCTTGGAAATTTCTTGAATGGAATTGGAGTTTGTTATATGTTTGGAGAAAAAGGACATCATGTACGTGATTTCAAGTGTATGAAAAAGGTTTTAAATGTACTACACTTCATCTACAAGGATTTGGGACACTATGCGAATCAATTTCCAAATCATCAGTGTATACCCCAAATGCTGCTATTGGATAATAATAATGTTATGATACTAATGAAGATGAAGAGTAACGATTAGTGTTTTTATGTTTTTATTAAAGTGTAGTGTCATTTGAATATTTTATTAATGATGTGCATGTTATAATAATTATAGAGTTTATAATGATTGTGCAACATTACTATTTCATTAAGGAATTCTGATTTTGTGGAACCAAGAAAAGTGACTCAATAGTAGGATAAATATTTTGTAAAATATAAGGTTGATTGAAAGATAAATCAAAATATTGTTTTTATACCGTGGTAGTGATTTTGGAATAATATAATATTGATTTGAATAAATTATATATCATATTCTTGATTACCTTAAAACTTATTAATGATTTGTATATTCCATCATTGTTTTAGTTTACAACATTTTTTGATAGAAGTAGTATATCTAGTATTCTATAAGGAATAAGGAAGTATGAATGTAATAAATATGGTTTTATTGTAATTCTGGGTGTTACATTGTTTAAAAAAATACACTATGAAGGTATTCACAAGTTATTATGTGGAAAGAAGGATCTTTATTGTGTTTACATTCTGTCAAAATTTTGGACTATGAGTTTGGATATAAGAAGTTTTTATAAGTCTAAATGTTGGAATCTTTTATGTTTGACATTTGATTTTATTGTTAAGGTTAAATAATTTCTCGAGATTATTTTGGGATGATAAAAAAAAAAAGACAACCTGAAGGTCGGGCGACAACCCGTCATGTCCGGCAAGGCTGCGTGACTTGAACCCAAAACCGAAGACCGACAAGGGTGCATCATCTACCACTGGACTATGTGAGGTCCTAAATTGTATAATAATGTTTTTTTAAATAGTCTTTCAATTAATTTATAAATTCATTTTTTTGGAACCCAATATGATTAGGATAAATAGAATATTTTTGAATTCTATTATCTTTTGGAGTGAATGATTAGTTTGTGGAATGAATTAGTTGAAGGATGAAAATATATTTGTCAACTATATATATATTAATATTATTCAATGAATAAATTAATTATTAATCTTTATGGAAAGGGTATTAAAACCGAAAATGTGATATACTAATACCATATTTTTTGTTGCACTGATGATATTTTATATCATCTTAGATTGATGGCTTTGAGGCCCTAAATATTTCACTTATTTGTGAATGATGACCTCAATCAATCCGTATAAATATTTATGTTTTTCCTCTAATTATGTTTCTCTAATTTCCACCAATGTTCTCCTAATCGAGATTAGAATTTGGTGGTGACATTTTCATTTCCCTTTCACTCTCACTAAGAGTAAATTTTATTAACCAAATTTTTTATTTGGGTTTTCCACAATGGAATTTTTCTATTTTTAACCATTTATTTTTGAAGAACATTTCAAAATTGTGAGGACACAATTTATTGATGGAGTGGATAATGTAATACCCCAATATTTCATAGTATGTTATCTAATTAAACTAATTCAATAGCAAGTGCTACATGGAACACTGAGTTCACGCACACCATAACTTACCAAACTACCAATTCAAAAATATTTTATGAATAGAATTAACAAAATTTTTAAGCTTATATAATCTATATAATTCTAACAACCATGTTATGTGTTTCTTAGATAGAATATAAGAACAAATTCATTTTCAGATAAAAAGTGTATTTTACAAAAATACAATTTTACCGCCTATAAATGGAGAACCCTTTATAAATTAAATATTTGACACCTTTATATATTAAATTTGAAAAAATAAACTTCATAATTGGAATTTGGAAATAATAAATTAGTTTCAATAATTTTTTTTGTTTTTCTGATAACTTTCATATTTGGGTGAATAGTGAAAAATACTAAATTTTAATTGAAAACAACTTTTTTAATCAAAATAATTTGTAATGTTCAATGATAAATTTGAATGGTTTGGAAGTATAATTAAATTATATTTTTATCATTAAATACATGGTAGGTCATTATAAGTAATTTCACATTTAAATTTGACATAAACACATTTAAATCTTTTGATTGTTTTTACTTTTCAAAAACCCGCTTTTTGGGTTTTATAGAGGGAATTAATATTAAATTAATAAATTCCACTTCTATTTTTTGAATTTTGTATAATATACATAATTTTCTAATTCATAATATCCAAATTATATTCGAGTTAATTTTTGATATTTTTCTAAAAACTCTCAATTTTTTATGAATAGTGAAAAACACTGTGTTATTAATTTAAACTGAATTTTTATTTAAATAATTATTTATTTTATTTAATTTTTTAAAAATTAAAAATAAAACTATAATAAGCGTAATGTAATTAATTGGAGTCATTTCATAATAAAAATAGATGTATAATATTTTTTTAAACTTTTTTACGTTTTTAACCCACCTTATATGAGTATTTGCAAATTTGAAAAAAACATAATTTTACTACTTCTGTGAGTTGAATTTCAAAAATCTGAGAGAGATGGAATATATTAGTAAGTAAAATTTTGATCAATTGGTTGAAAATTATTTTTTGTGAATAGAAACTTTTGACTTTTCGTTACCACGATTAAAAGTAAATAGCGTAATTATGGGTAATAATGATATTATAATTAAACTAACACATGTCTTAATTCTATTGGATAAATGTAATTCAACAAAAATCAACCTTATGAATCTAATATGATCATTTTGGTCCACTTGGATTAGATTATAACATTTATTATTATTTTATTTAAAAAGAGTTTAAAGTGTGAAACCCAATGCTTAATAACTAAACCATTTTTTATAGGGATAGACACAATATAAATTGTACTATAAATATTCAATTGAAATATAAAATTATTTATTACATAATGGTATTTTATTTATAATTTTTCAACCTTAAATAATATAATTTATTAGTGACACACTGATGAAGCAGTAATTACCTAATTAAGGAAATATTAAACTAATTGATATTATAAATATCTATATGAATGTAAATGGAGACTTTTGATGAATTGAAATATTTTTCTAGGTTAATATGTCATGATAGGGTTTATTAGATAATTTTTTTTCTAAGGGATAAGGTTTTTATGACTTTTACTAAAACAACATTCCCAATAATGTCAAAATTGTCATACATTATTATTTTAAATGAATACCATATTATTTGTTTATATAATATTCCTAAAAATATATGTATTGGATTAAGGAATTAAATTATATTATATATGTCATTAATTAACCGCTTCAGGATCTCTTGGAATTTTAGAGTATGTTTGTTAACCATATAGTGTAAGAATACAAGAAGACACATTTAAAGACAAAATATTTAACTAAGAGTTAAATCTAAATGATAAGGATAAAATGGTAAAATAATATGGTCTAAAACCTATTATATGAGATGATTTAGACCCATAACCACCTAAGTCTAGAAATAAAATAATTTGGAACCATTATAAACTGAATAATATTGTATAATAAATTAATATTTTAATCATTCCCAAAAGTGAACCTATATTCTTTTATAAAAGGGAACTTCCCCTTCTCTAAAAATCAAAACACCAAATCCATTTGGATCAGCCATAAACTACCCAAATATCTTCTTAGATAATCTCAATTCAACTTATAAGCGACACATTTATCAATAATCCAACCTATGGAGACCTTTGCAACAACTCCAAAGGAAACACCCAAAAAAGAGGTAATAATTTCCCCACCCACTATCAAGTTTTTTCTTCTTCTACTTCCTCTTTCATTGTATATTACAATCCAATATAATAAATCCAGTACCTCCTATATAATGTGATGATATTATAATTAGTGTACAACCATATTCGTTATTCTATCCATCCTATAAATGACAATGTCACCATACGTGCGTATGTATGGCTTACCATGTCCACCTTGTGGTGTAGTTTGTTATTTAAACACTTCATTATTGGGATGTGTATAATAATGAGTATTACATACGTAAATAATAAATATACCATGTTAAATATTTTGTGAATATGATATACCATCCAATTACATATGATTTCACCATCAATATGATGATATAGTTGCTAATGCGTATGTACAGAATACCGTCTCCTTGAACCCGATGAGATTTATTCCCCAACATAATAATAGAAATATAATTTTCATTTTATGATTAAAAATAATGTTTATGAAATTAATATAATTCACTATATGAATCAAATACAACCTGTCTATAACAATCATGGCTTAAGAAACCAAGCATATAAAGGATAACAAATCAGTTAACACCCAACACGATGATAATACAAATATATTATTAACAAATCATTTTTATAATATCATATATGATATCATATTTATATATGTGGTTCTTGTATAACTTAATAACAATTATTTAACTATTATAAAAGAGGTTAATGTACCATCAACCGTTGAAAAGTACATTTTAAGGGTTAATTCCTAAATCTCATTTTTATTTGAGATTGTTTGTGAGTAAATATTTTCCAGGATAAATTTATCAACGTTGACCATATTTCATAAAAATATTTTCAAAAGGAATATTTTAATGTTTTATGGAAGGTTCTATTAATCTATATCACCATTTTAAATTTATTAAATATTTATTTTTCTATATCTTTTTAATTAATTTCCAGGTTTGCAAAATGATTTTAATGATTTATTAAAATTGACATCATTGTTTAAAAATATTAATTTCATTCAATGTATCAAAGTGGTATGCTACACCTTGATTCAAAAATTACATTAAATGATTTCCATTCTAATTAATGTGACTTACAAATTATTTCAAAAAAATATCAAGAGATATTTATCTCTAATAGTTTTGATATCATCTATGTCAACATCCTTTGATGGATTTTACGCTTGTTTGAAGTTGATTTATTATGATACAAACTTATATATTGTGTTGAAGGACTTGTGATATGATTGACTATGGATGTGATATTTTTATACAATTCATGTTTTATGGTTAATGTATTGAGATTTGGTATTATAGTTTTAATATGAATGATTATGTTATGTTTCAACTTTTTCATATGAGGAAAACATTGGACTTAGTAAGTGAAGGGTGGAGCCCGCTATAGCTCCTCGATGCACAGGTAGGTCTCACAAGACAAACTATTTTCTTGTCATAAGGCCTTGACAAAATGATATTTGTAGTCATGGAACAAGGCCATTACTATTTGGTTATGAAGTCTGGCATTATGCATTCCATCATTACAAAATTGTCTATTGATATTACATGTGATTATTCGATTATTTAAATATCCTTTTGAATTTGTAAATGGAGTTATTTGATTTATCTTTTCCATATTATGAAGATTTTTATGATTAAAAGTATTTTTTAGTATTTTACATTGCCTTATTTTTCTTTTCTTATTTCTGAAAGTTTCTACTATATTTTTATCCTTACTGGTCATTTGAGCTCACCCCTTTCTTATGTTTTATTTTCCCAGGATTCCATGAAGTGTATAATGATTGATAAGTATGGTTATGTTAAGGTATTAATGGAATTCTCAAAGGATCGTTTATATAGTGTTTTATTTTCTAATATGTAATTTAATGTTCATATATGTAATCTATTTTCAAATACTACTAAACTAGTTGGTCTTTCAGGACTTTATTCCTTGTAATCATGCAGATGTATTAAAATAATGCATTGAATTTGGGCTATTGGGGTTGGAGAATTACAATAAAAAATATTATAACATTTTTTTTCGTGGTGAGTTTATCCATATATTGATACTAGATAATAGAATGACATAGGTTATAGAATTTGATCTCCTCCCCCTCCAAATTTTTGTGGGACCAATTTATTGTTATCAAATCAATAAAAAATATTATATCATATTTAACAATTAGGAGAATAATTATAGTTAGAGGAGGTATATTTAGAGGAATTTTGATCAGTGAGGATTTATTCATATTCTATGAAATCAATTTGTAATAAAATTTTTTCATACATTAAACAATATCCAAATATTGATGTGATTAGTCCATATCTATATAAAACATGTCTGATATAAAATTTTATTATGGAATATTTTAAAATAAGCCATTCACAGATCTAGAATGGATAATAATTATATGATGCACTACTTAATTTTCATGATCCACCTCATCAGTAGTGATTTTGTGTAATCTCCCTTATCACTTATGGTTGGGAGGATTTTGGAGAATATATTCATTATTATATCTTGGGATAATGAATTTATTCACATTATTCCAAAACTAATTTTATTTTAGAAATTAATGTGTGGGTCGAGGATTAGTGGATAAATTTTATCATTAGTTGGATTTATTTTCATCCTTTAAGAATTCAAGAGTTTGATTGAAATCCTTACGACGTTGAAAATATTTTCTTGAAACTCTATGAAAATTTACAGTGTTTTTAATTCCAAATTATATATATTTATTATTGAATATTCCATTTCTCATTATCTTTATATCTAGAGTTCTCATGAGTTTCCATCCTTTTATTATTTAGTGTACTCAGGATTTGAACTATGGTTATATGTTTATTAATATTTCATGATAATCTATTTTTAATTATCATCATATTTTAATAGTCTATTTTCTATTTAAATGGGTTTATCATTGAGATAGTCAGTGAAATTAACTTCAATACCATTATTATCTTTTACGTTATAGTTTGATCAATCATTAAATCATGATGGGGTTTACATGGGTGATGTACATTTAATAACATCATAAATTATCATAATATATATAATAAAATTTATTCAACCTTCAAACCTTTTACACTTTTTCTCCACCACTATATCCTCTTATACTTTTATTGTCATTAGGTTGGTCTATGTTATACATCTTACCTTAATCCCTCAATGTAAATATGAAATCAATCATTGATATATGTTTTTAATGATAATATAATCAACCAAATAATATTACATTTGAGTATCTTGATTGGTATTAAGTATTTTTCCCACTCATCATGCATCATACTGTTTATCAATTTAGGGATCATATAATCCTATTATTGTGATTACCCTTAGGTTTATCTATTGCACATCCATATCTACCTTCTAGTATCCAGACAGGGGTGTTTAAATAAGATATTTACTAACATAATAATTTTCCCATATTTCATGATATCACCATATACATAGACTCATATTAATTGATTTAACTAAGGTTTAATAACCATAACACCAAAAGTTATATATAATATTATCTAAAAATAATTAAACCATTCCTCTAATATAGAATGGGTAAAATCGGTATAAAAATTTCTTTCTTTTAGATAATTTACATTATTAAATAGATTCATTACATTAAATTATCAACATCCATGGAATTGATATGTTTAGTTTATCTAGAAAATTTCTTCATTAGTGAATAAATTTTAAAATTATTTTGAACATTTCTATATTATAGGGTCATACTAGTTATTCTCATATTTTTTTATAAGTTAAACTCAACCTTGTGACCTAGGAAATGAAAATGTATAAAATGGGTGAATTCAAATGCTATGTAATTGATAGTAAACATATAAAAACATATAGAGGTTGAGATCAAAATCATATTCCAAAACGTAAGATGGAGTTAAATCTGTAACTAAAAGAACATGGAATCCTAAACAATATCTATATTCTATAATAGGAGAACAAGTAATCTCATATGATCGAACGTTTATTAGGGGTAAAAAACATGGAAAATATAAGGAATCAATCATGATCCCAGGGTATAACATAGTCAGATATCTAATTAGTGTTGAACTAATGTAATAATATAAACTCAACATTGTGGATGATGTATCACCACCTTTTTCAAATACTTGGTTAGAAATCACAACATGTTTCCATTTTTGGTTGTAACATAACTATTCCTTTTGCTAATATATAAATAGATGAAATTCATTAACTATTGAATTGGAGGGATATATATATATAGAGCACTCACTCCAAAAATATTAATTATACATGTCTTCTACAAGAAAAAATCTAATCACCACATAATTAAATCCCATAAATAATAATGTTATTCACATTACATTATAAAGGTAATCACCTAAGTAAACTTATAAAATAAGTTAATAGAAAATATATTAAATTACCCAAAAGAGGAAAATAATTAAATTATTAAGAGGTGTTTTCATAATGCATAAATTCATAGAAAATATATACATTTAGGTGAGGTGGAAAATGGGATTGAAAGAAAAACCATTTTATTGTGAAATAAAAATAATTTTTTATATTTTTAAATTAAATTGTTGAAATCCATATTGAAAAATGTGATAAAAATTTAAGTTTTAATTTAAGAAAAAAAGTATTATTATCACATAAATTGATATATTTATAAATTCAATACAATAAGGGGTTGCATTGGTGAAAATTTTAAATAAACACTTGAAATAAAGAATAAATTAAGTGATATAGGTTTGTTGTTGATAATGTTATAAATAATGGTGATAAAATAATATAGTAGTAATAATTTAATAAAAAGATACATTTCCCTATGAATTATTAAAAAAGTGTCCTTTAAAATGAAAAAAAACTAATAAATAGAATAATGAGGGTCTAAGTTCAAAATAAACCATATAACATAAATAATGATATTTCAGTTACCAATTTCATTTATATTTACAATTAACTTTCATATAAGTGATTTAAAATTATGTATAATAATGATAAACAACCTAATAACATATTTCAATACAAGTCACGTTCTTATTTTTAATTAATTTTCATTTATAATTATTCAAAAAATTTATATATGTTCCATATTTTCCCACATCTCGTGTTTTATAATATAAATTTCCTTTTTTTATTGATTTAGTCTTTATCTTAGAAGACAAAATAGATTATATGAATATTTATGTGACTATTTACCAGTGATGGTAGGTTTTTTAGTAAATGAATTAAATATAGATATAACTCTAAAAAAATACCATTTTTATATATTTATTTCATATTAAACAAATAATAATTATTCAAAAAAATAAATGATATATTTACATAACATTGTTCTGGTGGGTGGTCAAACTAACCGAAGAATAATCATACAATGGTTTACAGATTATTGTGAGGTGATAAATTTGAAATATAATTATTCATGTAGAATAATATTATCATTTAGTGTATATTATTATGATAAATTAATATTTTAAATAATTAATATATAAAGTGATGTATAACAAATAATTAAAGAGTATGAATAAATTGTTTTTCTCTATGTTCAATTGATTAAGATGGGTAATTTTATAAAAACATTGTATCACCCATAACATTTAATGTACCATAGATTTTTATTTATAGAAAATTATTTAAATCATAAAATCATATTAACATTTAAAAAAATTCTTAGATCAAATTGTGAAAGGTGGTATTCAAAAATGGAATGAATCATATCATAGAGGTGGTAGTGACCACTTATAAATTGATGAAAAATTCATTTATCATGGAATGAGAAAATGTAGAAAAATGGTTTAGTATTATCGAACATAAAATAATTTATAAAGGCCATTATTATATGTAAAACTCTATTTATATACCATACAGATATGGTGGTGAATGAAAATGAACATGACTATCTTTGGAGGTGGTATTCCAGACATATGCATGTTTTACGTTTTATTTTTTCATAATATAAAATAAAAAAGGATGTAAATGATTATCCCATCATAGAAATAACATTTCATCATACATGGGATATTTATTTTTTCATTTGGAAATTATTTAATGAAATATTAAGAAGAATCTTTTCCAAAAAATAAAAAAAAACTAGATAGAATGGTTATGAAAATATACCATACATATTAGAATATGTCCATTATGAAGGGGTTTATGCCTATTAGGGATGGAATTTTGAGATGAACCATAACTCTTTTTAGATGATTATATTTTTTAGGAGGGGGGTTTTAATTTTATTTTGGGTTGGAAATACGGTTTTTTGGGAGGAAAATGTAGGAGGTGAAATACACCTTTTTATGTGAAAATGGATGATATTTGTTTTAAATACCCAAAATATTTAAATAATGGGTAATAAATTTGAAGGAAAGTTTCTCAAAAAATGATAAATAATATATTGGGGAATATATATGGGAAATAAATATGGAATCATTTTTTTACGCACATGTTTTAAATTTTTTATATCCCTTAACCCCAAAAATTTTAACTTTTATATTTTTTTTCTTTTCTTGTGGGAACTAGTTTTTACGTAAGGTTACATAATCATTATGAATAAAATTTATGTTCAAAGTATTATATAATTTTTACATAATAATAATAAATTTTAAATCCATTTATATTATTTTATTTCCAAAATATTTGGGAATTAAATATCTTATAATTAATGTATAATAAATTATTTTTTTGAGGAAAATATAAATTTTGTTATAAAATACCATGTTTTTGTTGACAAACATTAATAAATATTTTAAAATTTATAATTTTAATGTTAAAATAAATATTTATTCTTGTAAATGGGTTCCTAAAATTTTACGTTATACGAATATAATAATCATGAAATAAAATTATCATTATTAGTAAAAATGACATATTAATATATTCCCCTAAAAATCAAATTTTTATTAGAAATACCAAAAATTCATCTTAGGATAATCTTGTTATTCCAAATAAAAAATTATTTCAATTTTTTCACATTACCATTCTAATTTTTTTAATTTTTTACTTAAATAAAATAAAAAAATTTAGAGAAAATATGTGTTTATAAAAAAAATAAATTTCTGTATATTTTCCATTCATCATTCAAAAAACCAAAAAAATATTAAATTGTCTAGTGTTAATATAATATTAATACAAAAATAAATCAAAAATATGAAAATATATATTTATTCAATAAAATAGTTTTATTTTTTTTAGCTGTACATGTTGAGTTGGTATTTATGGTGATCTTTATATTTTATTGATCACATTTTTACATGTATTTATATATGAATTTCATAATTACATTAGAAATGTTTACACCTAAAAATTCAATGACTACCTTTCAATCATAATTATTTGTTTAGTCTTGGTTTTGGACCAAGAAATCACAAATATTTTTTATTTAAGGTGTAATATTTTACGTAAACTTAGGTCATTTAAGGTCATTCCATAAGCACATATCCCTCTACCAATAAAAAAAATCCATATACATTTAATACTTCTATAAATACTTCAACATATTAAAATTCTATATCCCTTGTAACAACCAATCCATGGTACCAAATTCCTTGACTAATAATTACTAATTTGAACAACTGACCATAGTATTATCCCAATTCAAAACGTTTTGTTTTATTATTTTTTGATTTTTAACCAAAATAAGAGATGGTGGGACCATAACCATATAATTACATGAAGTCACTATATCCAAAAAAACACATCCCTAGTCAAAAAATAAGGGAACCAAATGGTCATAAATGTCACGACCCGTCCTCGGGGCCCATGCTGTGACTACCCCAAGCTCGCCTTCCATAGGCTAGGGGCTGGCGACTAGCACCATGACGTAAATTCCCGATAAAAAGGGAAGACATTGCCTTTGTAAAGTAAACAAACAACACCGAGCAAGCAAGTAGTAGAAGTATACAGTAAGTAAAAACAGAGTACAACAGTAAGTGCGGAATGTAAGTGAGCCAGTATACAAACACCAACTGAAAGTATAGTACAACTGGAAAGGGAAAATAGAAACTGTAAAGTAAAGCCGCAACGCCGAGCTATCCACTGGAAATCCCACCTGAAGTGTGAGTTCAAATAGCCTCCTCTGCTCCTGGGGTCCAGCCGATCACTCCGAATACGTCTCGTCCAGTGGTCCACCTCCAGGCACCGTCCTGTTCCGCAAGCCTCAACCACGATCAGTGTTGTCCGGCGTCTACAACCAACACAACGTTGTGCGGGCAAAACCCATGCAGGGGTGAGTATAAGCTACTCAGTAGGGACCCCGAGACCCCCGATGGTCTCCCAATATCCACAAAGGATAATCCACAAAGGAAAGATACAATCAAGAAGTAACATCCGACTCTACTTAGGTATATGCCCATACATATACCTAAGTCACCATTTCCATTATGCTCCAACCTCCGAGCTCAAGCACAAACTAGTCCACACAGGGAAACAATTCGTAATCCACACAGGTTAGAAATAAAGATTCAGCTCACACAGGTATACTTTTTCGTATGACGATAGAGATGATCATATATATCCACTGATTCAACTAAGCCGTCGGACCCACAAAGGATCGATAGGTACTAACCCCACCCCAATGATCCACAAAGGATCTGACCCACAAAGGATCGATAGATAACTAACCCCCGCAATGACCCACACAGGATCGGTCCCACATAGGATCTGTAGGCGCTGGATCACATAGAACCGCTTAGCGCTGAACCACACATGATCAGACCCACACAGGATTGGTAGAACTGATCCACATAGGATCGCTGAGTGCTGTAGTTGTCACCGTCGAATCCACTGAGGATTTCTGTACAGTCGTCGTCGTCACAGTAGCAAACGCAACCAGCTCTAGGGTTCCCGCAAACAGCAAGCTCGTTCGGGAGGGTCCGCTCCATGAGCCAAGAGACTGATACATCAACTGACACAAAGTCCAGAGTTTATGTATCCAAAAGTTTTGTATCGTCAATAGGAACTCAATGTCGCAAACGGCGCGTCAATCGAACGTCCGGTCTGAGAGTTATTGGCTTTTTCGTCCCAGGGGCCCGGTTAGTTTTTAAGGTAAAACCAACCCGACCGTACTCCACCTGCGTCCAAACCTCGGGCAGAGTAATCCAAAAGATCTGTCTCACTTAGAGAAATCCAACAAAGTCGACGACACGTCAATCGGACGTCCGGAACTTAATATATGAGTGTTTCTGCTCCGAGGGCCCGGTTGGTTTCGTGTACGAACCAACCCGGCTGAACCCAAAGTATTCCAAATCCTAGAGTGTGATATACCGAAAGGACCGTCACGTTCCAAGGATCTCTACGCAACTGATTGTTCATCGATCGGAGTTCTGTAGCCCATGTTACGGGCCAATGACCGAAGACGATCTGAAAACGGGGGTTTCGGGCCCGAGACCGACCCGGCCCGAGACCCACCGGTCGGCCTGACCCGGCGCACGGCGTCGGCTGGATCGGCCAAACGGCCGAGCCGTTCCGGGTCGTGGGGTGGGGCGGGGGGGGGGGGGGGGAGGGGGTCTGCCCCCTGGTTTCCCTGTAACCGCGACCCCATTAATGTGGCCGCACGTTTGGCCGGCCGGGGGAATTAAATCCCCCGGTTTTCCCTTTGTCCGGTCGGCCCGCATCGGCTGGCTGGTTCTGCCAAAAAGGACCAGCGACGGCCGGTCCTTCCTCCTTCACCGACATCGGCGGCCCGAAACCGGCCGCCGGTCACCCTGCTCCGCCGCGGCCCAGAACCGGCCGCCGGTCACCCTGCTCCGCCGCGGCCCGGAACCGGCCGTAGCCTGGTTCGTCCGGTGCGGTGTGACGGCACCGCGTCCCTCTGCCGCGGCCCCGCTCCGGCCGCGGTATTTTCCGGTTTCCCCAACGCGGCGCGACGACGTCACGTCCTTGTATGATTTCGCGGCGCCGCGCATTGTTGCCGCACATTTCATGCCGCACGATCCCACGCGGCGCGACGGCACTGCGCCACACCCAGTTCAAACCACAAAAGAATCCAACATGGAAAAAGGAGGTGGGTCGGCCGTCTTTGTGCGGTCCGACCCCCTCTCGTTAAACGATAGCAGTTGGACATATTCACGAAGAATAAAAAAAATTAAGGGAGTGATCTCGAACAAAATAAAATAAATCCCCTACCTCGAGCGTGGCTTTAACGAGGTTTCCGTCATGGAGAAAAAGACGTCGCGTCGCGAGTCGGTGTCCCGGAAAGAGGATTCATAGTCGAAGATGGATATTTTCCAAGGTGGAACGGCGTCTCCCTTCCTTTGACGTGGGAAGAAGAACGAGGGATGGCGCATCTTCGTTCTTCGGAAGAAAGATGTGACGACATTCTTCGTCGTGGTAGAAAAGTTCTTCGCCCGGAAGATGATGTTCTTCCAAAATAAAAGAAGAACGTTCTCCCCTTCAACATAATGATGCAACCCAAAATAAAATAATCCCAAGACTTATTTTATTAACACAATATAAGAATTTGAATTTCAATGGTTTGAATTAATTTCACTTAATTAATTCAATCCAAGTTTTCATCAATAAAGGTAAGTTGAAGGAGTTGGGAATTTGAAGGGGTGGGGTTCGTGTGGGCCCCACCACCCTCATAACCTCCCTTGGGAAGTTGGGTAGTTAACCAACTTCCTCCCAAGTCTTAAACAACTTTAAGAAAAAAATAAAAATTGTATAATAATAATAAATTAAACTTCCACAATTTTTATCATCTACTCTCGTGACAACGTAACTCCGGAACATGTGTTCCTAAGCAATTACAGGCGATGCGGTTCCTTCGGTGCCCTCAGAATTCGATTCCGAGCACCGGTTCAAAATATATAAATTCCCGCTCATTCATTCACTGAACGTACCCGAGCTAAACTTCGGATAGAAATTTCGGGCACACCGGGCCTCGGAATCAAGTTCCGTTAGAAACTGCATTCATTTAAAATCCCAATGAAAATTAAGAAAAAAAATTTACTTAAATTTTACGGGTCTTTACATTACTCCCACCTCTGGGCTTTACGTCCCCGTAAAGATACATCATAAGCTAGGGAAAAAAATGTGGTTACTGAGCACCCATCTGAGCCTCCTGCTCTCAAGTGCTTTCCTGGAGGTTCCCATGCTGCCATCTGATGCGAACTAGAGGAATCAACCATCCACGCAAGACCCACTCCTGTCGATCCTCGATCTCCACTAGAACCTCCACAAAATTCTCCCCATCATCAACGTCAAGCTCCCCATGGTCAATGATATGTGTCAAGTCATGCACGTATCTCCTCAGCTAAGATACGTGGAAGATGTCGTGCACCCGGTGCAACTGAGGTGGTAGAGCCATGCGATAAGCCACCTTGCCAATCCTGCTGAGGACCTGGAATGGTCCGATGAAGTGTGGATACAACTTTCCACCTCGGCCAAATCTCAGTAATACACATCGAGGTGATACACGCAAGAAGACATGGTCTCCATCCTCGAACTCTAGTGGCCTCCTCCTCCTGTCAGCAGAAGACTTATGCCGGCTCTCAGCTATCCTCATCTGCTCCTGGATGACCTGGACCTTCTCTGTCGTAGCCTGGACCATCTCCGCTCCCACAAGGGCTGACTCCCCAGAATCTGTCTAGCACAAAGGAGATCTGCAAGGTCGTCCATAGAATGCCTCGTATGGTGCCATCCCAATGGTGATGTGGCAGTTGTTGTTGTACGCAAACTCCACCAAGGGTAGGTGGTCCCCCCAGCTGCGACCAAAGTCGAGAATGCATGCGCGGAGCATGTCCTCAAGAGTCTGAATGGTACTCTCCGTCTGACCATCCATCTGATGGTGAAAGGATGTGCTCAAATGTAGCTGTGCCCCGAACGCCTCCTGCAAACCCTTCTATAGACGGGAAGTAAAGAGAGAATCTCAATCGAAGACGATAGATGATGGAACACCATGAAACCGTAAAATCTCCTGAACGCAAATTCATCCAAAGCTCACCACTAAGCCCTGTTCTCTGATGGGTAAGAAGTGTGCCGACGTGGGGAGTCGGTCGAAAATCACCCAAATGGAGTCGTGTCCTCTGGAAGTGCGTGGAAGTCCAGTCACGAAGTCCATAGATATTCTGTCCCACTTCCACTCCATGACCTCAAAGGGCTGTACCAAGCCTACTGGTACCTGGTGCTCAGCCTTCACCTGCTGGGAAGAGAGGCATCGAGAAACGAACTCTGCCACAACCTTCTTCATGCCTGGCCACCAATGCAGTCGTCTGAGATCCTGGTACATCTTCACCACTCGAGGATGTACCGCCAAAGGAGAAGTGTGAAACTCTCTCAGCACCTCCTCCCATAAAGCAACTGGTACCAATGTACATCCTCTAAAAAGGATGTCGTGCTCTACTCCAATGGAAAAACCATCAGGTTCCTATCCAAAGGATATCTGTGCACACCGCGTCTCACAGTCAGCATCCCCATGTTGTGCCTCTCTGACCCACTGTAGTAGTGGAGGAGTGACTGTGAGAGACTGAAGGAAGGCTACTCCATCTCTATCCACTATGGATATCTGCAAAGAGGCTAGCTGCTCTGTCACCTCCTTAAGTAGCTGAATGCTCGTCCTCCTGCTGAGGGCATCGGCTTCCACGTTCCCCTTCCCAGGAGTATAGACTATCTCAAAGTCATAGTCCTGGTGTAACTCAAGCCATCACCGCTGTCTTAGATTCAGATCCTTCTGAGAGAAGATGTATATGAGACTCTTATGGTCAGAAAAGACTGTAAAGCTCTCCCATCAGGTAGTGTTGCCATGTCTTCAGAGCAAAGACCACTGCTTCTAACTCCAGGTCATGGGTAGCGTAGATATGCTCATACGGCCTCAAATGATGTGATACATAGGTTACCACAACCCGCTCTTGCATCATGACACATCCATGTCCGGTCCCTGATGCATAGCAGTAGACTACGTACCCAACTCCTTCCTCAGGCAACCTCAAGATAGGTACGCTGGTCAATCTATGTCTCATCTCCTGGAAGCTCTGCTGACATCTGTCTGACCATACAAAGGGTTTCCCATTCTTCGTCAAAGATGAGAGTGGTGCCTCAAATCTGGAGAAGTCTGGCACAAATCTCCGGTAGTATCCAGCTAGTCCCAATAAACTCCGCACCTCTGTCATGCTCCTAGGTGGCTCCCAAGCTAGCACTGCCTTGATCTTCGCAGGATCCACCGCAACTCCCGCCTCAGAGATGATGTGTCCCAAGAAGTGGACCTCGCGTATCCATAACTAACACTTCATGATCATACCATAAAGATTGTTCTCTCGGAGTGTGTTTAGGACAACCCGCATGTGGTAGGCATGCTCCTCCTCGGTCGTTGAGTAAATCAAAATATCGTCGATGAAGACCACGACAAATTGATCAAGGTATGGCTGAAAGATCATGTTCATGAGGGCCATGAACACTGCTGGATCATTGGTCATGCCAAAGGGCATAACCAAGAACTCATAATGGCCATACCGACACCTGAAGGTCGTCTTCTACACGTCCTTGTCTCGAACTCTGAGCTGATGATAGCCTGACCTGAGGTCTATCTTCGAGAACCACCATGCTTCCTTGAGTTGATCAAAGATGTCATCAATCCTTGGTAGTGGAGACTTGTTCCTCACTGTCACCTAGTTCAGGAGACGATAGTCAACACAAAGTCGCAAGCTCTCGTCCGCCTTCTTGGCGAACAAAATCGGGGAAGCCCAGGGTAAAACACTAGGTCGGATGAACCCCTTGACCTGCAAGTCCTCGAACTGTACCCGCAGCTCTCGAAGCTCGGCGGGGGCCATCCGATATGCTGGAGTCAATATCGGGGCTGTCCCGGGGTACATGTCAATATAAAATTATACCTATCTGTGTGGAGGTAGCCCTGGAACGTCATCTGGAAAAATGTCTGCATATTGATCCACCACCGCAGGAAAACCAGGACTTCGCACGTCAACTGCTCCTAGGATGAGGCTAGACAACTGATGAGTGATGAGATGTCCTCTCCCCTACGAGAGTCCATCATGTGCTGCAAAGGCTCCCTTCTCGCCGGTGATGGTGAACCTGCTCCCGTCGGTGCGTACACATCGTATCTTGCGCCTAATATAGTCAATTTGTGCATAGAATGTAGACAACCAATCCATGCCCAAGATGACGTCGTAAGGCCTCAACGCCTCTACAAGAAGATCCCAGCCGAAGCTCTCGCCTCCTAGAGTAATCTCACACTGCCGGCACCAGTGCGTAATCATCGTGTCTGCTCCCGTAAGAGTCTCTAGCCATAAGGATCGAGCCAATAGCTCTGTCAGAATCTCAGAGCTCTGAAAAAGGGCAGCGATTGTGAAAGAATGACTCAGTCATGTGTCTATAAGTACTGCAACAAGGGTGGAATAGACACAGATAGTACCTCGAATCATCTCGGGCGCACCATGGTTATAGGCCTCTGCTACCTGGAGCTGTGCCTGTCTCTGCCTGCCAGCTCCCTATGGTCGGGGTGGACCTCTTGGTGGTTGTGGTGGTGGTGGTAAAGCCTCAAAGTGTCACCCACCACCTGCTGCTCGGCCAGCTCCTCTGCCTCGTCCAACTGCTCCCTGCAGACCGCCATTGTTGACCCTCTGTCTCTGCCTCAGTGGTCACTCAACTGTCTGCTGCTCCTCAGCATGGCGGGTTGGGCAATCATGAGCCATGTGGCCCTGCCCGCCGCATGAGTAGCACTTCCTGCCTCTCGAAAGACTGGCTCCGCGCTGTGTTCCCCGTACTGCTGAGCCAGTGTACTGAGGTTGTCTGCCTGAGGGTCTCGTCTCCCTGGACCCATGAGTCATCCGTCGACTGCCTGCTACAGAAGACTCTGCTATGTGTCGCCCTGTGGTGGGTCTCGGTGCTGGTGTAGACTCAGCAAGAAATCTCTCGATCAAAAGGGCTCTCTCTAGTACTCATGTCTGAGTCAGAATGCAGAGGGAGATCAGTGATGCCCTGATATCGTGTCTCAATCCCTTCTCAGAGGACAGGGCCCGAAGAAATGGGTCTCGTACCATGTCTGTAGAGTAGCGCGAGGGATTGGTAAATCTCGCTGAGTACCTGGCGACCGTCATGCTGCCCTGCCGCAGTTGAAGAAGCTCCTGGATGTGTACCACACAGATGGTGGCTAGGACGAACCCCGAGAGGAAGAGGCCCTCAATGTCCATCCAGAGGAGAGATGCCTCATCATGCACTTGGAGCATCAAGCTCCACCATATTCCTACTACTGTGTGCAGTAGGCTGGCTGCGAGGATCACCATGAGGTCTGCTGGTGTCCTCACTAACCTACAAACTCTCACCACTACCCCTATCCAGTCCTCGGCTGCCTGTGGTTCCGTCTCCCCACGGAACCTGAGCAGTCGCTGGCGCTGGAACTCATGCAGTGCAATAAGGCGACGTGCATCGTTAGCGGCTGGGGCTGGAAGCATCGGTGGCTCGGCAGGTAGATCTACCGTCGGTGCCACTGCTGTCAAAGGGCCCTACACCGAGGCCTCGTCACTCGGTGGGCTGTCGTCACGCTCAACTCTCGGAACCCCAGCTGGCTGCCATCGTGGGGCCATCCTGAAAAGGAAACATGTGCGCCATGGTACAAACAGTATACCTGGTGAGCTGACACAAAGTAATCACATAGAAAACTGGAAACACACATGCAATCAATGTTTTTGTGCATTAAGTCGGAAATCAGAAGTCAGGGTCCTGGTGTACGGATATGTCGGCCGCCACACCAACACTGGACTCCCTGGACTGATAACCACACCCAATACGCTAAACACTATTGCTTCACATAGAAAAAGATCAGTGTCTCATGTTCTTCGGTAGAACCGATCTCCTCTGATACCAATTTGTCACGACCCGTACTCAGGGCCCGTGCCGTGACTACCCCAAGCCCTCCTTCCATAGGCCAGGGGTTGGCGACTAGCATCAAGGCGTAAATTCCCGATAAAAATGGAAGGCATTTCCTTTGTAAAGTAAACAAACACCATAGAGCAAGCAAGTAGTAGAATTATACACTTAGTAAAAACATAGTACAACCATAAGTGCAGAAAGTAAGTGGGCTAGTATACAAACCCAAACTGAATGTATAATACAACTGGATGGGGAAAACAACAACTGTAAAGTAAAGCCGCAATGCCGAGCTGTCCATTGGAAATCCCAACTGATGGGTGAGTACAGATAGCCTCCTCTGCTCCTCGGGTCCATCCGACCGCTCTGAATACGTCTTATCTAGTGGTCCACCTCTAGGCACCATCCTGTTCCGCAAGCCTCATCCATGACCTGTGCTGTCTGTCGTCTGCAACCAACACAACGTTGTACGAGCATGGCCCGTGCAGGGGTGAGTATAAGCTACTCAGTAGGGACCCGAGACCCCCAATGGTCTCCCAATATCCTCAAAGGATAATCCAAAATGGAAAGATACAATCACGAAGTAACATCCGACTCTACTTAGATATATGTCCATACATATATCTAAGTCACCATTTCTAGTATGCTCCAACCTCCCAGCTCAAGCAAAAACTAGTCCACAAAGGGAAACAATTCCCAATCCACACAGGTTAGAAATCAAGATTCTGCTCACACTGGTATACTTCTTCGTATGACAATAGAGATGATCAGATATATCCACCGATTCATCTAAGCCGTCGGACCCACAAAGGATTGATAGGTACTAACCCCCGCAATGACCCACAAAGGATCTGAACCACAAAGGATCGATAGGTAACTAACCCCCGCAATGACCCACACAGGATCAGACCCACACCGGATCTGTAGGTGCTGTCTCACACAGAACCGCTGAGCGCTGACCCACACAGGATCAGACCCAAACAGGATCGGTAGCACAAATCCACATAGGATCACTGAGTGCTGTAGTCGTCGCCATCGAATCCACTAATGATTTTTGTACAGTCGTCGTCGTCACTGTAGCAAACGCAACCAGCTCTAGGGTTCCCACACACAACAAACTCATTCGGGAGGGTCCAACCCACGAGCCGAGAGGCTGATACATCAAATGACACATAGTCCAGATTTGATGCATCCAAATGTTCCGTATCGTCAACAGGAACTCAACGTCGCAGACGGCGCGTCAATCAGACGCCCGGTCTGAGATTTATTGGCTTTTTCGTCCTAGGGGCCCGGTTAGTTTTTAAGGTAAAACCAACCAGACCGTACTCCACCTGCATCCAAACTTCAGGTGGAGTAAGACAAAATATCAATCTCACTTAGAGGAATCCAACAAAGTCGATGGAAAGTCAATCGGACGTCCGGAGCTTATGATATGAGCGTTTCCGCTCCGAGGGCCCGGTTGGTTTCGTGTACGAACCAATCCTGACAAACCCAAAATATCCCGAATCCTAGAGTGCGATATACCAAAACGACCGTCTCATTCCAAGGAACGCTACACTACTGACGGTGCGTTGATCGGAGGTCCGTAGACAATGTTATGGGAAAAAGACCAAAGATGGTCCGAAAATTGTGGTTTTGGGCCCGGACAGACCGGGCCCGAGACCCCCATGTCGGCCCATACCGGGCGACCCAACCTAGGTCCGGGTCAGCCCGGCCGGTGACCCGACGCGCTGGCGCACGACACCAACGGGCTCGGCAAAATGGGCGAGAAGTTCCGGCACGCCGGGGGGGGCGTTGCCCCCCCCCTGTTTTCCCTGTCACCGCGGTTTCATTAATGGGGCCGCATGCTTGGCCGGCAGGGGGAATTGAATCCCCCAGTTTTCCCTTTGTCCGGCAGGCCCACACCGGCCGACCGGTTCTTCCAACAAGGATCGGCGACGGCCGGTCCTTCCTCCTTCGCCGACACCGGCGGCCCAGAACCGGTCGCCGGTCACCCTGCTCCGCCGCGGCCTGGAACTGGTCGCGGCCTGGTTCGTCCGGTGTGGTGCAACGGCGTCGCGTCCTTGTATGATTTCGCGGCGCGGCGCGACAGTGCCGCGCAATTCATGCTGCACGACCCCGTGCGGTGCGATGACACTCGCCACACCCATTTCAAACCACAAAAGAATCCAACCTGGAAAAAGGAGGTGGGTCGGCCGTCTTTGTGCGGTCCGGCCCCCTCTCGTTAAACGATAGCAGTTGGACATATTCACGAAGAATAAAAAAAATAAAGGGAGTGATCTCGAACAAAATAAAATAAATCCCCTACCTCGAGCGTGGCTTGAACCAGGTTTCCGTCGTGGAGAAAAAGACGTCGCGTCGCGGGTCAGTGTCGTGGAAAGAGTATTCGTAGACGAAGAGGGAGATTGTCCGAGGTGGAACGGCATCTCCCTTCCTTTGACGTTGGAAGAAGAACGAGGGACGGCGCGTCGTCGTTCATTGGAAGAAAGACGTGACGACGTTCTTCGTCGTGGTAGAAAAGTTCTTTGCCCAGAAGATGAAGTTCTTCCAAAAGAAAAGAAGAACGTTCCCCCCTTCAACACAATGATGTAACCCAATATAAAATAAGCCCAAGACTTATTTTATTAACACAAGATAAGAATTATAATTTCAATGGTTTGAATTAATTTCACTTAATTAATTCATTCCATGTTGTCATCATTAAAGGTAAGTTGAGGGAGTTAGGAATTTGAAGGGGTGGGGTTCGTGTGGGCCCCACCACCCTCATAACCTTCCTTGGGAAGTTGCGTAGTTACCCAACATCCACCGAAGTCTAAAACCACTTTATGAAATAAATAAAAATTGTAGAATACTAATAAATTAATCTTCCACAATTTTTATCATCTACTCTCGTGACAACGCAACTCTGGAACATGTGTTCCTAAGCAATTACCGGCACTGTGGTTCCATCGGTGCCCTCAGAATTCGATTCTGAGCACCGGTTCAAAAGTTATAAATTCCCACTCGTTCGTTCACTGAACGTACCCAAACTAAACTTCGGATAGAAATTCCGGGCACATCAGGCCTCAGAATCAAGTTCCATCAGAAACTGCGTTCTTGTAAAATCCCAAAGAAAATTAAGAAAAAAAATTTCCTTGAATTTTACAGGTTTTTACAATGAACATAGATGAATGTATACCAAACTTAAAAAAGAGAGAAATAAAGCGATTATTTAAAGAGTGATTGAGGAAGATTCATAATAGAGATGAAATAAAATGATTCATTCTGTAAAGGATAGAAAAATAAACCTTGAAATTCACAACCAAACATAGATATCACACTTTTTATTATTACTCCATGTTATCCTGTCCCTATATAACCCTAACTCAAGTAGTTCAGAGATATCTATGAGGTCCTTTATTTCTTATAAAGGTCACCTATAATAATATTTATCTATGGTTTTCATTTATTTATAATAAATTATTTCTATCACCCACAAATAGAAACTAGAGGGGACCCATATGAAATATCTAATGATAAATCCCATGGATGTAATTTACCATCACATAATATATAATAATAACCATTGAAATGAATATAGAAAAACCGTAATTCTCCAATATAACCATAAAAAAGTATTAGAAGAACCAACATGGGATAAAGAAGCCACACATTTTCACAATAATAAAATAGTAATATAAATATTTTCTAAAATATAATTGTTAAACAAAACACTTAGAGAAGGAATCAGAAGAATTTATTACTTCTACACTGGTACACAAACATCCTCCAACCATATATTGGATGAAGAGATATTTTATAATAAATTGTATCCTTTAGATGAATACCATGATCCTTAAATCTTCTAGAAAATTATAAACATTATTCCAATAGATATTTTTTGTAAAAAATTTTGATTACATAACCATTCAGATAAATAGGTTTACAATAATACTTCATTATATTCCTATAATCAAACTTGGAAAATGATTTTTTATATAATTAGGGAGATTATAGTTCATTATTAGGTCCTTTTTTTCAATATAATTTAGTTAGGGAACATGGTGTAGGATTACAACACTAATTAATATTGAGGAAATGAAAAACGTTCGAAATATTCAATGAAAAATATTGAACATGAAATGAATAAAAAAATAATGAAAATGGAATAATTACACCCATTAGACGAGACATTTGGAAAAAAACCCTTTTTATTATCATATAATAGTGGAAGAAAACCCATGACCGACTCTAAAGATCTTTTCTAGAAAAATTTTCACTCAACAATCCCTCAAATAAATATAAACACCCAAATGTTATGGTAATACATGGAATTATTAAATAATTTCTTCTCACACTAAGTATTCATTACCATAAACATCACATCATAGCCATCCAGAGAATTTAATATCATAATGTGTACTTTGTTATACATAAATATTATAGTTATGTAGAATATGAAGATAAAAGTTCATTCAAAACTCATTAAGAAACAACTCATAATATAATATTTGTATAAAATCATTCACCCACATATAAGCTGTGGTAAAACCCATACACACCAATTCACTCATTTGCTAAAATTATTATAGATCTCAAGAGAAAATATAAATAAATACAATATTTATCACTAATAAATACCTATAATGCTATTAATGACAACCTAATAGGAGACTTACAACATTGTTGATCATGAAAACAATATCCACTTTTATAAAAAATGTTTTCAACCCTGGATGGACACTCAAATGACATGATCAACATCACATTTGGTCACCATTATTATTTATTCCTATTTTTCCAAACGGTAATTCATTAAGAATATTAATAATTACACAATTTTACACAATTTTAATATCATATTAATCTAATGAAAATGTCCAACATTAAATGTGAAATCATTTTATTGATTGTTTGAGTGTAATAATTAAATATTGGATATTAAAAAAACATAAATAAATCATTCATTTTATTATAGTATTATGTTGAACAAAGTTCATGTATATTGTTAATGGTTTATATTGTTAGATGTTTCTATTTTTCATTATATGGTGTATGTTTATAGTAAAAGGAATTAAATTGAGGAAGTGAGAAATTTAATAAAAAAATAAAAAAATATAATATATAATATATAAAATAAATTTATCTAATCATCAAATTAATATATATAATTACCATAACTATGTTGAGAAAATCTCCAGTCAAACCACATATTCGAAAATTAAAATTATATAATGATATTTCACATTTATTATATAACCTATGTATTTATAAATAATTAATTATTTTTAAATCAAATATTTCAATTATTTATAACAAAAACCCATTACCATAACATAATTCTCAATAAATAATGAAACTTTATTTTTGAAACCATAATAGTCTTTATGAATTTCAATTAATTTATATTATAGTCATTCATTAAAAATTTACTAATGAGTATCACTGATAAAAATTAGTGTATAAAGAAAATATTTGAAATAAAAAATGAGGAATATATTGTCCAACAAAATATAATGAATTCAACTGGGTTTTTTAGGAAAACATGTATTCCCAAGAATAGTAAAAAAAAAATCATATGATAAAACATTATCAATTAGTGATTTTTAAATAATAATTCTATATAATGGATACATCATTATTTTTGACTATTTATATTCTAAAAAATGTTGATGCATATACTTAAATAATACTTGAATGAATCTGTATACAATATGTATCTTCAAACCATATAAATCGTTAAACTATTTGAAGGGTGATTTCACAAATCTATTATATTTTACTATCATAACCAAGAAGAGCTGTATTTAAAGAGATGTTTCTCATAGAAGGACATAAAATTATAATAATCAGATATATATACTGATAATTTGATATATTTGGTATAAAAAATTTTTGGATTATCTAGGGGTTGTGTAAATTCCAAAACATTTTGATAAATAATAAGTATTAATGGATTGGAGTCAAAAGTCATGCGAATTAATGAAAAAAACATAAAAAATGCTTAGTTTAAATATGAACATAAGAAATTATTATATTAGTTCGGATAAAAAATATCCCATATATACAATTCACACCCATGTACTCCTCCATTGTAATTTTACCCAATAAATCAAACTAAAATTTCATTATGAGACATAATGCACTTAAAAATATTATTTTATTGTGGAAGGAGAACAAATAAAAAATAGAATTTTTAGTTGCGGTGCTTCCAATTATAGAATCACACAAAATTTATTTGTATAAATAATAAATAACAAATTTTTTTAGGGGATAACAATATAATATTTAAAATTTCAACATAGTATAATAAATAAAGATAATATAACGAAAAATCCATGTAGCTAGCTTATACTGATGTAGGCCAAATAGTAATAATATATTTGTCACACTTGAAGATAAATTTATAATGATAAGGAATTAAAATGTTTTGAAACATAATGTTAGTTTTAAGAATGAACTAAAAGAATATATACTTATAGTTTTTCTAAATCCCTATTTATAGTGATATATTCCTATAATTATTTTGTATTTCGCATATTTATTTACATTAATACTTAATATATTAGATATACATACCCATAAAAGCTTCAAAAATTTATATTTTTAAGAAACATTAGATTTGGATTGTCATCATTTAAAATCTACATAGTTTTTGGATCATTTAAAAATTATCCATAACTTTATAAATTTTATTATATATTTAAATATACAAAAAATATATTTATAGGTTTATAGAGAAGAATGAAATTTAAATTCACAACATTATCTATCATAAAATACAATTGATAATACTATCATAATAAATGATGGATAATTTTTCAAACAACATTCTATCATATATAATGAGTTATAGTCTATCATAGATAGTGATAGATAATAATATCACTATAAGAAAATGTATTTGAAATATTTGAATATATTAGTGTCCAACACTAATATTTATTCTCAATACATAAGAGTATTCAAACAAATTATTAATAATAAAACTAAGTAATTGTTAGGGTCGGTATATATAATCATTGAACATATAAAATAATAATATTACATATAATCATTATAACATTCACTATAAATCGACAAGAGTAATTTCCTTCAAAACATTAATAAAAAGACCAATTTTTATTTAATGTCTATAAATTTTTAAATCTTTTAATACTAAAATATGTGAATCATGAATTATAAAACCCTTTGAATCTTAGAGTGTGGAATATTAACACAAGATCAATAAAATATATTATAATTTTAATATACAATAATCATTAATCATTGAAAATGTAAAACCCTTTAACATATCATATATTTCCCTTTTTTGATAAATATATAAAATATTTTCTTAAAACCCCATAATAAATAATAATAAATTTTTTGTTATTATTTTATTTTAAATACAATATATATAATAATATATCTTTTAAAAATTAATTCATAATATATTTATCCTCTAAAAACCATAATTGAATTAGATTATTCTATTTGTATGATATTTTTACGTAATAGATTATTTTACTTCATAAAATTAATAAATAATATTTAATTGAAAGGAAAAAAATGACATCATCCAAATATAAGAATTATTACAACCTATATAATAATGAAAATGATTAATAAATCAAAATTAATAATATTATTTATAATATTAATGGTAAATTTATGTTAGGGGAAGAGTAAATGCGAAAACTATATCAAATAGAGAAGGAAAATGAATTTATTGAAACAGATAAAACACAATGGAAATGGGTTAATCAATATTATACCTTTTACGATGACTAATAAACATGAACACCACTCCACTTTTTTTTAAATAAAATTATAAGCGAATATAAAGAAATTATTCTGAAAATAAAATCTATATAATGTAATTAACCAAATTAAATAAATATTCCCATGAAGTAAATTGACTTGTCATCTCCCCCAATTTTAAGCAATAAAAACGTAAAATAATAATTGTTGGATTAAACAATACTTCCTAATATTTTAAAATAAAAATATAATAATGTGTCACATTCTAAATAAACATACAAAATTCTGTAAGAATTAGACAAGTATTAAAAAAAATTTAATCAGACCATAATCCATTACATCCTCTTATTAAAAGATATAAAATTAAAAATTTTGGGTTGAAAAATTATCCTTAATAAAACAATTCTATAAAGATGAAAAAATTAAATAATATTTAATAAAGTATTAATGATATTCAATAAACAGTAATTGAGAGTATATAAAATATCTTTTATGGAAATACTCCCCCTATAATAATGTTAAAAAATTCATTAATGATTTAATAATTAAAATATCATATTTGATAATATCACAAATTGAATAATCCAAAATCATTGTAAATACAAAAACTATTATTATTTAGTATGAACAAAATCAAAAATAATTTAAATTTTTTATAAATAATCATTGTTATAGTGAGAAATCACTTAAATATCATTTATTTTAGAAGGGTACAATGTCTAATTTTAGATATATATAGTTATTTAATTATCTCACATAATCATCAGCCTTTTGTAATTAATTTTAAAATATAAAAAATTCTACCTAATCTAATAACGTTGAGTAGAAAAACATGTGGTCCCAACATACACATATTCAATCATTGATAAAGAAACAAAATGATTCTTCTTTGAAATACTTGAAAGAAAAAATTATCCCCAAAATAATAAATACCATTGTTACTATACGTATCAATCTTACAATAAATAAATTTATATTCATTAAAAATCATTATTTAAAAATATGTCTTCCATAGAAAGATTAAAACATGGTTAATAGTAAAAATCATATTTTTAATACTTTTTTAATCATTTAAATTTAGTTATAATTATTTAAACAAGGAATCTTGTATAATTTCAAATATTCAACATAAAATAATACCTAAATGATACTAAACATAACAACAACAGAATCTTTCTTCTAAAAAGATTGTTGTCAAGAAATATACAACATGAATCTATGTCAATTCCGCAATGAACACATAGATTAGTATTCATTATATTACAATAATAAATTCGGAACAACTTATATAGTTACTTTTCATAATAAAAATGATTTATAAAAATTATGTCTCATAAATATGAAATCAAAAAGTGAAAACCATTTCAACTATGACTCAGATACCAAATTTAGAAGTACCCAAATCAAAATATTTTATACAATGAAAATCCATAGGTGAACTTATTATAATATCATCATAAATATGGTCAATAAAAATATTCATGGATGATTTTTACTAAAATTTATATATCAACATTACCATTAACAAAAACATTCTTCGTAATATATAATAACATCCTCTCATTCCAAGATCTAGGTTATAGTTTTATTCTATAATTTAATTTCATAAACTTAAATATATAATATGGATTCTTTACAACATAAAATATTTCTGGTTGTATTATTTAGATATCCATTATAACAAATCCATTCATAATGTATTTTTAAACACCAATTTAATATAGCATCAAATCACAATTAAATGTATAATGTTAAAAAATATGAATGGATTATAAAATTGAAATCAGATTTAAATTATAAACTTATATAATTCATTAAAATATTATATAAACAAGATGAACTAGTGTGTCCCTATTCCATATAGTTTTTCATTATTTACAATGATTATATTTAGATATCTATTTAGATCTAGTAACTTTATAATCATTATGAAGGAAAAAAATTCCTTAAAAATCACCATTAAAACTAATTATTATCATTATACATATTGATAAAAAATTCAGGTATTTTAATTATTCTTTGAAATTCTTTGTAAAACATTTCAATAAAATGTGCAATTCAAAAAAAATCCTTCCCAATCACCTAGTTTGATTTCTTGAATCAATATAAATCATCACAACTTCAATTGGGTAATATTGATGTGTCTAAAAAATAATTTTTCAATTACATCTATGCATCTAGTAAATTGGTTATTTTGCCAATTGATTATTATTTTCTACAAATAGAGGATATCTAAAATTGATTTCAATATGATCTTCTTCAGTATGGTATTATTCAGTAGATTTTTCCTTAGATTCTTTTTAACAGATTTTTTTAACTACTTACTCAAAAATAAATTTCATTTTCCATAAAATCTATAAGAATTTTTTTTATTACTATACAAAATAAACACCGTCTTCATAATTTCAATCAAATTTTTCAAAATAATAATTTATATTGAGAAAAAAATCAATATATCTAAAAAATAAAATAACCACAATTTTATTTTAAGCCTTTGAAAAAATAATAGGGAGTCCTTTTGAGATTAATTATAATAATAAATAATGTATTAATATAACAATATTCATGAATATATATAAAAAATATATCTAGGTAATTTATACCCATTTAGAATGGTCCATTTCATTTCCTGAAATGACATGTTCATCATATATATCACACCATTTTGATATGGAATTGTAATATTTTAAAAGTTATGATAGTAACCATTATTGACATAATTTTTCAAAATATCGGTTTCGAAATTAATTTCATTTATATGTTCTATTATATACAATCACATACAAATTTCATTTTGAAATATGTGGTAGTAATGAAAAAACATAGACAAATATTCATTATTATAATATAGAAAATATACCAAAGTAAGCCTTATATGGTCTTATAGAATAAAAAAATCATCACTATTTTCCAAAATTCTAGTAGTCTATGTTGGATTTAATAAAATTGTAATGAACTAAATTAAGAATCATCATGTTATTGACATTTATTACTGGCCTAAAAGACTCCATATATTGGATTCCCATAATGCATGAATTACATCAAAAAATATTTTTCAACCTTATGAAAAGGAAATTATAGTAGTCATTGGGGGTTGGAAATCTATGAAATCATCTTGATGTTCTAATTAACAGTAAAACTATTACAAATTAATTTTCAATATAATTTTTTAACACTATACATGGTGTACCAATAACAGAATAATTTTAATGTAATAAATATTATCATTATGGTTACCAAAAAAAACTGAATCATTTTCAATAATTAGAATATATTATTTTGAAATTAAAGATTTATTCCATCATAAAATTATTGATAATATATAATAATTATATTCTATATTTTATTAATATATTAAAATCTACTTATAATATTGGAATTTTAAATCCAAAACCATTTACATTATCTTCATACTTATCACTAAAAATAAAAGTGCTTCCATCACATCTGTTCTGAAAAATGATATTTAATTGGTATATAGTAATATTATGATAGAATACACAATCCATCTAGAAAACATCATTCCTGATACTTCTATGTAAAACTTAATTGAAAAAAATTAAAGAGGTAAATATTTTTGGTACACAATAATCTTTAGGTCCATTAGGTTTTGTTAGGAATTTTTTTTATAAACATACTGATTTCAAAAAAGTTCTCACATGGATTGTAAAATATAATTATATATATATAATTTTTTTATTCCTAATTATAGTGGTCATCCAGAGAATAATTTATTAGTATTTTTTCATTTTTACGAAACATTCTGAGTCATACCTTAATAAGAATCTTTTTTTGAAACATGGAAATGGTCAACGGGTGTTCTAGATCCCAATGAATTGGAAAAAAGAATATATGCATTAATAAATACCTTTTAAACTATTTCACTCATGGTAATAACTATGTAAAAAACCAATGATATATATATAAAAGACGAATAACATGATAATATATATCCAAAGAATACATGGAAATACAATACACAAGAAAACAAGTTGAAAACCAATAAGAAGGATTAAAAGTACACAAAACAATTAGTAACCCATATTCTATTGATTACGAGGTCAGAAATGAACCATATTACATATAAACTCCCACGCCCTATAAATAAAAATAATTTGTACCACCATGTGACACATTTGCTTTATTATTGTTGGAAACAACAAGATCTATAGACACCATAAACTATGTTAATGGTGTGAAAAAATTAGACCAACATTATCCCATGCAAGTGTTCCTTAAATAGTCATTATGATATCAACAAATAATGATATTCTAAAAAAATAAATACTGTAATGATATACATTTCTACAGTTTATATCAAAACAATGAAATGAATCCCTTTAAAAATATCATAAAACACCTCGAAATAATCCCAATTTCATGGTGAATTTTATTGAAGAATAATCTATTAAAAGTGTTCAAATCATTACTAAAAATATGAAATAATTAAAATATCCAAATCATGAATAAAAATTCAGTTCTCAATGTAAAGATACATGTAAATTGAAACCTATGATATAATTGGTATGAGTTTTCTAGGATAAAAAAGCATCTTAGTGGATCAAAATCCTCCATGTGCACGAATTACCCAATGAAAATTGGAAAAGGGGGTATGCATCCACATTTACATCTAATTACATCCTTGAATAATGTTTAGATAATGGTGTAATAATGTTTCTATGAAGGAATAACAAACCCTTCCTAGCATTATTGTCCCGATTTTTTCTTCCACTTATGTACCCCATGTTTCCATGTTCCATAACCCATTGTTACAATTTTCATATTTTCATTTTAAATCATTCATTATATAGATTTCATATAATATAAAGCATTATAATTTTACAATTCAAAACTGTTATTTATTTTGACAAACATTTATGTAAAAAACTAAGGGTTCTTCGAAGCCGAAATCAAATTTAAAAAAATTGTGAAATATATATTACCAAAGACAAACAAATCACTATTTACATGTATTATAATTGATTCCATATAATTATTTATGAAACCATGTTAAATTGGGTATTCCATCAATGTTCATAAAAAATATTTATATGGAACTATACATGATAAAATACTTTTTTTTTAAATAATTATATGGGATCCACTGGTTATGAAGAATCGAGATCTCTACAAAACAAGGAAAACCATAAATCATTATTTAAAAGTCAATGATCAAAATTTTATCTACTTATGGACTAATTGAAGTTAGAGGATTCATTCACGATAAGAATTCATGAATAACTCACCCTAATAAAAAAATATCTATACACAAAAACAAATATTCCATGATGAATCTATAAAATTCAAAATATAAACTATGATGAAGTGAATTCCAATGGATACCATAACCCTTTATAAAAGGAACATGAATAATTAGAATATATAATTAATTAATAGATTTTTAATTACCAAAAGGTTTTCTAGGTTTCGATCATAATTATTTCCATCTATAGATTTGATTTGGGGTGATATAATCATAAAATAAGAGTTCCTAGGTTTTTGGGATTATGTTTAGATCAAGATGGAAGAAATAAATATTAAAATGGTGGTTTGGTTTAATAATTAAAAAATACCCCTTACTTTTATTTACCAGATCAACACCACCAGCAAGACACTGGCCCACCACTTGTGGGAAAGTGTTGACTACACAATAAGATACTCATTTCTTGAATAAATTTCCGAATTATACCTTTTCCATCCGTGGGATGGTGACTGGTCATCAATAACCAGGAGGACCTTATATTTCTTACTTTACGCTAGCTAATTCCACATAATTCTCAATAGATTATACTATGCATAAAATATAATACACATAACCTTTTCATCTATAACTGTATTTCTACACTCACATACACCTCTCAATCCACCTATAAAAACCTAAAAAAATAGAAGAAAAAATATATGGTCATTATAATAATGAAACTGAAACTGATTTAAGATATTAATAGAAATTAATATTTTGAAGTGATTATTATCAACATAATATCACACTCTATCCCTACAAATTCTTGTCAAAAAATGTTTCTCCACAATGATACTATAAAAATTATCCCTCATGAAAAAATCACATTCCCATGCCTCCTGAGTGACTGATCCACAATTCAAAAAACACAAACAAATGACATAAGATCACCATGTAGAACCATTTCTTGAGAGTGCACAATTAAAAAATGTTTTATTTGATACTAATATATTAGATTCCTTGTCAAAATATTCCATATTAAAAAATGTGGGGGGTTAGGTTAACGATTGTTATCATTAGATATCGTGATTAAATCATGGATCAAATCCAACTGAGATATAAAATATGAATGATAATATAACGTTCCAATTCACTTCTTGATATCAAACAATACCATGTATTTTATAAACCAATTCCCATATATCCCAAGACTATGGTGACTATGCCATGGAGAGACCTTCATGAAAACATGGTGACTACTAGAAAATTCAAAAGGATGAAAACGGTGATCTCTAAAATTGTTATACTAACTCTAAGTGGTCACTAATCACAGAAATATAACCTGAACCATCATCAAAATATCCTAAATCATGTTTAGTCAAACAATAAAAGCTTCACACACCATAGAACTATAGAGATATAATTTTAATTTGTAATTAAAAAGGGCGTAAAATAAATCAATTTTAAAAGATGATTGAAAAAAAATTATAAGAAAACACATTTATCCCCATGTTATTATCCCATGAATGTCAAAATTATATGAAAAAAACAATATCCTATAAAATATAAATAACATACATCACTTATCCTTCAATTCATAGAACACAAGACATTATCCACATGATATTGTGGACTATAACCTCATGGAGGTTATTTCAAATGATGATGTAAACTGGGCATCCCTATAAAAGATAATAGTAGATAAACCCACATGTAATCTCAGGATATATTGCATATATAAATTTCCAATATCTATCCTTGGTGGTGTCCTAAATAAGACAATTATATGGAATTACAATAGTTAATCGATAAACACATTATCCCACATACTCTTGGGAATAGAAATAGGAAGAAACAAATAATAAGGCATTGGAGAACATTATTTATTTTCAAGAATAATAGAAATGAGACACAAATTTATCCATTTCACTCAACATACCTAGAAACCAGAATTGAAAATTGATGCCATAATACATTTTAGTAATTAATGGGTGAGTGAAACAATGAGAAAAATTACTTTCCTATGTCACATCAGTGTTGAGATTATCCATTCCACACATCACAAAATTATCCATTAAGGTTTTACAATAGACATGGTTATTTTATCTATCATCACTAAAATAGTAAAATATACATGAGATTATATGGAATTATAATAGTGAAACCCATGAACACATTATCCCACATACTCATGGTCATAGGAATAGGCCAGAGAAAATCATAAGGATTTTGGTGATCATCATTTATTTCCAAGAATAATTGAAATAAGACACAAAATTATCCATTTCTCACATCATAACTAGAAACCTGAATTCACATTTAATGCCATAATAAATATTAGTAATAAATGGGTGAGTGAAACCATGAGAAAAATGGTGTTCCTCTACCCCATTAATGCATAGGGATACAAGGACAACCCATCATCTCATAATGAAATTTAAGGATTAAAAGTAGTGATATCATTAGATGATGGTGTCTCCACCATAAAAATAATTCTTTATACTACTAAACCCTTCATCCCATTTATACTCTTGATGAATAGACTCAAGATAAGGTTATATAAACCACATACTAGAAATTAAAATAATCATATATTCTTTCACCACCTTCTCATGCATCTAGTTAATTATTATTATGTGGTCCAATTCATTCTTGGAATCACTCTTAATAGGAAAAGAGAACATATAACTGAGTGTATGAGAGAAAAAATTACCCTTTCTTTGGGTGAATGCATTTTTTATGAATTTTTTTTGAAAGTTCTATACCCTTCTCCTATACGTGTGGTTTTTTTATATGGAGAAAAAAATTTATTTTGAAAATATAAGGGATTATGAAAGTCTAAACAACATAATCCTTTCCAAATCATTATCAATAAAAGGATTAAGATCGTCTGGATGGTCAACCAGCCAAGTTACCTCCTCGTTAACTACAAAATTTTAATGACCTTCAGCCACAATGTTGGCATTGCAGAAGGTTTCAGTGAAAATGTAACTCATCTGAAAGTGAAATTGAATACATTTCATCTATCGTGTTGTAAATTCTTAAGAAAGATTCACCACTCCATTCAACATGGCCTGAAAAAACGTGGTGAAATCAAATTCAATCTAAATATTGTTCTATCCAAGTTTATTAGTGACAGAAAAATCATGGATCACACTAATCATTTCAGCCTCTGGGATGAGGCAATTCCCCAGCATCCATTTAAACAACCGAGGCATTTCCCATGGTGGTCCCTAAAGATAGAACCACAACACAAGTGTCACGGACTTCCCTTAAGGGATCCACCAACATTCACGTTAATCCAAAATGGGAGCACGGATTTCCAGAACATGTCAATTGTATTCCTTGGATGACGATAGATACCTTCAACCCGTAGATAATGAATAATCTCAATGTATTAGATAGAGATGTCACCACATGACCTTTGAATTGAGGACGCGTCATGAATAGAAAAAAGGATCCTCAACCGACCTCATTATAGATTGAATGAGGAATTTCTATAAATGAGGGACTTTATCTCATACCCAATCACATGAAGAAGCTATTCAATAGGAGCTACAAAAATATATTTAACTTGAGGAGAGGTTTCAATTTCCACACAACATTTTACCTATAAGTTGAGAGAATCAATCAGAATCCATATGCAATCAAAAATATCAAAAATATAGTTTTAAAGGGATGAAGATATAGAATAGGATGGAAAAATCTATTTTCTATCTTCTATATGTTGGTTATAATGGTTACATGTAGAAAAAAGTTGAATCCCAAATAATAGATTAAAAACATCCATGGGGACATTGTTGTGCACAATACACCAAATAAGAGTAAAACTATAGGGATTAATATATGGATTGTCAAATGATTTTAACTAGCTAAAATCATTATCCAAATATTTCATATTGTGAATGTAAAACTTTTTTTGGAATTAAAATGACATTTATGAGATGCTTCCCAAATAAATAAGTCATATATGTTGGAATCGAGGTAATTATCAATGATACGAATAATATAATAAAGATAGTTATAAGTATTAGAATTTAACACATCCATAATAGTTCAATTTTTGTTTTTTGGTAAAATATTTGAAGTTGCATGAAAATTAAAGCTGCAGTAGTCCAATTTTATAACCAATAATTCATATAAGATCAATTTTTAACCATCCATCTTGAGTTATTCTTGATGTTGGAAAAGGCCGGTCTAATAGATAAACAAATAGAAGAGGTAATATATCTCGAGTTGACTTCTTTATATTATCTCAAAAAAAATTTGAAAAAATAAATGGGGTAAAAATAGTTGTAAAGGAGATTCCAAGTTAGTCTTTCTTGCAAGGCCTAATTAATAATATAAAGGTTCTTAATGACAAGGTTTAGTATTTTTTGAGGCTTACAATAGGTATTCCAGGGGATGGTAATTAGTTTTCTCTCTAGTGTGCTCCCAGTCCAAAATAAATTATTAATATAGACATTTATTTATTATGGATTCCAACATGCCATTTTTACACCATCAAAGAGTAGACCATTTAAGAGAAAATTATGGATTTTACCAGACATACTCTACGAGCCATGGGGAGGGATTTACCCTTCCAAGAGGAGATCTGATTGGGAATTTGGTCCGTAGTGTTATAAAAATAACTAGATCTAAGCCTTACCCTCATATGTTACTCGAAGATAAGTTAAGGGGAATGATCCTTCATTAATAATTATAATATTGGAAATAGAATTGTTTCTAGAAGAGGGAATTTTTTTCCAACAAAAATAAAGGATTTGTTCTAGCTAATGTTTTTACCAGTGATCTCATAATAACATTAGAGGGAATTTTTGAGAATTTGAAAGTTCTTTTTATCTCATTATAATAATAGTATAATATCATCATCATGGGGGAGATGATGGGGAACATTTAATCTACTAGAAGCCTGAATAGGTTTAAAATTATTTTGATCAATAAGTTGAGTAAGTAATCTAATAAAGTAATATTCTGAAATAGAGAAGTGAATGGAAGATAGGGGTCACACTTCCTAATTCCCTTGGTGCATTTAATGCAATCCATTTTTCCCAGTGGTCGACTACCCCATATATTTAATGTAACATTTTACCCTTTATGTCCCAAAGAGAGAAATTGCTCTGAGATTCGTCATTATAGACATATTTCTCTCATAAATTCCCATTTCAAAATTATCACCAAGCTCCATGACAATATGCCCACTAATATAAGTTGGAGAATTTTACCTCAGAATAAATTTGGATTCATCAATAGTAGGTATATTATAGAATGTATCTATCTTGCCTCTGAATTTACGGGCACCATAAATAAGACCACTAGTGGAGGCAATATTGTAATTAAACTTGATACTAACAAGGCTCAACTTGAGGTTCATGTCCTTTTCAGAAATGATATAACCCAAACACATTTGATATGAATAGAAAATGAAAATTTTCCCTAAGAGATAATATGTATAACACTTATGGGTCTGCATGATTCCAAGGCATTCAATTTATTTAGTTTGGTAATTCCTCTAATGATGTAGAAGTTGATGAGAGTCATATGAAAAGGCATGATATAATAGTATCAAAACACTCCATAAATTTGTACATAAGGTATAATAGAAAACTATATACCAATGTTGGTATTTGAGATAGATCAAAAAAAGTTTTTAGGTTAGAAATCATTTAAATTCATCAAATGAATTTTGACACATATTATTACAAAATATTTTCCCCCATTCTGGGAAATTATTATAGTGACCCTCAGTTTTCCAAAATTAACATTACATAACTTCTACAGAATATATAAAAAAATATATAAAATATTCCCAACAACTTTATTAGTCTATTTCCTTTGTAAATACATAAAAATAAACAATGGTACAAAATTGAGATAAATTATATCCCTTCATGTTCTTCATGTCTAGATTCCTTCTTAGAAACATAATAACTTATTAATAACATTATAAAATTGGGATAGAAAAATTAAATATGGTTGAGATGAGGTTATCATTAAGGGTAATCAAGAGAGACATGTAGTCATATGCCTGAGATTAAGGGAATGATAATGTGATCATAACATGGGAAGATCATACACTATAGATCATAAGATCGTAAACAAGAATCATCTATTAATTCATATAATTTCATAAGACATGAATCATAATAAAATAATGAACATAATCCATGAAACTATAAAATTTTAGTAAAACATGGATTAGTTGTAGACACATATGCATATATAATGATTTCCATAGTTGTCAAGGCATTGAAGAGGAGACCATTTCAATAGATAGAGTTCGTTACAGAACTGGGTTCACACCACATTCCTGCTATTAATACCTACCCGAGATCCCTACACATTCATGCCTTGTAATTTTTAACTGATTTCATTTCTCGTTCAATCCCTGTAATATTGAACCGAACTCATTTTACATTCCTACCCTATAGTACTAAACCTTGTTCATTCTTCATTTCAGCCATGCCTGTCTCATGTGATATAAATCCTTACCCAATGAATGAGAGGGATATATTGGTCCCACCCATCTCAAAATGAAATCATATAAATTTTTTACAAAATATCAAAAATAATCATATCATAAAATATGAAATTATATCGGTAGTATAAACATGTAATCTTATCGTAATATTTGTAAAAATAAATAGGTTTTATTATCCATTTATCAAAAAATAACCGATAAAATAGAAATAGATTTCATAAAAATAAAACCTATGAATGAGAACGAATTTCCATAAACACAAAACCCATGAAAGTGAAATGAGTTTGCTTACTATATAATTCATTCAAGTGAAGTAGGATTCATAAATACCACAACACCAGATTTCACCCATTGAGAGAAATAATATGAATGGCCCTTTTAGATTATTTCATATAAAGTCACACGTAATATCTATAGATTTCTTCTTATTCTGAAAATAATTTTGAAATATCTTTCAAAAACATTTCTTGATGAAAATATCCTTTCATATATGAAATTTATTTTAAATACATTAATCAATTTGGTAATCATTTTTATAAAAAATATATTGAAAACATATAAATAAGTCTACAATTTAGTTCAAAATACTTTTCCTAGAAACCATATAAAACAAGATTTAAAGTTTTAATAATTATTTTGTTAAAAGATGATAAAATTAGCTTCAAATTATTTTAAATTTTTTTTTTATTCAAAATCAATTTTAAAAAATATATATAAAGATAGACAAAATTGTTTAAAAATTTTTATCTCAAAATAACATTGAAAAATTATACTGAATGCTTGAAAATATTTTGAAATACATTTTCCATGAAAACTTATTTAAAGTGATAAAAAATATATAAATAAATTTTCATCAAATTATTTTTTTCGTAAAATAATTTTAACCAATTTGACCTCTTAAATATGAAACTAAAGCTTCATTAATATTATGTTGGGGAAATATTGACATGTAGTACATGGTAAAAAGAATATTCCTTTTTTCCTATAAAAAGGATAAAAAATGGATAATTCAGAAAGAGAAAAAAAGATTCCATTGAAATAATTTTTAAAAGAAATAAATGGTAAATGTGTATTTTAACTATTATTGGAATATTCTTGGAAACACTTTTTATACAATTTTTTTTAGGAACATATATTTCTGACATAAGAGAGGGTAATGTTGGGTTTTCTCATAAATAAACATTATTAACTATTTTATGTCCCAAAGAGTGGAATAATGGAACCAATAAAAGATAATATCATTAATATCCTTATGATAATAGTATTCATGAATGTTCTTGATATTGGGATCATAATATTTCTTCAAAGGAAACGCAATCATATAAAATCTCTATAATTAATGAAATTGTTTCAATTAAATATTACCACTTAGTAACATTAAATCACACTACCCATGTAAGAAATTGATATTACATGAAAGGAATTACATACATTATATAACATTTAAAAGGTATTATATAGTCTTCATGGAAAATTGTAGGTGCATAACATGGTGTCGGTCTAAAAGAAGTCAAATTGAGGAAAATTTATTTAACAATTTGGTAACTTTTGAAAACTAAACACCCTGAATGAAATCTAAAAAATTGTTTTGTAAATAACTGTAAATTTAATTATAATTTAATCAAAATTCATACATGGTTTTTATACACACCATATAAGTGTATTGGGTTGTGAATAAACAATTTATCTCACGGAAATAAAACATGTGATGAAATCCCCTTACATTATGTCTCGTCTCATTTCATACTCATACAACCCACCAATATAATAAATATAATTTTTTCATTAATATCTTAATAAACCATATTCTTATATATAACACCATATATGGTTTTATTATGACCATATATTACCTATTTGTTAACATTCTTATGTAATGGTTTCACTTTGGGTATTATTCACTTTATTCCTCACATGTGTCATAATTTGTTATATCATTTGTCATTATACTTTTTTCAGGATTTCGATGATAAATAAAATTATATAAATAAAATTTATATTCCTTATTTTTTTTATAATAATCTATAATATATATAATTAATATATGGAATACACCATTAATGCGATGGTATGTCGTACTTACGCATGAACAATGTTTCTATTTTCATTTTCATATTTAAAGATATAAAGAAAATTAAATATCAGTATATTTTGATATTATAATTTCAGTATTATTATTTCATATATGTCACATAATTTTACTGAAATCATAATTAATATATTCCATGTATTGTAGGAATGATTCACATCACTTTGAGGGGGCAGTAATCCACACTTCTTCGAATGAAATTATCATTATTACACGATGTTGAATGTATTAAAATATTGGTTGAAAAGAGAATATAGAAGAATAAATAAATAATATATATAATATTTACATATATATATATATATATTTTCCAACATACTTACTACCATTAATTGTGTTAAAGGAAAAAGAGAAATCATCATTTCGTGAGGTAGTAGTTCACCGTACACATATACAATATATACTTTACCGATTAGATAGAAGTGAGTATATGTTTTAGTAAAAAAACATATAATAAAACATTCCTAGTATATATAGGATACTACTATCTTTTATAATAATGGGATTAATAGAGTGTCGTGTTGGATAGATAAAATGAATGAAAGGATTATTATAGAAGACGTTACAACTAAATTGGGTAACTTATTTTGGATTGTGCCAAAAGGATTCCAGGGATCTATTTTTTTATAGGGGTGCTTCTAGGATGAATTTTGTGTTTTTGGGAATTGTATTGGGCATATATTTACTGAACCAACATGTTTTGAGAGGTGTGAGGAAAATGGAGGACAAGAGGCCTTATTATAGTGGAGGAGGAGTGGCACTCTTGTAAACATTTTAAGAGAGAATTCCACCAGCATTTTTAAATTTTAAGGAGCATCCATGAATAAAAAAAATTGGAGAAAATGGACTATAGGTTAGAAAATGGATATAAATTGCGTAATGTAAACGTTTCTAGTAAATTTTGAGTCATTCACCTAAGGGTTATAATGTTTTCAACATAATTTTACCTTAATCATTGAAATTAATATTAATTTCATTAAACATATTATTGGTAAAAAAATATATTGACCATATTATACATTATAAATTATTATTATTCAAAATATTTAATCCATTTTTACAAATTCTAATCACATATGTTGTATAATTTAATTTAAAAAAACAATCCCACATATGGGACAACACTGCAGGTTTTAATGCCAAAACGTCTAAATGATTGCTATGTTTTTATACCCAATTTTAATGAAAAATTTATTCTAATGAGATAAATTTGACTAATTTTTTAAAATATTACCGAATTATACATTTATACCAAATTTAAAAATTATTTAACATTATAAATATTTTATATGGAAATGAAATTTTGAATTTCAATCTGGAAACATTTACTATTCATCCAAATAAATTGATTCTCTAAAAAATAAAAAATAATTCATCCCATGATACTTTAAATATTATAAATTTACAATTTCAGTAAATAATTATAGTTAAATTTATATCCATGTTGAAAAATAGTTTTATTTATTTTGACTCAAGTACATTAGAATAATTTCATTTGAGAAAATATTATTTAAAAAAAGGATATTACCTAAAATTAAATCTTTCACTATCAAAATGATTTATTTTTTTAAAAACAATGAAAAAATATTATTATAATATCAATTAATATTAATATTACTATGTTTAATATTTATGTTAAAATTTCCTAATTTAAATAATTATAATAGTAAAATGATGCTTCATAGACACTCTATGTGGTGTGTAACACACACGAATTCAGTGTTGTGTGTGGTGTATATAATGTTTGTTCTGTGTGAAAAGAATGTTTTAATTATTTATTTAACAGAAAAACCATTTTCAGTGTTGTGTGAAATGAATAATAATAAATTATTAAATTAATTTAAAAAAATATTTCACAAGAACGAAGGGAGTAACATTCTGCCGCCCATAAAATGAATTCATCTCACAAAATTTATCAGCCATATAAAAGGTTTAATACATGGAAGTTCATTTCATTGAAAAACACATCATAAAAATTAATTCAACGAAATATACTTAGATTAATAATTTCTATAAACAAAATTTCAATTTTGGCTACAATTTTAATAATTTCTAATTTATCCATTACTTCGTGAAATGGATTTCCAAAAATTAATAATGATGCTTGAAGTAGTAAAATATTCTTTTGGAAGATATTAAGCCCCACAAATTTATAAAAAGTATAATTTTTTATCAATAAATATTTGTAAAAATAAGAATGGTTAATACACTATACTATAAACAATAAAAATAAATTGTACTATTTCATCATAAAAAATTATTCTTAAAAAATAATCATACATTAATAAGGACATCATGTAGTCTTGTGGTAGGAATGAAACTCTTATCATCCCTCAGTCTTGGGTTTATGACCCACGAACATGGGGAACATAATTGGTTGCCACCCGACATACATGATTTCTATAAGGACTAAACCCCAGTTTCCCAGAGCCAGTGGCTTATTTTATTACATTGGCATATAAACAAGGATTATGCATCATGGAGTTCCATGTTTTTTAGTAGATTTTGGATGCAAGATAAATATATATGTTCAAAATCACATCATTAAAGGAAATACAACATTAATTTATTCCATTATAAATATCAATGCCTCTTATAATATGCCAGCAACTCACTTATAACATACATCTTCATATCGTGGGAAAATGAAACATAAGAAAGGGGTGAGATAAAATGTTGAGAAAGAGTATGTAATTTAGAGGAAGATATCATAAACCTGAACATTATAAATGGTGAATAACTAGAACACATACCCATACAAATAATAAACATTAACACATTATTGAAAGAATTGGAGCTGAGTAAATAATACAATAATAAAACATAGTCATGGATATTCTACTCGTCGAATAACCACATCAAATTTAAATTAGTTGGATAATAATGTGGGATGTAATGATGCCAAACATACAAAAACTTTTTTTAAGGAATCATCAAGGACGTCGAAAAATGATTAAGGCCTCGTCCAAAAACATATCGTAAATTGGGGAAAGGCCTTAGCCATGTCCATGTCTATTTGTCTCAAGAGACCTTCTCATGCATCTAGGGGCTATATAGGGCCCACATGTCACATAATTAGTCAAATAAAATCCTCATATGAATATGGATAAACTTAAACAATATATATATTCATATTTAATATAATATATGAAATGTTAATAACATTCCCCGAATATTATGCATATACTCTAACCATTCAATGTAAATTGATAAATGGTTTTATGATGGAACATCAACAATAAAAATATTCATAGTAAATTAATTTACATATGGATTATTATATCATAAGTTATTTTTCCCAAATATACATAATAATCAGCTTGTGTGATGAAACAGATTAAAATACTATTTTGAAATTGTTGAGTAATTCTTGAGATAAATGATATTTTATTTTTAAAATAATTATTCTTTTGGAAAAATATTTGTATAAAATTAGAACTGAAGTTAGATAGTATTTTCATAATAAAATGAGTTATTCTATAATGTTAATGGTTGCTACAAAAAGATTATATAGTTCTCTTTAAAATAGATAAAAAATTGATTAATTCCCTTCAATCAGGTTTGTATTGTGGAAACAAATTAGAAAATTCCCTTTAAAATATTTAAATATACATTAAATAATGAAGTATTATGGTTAGTAAAAATATACAGATCACATAATGATAATCTATGAGTAGTACAAAATAATACATAAGATCCTCATTGATGTATGTAGAAAATTAAAGTAACCTGAATGAAAAGGAGGTTCTGGTGAAAAACCCTTACCTTATGTCCGAATGTGTCCTGCTCTTGAACATAAGGTCCTAGAATATGAAATTAGGATTATTAATAACTTATTTAAGAACCAATTAGAAATTTATTTGGTTAATAATAATTATTTTTTAGTTCATTTATGTCCTTTTTGATAAGTTATTATATTGAATTTAGTCGTTCTGAAGTTTTTTTTCATGATTGTCATTATCAGTTCCCTTGTATTTCAGTAATGGAGTTCATGTGGTATTGATGTAAATATCCATATTTGAAAAGAAAATATTAATTATGAACATAAGGATGTGTTAATGGTCATATATATCATTTTGTTTTAAGGAAATGGGTTGAATTATTAGATGAAATATAAAAGACATTCACTTTGATTATTTTCTCATTATTTTTATTATTATGAACATGTTTGTTAATAAGATTTAGGAATATGTATGTATAATGGTTAAGGATTATTAATTAGGGTATGATACATATATTATATTCTTTTTAAACCATAAAAATGGTTTCATTTCCATTTATGAAGGAAAAATTGAAGAACGAACCTTCGTCATCCACAAAGGTTATGAATCAGAACCTCATGGATGTTGATTTCATTTATAAAATAAAAGGGAGGTGGTATGAATATTGATGATGTTTCATACATTATAATTATATAATTATAGTATATAGATTATAGTAGTGTTATCATGTTCATTTGGAAAGAGGAGGTTTGGAGAGGATAACAAATGAAGATAAATTGAAATGTAAATAAATGAAAAACGGTGATTTACCTCTTGAAATAACCTCCTCGATAACCTCTTAAGGGGAAGGGGTTTTGATTTTAGGAAATACCATGATATTTTTGGACGTGGGGAGTGACTATGGAATGTTATTTGGGAATAACAATGAGTATATTAAATTTTTATATGAGTGATGAGAAGAGGTAGGAACAAAGAGGTTTTAAAGTGGATGAGATGAGTGAATTTTGAATATTTAGTCCATTATTTAATTAATTCCATCAATAAAATCTATAGTGTTGTATAATGTTACAACTAATAGTAATAGGTCCTTTTTATTTCTAACTAAGTGTCCTTTAATCACTCATGATTCCAATAAGAGTGTATTTAACAGATAATTTTTTATATATGGTATTTTACAGTAACATACTTTTCATAAACAATTCAAGAAATTCAAAAAAATCACAAATATTCACCCCAAACATTTTTTGATGCGTAAAATTAAAAAATGAACACCATTTTTCAAAAATTATTTCCTAGATATTTTTTTTTAAAATCATTGTTAATATGAAAACTAAAAAATTTAAAGGTATAGTTAGTTTTATATCACAATAATAAATTAATTAAAATATAATTATATTATTACCATAAGAATATAAAAAATTATGATGATTTAATATTAGTAAGAGTCATATTATTATTCATATTACTATTCATAAGGGTATATTACTATTATGAAAAAAATCATGTTTGTTCTATCCGCCTCCAAATGACTTACTGATCACTACTCTAGATGATTGTTTTTTGAAATTCAAAACATTGAAGAGGAAAATTTATGTTTGATGTTTATATTATGAAATGTGTTCTTTTATAGAGACTTGATGTTTCATGAATTGAATAATTATTTTCAAAACCTTGGGTTGATACATTCTCCCCTCCTTAGAAAAAATTGTCCTTAAAATTCAAAAAATGGTACCTAAAAATATTTGAGTATGTCTTCAACATAAGTTCCACAGGCTCCCATGCTGCCTCTTTGATTTTAGGATTTCTCCAAATTACCTCTACCAGATGATTCGTCTAATTCCTCAACATTTGTTCTTTAGATTCAATAATTATGATATGATATTCCTAGTAAGACAGTTTAGGTTCCAACTCTATACGTTCAGATGTGAGGACATGCCTTGGGTCTGACTTGTACTTTCTCAGCAATGAACCATAAAACACATTAAGTACCTTAGACAGGGTAGGCATCATAGCCAAATGATATGAAAAAATCCAATTCTATCTGTAATTTCAAAAGTCCCAATGTAGGAATGGATCATTTTCCCTATATTTTATAATATTATACAGCCCTTACATGGAGATACTTTCTTGAAAATGTGATTAACCATAATAAATTCTAGATCCATTCTCAGATTGTCTGCATAACTCTTTTTTCGGCATTGTGCTGTTTTGATATGACCTTAAATAGTCATTACATTCGCTTTTGATTCCTGTACAAGATCAAGGCCCACAAGCTTCCATTCACCAACCTCATCCCATCATGTTGTTGTTGGACATCTCTTCCTATACAATTCTTCATAAGGTTCCATTTGAATACTTTAACGGACTATATTATTGTAGGAAATCTACACTAAAGGTAAATATTGATCCCACACACTTTGAAAGTCATTTAAAAATGATCTCTATATGTACTAAATGGTTTGGTTTCTCATCTCCAATTTCCTTTTAGTTTGTGGGTGGTATTCTTTACTCAATTGAAGTTCGGTATTCAGAGATTTTTGACGAATTTGTCCAGGATTTCGATATAAACTGTGGGTCATGATCAAACACAATTGAGAGAGGTGCTTCATGATGTCTCATAGCTTCATTGATATAGAGTCTTCTTAGGCACTAAAATGGAAAATACTCTTTTATATTAAGGAAATGTGACAGTTTTATAATTTTATCCACAATTATCCATATAAAAAATTTCATCCTTGGATTTTAGTGTAATAAAGTGACCAAATCCATGGTTATTTCATCACATTTCCTTGTACGAATCGCTAGAGGTTTCATGAATCCTTTTGGACATTGTCTTTCACCCTTTCACATAAGGATAGACTAAACATCTTGATACATAATACCCAATTTCCATATTTATGTTATCCAACTAAAAATCTTCCTTTAAAAGACTATACTTCTTAGTTATATTAGGATTTACTGAGAAATTTGACCAATGGGCATCATCCAAAAACTCCCTTTTTATCTCAGGTACAACTACAAAACAAATCATATTCCCAAATTATAGAACACTATATTCACACCCAAAGTTATCCATAATCCCATTTTTTCACAACATTAATTTTCTTTTTAAGGTTCTTATAATCAATATGAGAATATTTAATTATTTATAATAAATATTTTTGGGAAACCATTTGATAATGTAATGATTTTCACCTTCTTTGATAATTCCCTTGCCCATAATTATTAGATCCATGTACGAAGGATCCTATTCAATGCACATTTTGTTGAGAACTCTATTATCCTTACTACTCAATGAATCATCCGATTTGTTTAACTTTCCTAGGTGGTAGTGTATGGTACAGTAATAATCCTTGAGATGTTCAATCTATCTCCTTTTTCTCATGTTGAGTTATTTTTTTTCAGAAAATATACTTCAGTATCTTGTGATCCATATATATCGTACACTTGATGCCATAGAGATAATATCGGCATATCTTCATGAAAAATATTATCGCTGTAACCCCAGATTATGTGAGAGATATTTTTTTCTTGAATATTAAACAAACATGATGCTAGAAAATAACTCTATCATTATACATAAGGACACAAACAATTCCCTTATTTGATGTATCTAAAAAGATCAGAAACCCATAATTCTCCAATTGTAGTGTCAGGATCATAGCATTTAATAACATCCTTTTCAATTCTTCGAAACAGTCATCACATTGTTTTTTCCATATGAACATAACCCCTTTACATGTAAGCTTCATCAACAGGTTGTCTAAATGGGAAAACCACTAAATGAAACGCCGATAATAACCTAGTAAACCAATAAAACTACGTACCTGAGTCATGTTCATTAAATAATTCCATTCTTGAACAACCTTTGTATTTGTAAGATAAACATATATTCATTCTTTTTAGACATCGTGGCCTATAAATGAAACTGATTTGAACCAAAATTCACTATTGTTGAACTTACCATATAATTAATTTTTTCATAGAGTCTTTAGAATAGTGCGCATGTTATTTTCATGGTCTTCATAGATTTTAGAGTATACTAAGATATCATTAATAAATACCACCAAAATTCCATGAATATATTCCTAGAAATATCTATTAATTAGATCCATAAAAATAGAGGGTGAATTAGTCAGTTCAAAAGGCATTACTATAAAATCTTACTTCCCATACTTAGTTCGAAATGCTATTTTTGGAATTTCTTCCATCCTCACAAATAAAATTTGATATATGTATCGAAGATCAATCATTGAAAATTATTTGGCTCCATGATTTTGATCAAATAAATCATAAATTTGAGGTCGGGGAAACATTTTCTTTATTTTTATTGCATGGATCTCTCTACTATCAATGGACAACCACGGAAACCCATCTTTATTCTTAAGGAAATTAATAGATGCTCCCCAGGGGTAGGCACTAGGGAGAATTAATACTTTATCACTCAATTCCTCATATTGATCCCTCAGTTAATCTAACTCCACATTGTCCATTCTATAAGGGGTCATTGATATGGGTATTAAACTAGGAATTAAGATATTAGAAAACTCAATTTAACACTCTACATGATATCCAGGTAAGTACCCTGGCAACACATCAACAAATTCTTACACAATCAGTACGTCCTCAATATAAACATTGTTCTCCTCACCCATAGTTATTGAATTCCATTTCTCCCCTATAATAGAATTCAGTAGAGATACTAGGGGTGGATCTATATGAGAATTAGATGGTGATGTTCATTCTATAATGATTATGGATTTCACATTGTCCTAAAAAATTACAACCTCATTCTTGTTGCAATAAATTTTCTCATTATGGTTCGAAATCTAATCCAAAACAAGGATTATATTGACATAAATCATGGGTATTAAAATAAAATAAGTATATAAATAGTGTTTAAATTCCAGGATGGGGACTTCCTGAAACAACTTTGGTGTAATGATACACCCATTATGAGTTTTTATATACAACTCCATTACTAAATCAAAATGGAAATATCTAGTTTTATTGGAAAAATGGGATGATTTGAAATAATGAGATGATCTAAAATTAGATAAATAATTGTCTATGTTTGAGTAAATGATTAATGTACATGCCACCACATCCTTAGAAACTTAATTATTAGTTATTCCGATAACATAAGCTTGTCTCTGTACCCTTGAAATATTCTGTTCTTTGTTTCCATGAAGGTTTTGACAATCATTTGTATAGTGTCCCTTTTACCTACAGTAATATCATTGAACATTAATAGCTAATTTCTTCTACTTGAAATCACTTGCAAGATAGAATTTCTTCCCGGTTTTTTGCACACTCCTTTTTTATTTAAGCAAAAACCATGGTGTTTTTTCCACAATTATCACATGGAGGATATTCAACTCATCCCTTCTACCCTGTTTATTTTTTTTTCCTCTCCCAATGTTTCAGCACCCCAATTCATCTATTTAATTCCCTTAAAGTGATAAGGATTAGAAAATTCCTTTTCTATCTTGATATAACAAGAAACTATATCTTCATATAATGAAAAACCTTGGGAGACCAGTTCCCATCAAAGGAATGGCTTTAGTTAAACAAATAATCGATCAATCTTGCTCCTCAGATTTCAAATGTAGTCCACAACATACATTTCTAACATTGTGAAGTTAGATTCATACATTGAAACATTATCATCATCCATTATCTTAATATTCAAAAACTACTTTTCCATATAAACTCACTGTTCACGAGGAATGTATTATTCTAGGATGATTTCATTAAAGTCCCTCCACTACATATCTTATATCTATTCCTCCTCCTTTGTGTTTTGGATTAATGACCACAACAGATCTCTATCTCTAGATAGATGATAAACTACCATTATTACCTTATCTATTTCATTACATTCCAAAGTGAAAAATATCATCTCTAGGGAATAACTCCACTCCTCAGCAACACATGGGTTTGTAGTCTTATTGAATGTTGAAGTTTGTTTTCATATAAAGAGATCTAACAAATCTCATCCATGGGGTGGATTAGAATGATCAATATAGATAATGTTGTTTTCCATAACCTGAGTAAGTTTTCCTAGTATATTTATAAGTTTCTCTATGCCATTTGAATCTCTATAGACATACTAACTCTTTGGAATTGGAGGGAAATCCCGACATGGGGTATGCATGTTCATGAAGTTTCCATTTAATGAAGTAGGCACCATTTCAAGATAAAGGAATCCATTATATTTGGTTAGGAATAATAATGTATAACATTAATATAGAAAAATAATTAACATAAAATAAATCTTATGCATAGCTATCCCCATAATCACAAAAATTGATTCTTTGTAGAATGATTTACATTACATTCCTTCATCATGTCTTTTAAAGTAAATGTGAATTATCCAAAGGATATCCCTCGAGAGTGTCAAACCATGTGTGCTGTATGGCCAGTTGTCATGTACCAAAACACCCTAGGATAAACCTTAAACTTATTGTGAGGGTTTTCACTCCTAGTTACATCTGTGATAGAACCACATACACATGTATTATCATGACATGGATTTATTTACATAAAATAACCACAAAATCTATTCCTTTCCAAAAAACTAGGTTGTTCTTGTCTATTTATCCTCAAAGAATATCTTGGAGACTTCTTACCTAAAATAGTTTTTCTAAATCCAGTTTCCATGTTTTCTATTAATCATCATTTGATACCATCTTCAAGGACCCGACCCTAGTTTCCCAGAGCTAGTGGCTTATTTTTAATATTGGCATATAAAAAAGGATTATGAATCATCGAGGACCATGTTTTTAGTATATTTTGGATACGAGAAACATATATAAGTTCAATATTACATCATTCAAGGAAATAAAACAATAATTTATTCCATTATAGAAATCCATGCCTTCTAGATTATGCCTGAATCTAATTCATAACATACATCTTCATATCCAAGGAAAATGAATCATATTAATGGGGTGAGCTCAAATGCTCAGTAAAATTAAGAAATAATTGAGAAGATATCATAAAAATAAATATTAGGCATGGTAAATAATTTAAACACATGCCTTTACAATTAATTTACTTGACCATATTATGATATGAATATGAGCTCAGTAAATAATGTCGTAATAAAACATAGTCATGGGTATTTTACTAGTCGAATAACCATATGAACATTCAATGAATAGAATCTTAATGAGGTAATGGCATATACAATAAATTTTTTAACATATTGTCAAGCCCTCGACCAGGATGCCTAAAAATGATTAATCCCTCATCCAAAACCATATCCAAAATTAAGGCAAGGCCTTAGCCAAGTCCATGTCTATTTGTCTCAAGAGACCTACTGATGCATCAAGGTAAAATATTGGGCCCAACCATCACATAAAGAGTCCAATGAATTTCTCATATGAGTGGGAATACATATAAAAACGTATACATTCATATTTAATCAAACATATGAAATGTAAATAACATTCCACGAATATATGTTTATACTCTAACCATTCAGTGTAAATTGGTGAATGGTTTTTGGGATGGAAGGTCCACAAAAAAAATTATCATAATAAATTAAATTAAAAATGGAGTATTAAATCATAATATATTAATCCCAAAGATACATAATAATCAATTATTGTGATGGAACATGGGAAAAATAATCTTTAAAAATCATTGATTATTTCCTGAGATAAATGTACATTTACTTTGAAAAGAAGAGTTATTTTGGAAGGGTATTTGTCTTAAAATAGAAATGAAGTAAGATTTTATTTTCATATTTAAATGAGTTATTTTTGAGAGGTAACAGTTTATAAAAATACATTATATATTACATTTAACATAGTTAATAATTTTAGAAATTCCCTTGAATCGGTCTTATATTTTAGAAATAATTTTTAAATATCCATTTAAAACGTGTAACTCTCCATTAAATATAAAGGTAAAAATATTGGTAAACATATATAGAACTCTCAGACAGAATTTATTAGGTGTAACCAAATAATACATAAGAAACACCTTTAGGAAGGTATACAATTAATGTAAACCGAATGAAAATGGAGGTTCTGCTGAAAAACCCTTTCTTTATGTCCAAATGTGTTACACTCGTGAACTTATGGTCCTGGAATATGGAATTAGACTTATTATAAAAATATTCTATAAACTATTATAAATTAATTTATTTAATCATAATTTGTTTAGTTCATCTATGTCCTCTTTGATATGTTAATATAAATAATTCCATCGTTCAAGAGTGTTCATTTTCTTGATCTTCCAAATTCGTTCACTTGTTTTAAGTAATGGAGTTCATGTGGAATTGATGTAAATATCTGTAAGTAAAATTAGAATTTATTTATGAACATAAAGAAGTGTTATTGTTCCAATCCATCTTTTTTTAACATGGATAGATGATGAATCATTGGAAGAAATATTAATGACATTCACATAGATTATTTTGGCAGTATTCTGACTATTGGGAATTCATGTGGTCATATGATATTATTATATTTATGTATACTGGTTGATGAATATTAATTATGTTATAATAATTATAGAATAATATATTTAAATCAACAAAATCATTTCATGAGCATCAATGAAGGATAAATTGATTAATGAAACTTCATCATCCAGGATGGTTATGAATTGGAACATCATGGACGTTGATTTCATTTATAAATTTAAAAGGAGGGAGTTAGAATATTTATGATTTTTCTTCCATTAAAATGATATTAATACTGTATATAGATGATAATATATTTATAATGGTTATTTGGAATGTGGAGGTGGGGAGATGATAACAAAAGAAGTTAATTTGAATGAAACTAAAGGAAAAAAGAAGTGCGCCTGAACTTTTGAAATAACCTCTTTAAGGGAAGGGTTTTTGGTATTTTATAAAGACAAAGACCTTCATGGACGTGGGGAGTGACTAGGAATGGGTATTTAGGAAAATAGTGAGGAACATCAAGCCTTAGAGGAGTGAAGAGAAGTGTCATTGGTTGGGGTTTTTATAGTGGAGGAGAGAAGTGATGTTTGAATATTTAATTAATTATTTTATGAATTCCCTCAAGACAACAAATAGTGTTGGTTCATGTTACCCCTAATAGTAAAAAGTGCATGTTAGTGTGAAAAATTAAGCCTTTAATTACAAAAGATGTCATAAATAGTGTATTTAACTGATAATTTGTATATAACGTATTTTCACATATTATAATATTCATCAAAAATTAAAGAAATTCATAAAAATCGTAGAACATTACCCCATCCATTTTTCCATGCATAGAATTAAAAAATGAACTCTATTTTTCTAAATTAATTTTTTAAATATTATGAATTTTAGTTTTAATCAAAATTATAGTTAATTCGAAAAATAACGATTTTAAAGGTATAAATAGTTTTATATCTCACTGAAAAATTTATTAAGATATAATTATCTTATTACCTTATGAAAATAAAATAATATCATTATTTACTATTCATTATAGTGATATATCTATTCATATTACTATTCATATGGGTATGCTACTAATCAACACAAATAAATTATGTTTTCTCAGACTCAAAATGACATACTAATCACAATTCGTGATGACCATTTTTCAAATCGAAAACCATAGAATACGTAAAGATCAATTTAATGGCAACATTATAAAATGTGTTGTTTCGTAGGGACTTAGTGATTCATGTATTCAATATTTATTTTCAAAACCTCAAGGTGTTAAATTTTCCTTTTACAAAGGCACAATAACATAGTTTAAAAATATTATTAACATTCTTGGAATAAGGTTAATCACTAAATAGACATATAAACAAGGTTTTCAACACAATATCAAAACATAAATACTTCCTCTAAAGTATAAAATTAAATATTAATGAATTTTTACCTTTATAAAACCACATACTGTTGAAAATAAAAAAAACATTCCATTGAAAGTAACAAAATCATCTTACCATCGATCCCTCATATAGAACAAACTAGATATTTGTTGTCATATTTCAAGTATGTGAATACCGTCATGGTAAATTTTCATAAAATAGGCTAAAACCCCGAATTACTATATATACTTTTGAAAACATCAATGGTTCCTTATTCAATAGATAAAAAGATATATTCAATAAATACAAGTATTTTTAAACTTCTTCCATAATAGTAAGAACTATTTTTCAACAAGTACATAAATAGTTCCATAGTAATCAATACCATCCTATTTACTTATCTATATCCAACATATTATTATCTAAAGAAAAATATATTAACAGAAGTATCATATTAGGGGTTATCTTCCCCTAGTAAAAATATCACCTTGTCATTAAATAACATTTCCCATCCATTAGATAAATTCATCATAATATTTAAAATACATATTGAAATATATAAATCAGGAAATCCTAAGATATTTCACCTTTTTTAATTAATGAATCCAAATACCTAAAAACAACAAATTCATCCGTAATCCATTATCATGTATACATCATCCAATTACATAATACCTCTTTCCACTCACAATCCATTTGTACTCTATTCATCACCGACAATGTCACTATTACATGCACCACCTTGAAGATTCACTTCAGGAGCATTCCTCTTGGGAAATTGAGTTGCATAATGACCATTAATTGCAGACAGAAAACAATTAACATTTTATGATTCCTTGTGAAGTAAAATATTATCATCCAATTCATTAACCATTCTATTCATGATTCCCTTGTAGTCACCTACTTTGGGTCCTTTTAAATAGTCCAAATTTCATCTTTTTCCTGTATTTAATTCACTCAGATGATTCATTTCACATTCATGACAGAAACGTAACAGAATATTCATTCCTTAATAGTTTCTAATACCCAAACTATCAATGAAATCCTTCTTTATCTTCTGACGTGAGTCAGAATGTTTGAAACTATACACATTAATAATCTTGTTTCTCGAAAACTGATTAGGAATGATTACAACAAAATACACTCTATTGTTCATCCCCGATGACTAAACATCATCCAATCATCGATCTCATTTAACATTACTCTAGTTCCTTTTGTATACCACCATTAACAAAAACAAGAAGCATTGTGTGTGCATTACTTATCACAATAGAAAACCATATTTGGATGCAAATAATTACTTATAGGATTCCAAAATCATGACACCTTCCTTAATCTAGGACACCTTCAGTTAGTCCTAGTTTATTCACAAGTGACTTATACATAAATCCATCATGATGGTTCTAGAAGAGTTTGTGGATTTCCCAAAGAATATCAATGTGAGTGTCAAACCATATGTGATGCATGGACCATTGTTATGTAATATATTACCACATGTAAATGATGGTTCATATTATTGGAGTGGTAACCCCAAGGTAAATTTTTTCTACATCCACAGACTCTTTTAGTATGATGAGAGGGATGTATTTCTAGGAAACTAATCATTATTCCCTTTAAAAAATTTCTAGAAATATTTTCTATATGTTTCATTATCCATAGATTTATCCATAGAGAATATCCTTAGGGTTAGCACTAATTTATTCCAATCCCTACTTTAAATTTATTAATAAAATTATTATCTAATACAAACAATAGAGACCCATAATTTTAAAACATTAATATTTCATTACCTTTTTGGAATACATAAAACATTAAACAAACATATTCCTAATGACAATATTAATCTATTGCCTTTGGATATATAGAAACATAAACACAGGAAAATTATTGAGAAACATTATCTCCCAATATGTTCTTCATGAGTAGAACCCTTCTTAGACACATCACACATAATACATATATTCAAAATATTAGAATGAACTATTGAATATGGGAGAGCTTAGTTGCTTAGTTAGGGTAAAAAATGGAGACATGTAATCATAAGAATGAGCATAAGGGTATAATAATGTGATCATAACATTGGAAGATCATAAAATTCATATCATCAAATCGTAATAATAAATACTAGCATAAATTTTGATAGGTCATAATACATGAATCATAATGAAATAAATAACATATTCTCTGAAAGAATTACATAGGGATAAAAAATGAAATTGTTGTAAACACAAAAGAAAATATAATGATTTCCAAAGTATTCAAGGAAACACTACTAAGACCATATTAGTGTAAAAATCCCTTTATTGAATTGGGTTCACACACCATTACATTTTTTATTTAAGAATAGATTTCAGTCCTCATTATTTCCTGGTAATATTGATCTGAGTTCATTTCTCATTCCATCCCTTTAATAATGAACATAGTAAATTTCACAATTTAGCCCTATAATAATGAACTAATGTCATTGTTAATTCCATCCATGTCAATCTCGTGAGATATAAATATTTACCCAATGCATTGGAGGGAGATATAGGTCTCATCCTTATCACAATGAAATAATACATACATGTTCCACAATATCAAAATAAATCAAATCATAACCCATGAAATGAAATGGGTATTATAAATATTTAATAATATCATATTCTTTTGTGAATGTTACAGGTTTCAAAATAATTTCATCAAAATAATAAGCCATTAAACATAAATTAATTTCATAAAAATATAAAACATTAATTAAAAATTGGTTTCGTAAACATATAACCCATGATAGAGAAACAATTTTCATTAACAGATAATCCTTGAAGGAGAAATGGGGTTCTTAAATACAATGACAAAAAGAATATCCCATTCACATAATGAATATGAATTGATCATTTAGAACATTTCATAGAATGGAATGAGTAACGTCATATAATGTTATCATAGATGGAAAATAATATTGAAATATCTTTCAAAAATGGTTCTTGAAAGGGAATATTATTTATTATTTTAAAAAATAGTTTTAATACATAAAAAAATTTGAATATAATTTTCTAAAAATATAAATTTGAAACTTATAAAGAGACATGAAATAATTTTTTTATTAAATTTCCTTCAAAATATATAAAATTTGATTTAAAAATTTATAAAACCCTTAATATTTGAGAAAACATTAAAAAATATAATGAAATCTTGAAAATATTTTGAATCCAATTTCATTGAAAATAATTTAGAAAAACATATAATTAATGTTTGGGAAATTTTTGAGTTATATTTTCATTGATAACTTATAAAATAAGTAAGAAAACATTTTTGATTTTTCTTTAGAAAATACATTTAAAAAAACTACCATATAAAATTAATCCTTTAAACTTGAAAATTATGCTTTATCAAAATAATAGTGGATAATTTTGTATATGTTGTAAGAGGTAAAAATAGCATTGCTTTTTTCCCCTTAAAAAGTGTAGAAAAATTTATTTTTCAGAAAATGAAAAATAGATTCCATTGAAAACACTGGTAAAATAAAAATATAATAAAAATGTATTAGAAATATTATAACAATTTTCTTAGCCACCCTTCAATATAACATGTTCTGGAAGGAACAATGATTTTAAACTGAAGAGAGGTTAAGGTCAACCTTCCTTAAAAACACATTCTTAACTATATTTTGTCTTAATGTGGTGAATAATGGTACCAATAAATCATTATATTATAAATATTCATTGGATAATAAGTTACATGATTTATCTGGGGAAATGGGTTATAATATTACATCAATGGAAGAATGAACATAAATAATCTCAATAAGCAACGTGACTGAGTCAATAAAATATTACATATCTTTAACTATGAACAATTCTCACAATGTAAAAACTAATATTAAATGAAGCATAAAATGTCACTAAAATAAGGCGATTAATGACATAAAATTTCAAATGTAATATATAATCTTCATGAAAAAAATATAATTCATAACATGACATGTGTTTTAAAGAAGGAAAATTTATGGAATATTACTTTACATATTTGGTCACTATTGAAACATAAAACCCATGAAATTAATATAATAAAATGGAAATTAAATTTTGAGAAATTTAATTATAATAATTATATATCTAATTCCCAAGTAGTATACTCACCACCCAAAATCAATTGCTAGTGAATAAAACATGTATCTCATAGAAATAAAAAGTGAGATTAAATTTCATTACCTTGTGTATCATATCTCTTCATAATAAAAAAAACCACCAGTATAAGAAACATAAATTTATTTTACATCTAAATAAAAAAAATTTCATATACTTAATACCATATTTCGTTTTATTATGGAATTTTATTACACACTTTTTTAAAATCATATATTTTCCTTTTACATTGGGTAATATTCTCTTTATTCATTGCATGCATCTTAATGGTTTATATATTTGGTCCGTATACATACATCATGATTCCTTGATGTAAAAATAATTTATATTAATTATATCCCTACTGTGAAGATGGGTTTTCCTAATGCTTGTATACCAAGTGTTCTACAGAACCGTTGGTATAGGGGTCCTTTAACAATGGTTTGAATAAATCATTGTTAATGGTCAGTTTAGTTAATGATTTCCCAACGATTTGAAGAAATCGTTTGGGAATCCTCAAAATTCATACCCCCTACCAACTATTTGTACAAACCATTGGTACATGAAATGATATTAAAAAAAATATTAACTATTGGGACAGGTCCCACCAAATACAGAAAACCCAACACCGATTACATAGTAGAAAATAACAAATTTCCCCCGATTTCCAGAAGCCACCGCGCCTAGGTGAACCCTAACCCGAGGTCTTCGATTCAATCGGCTGCAACACTCCCATCCATGTTAGACTCCTTAATCTTCTTCCCAATATAGACATAGAATCCCTCTTCCCCCGATTTCTCCATTTATTTAAATTTCTAGAATGTTCACGTCATTATTCACTATTTCTAGGTATTTTGGAAACTTTTATGATAAAAACTATTTGATATTGAATCAAGGACTAAAGCATGATTGGTGGATGTATGTGAGTATATAGAATACAGATTATAAACTATCCCTTAAAATTATTAATGTTTTTTGTTCTGTATGATGTGTATAGTATCATTGACATACTTTATTTATAATCTCAAATTTAAAAATAAATGTTTCTGTCTATACATTATGAAATTAATCCTCTTTATGAACCATGAAAAAACTATTAGTGTAAAATCTTAAAAATTATCCACACCTTAGGTGCGCCTCACTTGGGAATGTTTTCCCCCAAATACCCGGTGCCACAGCTCCCAGTAGGTCTGATTGTAGACCTAATCCAGACCACCTCCCGATGTTTTCTCTGCCACGAAATACCATCTAGCTAGAGATCCTTCTTCAATCAAACACATTTTTATTTCTACACTTCAAATTAGTAATTGTTTTCTTATTTTTAGTTTTCTTCCAATTTTTATTGTATGTTTTATGTTTTGATTTTTGTTAAATTTGAGTTATTGTTGTTGGTGTACTGAACACTTTGATTGTTTTATGTTTTTTATTATACACTTATTACATCATAAGTGGTCTATTTAGTGGGGTTTGTTTAGTTCAGGGGTAAAGGGCTTGTTCTATGATATTTGTTTAGTGGGGGTGGGTTGTCCCTGTGGGTATGGGGGGTGTGGTCTGTCCATGGGGGTGGGGGTGGGGGTGGGCTATCCTGGACACCTCATACCCACTCGACATCCCCCCCCCCCACTCTTGGAAATCCCCCACCCCCTGGACCACCCAACCACGTTGGACAGCCCCGCCACTCTCGTGGATAACCCGCCAACCCCTAGACACCCCAAACCCCCTGGATAGCCCCCTCCCCAACAAATAGGCTGACCCCTCCCCATAACCACCTGGACATCCCCAGACACCCCTAGACACCCTCTCCCCTGATGCACTTCCCCCACCCCTATGGACAGCCCACCCACCCCCTGGATAGCCCCCTCTGCCACCACCATGGTCATCCTGCCAACCCCCTGAACACGTCGTACCCCATGGACACCCCCCTCACCCCATGGACACCACCAACCCACCTGGACATCCCCTCCACCCTCGTGGACAGTCTTCCCACCCCCTAGACACCCCATACTCCCATGGACAACCCCAACACACCCATGGGCATCCCACCCTCCCCCTGGACACCCCGTATCCCCCTGGAAAAACCCGCACACCCCTCAGACACCCTTCTCTCCCCCTCAGATAGCTCGCCCACCCCCTAGACTCCCCTAGCCCCCCTAGACAGCACAACCACCCCTGTGGATAGCCCGTCCACCTTGAATCCCTGACCCCTAGACATCCCCTCACCCTCTGGACACCTCTGACCCCCCTGGATGTCCCGTCCACCCCCTGGACACCCTGCGCTCCCTAGACACTCCCTCCCCCTTGGGAAATTTATGTGATCAGTCAAATTATTGATTAAAATAGAAAATTTCTTCGGTATAATATTTAGTCAACTCCATATTAATTCTCCTCTAGAAGTTTACATGATCATGTACACTCATGTATAGTTCATCAAAGATATTTTGTAATAAATATAGTTTTTGTTGTCTTTTATATTATGATTCTCATATAGAGTAGTGTGTAATTTATGGTTTCATATAACATGAAGAATTCTCGTTTACATAAATATATTCTCGATGAAACTTAAATCTTATTTAATGTAATTTTATGTAATGACTAATATAAATTAATTTTTTACAGAATGGATAGATGTTGGATCTATGAAACCGATCAGATCTCAAGCAATTTTCAAAAAACATTGAGGATCGTTTTTGATTTTGTATTTCAAAATGCTTCAGAATGTGGTCGCATACACTGCCCATGTTCCAGTTGTGTTTGCAGACATTGGCTGAGCTGTGAAGAAGTCAGATAAATCCTAAACAATTATGGGTTTCATGAAAACTACTATGGGCGGTATAAAAATTGGGAGAAAATTAAATCTCAAATTGATGATGATCCAAAATAGAGTATTGGAGTGGATAATTTTTTATATGAAAATTTTCTATTTATTCATAATCATGAAAAATAAAGGATTCTTACCCAAGAATCCTTTGATATGAGCACACATGATGCGTCTAATAAAAAATGATGATGTTTTTAGGGTGAAAAAATTGAATGATGCTGCCATGACTACCGTATATCAACAATGTGATAAAATAAAAAAGATCGAATTTTTAATCCTATTGTTTCATGGGAAAACAATGTATGAGATTTCTAATACATCAATAAATTACATTCTTATATTATAAAAGTATTTACGTCTAGACGATATATATATTCCCTCAAACAACTATAAGGAATGTATGTTAGTTGAGTAACATGGATTTTCATGAAAAAAGATTCATTCTTTCCTGAAAGATTGCAGTTTATTATGGAAGGAAACCTCTAAATGAAATGATTGAATAAAATGTTGCAAATCCCACTGGAAGTCAAAATATGATGGAACACCATCCTGCGTGCCACAAAAATTAATGTGGCACTTTCCATTAATCCCCAGATAGAAGAATATTTTTATATCTAATAATATATCAATAAAAATTACATGTAAGGATATTGAGAGAAGTAAGACTATTGATGTGTTGTTTCTCAATACATGTGGATTTTCATGGTATATATTTGATGCATGGTATCTTGAATTTGCAGCTAATGTGCGTAATGTGAGGCTGAGTCATTCAAGTGATGGTTTTAATCTGTTTTGGTAGATGCTTACCTCACACAACAGATGGCCAGTTTTTATACACATTTATAATCTACCCCCATTGTTGTGTATGAAAAATATGTTCACTTTCATGATTATACTCATATCTGGACCTTTTGATCCCAGCATTGATATTTATGTATACATGAAACCATTAATAAAAGAGTTTAATCTTCTTTGGGATGTGGGTGTGTGAACATACGATTCATATTCGAAAGACATATTTCATATGCGTGTTGAGCTTATGTGGACGATCAATGATTTTCTGGATTATGAAATAATGTCTTGATGGAGAATGAAGGGAAAGTTGTCATGTCCTGTTTGAATGAATGAATTAATGATCCAGAAGACTGAAACATCATTGTAGTATCCGTTTTAGTGGATATCGTCAATTAATTCCAATATACCATCCATATAGAAATAATCATCCATGATTTGATGATACCACAGAGATTGATAATCGAAAACAGAAAATGTCTAGAACTGATGTGCTTAATGAATTTAAGGATGTTTTTTTTCATTCAGGAAGGGTTAAATGAAATCTGGAAAGATAATGAATGTTTCCAGTGAAACATGTTACAATTGGAGGAAGAGGAGTATCTTTTTTGATTTGCCTTTTTTGTCAAACTATTTGTTACGTCATTACTTAGACGTAATGCACATTGAAATGAATATATTTGAAATATTGCTTTCAATACTTATAAATGTTTAGGGGAAGAGAAAAGATGATTTATGGTCTCGGTGTGACCTGGTGGATTGGGGAATCAGACCAGAATTGCATTCTGTGCGTATTACAAAAAATAAATGGAAAGTTACTTGTGCTTCTTATGTTATGACACCTAAAGAAAAAAAAAATTTCTAGAAGTATTAGAGACTATTAATGTTCATGATGGATATTCCAGAAACATATCTAAATGGGTCAACAGAAGACAGTTGTAGCAAAATTTATTGAAGACTCAAGATTATCACGTTCTTCTGCATGAGTTGATTCTAATAGAAATTTGTTAACTTTTGTCCAATAACATAATGGTGAATGTTATTCGGTTGTGAAATTTGTTATGATATCATTATGCTTAGATGTTTTCCATGCATTTCTTGCAAAAAAATGTTGACAGATTCCCCCATTAATTTTGTGTGAGTGGGGGAAAATATCTCCTCTGTCATTTTTAACATGCAAGCTACATATGATTGTCCATATTCCCACTAAATTACTTTTCATAGGACCTGTTTCTTTTCGTTATATGTATCCTACAAAAATTAACATGTACACATTAAAGTCTTTTGTCCGAAACATGAATCATCCCGAAGGTTCTTTCATGAACGGTTACTTGGCTAAAAAATTTATGGATTTCTACTCAGTGTATTTTTCTGATCATACTAAAAGAACAAACAGACCAATATGAAATTAATAAGAACAATATGAGAAAATTGAAACCAGTTTTCCATCGCTTCCTCAAATAGGAATAATTCATGGATCAGATACATTGAATACATTACGCCATAAAGCACAGTAGATGGAACATCACACAATTTTGTTTAACTATGATTTCTTCAATGACTATATTTGTTAACTAAATTGAATATTTATATCTTACATATATATCTATTAATATATTCATTTTTTTATCTATAGGTAACTAAAAAAAATGATAAATAGAAATCATTGTTTGTTATATTTGAGAAGAAGAGACTATTTGCATAGCAAAGAATTTTCTACTTGGATAAAATTGAAGGTAAATATATTACTATTTAAAATAATTAAAAAATAATAATTTAGATTAATATTCATTTATACTGCTGGTATTGTGTTTTCTCATTGACACTACCTCTAACGAAATAAGAGTTTTGGTGTTTGCTCCTAATACCATGGTTCATTACTGTAAATCAATTTTAATCAATGGGTTTAAATTTATTTTCACGGAATGTGAAAAAAACATGTGAACACAACATGATGGTGTTATGGTTTCTGCCACAATATATTGTTATGCCAATGCATCAAATAGTATACCACGATTTGAAAATGTGTGTTATTGTGGAGTCATTTAAAAAATAGAAATATTGGATTATTACTCTCATGGACGAGTCACAATTATGAAATTTCATTGGATTGATTCGATGATGATACATGGCACATTTATTGATGATTGTGGATTTCTCGTAATTTATATGAATCACACTCTTGCTATCAAAGAACCATATGAATTGGAATCAATGGCTAAACATGTTTTTTATGTCACTGAACAACGTCGACCGGAATTTTGTGTCATAGTTAATGTAATTCCACGACATATTTTTGATGATGGTGATGATGGAATTGACACTGTCCTAACTGCCATTGGAACCAATCCATTTATTTCTTTTGATGACTCTAATAGATCAATTGTCAGTGTTTATTGTGTACCAGATGTTGTGGTGGAAAATATATAGAATCATCCAACCATGTTCTCAATTCATTTGGTTTACCTCTATTTGGGTTATTAAGGTTGGTACTATTCAAATTGGTTTTATATTGATTACAAATATTTTGTATCCGATTTGACAATTATGTGCATTTTCAATGTTTATTGGTTGGAATTTTTATTTGAATTAAATTTTATAATTTGGAACGGAACAGTATTTAATCCTACGAAACCAACATTTATTACGCGGTGAACATTTCAATGCTTCAAATGTGATTTGTTTTAAATCTGTATGACTCTAAGACCTCTCTTTAACATTTTACCTGGTAATGAACATGATGTTCTCTATTCTAATGAAAAACATGTATTGATACCAGCATCATCTACCTAAGCTAAATAAATTAAATTTTTCCTTAATTTGGAAACTGTTTCAAAAATTATGAATCTGGTAGAATCAATGTTCAATGATTTTAATATATTTATGACACTAATAAATAATTATCTAACTAAAAATTAAAATTTTCCCTCATTTATTTTGTTTTTTGGGTTACACATTAGTTATAAGTTTCTATTTACATACATATTTTTTTTCAACTGAAGGAAAATGAAACAAATTTAAGAGAGGTAACGAAAACATATTATGGACAACAGTCATCACAATGCTGAGCGGGTAATTCCACCACTAGTTCCTGCAGTGTGTACTTTATTTAACATATTTTTATTTAAAAAATATATAATTTCATGTAAATAATTTATTTAAATTTTTTTAGGATCCATCTATTTTGCGACACTTATTCGATGAGCAGCCTAGTAGTGCTCCCAGAACTCGGTGTGTTCATATGAAGGTGGGGGGTGGTATGGGAGCTATACGATCTGGTCAGCATACCCGATTTGACCTTTTCCCTCCCACTGACATACCATCCATCCCACATTCTGATCCGAGTGTGTCGTTAGGGAAACATGAGATATTTAGACCTCCCATGTTTTCTCCACCCTTTACATATGATCCTCCTAAAACTTTTTTTTACCATATCCAATGATGATTCCCACTGCCCATCCAGCATTTGTCCAACCATCATTTTCATATTCTTTTACTTCTGCTTCCTTCTCTTTGGGATTTTATCTTTTGTCTTCTTTGACTACTACTCTGCCAGAGTCTACCCCTACGGAGCATACATTGGGAACCACTCCAACTGTACAGGGTGTTACATTATTTTATACAGATCCAGCGATGTCGATTGATCCAAATACTATAGGTATACTCATTAAACCCTAACAAATTGTTACATGATTATTTATTGTCATTATAACATTTATTGATAAAATATTAGTTTTTATTTCATAACAGATACATATAATGATAAGAGGGGGGAGGGGAAAACATGCATGAGTTCCGTGTGGAACCACCACACACATTTGATGGTGGACTATAATAAAGATAGTCATAATATTTAAAAATTAGTGTAGCAATGTCAGAGTTTTTCGGGGACGCTTTCCAAGTATTCTGACATCATTCCTGTCAGCCTTCTCTCATGGAGAAAACTGCCAAATAAAGTCAAGGATAAAGCCTGGGATGATATATGTGTAAAAAATCTATTTTATTTAATTCAGTATATTAATTTTTGTATTTATATGAATTAATATTTTGGTTTCAGCTGCGATATAATTTTCCCGATGGCGAGGGTGCATGGCTAGAACGTCTAAAAGATTTAGGCGATATTTGGAGAGCTTATAAGCCTTAGTTGTACACTGGATGTCATGATAGAGTGGGATCAGAGTTAGAGGAGTTCTCTATCATGTATGATTGTGCATTATAATAGTACACACATATGATTACTCATTGAGAGACTAGCAAATTTATGGTATTAATCTAATTTTAAGTATTTAAATGAGAATTTTCATGTTTTTTGTTAATACTAATTATTGAATTTTATTTGGGATTCATCTGGAAGAAATAAAAAAACATTGATGCTAAGAAATAAGTCCACACATTGGGACATAATATAATGTTAAATCAATAGAGGTAGCTGGTATGACAGTTTATAATCATTTTTACGACGTGTAATTTCTATTGCTTCCTCTGTAATTTATTAGATTTCTAAAGTTGATAGATAATTTTAGTTATGAAATAAATGTTTCTTTGGTATCCTATATTTAATTAGGGTCTCCTACATTCAATTTCATTGTAGAGGCATAAAATGAATATATAATGAAATGTTCCTCGAGCAAAACTGTTTTCCTCGAGCAGAATGAAGAAAGATGGATGTGCGGTTAATGAAGAGACTCAACAGCAGATTGTAAGTTTTACATTGTATATTTAAAATATTAATATCTACATTAAATTTTAGTAATCTATTTATATTTGTAACAGGAAAAATTAGAGGCCCTTGACTCCTAGGATCCTAACGATTTTGGCCCAAATGATCAATTACATTAGTTGTTGGGAGATGAGAACCCTGGTTGAGTACACTGCAGGCCTGGGAAGAGTATAGTTCCAACGAGGTATTATCCTTACATAGGAACGAGTTATGATGCCACTGAGTTGCAACAGGTTATGGATAAGGCATAACAGGCTAAAAAAGGGCCATAGAGATAGTAGCACCGTCTGCTATGGAAAACACCACATTTATGAAACCGATGGAAGCATTACATCCAACACATCTGCCAGATGCCAGCACTTCTTGTGAGGAATTTATGCCATCAATGCATTCTATTTATGGTGAACTAGGTGTCAGTTCTAGTGGTGATCCTGATGATCATGAGGAGGAGTCCGAGGAGGGGGAGGAGGGCGAGGAGGAGGCCAAGGCAGAGGAGGAGGTCAAGGAGGAGGATAAGGTGGAGGAGGAGGGAGATGAGGTGGCCGAGGATAAGTATGGGTATGAGGAGGAGGGCACGGATGATGGTGGGGACGAAAATTAGGATGAGGGTGAGGGTGAATTTGATGGTGATTATAGTGATGATGATGAGGGAAAAATTGATCTATTACAATTTTGACTAATATTACATACCTTTGATGTTTATTTATTTTTTGTGCTTGAATATATGTGTGATTAGGTAGGTCACATTTTCTTTATTATTTTATCTAGAAATTATAAATCTTGATTAGATGATTTTCTGTGAAATCCTTCTATTTTAATGAAATTGTAATTTTGTAGTGGAATTTAGAAAATTAGTGGTCTTATGTGATGTTGATATAATGAAATTACTTTTTCAAACTTGAATGAATTTTCACAAAAAATATGTAAATACCATCCCATGAACCTAGGACAGGCCCCAGACAGCCCCCAACCCTCCTCCCTAAACCCCAGATGGCCCACAAGACAACCCCCCCAGAAATCCCCCCCCACCCTCCTACCTGGACACCAGACAGCCCCCGGATAGCCCCCCCTCTTTCCTGGACACCGAACAACCCCCCTCCACCCTAGACCATAGAGAGCCCCTTAACACCCCCACCTTCCTTTCTCACTCATGAACATCCCCCACCCTCCTTCCTGGACCCCAGACAACCCCCCCCCCCCCCACACCCTCCTCCCTGGACCCCGGATAGCCCACAGATAGCCCCCTGGAAAACCCCCTAGACAGCCCCCTCGACACCCCCACCCTCCTACCTAAACCCTGGATAGCCCCCAACCCTCCTTCCAAGACCCTGGATAACCCCCCTCCATCCAGAACCCTGGACATCCCCCCACCCTCCTCCTACCATGCATAACACTCACCACATATATCCGCATTCTCTTCTAGGTACCTCACACAACTGTGTATCACCGACATCATCACACCAATTACAACATCATAAGGTCACTAAGCCCAATATATGATCTCTTAAAGATTCACCCTAAATCCGAATATAATTTACATTCCATTACTATTACTTTACTGCCATGCACAGACCACCTTCCTTGATTCTATAGATAATCGCACTCCTAATTCAATGTATCAGAGCCCAATCTATGCTCTCTCCAAGATTAACCCTAAATCCTAATGGAAAATAGTGGTTTATATCATCATAATAATATAAGATAAGAGTGAAAACCCTAATAGAAAAGAGGAATCCAGGAGAGGATTTTAATTAGAAACAACAGACTTTCGGAAGTCCAACCAAATGATTTCTGATTGTATGGATACTTTATCACCAGAATCCCTTGGACATTTTTTATGTGAATGATTAAACACCTTCTCAATTCATGGAACAGTGTGGCAGGTACCACTCAAAGAGTCTCAATTTAATTTGAATTGGACAACATTTTAAGTTAAAACAACAAATTGAATATGGAACACTAATCTAATGCACTCATGTTATGTTGATACATTAGGAAAATGATCCATGGGTCTTTTTTGAAGTGTAAGATTCAAACTCGCCTCAATACTAGGCATGGTGTGGCCGGTACAACTCAAAATGTCTCACATTTAATTGAAATGGACTAAATTTTACATTTAATCAACAAATTGCATACGGAAAAAAACCAAACACATTCAGATTCCATTGATACTTTTGTAAAATGATACTTGTGTTATTTGGGATGCGTAAGAGTCATCCCTGCCACAATCTGAGGCATGGTGTGGCCGGTACCACTCAAATTGTGTCAGTTTTATTTGTAAGGGAAAATATTTCAAGTGAAAAATACAACTTGCATACGGAAAACTGAACAAACACTTTCTGATTGTATTGATACTTCAAGAAAAAAAATCAATGGGTCTTTTGTGACATGCATGAGTCATCACCACCTCAATCCTAGGCACGGTGTGGCTGATATCACTCAATGTATCCCTCTTTTTTTTTACAATGGACACTGTTTTATGCAAAAAGAACAGACATTCAGATAACCGACCAAACATATTCAGATAATGTTGATACATTAGAAAAAGGATCCATGACTCATTTTTGATGTGTATGAGTCAACCTTAATCCATGGGATGGTGTGGTCGTTACCACTCAAAGTGTCTCACTTTTATTTGAAATGGACATGATTTTAAGTGAAAACAAACAAATGCATATTGAAAACTAACCAAAATCTTTCATAATCAATTTATACATTAGGAAAACGATCCATGGGTCATTTTTGAAATGTACGAGTAAACACTGCCTCAATCAGAGTCATAGTGTGGCTGGTACCACTCAAACTGTCTCACTTTTATTTAAAATGGACAATAATTTAAGTGAAAACAACAACTTACATAAGAAAAACCAACTAAACGATATCTTATTAAATTGATACCCCAATAAAATGATCCTTGTGTCGTTTTGACGTGTATGAGTCTTCCCTGTCTCAATCCGAGGCCCGGTGTGGTCAGTAACACTCAAAGTGTCACACTTTAATTTGAATTCGATAACATTTTAAGTGAAAACAATAACTAGAATACAGAAAACCATCTAAACACATTAGGATTCAATTTATACATTATGAAAATGATCCATGGGGAATTTTTGAAATGTATACGTCAACCCCACTTTAATATGAGGCACGGTGTGGCCGGAACCACTAAAATTGCCTCACATTTATTTGAAATGAACTGGATTTTAAGACAAAACAACATCTTTCTTATGGAAAACTGACGAAATTTTTTCTGCTTGTATTGATACTTCAAGAAATTGATCGATGGGTCATTTCTAACAGTTAAAAGTAAAACCTGCCTCAATATAAGGCACAGTGTTGCCGTTAACACTCAAAGTATCTCTCTTTTTTTTTCAAAATGGACAATATTTAAGTAAAAACAACATACATTCAGAAAACTGACCAAACATATTTTTGATTATGTTGATACTTTAGCCAAAATATCCATGGGATATTTTTGACATGTACAAGTCAACCCCTTATCAATTTGAGGGATGGTGTGTTCGTTTCAACTCAATCTTTCTCACATTTATCTCAAATGGGCATGATTTTAAGTGAAAACAACATCATGATTATAGAAAACTGTCCAAATGCATTCCGATTCTGTTGATATGTTAGGAAAACGATACATGGGTAATTTTTTATGTGTACAAGTCAACCCCAACTCAATCTGAGGCATGATGTTTCTAGGAACATTTAAATTGTCTCACTTTTATTTGAAATGGACAGGATTTTAGGTGAAAACGACAACTTGCATAGGGAAAACCGACAAAACACTTTCTGATTGTATTGATACTTAAGGAAAACAATCCATGGGTAATTTTTAACGTGTATGAGTCAAAAGAATCTCAATCTGAGGCACGATGTGGCTGGATCCACTCAAAGTGTCTCACTTATATATGAATTGGACGTCATTTTAAGTGAAAACTACAACTGGCTTACGGAAACCCAACCAAATGCATTCAAATTCTGTTAAAACATCAAGAAAAAGATCCATGGGTTATTTGTGACATGTACAAGTTAATCCTGCCTCAATCTGAGGTACTTTGTGGCTAGTACCACTCAAATTGTCTCACATTTATTTGAAATGGACAAATTTTTAATTGAAAACAAAAACATGCATACGAAAAACCAAGCTAACACATTCCGATTCTGTTTATACTTTAGGAAAATGATCCATGGGACATTTTTGACATGAATGAGTAAACCCCTCCTCAATCTGATGCATTGTGTGGCCGGTACTACTCATATTGTCTCACATTTAATTGAAAGATACATTATTTTAAGTGAAAACAACAAATTGCATATGGAAAAACGACCAAACATATTTGGATTGTCTTGATAATTTAGCACAAGGATCCCTTGTCCATCCTCACACAATCCACTTCTCATGTTAGGAACTTCTAACACTATTCTAAAACAAATGAAATTTAATTAGCCAATCCTATCCTCAAAAAGTGGGTTCTAGGACCAAACCGAATTCCCTTTGGTAACCCAATACCAAAGACATAATTGAATATTCATTCCCACTACCCAAAATCGGGAGTCATCTCCCATCACACCTAGGATAAATAATTAAATTAGACACATAACCCCTTATTCCAATTGAAAAGTATTTCGAAAACATGTTGGCTATTCTGTAAACCCATATCATATGTCATGATTGGCCAATGTTTCTCACTAACACATAAGGAATAATTTATACATGGATACATAGTAGATAAAGGAATATAAACATCACATGTGCTTCCTTTAACTCATCATAGGTCTAAGAACATGACCCCTACAATTTTCTATCTTATGGGTATCATTATCCTTGTCTACTCTACCCAATTTTTTCTATTGGTTTTAAGATAGTCTTCCCAAGACCATTAGAAAACATCCCATGTGCTTCCTCTAACATGTATGATTTTTCCCTTGTGTATATTGGTGTTGTGGTTTGAGAGAGGAGTGAATTATAGATTTTGAATAATGTTATGGGTGTTATTTTATTCAATTCTAAATTTATGATTTCTGGATGTATTGGAAATTAATTGAAATATTTGAAAACTGTTATGTGTATTGTATTTGGGATGTATATGATTTTAATTTTGTATTGGTGTTATGGGTGTTATTGAATTTTAAATCAAGATGAATTGGATTCTGTATTGTTCTCTTGTGTTGTGGTTTGAGTGAGGAACAAATTTTAAATTTCTAAATTTATGAATTCTGAATGAATTTTAAACATCCCATGTAGTATTTAGGATTCTGGATGTGTATATGTTCTTCCATGTCATGGAGAGTTTCACGTTGGAGGGGGATGCTAGCTGCTGTGGAGCTGTAGGGCTTCTGGCTATTGTGGAGCTGCAACATTTGTATACCAATGGTTCTCAAAACCGTTGGAATAGCCTTTTGATGTATTTTATACCAACAGTTATGTTATAACCATTGGTATAAACTTGTACCAATGATTTCTAAAACCGTTTGTACATGCTTTGGATGAATATTGTACACTATATATCAATGGTTCTAAACTGTTTGTATAAGAGTATCATATACCAAAGGTTTTTGAAAATGTTGCTATATCTCTTACATTAACACATATACCAATGGTTTACACCGAACCGTTGGTATAAGCCTTTACCAATGACATACTTGGACTTGGTTTGGTAAACCGTTGGTATATAATATACCAACGGTTTCAATCACTTTACCAACATTTACGAACTTTTGGTGAAGTGTAAAATTATGGTAGTGTATGTGTATTATAATAATTTATAGAATATATATATAATATATGGAATAGTCTATTCATAGAGATGGTAAGCCGTACGTATGCATGAACAGAATTTCCATTATTATAGTCACATTAACTGAATGAATGAAAATAAAATATACATAAATATTATAATAAAATTAATATTATTATGTCATATATGTCGAATAAATTTCCTAAATTCATAATTATTACATTCCATATAGTGTATGAATGAATCAAAACCCTTTGAGGGGGTGTTAGTCGACACTTCTTCAAACGAAATTATCATATTTTCACCAAAAGTAATGTATACATATAGTTTTCTTAAGATGATTAAAAATTAAATAGAAAAATATAAAATATTACACATATAAACATATTTTCGATCATAATTTCTACCATGAGTTTTGGTAATGAAAAAATTAACGATAATTATTTCTTCTGGCAGAAGTTCAATGTACACAAGAATAGTAATTTCATTGGAAATTAGATAGTTTTATGTCTATGTATTGGTCAAAAAAAGAATAAAAACATCAAAAGTTATTCATAATACTAATTTTTTTATAATAATGTTTTTATGTGGGAAGAGATGGTGGAGAAAGAAAATAAAAACGGTGATTGAGAGAAGATGTTACCTCTTAATTGGGTAACTCCATTTAGTTTCTTCCAAAAGGCTTCCTTGGATTTCTTTATTCCTAATGAGAGGCTTATAGAAGGAAGTTAATGATTTTGGGATGTGTATTAGGAATATATTTTCTAAATCTATAGTGGGTTGTCAACTGTGATTAAGTGGGAGGAGTGGATTTCTTTTCCTAGTGTAGGAGGAGTGACACTCTTATAAATATTTCAGGATTTAATTCCACTAATGACATTCTTTTATAATGTGGATCCAATAATAGAAAAAGTATCATAAAATGGATTATTTTTTTCTAAATATTTATTTACAATGTATCTTTTAATATTTTATAGGTCATTTTGGGTGATAAATATAAGTTATAATACTTTGTTAACCTAATTTTTCTCTTAATCATTGTAGTAAATTTTTATCACATTCAGAAATATTTTTGGTAAAAAAACAATGTTAAAAATATTTGATATTATAAATTATTATAATTACACATATGGAATCCAATATTACAAATTATAATCACATAGTTTGTAAAAATTAATTTAAAAAAATATTCTTCTAACGAGACAATATAATGGATTTTAAAGTAAACACATCCAAACGTTTTGTAGGTTTTTATACCCAATTTCAATGATAAATTGATTCTAATGATATATTTGTGTTAATGGAAAAAATATCATCTAATAATAATTAAGAACAAAATTAAAATACCACTTACCATTATAAATAAATTATATGAAAATACAGTGTTGAATTACAATCCGGCATGTTTGAGTATTCATATAAAAACAAAGTATCATAGAAAAATCCCAAAATTTTTCCCAAATATAATTTCGAATTTCCTTATTCAAAAAATATGTTTAATTTATCCAATTAAATTTCTATGTGTATATAATTTGTTTTTCAAAGAATGTAATTAAAACTAATACATTTTAGATAACAACATTTTTAAATAAATAAGTTATTTTGAAAATATTTATCATTCATTATAAATATGTTGTATTCCAATAAAAAAATTATAATCACATTTTTCTAAGATTTTATTACTAGTAAAATAATTATTATTAATTGATAGTTTAAAATTATATAATATAAAAATTATAACAATTTAATGATGCTTGTAGAGAGTTAGTGTTGCGTGTAATATATGTCAAGTCAGTGTTGTGTGTAGCACAAGAGATCTCAATTTTTTGTTAATGGAATGTTTTAATTGGTGACATAATATAAAAAACTATTTTAGTCTTACGTGAAATGAAAAATATCAAAATATTAAATTAATTTGAAAAAACTATTTCAATAAATCGTAGTGTGTTAAATGATTAGAAAAAAATGGGGAATTTTTTGAAAATTAATTTATGATGAAAATATAATATTTGGCCAAACCCATGAATATTTGTTTTAGAAAAACTTTTTTTTGGATTTTCCCTATTTGAATCTATATTCAAATTCTCTAGACCGACTAAAATTCCTTGATCTGAAAACATATTTCTTAATAAATTCATATCATAATTAGGGTAACTATATTTAGATAATTTTAATAAAATATGGTGAACTTTGAATATTTTAAAAATAAATTTACGGTGTAGCCTCTAATCGTCCTTAATTTTAAAAAAAACAATAATATCAATTCTGGGTACCACAAATATGAATCAAGGTACTATTGTAATATTAGATTCATCAAATCCATTATAACTACAAGAGCATTATCCATAACAAATAACATAAACTATTTATCAATATTTATATATATTATTTTGAATAAAGTCTCCAGAACATCAAAATCATTAACTATGTGACGTTGATACCCAGACTACAGGTATATTTTTAAAATCCACCTTTTCATTTGAAATGGTCAAAAATCTCATTGAAAAAAATAAAATTTTAGTTATTCTGAATCATTTACTTTATATTATTTTGATAACAGAGTTAAATAAGAAGAGTTCCATAATCCTTATTCGATAAATTCCTATGAGGTTCCCAAAGCATTATACTAAGATGAATGAAAACTTACTCTATAAAAAAATTTATTTATGTCAAAAACTATTTCAATTAAGATGGTTTCATGTGATAATAATAAATATATATCATTTAAATCTAGGAAACAACTCGATTGAATAATCAACCAATATTTCCCATTGAAACCAAGAATATCATCCAGAAATAACCCATGAAATTATCATACAACTAATGTATTCTCACAAACTAAAGAATAATCTCTAAGTTCAATCATGAAAGAAGATATTAGTATTCCATTTTATTGAAGAGGAGGTCCTACTCGAAAAGAAAACAGACCCACCTCTAGATAAAATACATTAGAGCTCCCAATAAATGTAATAAATGATACCTATTGATGATAACAATCAGTATTTTATTTACATGAGATCATCCAATCCATTCAGATAATAACATCAAGGTGTTCTAGGTCATGAACCAGGAAATCCAAAAATAGATTATATACTGATATTATGAATGTCAATTACGGAAATAAACTATAATTACACCTATTTGTCGTAGAAGTAATATGAAACACTACCACATAATGACATTGTTTTGTTGGTTCTTTTAAAGGATTCCCAGTGCGGGATGATATAAAAGATTGAGAAGAACCATCGTTAAATAATTCTGTCTCTATTGATGTAATCAATAATAACAGTACCCCTCACTATTGATGGACAATAATCAACTATTTGACAACAAAATTTTTCCAATATATCCTTTTTATTTGTGATTTTTTCGATCCTAGACACTATTTAAAACATTAATAATGATTTTTCTATTATATATTTTCATATTAATTTTCCAATATTTTATGTGATTCAGATGTAAAAACTATTTAAACAGTAATTTTGGGAAGTATGTTTGAAATAATCCAATATCGGGAAAAAGTGGTTCTGTAAGGCATTTGAATATGTGGGGAAATGCCTATATGAGATTTTAGATATGTAAATAACAAATATAAAATATCTACTAATGTAAACTAGCTACATTAAATAATTAAGTATGTGAAATTATCCTACATCACTCAATCATCTTAATGAGCTGTCAACTATATAGATCAATTTGTTATGTGAATCAATTACAGGAGTAATTGACTAAGTGAATCAGATACAAGGAAATATTAGCTATATGGTTCCATTTACCTATGTCATATATGGAAAATTGAGTTAAAATCCAACATTAGTCTATTCATAAATGTGATGAGAATATAGATATGTGGAAAAATTGGATATGGGAAGGAATTCAGCTATGTGAAGAAAGACTATGAAAAATTATATGTGTGGGATTAATCATCGAGTTTAATTTAAATATTAAATTTATATATGTAATGTTCTCTAATTATATAAATCAGGTACAATCTATATTTATTAACAATGATTAACTTTTGTGAGATTTAACTAATAATATGTAATCATTAAATTCTAGACACTCATTTTATGGTAAAATAATTAAAAATAATGTTAGATAATGATACATGAAGTAATTAAAATGATAATTTAATTTAATTTACTTTTGTGGAGGTATTTATAAGAGAATGACATCTCTATAATCTTTTATTTTATTTGTAATTCTATGTTCATTTACAGAATGATTATTTCATGAATTATAAAATATATAACATAAAAATAACTACCAGTTATAAAAAATAGGTATAATGAGATGGAGAGAAGAATCTTCATAATATACAATAACTCTTTTTTTCATGAATCTCAAGAACATTTCCCTTTTTTCTTGAAAATAATTAATAAGAATTATGACCTATAGTAGTGTTATATCATTCGTCTATAATATTATTTTAGAGTGCTAACATTGAGCATCTATATATTCATATAATCTATCTAGTAGATTTCTTCATTAATTTTCTTTTATCTTACAAAAGTGAACTACAACTGAAAACTATATGATTATCATTTCTTTCATTATGAAGGTCGCAAGTAAAATAACATGAAGGATGTTGTTTTTAAATCCATGATGGACCCTCACTGAAATCTTCAATGTATTATAAAAAATGTCAAATCCATTAACGTAGTCATTTCATTCATTGAAAAAGGAAGTTTAGTTCTCAACAAAAGGACTATACTAGTAAAAATCACCAAACTTATATAGAATAGTGATGGGAGAGTACACTAGGGATATTTTAATCCCTAAACCACTAAAATAAAAATTCTATATCTTTTAATTTTATTTTATTTACATCTACTACTATATGTTTTTAAAAAAAATTTATAGTCATTCATATACAAGAGGAGGATTCTTTCTATGTGACGAAAATTTAGAAAATTGAATTCATCCTCTTGTGAGAATTTTTGAAAACCTTTTGGGAAAACAAATCTTATCAAATATTATCAATCATGGGATACCACTTGTATAACGTTGATGTCTAAATATCCTTTTACAAACGGTTGTAATAACTAATAACATGGAATGTATATCGATTGAAATATATTAATTTTTTAATGGGGATAAGTATAGTAGTTAGAAGGCAAGAATGATCAATTAGCTAAACAACCATTGTCTAACGGTTTACCTCAAGGCTAAAAATCATTGTGGAATTTTATAAAAAAAATATAATCATGGGTTAATGATATTCAATATAGTTATGATTTAAATTCTAATGATATGAATACTATAATTTTTGAACTTATTAAAGTTTAGTTTTAACATGTATCAAAATTCCAAAAAACCCATGAAATGTGGAATACTATTTTACATACATGTAAAGGTACAAATACTGCGTGATACGTGAAATATAATACTACCAAGATAAAGAATGACACTTTTATAATTTTGTATTGTGAAAGAATAAATCAATTTAATGGGAGTCTCATAAATAATGTCAAAATTATTTCAACATTATGTGTTGATATTGTAGTTATAGATAATGTGTAGAAATTAATAATATTACTAAAAAATATGGAGTTGGATTTCAGTTATTTTCATACTATCTACAAAGATCAATAATTTCGATATTAAAATATTTTATGCACTCTTAAGAAGTATGAGATGATATTAATGATGAATCTAGAGAAAATATAATAGTTAAGAAGGATAAATCTTATTTAAAAGTCTCATATTCATTATATAATAATAAAGGAAAAGAAATTCAAAATGTTGACTCATCTGATGAAGATATATCTAGAATCTATATATTGTAATGGGAGATTTCTACCTTTTCTAGAAAATTTATTGTGTTCAAAATAAGATAAGGTTTTTAAGATTCTTTTCAAATAAGTTAAATAAGTCTAATAAGAATTATAAATAAGTCATATTATATAAATATAATAATCATTTACTACTCAAGAGTGATTTTCCTCAACTATAAGCTTACAATAAATAATTGAAATAGTATTTCATGAATGTTGGTTATAAGAAGAAAAGTATGAAATCCATCAAAGACACTTGAGGTGATTTTTAATATTTTTGTTATTTTACACATTAATAATCATAAACATAAAAATTTAATCATAAGGGTAATATTTTCTTTCTAGAACATTTAAATGAGGTAAATTAATATTAGTATTCTAATCATGAGTCTGAATAAAAAAATTAAATCTTTTATTATGAGTAATTAAATGAATATTTTACTATGATAAAAACTATGTATGAATCATTTTAAAATAAAAATTAATCTCTAAAATAGTCCAATACTGATAATATAATTTAAAAATATGAATTGAATAAAAAAATTCATATTTAGAAACGAAGATAGAAAATTCTTCAACATCAGGTGTTTAACATGGTAATAATTCAGAAAAATTAATAAAAAAACATGTGGACTCAAGGATACTTCTAGAGTATTCACTAGAGATTAATATAATTTATGTACAATTTTTAGAAAAAAATATGGTTTATAAGAACTTGTTATGAATAATAATTAATGAAAAATATTGATGTTTTATAGAAATTAATTTGTACCTAGTTCTAAAAAAACCCTTAAAAATATTTTTCATTTTGTTGTGTTAATAAATAATTCTATTTTTTTGGAAAACCCAAAATTATGTGGAGTTAGAAAATTTATTATTTCAAAATATTTTAAAAAATTCATGATGGGATTTATATATATCAAAAATATATTTTCTTTCCCAAATATTTAGTTAATATCATTGTAGTGCCCCAAATAATATGGGTACGAAAAAATTTTATTTTTATTTTTCATTGATGGGAAAAAATTCCATGAGACCCAATTATAAATTTTACATGTAAAATGAATTATTTAAATATATGAGTGTGGATTTACTTAATTTATAATCCTTATCAACAATTGATAGTGGCTATGTTGGTTTTTTTAGTTATGCCAAAGAAAATATTATAGGTGTCACATTTGTTTGTAATCATACCTTATTCCTAATCAAAAAAGATATTTATAAGCAAATAATAAATGATTACCAGATAATTATATCTTATCATTGTGATTAATGTTATTTAATATATTTTTAGAGAACTCATTTTTGTTTTTTAAACAAAAAACACTTATATTTAAGGAATCTAAAACAAATAATATTAGTTCTCAAGATCTTAATTATTTGTCAAGACCAAAAGTGAACTATTTAAATGCAGAAACAAATGAATTTGGATTTGGTAGATATCATTGAGACATTGTAATGTTGTTTCTTTGAGAAATTTATAATAATTTAATATAGTTTTTTATTTTTATCATCTAAAATTAAATAAAAATAAGTTATGTGATGCATGAAAAATGGGAAAGAAACACAATTTTCATTTTTAACCAATTTAAGAGGATACTACTAATATAACATAAATAATTATTCATATATATTTTTGGGGATATTTAGTTTTGGATTACAAATAGGGAAATATTTTTTTTATATGTTGATGATTTCCCATTATTTACTTGTGTTTTCATTTTTATGAGCTAAGAGTGAAGCATACCATGTTTTTATATGTTTTTTTAAATAGTTAGAGAAGAAAATGTTTCCCAAAAAAATCATTATGAATTTATCATGGGGATATTTGGAAAACCATTTGTTAAATTCCTATTGTTTAAAACATTATATCAAACATACTTTTTAAACCCCATGGACCCCTCTAAATACATGTATTGTTTAGGGGAGGAAATGGAATTTTCAAAAAAGATTACATGAATAATGTTATTTGAATATAATTTCCTTACTTATTTTTGGGCTGAGGTTGTGTATTCAACATGTTTTTTCATAAAAATAGTTCCAATAAAGCATATTTTGAAGAAAAGAATGTATAATGAATGTAATAATTTAATATAAAATGTTTTATAATTTAATTTTTCTTGGCGATAGTTTTATATTCTAAATAGAATGTATAAACATGGTAAATTTGAACCAAAATCTGATGAAGGATCATTTCATGAATATTCTACTACATCCAAAGAATATTAAATTTTCTAAAAAAGTCAAATATTACTTAAGAATCTACACTGGTGAAATTTGATAATATAAATTATTTTGATCATAAAATGAATAAAATTTTGATCAATAAGATTATTTAGAAATAATAAGACTTAAAACTCTATTTTGAAGAAAAAAGGATAAATACATGGAACTATATTTTTCTAAACTAAATCATGAAAGGATAGATACATGTGAACCAGAATATATGATTCCACAAAATCCTAGAACCCTTATCAACCATCTATTATAAATAGTTAGAGTATTATTAGATGAAGATATTAGGAGTACAAGGACTATATGAAACCATATTTTGTTTTATTTATATCAATGGAAACTAGATCTATGACAACAGTAGATTAAATTGTATATTACAGTTTGGATTTAGTAATGTATGATAAATTTAAATTGTTTAAGAAGACCATGGTTTGAGAAAGGGTTGATAAACAATTTGACTATCCTATAACAAAATGTTTTTTTAGATAGATTGGAATATATTATGATTATCTTATACTATGATTCATATATGTATATAGTATTATTTCAGATTGTTTTAAAATCATGTTTTCTAAATGTTTTTTTTATGGTAGAAGCCTATGTTGAATAACTATGAGGTTTTGAAAATTCACATTTTCCAAATTCATTTTAAAATTTTCCAAATCTCTTTATAGCCTTAAACAAGAACATAGAGGTTGGTATAACAGTTTGAGATCTTTATTTAATAAAATCCTTTATTAGTATATAAATAATATCCAACTATATTTCAGAAAACAATATATATATATATATATTTTTTGTGATATATATATATTTATTATGTGATTTTTGGTTCGATAAAATGAATGTGTAATGAATTTTTAAAACATATGAACAAATATTTTGAAACTGGAATAATGGGTTAGTTATATTATTTAGGAAGATTAAAAATTTATTAAAAACAAATATGTATTTGGATAAATCATATCAAATACATAACTAACTTACATAAATGAATTGGACTTGAAAGTGGTAATGTAAATACAAACCCTAACTGTTCTAATGAAAACAATGACCTGGATAAATCATAAATAACAACTTAACAACAATATTTATAAAATAATAATTGAGATTTTATTACATTTTAATACTATTAGAGCAGTTATTATGTCTGCAGTAAGACATTGTTCTATATTTCATGTAAATCATAAGGAATCAAATTTATTGTTTCTAAAATTAATTTATGATATTTAAAAGGAACAATTTATATTTCCTTACATTTTTGAAAAAAATTATTTTAATTTAACATCATATAATAAAGCTGGAATTAGTGGTGGTAAAATCGATATGAAGAGTACCTCAAGAACCTATATTTTTTAGGTAAATAAATATTATCTTAGTCAAGTAATAAAAAATCCTCTACTACACTATCCACTATGGACACAGAATATATATTTGCTGGTATTTTATTGAAGAACACTTATCAAAGAAACAAAATTTAATGGATTTATTATTTAATTATATTCATGTCTCATTTAAATTTGATAAAACTAAAACTATCAAATTTTCTATGAATGCGATAAATCATTAGATAATAATTTATATAGACCTAACGAATCATTTCCTGATATATCACACTCAAAATAGTGATTTTTCCAATGAAGTTATCTCTTTTGAGAAGAAAATATAAAATATTTCTACTAATACCCATTCATGTGAATGTTATTTTTTAATAAAAAGAGATTTTAGATTATTAAAATTTAAATGAATTTAATTTACTATATTTGTATTATTTTTTATAATTTTTTATTCCATAATTAATATGAATTATTTAATTTTAGTTATGGGTAATGTTGATCAAATAGTGTATTCATTTCTCTATTTTAATACTATGGAATTATAAAATAAAGTATCATTATTTTAGATTTTATTTTATTTTAATTATTTATTATGTTATTATTGACCCAAAAACCCTTTTAGGTACATATCTGCTTTAGGATTCGGGTATGTGAACTATTATATGATTTGAACTAGACCATTTTTCCATTCATGTATAAATCATATCCCAGAAACCAAAAATTAAACAGTATCTTATCTATTATTTTACAGCCATTAAATTATCATATTTTCTATGGGATAGTTGATATGATGTTAGGAGGGATGTTTTGGTTCATCAAAATAATTTAATTATACTACATAATATAGTTTTCGTAATGGTAAATCCATTGATATGTCATGGTTAATGATTAAAAATATGTTACTAAAAAATGTTGTTGAGTTCCAATGTTGAGATTTGATTTTTGGAGATAATAAATTCGGTTTTCTATTGGTATAAGAGGTAAATGAGTTTATTCAGAATGACGATTTAATTTTTAATCAAACAGATAATTTTATCTCCTTGAGCTTCAATCATAAGGCTGTGTTGTTTTCATCTTCGTAGTTTGTGAGTTTCTTTTTTTGTTTCCATGAGAGTGAGTGAAATTTATGCACGAACAAAGTGGTAAGAATCATAGTAGAACAAAAAAACTATTCATATTCTTTTTTTCACCTCTACCATTTAAAAAAATCCTTTAAATGATTTATGAACAGAGTGGACTGGTTTTTGTATGCTTGTACAGAATGGGATATCCCATAGAGATACATAGATGGAATAATTTCTATCTAATGACATGCACATGTTGTATGTTATAATAATTTGTTTAATCCCAATTTTCCTAAAAACAATATATATTTTATGCAACATTTCTACAATGGAAAGGGTAATTATTTCTACTATCCATATAGATTAATGGTCTCCATTGTTCTAAATTAAATATATTTGGATCTAAATGAGGGAGATATAGTGACACGTCATAATAGTGACACTATGTATAATATTTCGTTGAATAAAATTTGGTAATTTTGGGTCTCTACATATAATTCCTTGACAAAAATTAGATAGTAAGGATTTACCTAGGGGGAGAAACCACAAACCTCACTATATTAGGATGAAAACCCTATTGAGATAGTGTCTACAATGGATGTGGAGGAGACAATGGCTACCATATTTGAACCAATGTTTCTAGTAGTAAAATCTATAGTGGATGCGGCTGATCGGGTCCATGTTGTTGAAGATTATATAGTTGGACATCATGTAGAGCCAATTTTGATATTTTTTTCCTTGAGACAAGATAATAAAGATTATATCTACAGTTTTTGATGGTAATGTATGATCTGAGTCTATTGTTAAATAACATAAATATGATATAATTCCTCATAGATCATTTGTTCATGTGGTTAGAGATAGTTATATGACTATAGATATTGTTGTGTATTCTCAAACATCATCCACACCGTCACCACCTCTGGTTGTGCGTGAGTAATTAACATTAGTTATAAAAATCATTGATATATCAGAGATGTAATATTTTTTTATTCTTATATAATGATGGATTATGACAATGTCAATGAAGATTACAATGATTTGATCGTGGGTGAATATAACTTATAAATATGATATTAGACTAATCACGGAGTTCCCTTCCACCAAAAATGATTTTGATAAGTTGTATGGGTTTACGGATACCCAAAAAAGGATAATGTGTATTTAATTAGTCCAAATATCTCACCAAACTACTTCAATGGTATGTAATGCACGAGTATATGAAATAAAAGCTCTATTAATAGGGTTTATTTTTTTTCCTATATGAATTCATAGTTTTTTGAACATATTGTAATTGTTTTAAATCAATTATATGTGTTCCAAAATAATCATTTGGTAAAATAATTCATATCTCAAGAGTTTCATGATGATATTATGTATTTTAAAATTAATATAAAGAAAATATTACAAACATTTCTCTGTTTTTTTTATAATTCAAATTTATGGAGATGTTTTAGCTTGTTTCTATTTATTCCTAAGAACCTTTAGATGTTTTGGATTTTTAGAGCGCAGATGGTAAATTTCTCTCAATGTTGAATTCTATTTCTTCTCAGATCCAATTTCTTCAGTGGGATTTGATTACATGATATATTATTCATGATTTTAAGAAGGATGGTATGGGTGAGTTCTATGATACTAGATAAGGTTTTGGGAAGCTTGGTATGGGAACTTATATGTCCATGATTGATATATGGAATTCCTATAATGAATTTGAATGAATTTTTCAATAGATTCGATATACAAATAAATATAGTCATTGTATGGTTTTTCGGTCACATAATCAATTTGTTAGGAATCATCTGAATTTTTTGCATTTTATGTGCAATGTATATAAGATTATTTAGGGACTGAAAACTAGTTCTACAAAAGATTCTTCTTGTTTAGAATATGAAGAATTATTAGCTAATCCCACTTCATCAATTGGTTAGTTGTTTGTATTTGGAAACTATCTTTTCTTATATAAATATAACATAATTTCAAATATAAATAACATAAAAACATTATAAAACCATGATCATACGGTGTAGTGTGTGGGGAAAATAATTATCATACATAACAATTATAGAATAAAAAATGAACATTTATTTAATTACATCATAATTATCCTTCTTAAACTCACATTCTCCTTTGTAAATATGATCAAATGAGGATATACATTAAAGAATGGGGTGAGCTAAAATCCCAATAGGAGGATGGATAAGGATATGAATCAATATAACATGTGTCAGATTAATAATAATATTCATAACAAAATCATAGGTTTATGATAATAATCATGTGAGGAAACATCAGATAAATTAATGTAAAGTGGAAGTACATAAAAATGAAATATCATATCTTAGTGGTTAAAATACCCCACGTAGTTATGAATAAAGCTAGTATCTTGTTCTTGAATATCATATGTATATTAACTTAACATCATCATAATGAAAAAAACTTGTATCGTTCTTAATCATATTTCAAAATATCTCATGAGATATGTCACATTATCCAATTCATTAGAGGAATATATAAACAGAGAACCACTAATCACATCATCAAATTTATATAGTCATGAAATCCACATAGTCCTTATAACAATCATATTCATAAAAAACATTGAACAAATTTTTTTTAAATATAATTTCTTAAATAAAAACTTTATGAATAAAATTTGTTGTTTCCAAATGAAAAAGGGAATACACATTTGGTATATGATTCATTAATCTTGAGGGAATAAGTAACCACCTCAAGAGAAGTAAATATGTGTATTGGAAAGAAGTTTTATTTATAAAAATATATATATTTTACATAAAACATTTTAGAAACATGTATATCATTAGAAAGGAGAGCTAAAATCAATGGAATTATTTTTATAGAACATTAATTGAATATCCATAAACAAATTTTGCCTGAAAGCGGTATAACCCAATTAAAGGGATTATGGTTCCAGAATCCCCTTAACATAGTTCTAAATGATTAATACACATTAATATACTATACAATGAAAATAGACTCACTATTAACTAAATAAATTACATAATCAACATTCATTGGAATTTTTATAATTTTATTGTGTTCATTTATGACCATTTTGATGAGTTATATAGTTCAATTTCAACATTCTGGGAGTATTTTTATTCTTGGATTTCATGATCAGTTCACTTGTTCACCAGTATGGAAGTTAATGTAAAATGATTATGATTCATATATAATTGAAATTTTATGTTATTAATGAACATCCATTTTTTAAAAAAATTGTCTTATATATAACTTTGTTTTTTATATGTGATTGATTTGTTAGATGAAATATTAATGAAATATTTTTAGTTTAGTCTGGATGGTTTCACATCCATGCAAAATTAATTTAGTTTTATAGAATATATTGTTTATAAATTAGTTACATAATAATAAAAAGTTATAATATTCAAATTAAAATCATTATTATCCTTAATAAGGTTTTTATTACCATCCCAGGAGGCAGAAAACGAAAAATAGAAACTCATCATCCATGACGGCTGTGAATTGACACATCACATGCAGTTTTTTCATTATTAGAATAAACGAATAGAAAAAGTGTTTTTACAATTGATATTACGATAAAAAATATTACATATATTATAATTTAATTATCATTCCACTTTTTATAGGGGTGGTTAGGATAAAATATTAAAATAAGAGAAATATAAAATAAATGATGGAGGATTTTACCTCTTGTATATCTTCTCTCTGAGAACCTCCTTAGGGAATATAGGTTTTTTCTATTATTGACACCAGTAGCTCATGGATGTGAAGATGAGGATTGATAATGGAAGAGGTTAGAATTTCGAAAATCTACAATGCTTGGATTGAGTGAGGTGAATAAGCAGTTGGGGTGGGATTTATAGGGGGGGATGGATATTTTATATTATTATATTAATTATTTTATAATTATTGATAAATAATAACAATAGAGTTTATATTTACTACTAAATAAAGTAAATTACGAAATAGAAATCGATATTATGGTTATAAAATCCTCTATACATCCTCTATGACTAAGAAATTCATATATTTAACTTATACTATAAATTTCTATTTTAATTTTTCACAAAATTTAAAATATTTTGGAGAAATCCTAAAAATACACCACACCATTTTTTGAAGACTATATTTCAGATATGAGACTCATTCTATAAAAATAAATTTATAAATATGAGAATTTTATTTTATGTATATAAATTATCATTTATTGAAATAATATCGATTTTTATATTATAATAGATTTTACACTCTTTGAAAAATTAATTAATGTCTTGTTAAAAAAATATAATAATTATAATATGACATAATATTAATTTAAGAATATATTTTTTGCAAATAAATATTCTTTTGAATCATTATATTAATTATAAAATTGTAAAAAACAATTATTTTTTCAATATTACCCACAAAAATGTTTCCATTTTTAAAACAAGTTTCATCATATACTAAGACAAAAATAAATCATATTTTCATTTATAATATATATAAATGGGATTAATTATTTAATAAGTGTGGTTAATATTTTATTTTATGAATTACATTTTCTAATGGTCATATTACAATTCAAACGGTCATGTTACTATTCCATTAATATAGGTTCTTTAATTTATATGTATACAACTTATTTAATTCATTACTTATGAGAATAACGTTTTTATTGGGTTATAAATTTTAATTTATGTGTTTTAACCCTTCAACATAATTTTAAGAACATGAATTTTAGCCTAAAAAATATGGTTCATTATATTCTTCCCCATTTTGAAATTTAACCCTCAAAATTTCATTTTATATACTATGGTGAAAATAGGATTGTTTTTTTCTCCTTCATCATTTCCTAAAATTATTATATATCTTCTTCTTACTTATGAATCCTACGAAACACTTTTAAAAGTTGAGATATATTTTTTTCGTTGTACTTTTTCATTTGGGACCAATATCTGTAATGACTTCTCTTCATACAAGATGTCATTATGTAGTTGTACCGCCTCTAGATGTAGTAGATATGAGGGGTTAGGTATTTACTTCAACAATAGAGATACATGGAACACATCATGAAATTGATCCATATTTGGTTCAAGTGAAATCTGACAGGACGCTACTCTAATATGATCAATGATCTCCAAACGGTCCAATGTACCTTTAGCATAGAATTCATTTATTTCTTAACTGCATGACTCTCTTCCATGGTGACAGTATATGGAATATTTTTTGTCCAATATTGAACTGTAGAATGTTTCAATGGTTATCATCATTACTATTTCTCAAAATCTTATAATGTTTGACACTTTTCTATATGGGTGGAACCTTCTATGTCATCTCTTATACAAGATCAGGTCTATGTTGCATTCATTCAACATCTCTATCCCAACGTGTTGATATTCTACATAACTCCCCATACATAGATTCATATGTATTCATTTTAATACATTTGTGGAATATTTTGTTATATGAGAACTCAAATAATGATAGATTCGGATTCCTTCATACGTTGAATTATATTGAGCAGTATCTCAATGTGTCCTCGAGTGTTTGAATAGTCCTTTCATAATGAACATCTATTTTTTGATGATATGTCATTCTATAATTCAATTAATTACTCAAATCCTATTGAATTATTCTCCATTATATAGATGTTAACCATATATCATGATAATATTTGATTAATAGTGGAACGCCACATAGGTTCAACACATCATTCACATATATATTGACTAGTTGAAGAAGTGATAAATATTATGAAATAACAATGAACTGGGAAGTCATGGTGAGTCGATCCACTACAAACCATATTCTATTATTTCATTTAAACATTTTCAGGAGACCAATTAAAAACTGTAATGTTATATTCTACAATTTCCATATGGTTATATGCAGTGGTTTATTCATCTCTTTATATGTATGTCACATAACTTTAACTTGGGGACATACCAAACACCCTGAGATAAATTCCATAATAGCCATCTTCATATTGTCCCTCAAAAAGTGTTCTCGATGGTCACAATAAATAATGGTACTTCAAATATAGATATTTAAAGATGATCTATGTGCATTATGAAATAATTACTTTTTTATCTCAAGTGATAAATTCACAAAATTCCTTATTCCAAACTGAATCACACCATCATCATCAATATAAAACTCTTGTAGACTACCTTCATTCACAACCTTAAGCTTCTTTTATATCAAAAGATCATCGTATTATTCCACATTGATGTTATCTTAGATATATGTTTGGCAGATAATTTGGGAATGGTATGATATATTCCCTATCATTATGATTTCTTAATCTATCCATTCTATATCAATGACATTGTGGTCTTACTCAATTTTCATCATGGATAGTTTAGAGGGTTGTTTTTTAATAAATGCATCTGCTATATTTTTTTCCTTTCCTAGATGGTAATAAATTTAAAAACAACAGAACTTGATTATCACTTAACATATGCATTGACAGATGATGAGGTCATTCAATGTGAATATATAAATTACAATTTTATGATCTTCATATACATCACAGTTCTCACCATAGAGGTACTAGAACCAAATTTTTTATGTAAAGATTACAATTTCTATCTCCATATTGTGTTTTCAGTAGTTATAGTCATGTATCTTCAACTAATATTAGGTTTAGGAAATTCAATAATCATTATACATGAGTTTAAGACCCATTTCTTCATTAAAGAATCACTCTATATCACCAAACCATCTCCACTTGTTGTTAGTGTCAGTATATGTCTTGTGATTAGATACTACTTGAGTTTATTAAAGAATACATAAATTCTTACATATATAAACAATTTAACCCTTTCCATGTTAACATAGTTTCTGGGTTATATAATCATTAGAAATTCCCCAAAAAATGAATCCAGTATCAAGATTAGGTATGATAACTAATAACTTCTATGAAACTACTGGCTCTAGGCCTTCCTCAACTACCATTTTTTTAATGGCCAACAAAAAATCCCTCACTTGTGGTCATGTTGCATTAGAATGTGTCCTACCACATTAAATAGTCACACAATTTGAGCATAGGATACAATTTTACCTTCCATAATGATTCCATCACAATCCATAGATGTTCTTCATGTTCATCCTTTATCCTGGAGTAAATTAGAATAATTTTGGTAAAAAATACCATGAAATTTTAAGGGAAGTCTCTATAGATTATATTCATGAAATCTATGAATATTTAATGGGAATTATATATTCATAATATAATCACTAAAAATTCATAATGCCCATACCTTGTAATAAAGAACCCCTATGAATATATTCTTTCTTCCACTTCAGTTGACGATATCTAGAATGATTATCTACCTTTGACTAGTACTGATCTCCACATAGTTGACCGAACAATTATTCAATCATTGGAAGAGGATACATTGTTCATTATGGTGATGTTATTGAGCTTCTAAAAATTGATATGCATCCTCATTGATCCAACCTTTTTCATTATAAAGAGTATTCGGGAAACCAAAAGGCATTGAATTAGGGCGTATAAAACCATTTTCCAAATACTTTTGCAGTTTTTTATTTAACTCCTCTAGTTAAATTGGGGCCACCCTGTAGGGAAATTTTGAGATTTTAGAGGCTTCATGTATGAGATGTTTTGATAACTCTACCTCAGAATCATGGGTTAGTTCAAGTAACTCATTGGTAAATACATCAATGTATTCCTTCACAACATGAATTTCTTCAAGGATTATACCTTTCATTGAGTAAATAATTTTAGGGAGGGATGATTCCATTCATGGTATCACTACCCACACAATTAATGAATTTTCCAACGGTGATTCATGGTCATACTTTAACTTTTATAGAATAATTAAATGATTTCTAATAAGAAAGGAAATTTTCTATTTGTGATAATTGATGATTTTTCAATTTAATGAGAGATAATGCATTCCATGTATATCATTTTATTCCACCAAAGGATGTTTTACAATATTCTCAAGATGAATCTTCCATCATATGAAAAAATAGGTGATTTCAAAACATTGTTTTCAATGATCTCATAAATAGTTGAATTTAAAGATATATCTACTCTATGGTATTGGGGTTTAGATTCAGTAGTTTTAGAGATGTTGTAAGACATAAAGGAATTTAATGAACCAGAATCAAATTAGACCTTTTAAATTAATCATTTAATATTAATTGATCTATGAAAGACTACATTTTATTTATCCACTTACATAGTAGAAAATGGAGAAGCAGTCCCTTTCACCATTATCTTTGGTGGTTGTTGACACTAATTACCCTTAAATACTCTATGTTTAGTGCACTAGATTGCATAGTTCCATCGCAGACTATAGTCAAATCATTGAACCATGGGTGGTTCCATCATTCCATCATCACTTTTTCTATATTCTTCACGTCTCTTCATCATTAATGGTAATGGTGGCCTTCCCACACACATGTATAAAATTTACCAATCCCTATGAGATATTTCTGATAACGATTTTCCCACATTTTTTATGTGTGGCTGGTTGACATTTTTATACCATCTTCATTAGATCCACTAGCTTAAAACTCTATCTTTCATTTCTTATATTCATAGTCATTGGAAAATTCTAAAAAATCCATCACACCAATGAGATCCCATAGTACAAATTATCCATAAATCACAATGTCTCAAATATCTATATCCTTTGATGGATGTCGGTTTATTCCACAAATGATTATATTTCTCTAAAAAACATTTTTTATAACAATAAATAAGGTCTACCTTAAAATCCATGTGAAATATTATACATGATCTGTTAAAAAATCCCCTTACATATTCTTGATCTCTATATTTATCTATATTTCTCTATAAGATGATTTTGAGGGAAATAAATTTTTTCAAATATTTTCTTATAGTTTTCTTACTACATCTCTTATATTTCTTCATTTAATGTGGTGTTCTTTATCAAAAACCATCATTTACTATCCTTTACATCTAAATAACAAATGACTAGTGTCACATTTTTCCTTCACTGACCATTGGAGCATTTAAAATACCTTCTCAAATGCGTTTACCCACATTTCTGTGAGTAGTTTATCCAAAGATCCACTAAAATTGATGTTATTTTCTCCATAAAGTAATTAATGGAATTTTGAAACTTTTGGGTGGAGGTGGATATTCTGCATCGTTAATTTTTTTGTTCATATCTTGAGAAAACTATATAATCATTCCCATGATGTTTTAAACTCCATATCCCATGGCATTTCAAGTGTCATTTGGCCAATCGCTCCATTGAACTTCACACGGCTTATTCATCTGGTTCTACCTGGTTGCCACCATTTTTGAAAAATAAAAATCAGTGAAAATGTATGTTTAAAAAACATGTATAAATAAATCGTTCATTTTTACAATAATTTCCTAAGGAAGTTCTTATTTTTACCTTCTGTTTATCATTTTTCTAAATCTATACATCCTATATGTTTACATATACATAGTCATATCCAATGGGTTTGCAATAATGTTCACAAATCCTAATTCCCATATTTTTGGGCCATTCTTTGATACCATCTAGAGAGACCATACTTCTTCTTACATGACTATTACATCATTTTAAATATAGAAAACATAATAGAGTTACAAAACTACTATCTAAAGGTTTTGTGACTTGTGAAAATTAGAATCATACGTAACATGTACATATTAAAACAATAACATTCATTAAATTCTGTATTATATATCCTATTAAAGAAAATGTTCTACATATTATATGTAGTCACCTGAGGACATACATCAATGAATGGGGTGTGATAATATCCCTATAAGATGATGAATAAGGACATGAATCAATATAACATAAATGAGAATAATCATCCTCAACATATCATAAGAATATGATCATTATCAAAATCAATATATGAAACATCACATAATGTCATGGAATGGGGAAATTAAAAAAAATGATTCATCATGTCTAAGAGGTAAAAATTCCAAACATTTCAATGAACGAAGATAGAATCATGTTCACACATAACATATGCAGATAACCATAACATCACCTTTGTGAAAAAAATATAAAATCATATTCACACATATTTCACACAATCTACTATCATACATCACATTATCCAATTCCTTGGAGGTCAATATAATTCTGGTCCCAACCGTCACATTATATCATTTACATAATCATGCATGTGAAAAATAAGTTTTTAAAATCATAGTGAAAAAATAAACCATTTAATGGAATGTCATTCATAATAATTTGACAAATATAAATTATTGAATAATTTTTGGGTTACCAAATTAATAAAGGGAATAGATACATGGTATATGAACCATCAATCATGAGTAAAAAAGAAACCGTATCAATAAGTGTCAATATGTGTTTCAAAAAGAAGAGTTATTTTGGAAAATCTATATATTGTTTCACAAAACTATGTTTAGATCATTTACATCATTGAAAATAAGAGTAAGAACAGTAAAATTATTTTTATGAAACATTAATGGAATATCCATATCGAAATATTGCATGAAAGTGGAATAAGCCAAATATTGTGAGTTGGGTTTGATAATCCACTTAGCTAATGTATGAATACATTATTCACATTATAATTATGAATAATAAAATTAGACGTATTATCTACTAAATACAGATAGTCATATACTTTAATTTTATTTTATATAATTTTATAATGTATTTGTGTCTATTTTAATGTGTTATATAGTTCAATTTCTTTATTTCTGAAGTGTTCATTTTCATGGTTTTATTGATCGGTCCACTTGTATAAAAGTTTGAAATTTCATGAAAAATGAGAATAATTAAACATAATTTGAATTATATGTCATTAATAAACATAATGAAGTTTAAATGGTCTTATATGTACTTTTTGTTTTTTTATATGAAAACAATTCATTACGTAAATGTTAATAATAATTTTTATATTATTTTTACAGTTTTTTTCCATCATAAAATAATATTGTTTTATTAAATATTATGTTTACAAATTCATTAATGAAAAAATTAAAATTAAAAAATAAACATATTTATATCTATATTAACCATAATAATGGTTTCATGGCTAGATATGAATGTGGAAAAGGAAAAAAAATATCATCGTTAACGAATATGGTGAATCGACACATCATAGAATAATTTTTCATTTTTAGAATAAAAGGAGAGGAGAAGAGGAATGATTATGGACATTAAATTAACACACATAAATTATAGTATATATATGATACTATTTTTATAATTCATATTTTTATAGGTGATATTATTTGAGAATAAGAAAAGGATATAAATTAGAAAATAATATAAGAGGGTTTTTGTTATTGAATATCTTCTCCTCGAGATCCTCCTTAGTGGACTTGGTATTGGAGTTTTGTTGATAATAAATGCTCTTATACATGGAGAAGTGTATTGGTAAGGTAGTTTGGAATAATTTAGATAATATTACATTTTTGGAGGGTGTGAGGAGAATATATGGCGAGGAGTTATTTTATAGTTGGACGATAGAGGTATTAATTATTAATATATTCATTATTTTATTATTTTGGATTTAGAATATCAACAGTTTCAATCCTTATAAATAAATAATTTAATTAAAGAATAATATTTTGGGATTAAGGTTCTTACATCATTAATACACCATCACCAACTATAAAATTCATGTATTTAGCTTATACTGGAAATTACCATATTTCAGTAGTAAGAAAATTCACCTATTTTAGAAAAAAACAAAAATTCAATGTAACAATTTTTTGATTTATAGAATTAAAAATTATATTATATATTCTAAAAATAATCATGTAAATATGATTAATTTAATTATTATATAATATAATAATTTTTGAAAAAATATTTATTTTAATATTCTAATCAATTTTTTGACCCTATGTAAAATTATTTTGCATCTCATAAAATTATTATATAATTATAAAACAATATAATATGAATATATGAATACATTTTATGAATATAAAATTTATTTAAAATCATTTTCTTATGGATATAATTGAAAATAAAAATTAATGTTTTAGGAAATTACCAAAACATAATTTATCATTTTTATAAAATTTATTTACCTATAATATGATTTAATTATATAATAATCTCTATTATAAGATACCTAAATTGTATTTATACTTTCAAAGGTGGGGTAATTATTTAGTTGGTTGGATTTATATTCCTAATGGTCATACTAACATTCCAATGACTAGGGTACTATTAAATTAGTAAACGTTACCCAATTTATATAAATACAACTTAATTAATTCTCCACCAATGAGAATAATTTTTTATTGGGTTATCTAGTATATGAATGTTTTTTATGCCATTTAACTTAATTTTAATAAGGTAATTTTCATTAATCAAATTTAGTATCCTTATAGTTGGTTGTCTATATACCACCCTGGTTTATTCCTTTAATGGAACATATTTATCTTGCTCCTTCTATATATATAAAGTTGATCTTGAGCATGATTCAATTTGTTCACAAATTCTGAACTCATTTTTCAATGTTGTTAAGGATGTTTTCAAAAAAATTATAGATCAAATGTAATTAATGGAAAGAAATATATATTATGTTAATGGGAGAATGATATCTATACAGAGTCAATTAGTCCACATCATAAATATGATCTTACTAAAATTTCATCCACTCTAACTGCTGCTAACATTTCTCCTCTACTCAATACACATACAGTAAGTGTTACATCAAATTTTTGATATGTAAATCATGAATCCTTAAAATTAATTATAAAAATTATTTTATATTTAATTGAACAATTAAATATAACTGATTTTTTCATTCTTCTTGAGCTATACATGTCACAAATTTTACCCATGATGGAAAAGTTTGTTGAAGCCCTATTTAATTTGAAAATTAAACAAGGCATCTTGGTCTTAATGCTACTAATAATTTACAAGGTACAATAATGAAAATAAATTATGTTTCTAATCAATAGTCATTATATCATAAATATAAATCCATGGTTGATGAAAACATAGTTATAGAGCCGTCTACAGAAGGAACTATATCCACTGATCCTCCTAGGAATGTTCATTTTCATGCCACTGTAAATATCATTATTATAAGACACAATGTTATATTGAAATTTTTTTAGATCTAAGTCCTACATTTACAAGTAAAAGATAATATTGGATAAAAAAATAAAGCTACTTCAATACTATAACAAGAAGTGATTACTTTATCAATTGATACTCCCACCAACTCCGGTACCAAACCTACATTCAAAATACCATCATGAAAATGAATTTCTATATTTGAACCCATCCATAAGATTAGGACTTTTAACTAATACATAATGTTTTTTGGGTTATGAGTTGTTGCAGATTTGTATGATGTTTAAATTTATTGAAATAATTGTAATTCATTTTGAATATTTGTTTTAGTTGTTTTTATGATTTATTTCATTTTAATGCCTTTCTTAATTATTTTTTTCATTATATATTTTTAATATATTTACATTATTTACTAAATTTCATAATATTAAAAAATAATCATTTAGTTTTATCACTATACATTAATAGTTCATCACTCTAAATGTGATAAATTAAATCTGATTTATCTCTCACATCCCTTACATTTTAAGGGCACAAAAGGGGGATAAGTTTTAATATTTTTTATATATGGAGAGAAGTTTTCTCTATAGTGGGTTATGTTTAAAATTATGGGAGTGAAATAAATGATAAATCCAACATTTTAAATGAAATATGAATAAAATTCATTACTGGGAATAAATATTTTTAAACATATGAAATTGTGTGTTCAACATATTATAGGTTTTATGATCATCAATACGGAGAGATTATTCGACTACTAAGGGAATTACTATATATACAATGTTCTTTAGTATTTTGTGATATAAAATACCCATTAATAATTTAATTATGATTTTGTTATAATGTATATTCTCCTTATTTTATCATTATTTTAAGTTATTTATCTATTTAAATCCTTAAATGATAAATTATAAACACTTTGGTATACATTTTACTAAGTCAATAAAGATCAGCTACATGAGGAATTTGGTAACATGGATAAAAATATATTTCATAATACAAGTACATAAATTTAAAACATCAAATATTCACATATGTAAATATATTTGGTTGTAGAATAATCCACAAGAAATCTACAGATATAGTTCAATAAACTATGTGAATAATTAGTCATGAAAATCAATCGGTTACATGACATAGTTACATGGATTAATCATTTTTGTGAATTAGATACATAGTGAAACTAGATTCATGTTTCAATTCAACTATATAAGTAAAAATCATATGTGAATCAATTTGACCATGTGATAAGATTTTAAATACGTAGTAAAATTAACAATGTGAAGGAAATATTCTATGAAAAGATGGCCTATCAGAATTTAGATATATGGATCCAATAAAAAGTATGAATTCAATTATGAAATTTGACTAAATTATTATTTGAAATTGGGTATATTAGGATGGAAATTTTATTTATTACAATTGAATCACATGAGTGGGATTATAATTTTTTAGTGATATATTTAAATGTAATATTAAATTTTAATGCTAAAAATAATTATAAATTGAAGAAATTTTCATAACTGGACACTAGTATATGGATTTTTTTTTCAATTTTCTATTTTTCAGGTTTTTTTGAGAGAAAGACATGTATCTAATCTCAAATTTGATATTTTGTGTGGCATTTTTTAAAGTAAAAAATTTGTACAAGAATTTTATAACATATAACACATAACAATCCTTCATGTATATAAAAAATAGATATACAATGAAGATGAGAATTTTATGCTTGATATTCAACAGTAAATTATTTCAGTTATATCCTACAAATAGAACTATTTATCAAGAAAATGTAGAAAAAGAATCATGATCTACAGTTGTGTGATATCAATAATATGTGTATTTATTTTAGAAGCCATTACTGGAGATTCTATATACTATGATCATCTCCCATGGATATTTATTCCATATAACATTTGTATCATACACCTATGAACTCTATCAATAAAATATTTATATATTATATCTTTTATTATAATTGTTTGTAGTAAAATAACCTAAAAAATATTATTCGTAAAGACTTATTGGGGTATGGATGAATGTTCATGGTCAATTGTAACAATTGTAGACTACTTTCACATTGTCATGTCATCTCGGGAAAATGTATTGCTGGTATCTGATAGAAGGACTCGTCATGTGAAAATTAATAAATTCATGGGGAAAAGGTTTGGTGGAATGTTCTAGGGGAATTTTATTCCACAAACCATTATATATTTATGTTTTTATACTTTTTTTTGCTTTTTTTACACTACTAAATATGTTTATAGTAATATTAGAATATATTTATATTAAAGAGACGGTAGTTTTCAATGTGAATAATATTTATGGAAATCATTTCACCACTCTTGTTTCATTTAAAAACAATTCATGAGAACATCATATTCTACAATATACTCATCCACTTTTTGTAACTAATAAATTCTCAAGGCCTTTTGTTGGAACCCTATTGATATTGAAGCATACACCTACAATACAGATTCATTATGAGGTGATGAACCTAATATTTAATGAAGTGTATAAGTAGACATAATTTTTTTAAATGAATCCTCAATTTCTATACAAATTAATATCTACATTGTTTTTAGGAAAATGCCTCTCATGATCCTGGTAATGCCACAATAGTAGTAAGTGAAAAGAACCCCACTAGATGCATCAAATGGAGTGGATTAATCCCAAGATTGGGAGACACTGCCACTTACCATTTGATTTTCCTTCAACTACTAATTATTTATTATCGGGGTAATGAAACTAACACAAGGAAGAATAAGAATTCCATATAACTCAAAAATTCATGCTTAGTTAGTATCCTTCATCAATTATTAGTCAACCACCTCATCATTAGTGTTATGATTTATAAGGAAAATATCATAACAGTATCAAAGAATAGACCCATGAAATAACCATAAGACTTATACATATCATTTGATAACCCCTAAAGAGGAAAAAATACCTTCCAAGATTTATTTGGCTTATTTATTCATAGTATAATCAATCTTCTTAAAGGTGATAACTCCTTGGATATTTCCAACGCCAGTGATTCAAGATATAACTATTAGAAAAATATGATATTTAATTATTTCCACTCTAAATATAAAATATCACTTTCACATGCCATAGTACCCCCATCATCTTCTAGTCCCCTTAAGAAAAAAGTTTTCATAATTTTGTTTAACAATATATAAAGTAACCATAATGCTGAAAATCTATTCAATATTCTTCTAACCAGTCTTTCACATTCTTGGGAGCATTAGTCTCATGGAATAACAATGGTTTTGGATGAATAAACTATTGTATATTATATTTAGTTCCCCTAGTAAATGGTTGTACATTAGTAGATTGTTGCATGGAATATAGAATATTCCATTCATTGTAATGGACAATTCATAATACTACTTCAACAAGACTTAAATTTAATGTGGGGAATTCTTAGGGAACATCATTCACACCACCCTTTGTAGAATTTTTTAGATTTATTATTACAAGAATGGTAATACATCTATTTATTGAGGTAAACCATCAGAAAAAAATAAATATTTATTATGGTTAAGAAAAAACAATCAATGAAATATTATATGAAAAAAACATCACATGAGAGACACAATTCCCAACATCCATTGGTAACCAAAGGATCAATACGATGAGAGATGGATAGACACTATATAGTAACCCAATTTTTTTCAAATTTATATATATTTAATTTGAGATATAATACAATTATACATAAAATTAAATTTTATAATATTTTACAAAAATAATATTTTTTCTGTTTGTCATGATAATTTATTTTTGAATATATATATATATATTGTAATATATGTAAACTAATATATATATTTATTATATATATATTAAAAAATAATATTAATACATTATTACTATTAATTTTTTATAATATGAGATACATTCCTTAATAAAAAATGATATAATATGATAATATTAATCCATTTATTAATTAGTAATTAATTAGGAACCAGGGATAATTACATAAATAAAATTAATACTATTCTTTTAATAATACATTTTAATCAATTATGTAATCTGAAATTTTATGTGTTTTGTGAAATTAAATTGTTAAATCTAGATATGTGGCCTTAAAAAATACTTTACATCGTATATTCCATTTTCTACATGAAACTTTACGCTTATATGGAAATGTACTGAAGATGTTAGGGTTGGATAATTATAGAAAATAAATTATTCCAGACATAATTCCAAAATCAAAGTAATGAATATCCCAGAAGTTTTTGATATCATAATTGTATAATAATGGAATGTAGTCTATTGTTGAATTTCAAACCACGTTCTTTTAGTGCCACCGTAAAAATATCAACCTCATAAAACATTATTCTTCATATTTATCATCTAATAATTGAGGAAAATATTCTCCACATGGCAGATTCCATGAATATGGATGCATTGAGGCCACACATGATTTTGACCATGATAGTGTTTGAACTAGATGTTCCTACTGGTTTTTTTAAATGATAAAACTAATGTTGTTGGAACATATTCATTTTAGTGCTCATAAATCATGATTACTAGTTTTTTAATGTGATTAATAATTTAGGGTATTAATTTAGTTTTTTAGTTATAAATTGGATAATACATGGCAATTAATAGGAATGTGAAATCATTAGAACAATTTTTCAACCACCATAATTTTCATCTTTTAGGAATGTTCCACTACATATTTTATTCCACCACCATACATTTATACCTCAAGGAATGTTCCGACAACATTTCTACTACAATGTTTTTACATTTTCTGGTGGTTTCCACTTCCAGACTCCTGATACTGCTAGACCCTTTCTATCGCCAGATTAGAACTTATAGAAATTCTCCACTATTAGCCATGCCACATTATAGAATTTTCTTTTTCATTGAATTTTGTAACACGAGACAAGATATTATTATAACATCTTTTCTTCCTCAAGGTGTGAATCCAATGGCTCATGTGACAACCAGATGTGATTCCATTAAATATGATCCATTTTCTTCCCTGTTACCATTTCTATTTAGCTTCCTTTGAATTTAAGGTTTCTTATAAATATTTAATGGAGTAAATTTTAAATTATCACATTATTATACTTAATTATTTTTTATAATGCATTTAACAAAATCATTAAAGATAATAATAATGGTTTTCCTAATTTTTGGCTGAATATAAGGATCTAGGAAATATTTTTCATTATTCATCAATAGACAATTAAGATCTATATCAATATATATTTCAAAAGATCTATCTTTTGTGTAATAGTTTCTGAATTATTTAAATAAGAGCATTTACATTCCACTTACAAGTGATTGTGAAATTGTGGAATACAATAATGGTCATGTAATATTATTAAATAAATTTTCACCCCTTGAATCTTATTTCCCTAAATCGTTTGGATAATATCATCAAGATCCTCACATAGTCAAATATGATAACCCTCGAGCATATGAATCATTATAGACTGAGAATCACTACATTTTTCCTGGTATAGTATTATCTCTCTCTTTATTTTATTTATGTTTTTATAGTGTGTTTTATTTCTCTATATATCCATGTATACTAAATCTGGCACTTCAAGGGACGAATACCAAATATTCTCCAACCCCTTCTTTATCTTTATACCCATGATAACTATGGAAGAGGTCGTAACTTTTATTTCTTCCCACTTATAATGATAAAAAATTCATTTTTTTGGAAAATATGTGTTTTTATGTTTGAATAACTAATCTAGGATGTCGATTCGATTATTGGACATAATAATGTTCTTTGGAACAGTTGATTTCCATGTGGAGGGTAACACGTCTAAGCATTGGACTAAAAAGATTGCTTATTTAGTTGTTTGTCTGGGTTTGGATTTTTATTTCAACGTTAAAAATGAATTCATTTTTAATCTATGTTCAAAAAATATACATTCATATTTAATCATAACTTATGTTTATATAATGGATTTGATTAATTAATTCTATTTCAAAATTTAATGGAATATCAAATAATATTTTAATTGAGCCATAATCACGCATTTTTAATTCATATAGGAGGTTAAACAAATATTAAAATTATGTTATTATTAACTAGGAATTGTTAATAAAATTAGGATATTTTATTATGACTTGTCTTTTAAGAAAAATTAATTGGGTAAACAATTCACCCACACATCTTTAGTAAGAAACTATGGAAAAAATATTGTATTGAATGATTTAAAATATCATAAAAATATTATTTAGTTTCATTTAAAAAATATTAAATATCTATTATTTATATAATTAATTATTTATTAGAATTAAAAAAGGGGATTCAACAGAAAACACATCTCCTTAATTTAATGAAACTAATTATTCGTAATAATAAATTAAAATGATGATGCATATCGAGAGAATATGTTTGGAAATATGTAATTATATTTTAGATAACTATGAAATACATTATATAGATATATATACATGGGATTATTCTACTATGGATGCTTATAATAATTAACAAATGAAATGAATTATTTTTACTGTGATATCATTGATTATTAATTTAATAGAATTTATTTTTTTTAAAACTAGTTTTGAAATTTGGGATAGTTTAACTATTTCACAAGAAGTAACTTCAAATGATAATTAAGTGAACATATATACCTATACTATTATATATTATTATTTCTTGATGAAAATTTGTGAGTTTATTCTAGATATAAATATTAGGATCAACTATATTGTTAACAAAATGAACTTTGTGGGGAATCCTGCCTCTCCTAAAGATCAAGTGGTGAGTGTATTAATGTGCATAATAAATATATGGAAAGGAACCTCAATCTAAATTAGAGAAATGCTTAGTATTATCAATTTTTATATTTATGTTATTATAGTATAACTGATTATTTTGGAAAAGGAGCCCAATGTAAACAAAGAAGATGAGGATGACCCAAAAAAATATATATCCTCCATATCTACTACTTCAAAAAAATGATAAAATTCTAATTTAAATTTCAGTTGATGAAGAGATGGAACTCATGGCTAGAAGATGCATAAAATAATGGTAAAGGAATATATTATTTAGAAAGCCATGTTATAAATATAAATGTGATAATATTGGAATCTATAGAATATAATAGAAGAATTATGATATTTAAAAGGAAATAATAAGATACTAGTTTAAGAGGAATGGGAATGTTAAAGTTGACTATGATATATGAAACAAAAAATAAGTATAATGTTAAATATAAGTGATTAATCAATGAAATTAAATAATCCTAGAGTGATTCTATAAATAGGCCACGATATTCAGACTCAACTCAAGAGTATAAGCATTAGTGGGCTTACATTTTTTTCAAGAATCCTAATATAAGGCATTTGATGTATTTCCTACTTCTCATATTAATATTTATAATCACACAAGAGATTAAAACAATGATAAGAACATGTATAATAAAAGTATTTTTAAATATTTTAATATTTTAGAAGATAAAATTAACTAGATTAATGAAAAATATTTTAATTTAAAAAAATAACATTGTTTGACTACTGGCATTAAGTTCGAACATTCCGTTGAAAAATTGAAAATTTACCAACCATTAAAAGAGAATAATGAATTAATATTTTATAATTAGAAAATAAATGAATATTTTGAATTATTTTAAAATGGAAGAAATTTTCATGCAAAAATTATTTAAAATAAAACTACACGCAAGTACAAATCAAGTATTGGTTTTCAACCTAGACAGATATGTATTGTTAAGTATAATTTCAGTCCTAATAAATGTTCTGGAAAATATTTTACTCATTTATATTTGTCTTGACCCAAAATCGATTTATTTATAAAAGATTAAAATATTATTATTGGAATCATGTTATATATATTGCTCTTAAAGAATTAATTATTATCATTTCTCAAACCAAGACGATTTGCATACTGTAGTTAATTTTTTTCTAAAATTTTTTTTTGTAAGAATACTTTTTTAAAATATAAATTAATATTTTTTGGAATTAGTTAGTAGATGTTATAGACAGATTACTAGAGATTATTCATGATTCAAGGACCTCATCAAAATGTACAGTGAACATGTCACTTTTGGTGACAATTCCAATCTATAAATTATTTGCCTTGATCAAATCAAGAAAGCTAATACTGATTTAATTTTGAATGTTTTATTTTAAGATGGTTAAAATTATAATTTTTATTTCATACCAAAGTTATGTAATGATGGTCTTAATGATATTTTTTACATTTATTCATTCAATGTTTTCAAATTTATAGAATTATTTTGTTTGTACTTCATTAGGAAAAGAAATTGTTGGAGCCATTAATTTAGATTTATTATTTTCTAAAAGTATTTCCTATCTAAATTCCTTTCATACATAATCCTGGAATTAGAATAGGAGACTAGGACATTGTCATATTCCTTCAATTAGAAATTTTACTAGGATATGGATAGTTAAATATCAACCTATGTTGAATTCCAAAATGATATAGTTTATAACCCATGTCAAAATGGGAAACAACAAAAAATCTATTTGAAAAAAATGTATGAATTATCAAATTCATAACCCCTATATTTGATTCACATGGTTTTGTTTGGACCATCGTGAATTTTTAAACAAAATGGTACATAATCTATTTAAGTTCTTGTAGATTAAATTTCTAGGTATACCTGGGTAACCTATTTGTCTCAAAAAGTTGAATATGATTATTATTTTAATATTTATACAAAATCTATTGAAAATCATAGTGGATATATGATTAAAACAATTAAAAGTGATCATGTCCGTGAGTTTAAAAATCATGTCGTTGAATCATTCTTCCCATAAAATTTTTATAATCATTAATTTCTACTCCAAGTACCCAAAACAATTATCCTGTTATAGAAAGGTTATATAGAATAAATAATGAAATTATTCATACTACGCTCAATGAGTATGACATGCCATTTTTTGGTGGAGGCTATTAATACTATATGTTAGATAATAAAAAGCGTTTAATTTAGACATATTTTAAGGAAAAATTATAATTAATTAGAGAAATATCGAAAGAAAAAGGTTAATTGTTTACCAATTTTTTTTCATAAATGGAATATAATCGTAATAAAAAATAAAATCATGATAAATTTGATTATAAGAGTGATTAATTAATTTTCCATTTTCATTCAACTTTTAGTAAATCATATATAGAAAAAGGATATGGATGAATTTTTTCATGTGAAATTCGATTAAACCAATCATCATGAGCCTAAAAACCCTTTAAAAACCCTTGAAGATAATTATTGAAATTAGGATATCCATTCTAAATGGTCCAAAATTTGTGTGAAATTTTCAAAAAAAAATCATCTAGTACTGTGGAATAATCTGAAACTGAACTAAGAGAAGACAATTATTTTTATAACACTTCTTTTCCTAGAGTTTTTAGGACTCATAGGTACCATTATTTTGATTATGTAGTTGGAGACATAGATAGAGGTAAGAAAAAAAAGACATTATCCTAGGAATAAGGTTGAATATAAAGTATTCATGTCCTAGCCTAATATTAAGAACATAAATGATGTAATTAATAATGAATTCCTGTGATGTAAATGAAATAATAACATAATTAGTTTGAAAGGAATAGATTTTCAGAACTATTTTTTAGACCAAAATACACTCTAACTATTAGGACTAAGTGGTTGCTTAGAAACAACGTAGATGAGTCAAACACTATAGTTAGAAATAAAATTAGAATGGTTGAAAAATGATATAGTCATGAAGAAGGTATTTATAATGATAAAAAAATTAAACTAATGGCAAGACATGAATCTGTTATAATATTTCTCTCATATAAAACACATTTGGTGTTCACACTATATCCAATGGATGTGAAAATTGAATTCTAAAATGCTATTATTGTAGATTATTTTTGTTGAAAAATCCACTGGATATCAAAATACTCATTTTCAAAATAAAATTTTAAATTTACATATTCTTTTTGTATTTTAAAACAAGATCCATGTTCTGTGTAGGATAGGCTTAACAAATTTACGATTTCAAATGATTTTTCACAATGTCAAAGATGACCATACAATTTATATATATATACTTTCAAAGGATTTTTATTAGTCCAAATTTATGATGATGATATTATTTATAGATTTTCTAAAGAATCATAATTTTTTTCTTTACAAAAATGATACAAAATAAATTCGAAATGAGTTTAATGGGAGAATATATATTAATTATTGGTTTTTATATTTTTAAAAATTATTTAGGAGCTACATTAAATTAATGTATGGACACTAAATAACCTATAAAAAATTTTGGTTTGGATTGTACTGAAAGTAGTTATACTCCCATGAGTACCACCTATATACATGATCCAAAAGAAACTGGAAAACAAATGGATCAAAACAAATATAGAGGTATTATTTAAATTTGGAAATAAATAACTTCTAGAAAAATAGATATTATGTTTAGAGAGTGTATTTGTGAAAATTTTCCTGAATATCTTAAAATAATATCATATAAAAAAATTAAAATAATTTTTCATTATCAAAATTATACAACAAATTGTGTACTATTCTATCATATAGGAAAAGTATTTGACATAGTAATCTATTTATATTATTATTTTAGTGTCATTATGTTATATAGATAACTATCCTCTTGAACATGCCATCTTTTGGGAATGTCACTATAATCTTGGTGTAGTAAAATTAAAAATTTTGTTCCACTGTCTATGACAAGAGTTTAATAAATATGTATTGGAAGTTATTGTGCCAAAATGTACTGTATAAGACACACATTAATAAATTATGAATTTTAATTCAGTAATGTCCCTATATATTGTGACATAAATTGTGATAATTATTTATAACAATATTTTGTCTCATTCTAGGAAAAATCATACTGATATAAAACCTCCATTTTTGAGAGACTAATTCTAAACAGGTGATATAACTCATGAATTCATAGGCACTGAACATCATATTGTTGATGTTTCGACAAAACCCTTTAATTTAATGAAATTAAGCTACGTCAAACATGAATTATAAATGATATATATTGGTTAAATTTTTATCATGAAAAAAACACCATTATAAAGATCCACCCTTAGTAATCCACAATTATAATGATCCAACATTAGAAAGATCCACCACATAGATGTTATAAGTCACAGTATCTTTTATTTCTACCAGATGATCCTCTATTTTTCTATTGATCCTATTTTTATGTTTTAATTTTTTATTTTATTTTTTAATTTATATTTTATTTTATTTTTTTAAATTTAAGTCCCCAAATGATATATTTTAGATATTAATATAATTTTGATTAACTCTCATGTTGAAGCCTATTTCTTCAAACCATATCACCATCCATTTCACCCCAATATCAAAATTTCTATAACCCTTACTTCAATTACCATTTCAGTACATTAGGAAGTGATATGAACCCTTTAGTGTTGTCTCTATAAGGATCTCAAACTACTGTGAAATCTAGAGGAGAGTTGATCCATTTTCTTATTGACTTTAGAAATCACAATATTTTGAACCATATGTTTTTAAAATAGATATGTGTAGAATTTGAATGGATATTATCTGTAAATTCATTTTTTATCATGGTGATCTAGTACCCAGGATAGATATATTGGTTCTTATTAAATTATAGAACATTTTATCCAAAGTTGATTCAATAGTTTTATCAATACATGGAGAATATTTCTGGATAAAGGACGATTGTATTTGTTGAATGAATGATGGACATGAGATTTTTTTTCAAGAGATTGGCATAAGGGTTTAAATTTACATTAAGAGTAATTTTAGATGATAATAAAAAATCTCTTTTGAGTGATAGTGAGTCATTTGTTTATGAGAATGCACTATTAGAGATGAATTGTGATGGTTCTGTGAGAAGGTTTTATACTACTGAGTTGGATAGTGAATGAATAATTTTTTTATGTTCATCCATCATCTATTGTATCTTAGAGAAATAGATTTTAGTACTATGAGATATCAAAACATTTATATATTATTCTTTATGAAATTAGAGGATAGATTCAAACATTGTAGATATCTTATGGTACACATGATTGATATCTCCATGTGATGTTTTTTATGTTAAATTCATTAATTCACCCTATGATGATTTCAAAAATGTTAAAATCAAGTGCATGACTATTGATGATGCAGAGGAAAGTAATGTGAAATGTACTGGTTTCAGTTTATGTAAATTTACTTGTAAAAGGTTGAAAGTGACTTTCAATATGTGGATGATGAGTTTTGTTGATGATAATGGTAAAATATATAGAGATTTTAATTATTTGGACAATCCTACTAAGAATGAGAATCTTATTTACACTACCATGTATCCAGATTACATTATGATTTATTTTTACAAGGAATAAAATATTGCTATTTTTATGGTTGAAGTAGATGAAGGGACTATTTGTGTTATAGAAGGTAGTGATCATTAAATTTCATGGAGCACAACTATGTCATAGGTATAATATAGTCAATATGGATCAGTCCTTCATATAGAGTGTTTGTTGACTGGAAGAATTGATGAAAGAAATGATGTCTCTTGAGATTATCATATTAGTAGTTCTTAGGAAAACTCTAAAGAACTATTTTAAGTAAAAATGGTTATTAGAATAGAGATAATTATGATGAATGAAATGATGATTATAATAATAGTGGAGGATATACTCATGGGGTAGATGATGATGTTGACAGGGTTCTTTCACATCATCCATCTCGTCTTAGTACAACTAGACCTTCATATGTGGAGATATATGTTTATACTCAACCGGTTGGTGATGCTACCTTTTTTAGAGGTGATTTGATGATGTTTGTTAAAGTGGAGGATTATAATAGTTCTATTTGTCAAATAAATGATCGTAAATATCCTTCTAATATGAATTATTCTAGAGTTGATGTGAAATCTCATGTTGAGTAGGAAACGATCCCATGGTCTATATAAAATGTACTAAGCTAATAAAAATATATATAAGATTGATTAGTATACGGAGATAAAAAATATTCTCATCGTGGTTCTATTTTAGTAGAGGATGAGGCATCATCTAATGGAGTGTGATCCCCTATTTTTAAATTACCTTGGTTATCTTATATTGAATCATATGGAGATGATCATAGTGATGGTGATCACAAATGTGAACCATACTATGACGTGTATATTAACTCAAATGGTGTTGGATTACATCCTAAGGGATATGTTTTATATAATATTGATGAAACTGGTGAGATTTATGATTTCCCATAATACACAACTTCTTGATCAGAACATGTTGATTTTTTTATTCATATCCATAAAATTTTTATTTCACATAAACCATCTGCTTTAGTTCCTTTAGATATTTTGAACATAGATATGAGGAACATCCAATTAGTATTATTATTTTAGATGATTTCAGACCCCTTATTTATGTGTGTTATTTTACACATTTATCCCAAAATTATCATAAAGATTGAGGATGATTAAATTGAAAATATAAGGATGGAAGATGAGATAGAAGCTATGAGATCCATTTTCGAGGAGATGAGTACATATTTTACTACTATCTATGATGAAATTTTTGAGATGACATAGAGATTAAAAGTTGCTTCTTATTCATATTATGATACTCCTCATTTAGTATTAGTTTGTGGTGAGATGATCAGATTCCATGATTGAGAGGATATATAATCTATTATGGGTTATATCCATACATATCATTAGGAGTACATTCTATAGATTAAAAAACATAGTTAGTGTATATATAAATTAAAATAGAGTGTATCAATGAATCTAGAATATAAATGGAATCCATCACCCTGGATATCAAAAAATCCTTTTTAGGATATATAAAAATCATGATTTGAATTATCATTTCAATATTTTTGCTAAAAATTTAAGGATTTAAACTGTTACTATGGCCTTAAATGAACACGTAGACTTTATCAAGGTTAAAATCCCTCTAAGAAAATATATTATTGGATTAGAATAATGGTTTATTAAGTGAAATATAGAGAGGTTTCAACATTATCATGGACATTTCAAACCTCATTAATCCTTTCAGGCGTGTATGTTGTTAAATAGACATTTCTCATAAGGAAGTTATGATGTTATCATTCTCTTATGAACTATATACTACCCCTATTCCTCCTCAGTTTCAGCCAATTTTTATGTATATTGCAAAATTAGTTAGACATCATAGACTAGTGGGTATCCAAGAGCTAACTCAAACTACATCATTCCCTCAAAATCAATATCAGTGCCTCATAACAAAATGATTGAAAAATAATATGTTGACCTATCCTCTGTAGTTGTGAGTGATTCAAACAAGATTTATTATTTTATATGGATTCTCAACTCCCTTGTATTTGTTTTTAGATATAATATGATAACATTTTTTTATAATGAATCATTTTTTAAATAATTATGAGTTCATTATTTATATTTACTCTTTATTTTAATATCATTTCGATAATACCAATTTGAGGAGAAATTATTTGGTGGGAACTTACTTTTCAATTTTCATGTTTAGGTTTTAAAACACACATTTGATAAATATAATTTTTATGTTTATAAATCTATAATTTTTGTTCATTTCATTTATTATAAATATTAACTTAATTTTTGTTTCACAATTTTCATGTTGAATTGTTATGAATATTTTCAGTTTTTAAATCAATATACTCAATTCAATATTCATTTTATACATGTTTTATAAAATTAAATGATTTTTGATCATCAAAAAAGAAATATTAATGGATCCTACTTATTTTTATAGTCACAAATCATGATTTATATATATCTAATGAGAATTATATTTTATCATAGTATATTATTTGTTGTCATGGAAATTTGGAATAAAATATGAAATGTACAGAAAAGTGATGCCATTAATATAATTGATTCACAACCAGACTTTTCTACTGATAGACATACATCTCCTCTAGGTGTATTCCACCACAAGAAACTAAAACTACGGGATATGTTCCACCAAAATCTATACAACACCAAAATACATTTCAACCACCAGTTTAGTCAACTGGAAGGTGCTAGAAACATCATGAATCCTACTACTTCCAGACTCTTTCAACTATCATACTGTAACTACCAAAGGTTTTATAACATTAATAATTCCTCCATCTTGAATTTAAAACCACCATTAATTTTCAATATTTAGATTTTCTATCATTACATTATCATTTCTACAACTAGGTGTGATATTATTGGGTCATTTTATCGATGTATGTACTTCCATTAGATATAATACACCATTAAACTTTCTACCATTTCTGTTATTATTCATTTAAATAAATGAATCAAATATATAGTTTATGGAGTTAATTCACCCAATATCTCAACGTTTTATTTAATTATTATTCCTAAAAAAATTCAAACATAATTTTATTATCATTTCATAGTTTATCATTATTTATTCGTAGTACCAGGATATGAGAAATGTTTATTATTATTCTTCAATGGATAATTTATATCCATATTTCTATATATTTATAAATATATCACATGTTTGTGAGAGTTTATGAATTCCATTAGAGGTACAAAATTCATTAATCATACATGTGACTATGATATAATGGATTATAAAGAAGATCAATTTCCCTAATCATAGAGAAGTGAACCCCGAAAAAATAAATTTTTTGGAAAAATTTGGTGAACTTTTTTGATATCCTCCCCAATACAATTTCGAGGACCCTCGGTCATCTGATTCATTACAGACCAAGAATCACTATATTCCTCTATCTCATTTATTTTCTCTCTAAATCAATAAATTAATTTTGAGTGGTGTTAGGTATTATTCTATGTATCTACACACACTTATTCCTACACATAAAAAGGAGAATAAATGATATTTTATCAAGACTTCTTTATGAATATACTCATGAAAACAATGGAGGAGGCCCCTACCTGTATTTTGTTTTATTACTCCCCATGTATAATTATAGAAGAGGATTTGAGCTTAGGAATATGGTGTGTTATTTTTGTGTACTCAATCTAAAATGTGGATCATATTATTGGATACTATAATATTAATGGGATGAGGTAATTACCCAGTGGAGGGGATTAGGTCTCAACTTAATACTGAACAATTTGTTTATTATTTTATGTTTTTTGGATTGGATTTCTTTATGTAAAAGATAAAATTTCACTAGGTTTATTACTATGAATATAACATATATATTGAACATTAATCATAACTAGTTTTAATAAAAATGACTTGATTTTGTAAAACCATTTAAAATCAGAAAAAATAATTTCAGGTATTTTTTTAACTAATCCAAAATAATTTTTATAATTTTTATAAAACCATATTTATATTAAACTATTATTTTGATTAAATGGGTGTTGTAATTAAATTTATGTATATTATTTTAACATGTATTTTAACAAAAATTATAATGGGTACACAATTCACCCCATATCGTGTAACTAACTATAACCAAATATTTTGTATACAATCCTGTAAAATTTAATCCCAATGTAATAATGGATAACAATTTTGTGCCCATATTGTTGTGGGAGGTGAAATGTCACGACCCCCTCCCACCAAAGATTCCCCTACTGAGCTGGCAATGGTGAAAGGGAGATAATGACCCCCGAGTCCCGCCTCCAGTAGGCCCCGGGGTGGCGACTAACTCCAAGAGTATGAGTTTTTACAAATATTGGAGGCATTACCATTTTTTATTTTTACAGATCGGGAAATAGGACAAGTCAACCACCAAAAAGGAAAAGAACCAGTGTATATAAATAATCCCAAACCAAGCCCACATGCATGTTTAAACAATTTTATAACAATGTATAAGTACATGAAAACTCAATGTACAAAACCAAAAGAAAACAAGAGAACATCAACTGCAACAACTCCATCTGTCCGACTAGTAGGGTCCCGCATGGCCCTAGTAGTCCTCCTAGAAACCTGAAAGTAAACGTAGGGTGAGCATACAAGTAGACTCAGTATTGAAACCTAAATCTCTCGTGCACAAGTGAGGAGACATCCTAATGTCCCGTGAGAACAATAGAAGAAACCTAGCAAGGAATTCTATCCACCCAACCTCACCAGCCACACTCACCAAAAATCAAACACAACAGGTAGTTGTAGTATATAAGAACAAGAGTATCGGGTACCCCGCACCATTACCCTTTAGTTAGCTGTTCTTTCTAATGATGAATGTCCTAACGCTGCCACAATCTCCCCGCCCGCACACACCTGGGCCTCGCAACCACAGATCCCGCCCACACACACCTGGGCCTCACAACCATGCATCCCGCCCGCACACACTTGGGCCTCACAACCACATATCCTTCCCGCACACACCTATGCCTCACAACCATGTATCATGCCCGCAAAAACCTGGGCCTCATCAAGAGGATTCTTGGGAAATAGAAGAACCTGCCCAAAGAGTCTTGGGCTAAAACCATCCCAATCGAAACCTACCCGAAGAGTTTTAGGTTTAAGGGCGCCTCAAACCATCATAGCCTAGGGAAGAAGGAGCAGGAAGATGCTAGTAACTAAGGGAAAAACACCCTCTCCCATAAAATGGGAGTGCTCGGAACTAAGTGCTCAACATGGGTTGGGTGCGATAAAAAACAAAATATACAGATATATATACATATACCAACCACACATCCTAACATATGGCTTCTAAAAAGAGAAACTGAGCACGTTCCTTGGAACTGCTACTACGAAGAATGCATAAAAAAAAAACCCAACCCCCATTAGGTTTTCACATTTCGGTAGAAATAGTTATTTAGTTCAATAACTACTGGGCAACTATCCACAACTAACTACACCAAATGTTCATAAAACATATCCCTTCCATCCACAAATCATGTTATAAAAAACACGAGTAACACAATAATTCCCTTCTTATCAATTAACAAACTACATTAATTATTATTTCCGTTTCATTACCATGCCCCACCATTCATTAAATCTTCCACTTTTATTTAATAATCACAACCCACTATTCATTCTCAATCAAGCCCATCCCTGCAGCCCCGTTGCGAACCACCATAACCACAACCACACTGAAGCCACACATCACCTTCCCTTTAATACCATTTATCACATCCTCGCTACCCATCACCATAATAACATTCACACTAACCCAAAACCAAGTCAACCCCAACCCCGCTGCTCTCCCTATCCACAACAACCCACAAAACACCCCCATCACATGTCTCGTAACCAAGCCAACACCCACATGTTCATTATTCCATTTTATTTAACTGGGGTGATCACACAAGGGTTACAGATTTTAAACAGCCAACATTACTTGAATAACCAATTTCCAAAGTCCACAAGGTTTCCATCCATAATAAAATCCATAATTAGAGGGCAAAATTTAGTTGTGTAATAAAAGGCCCCCAACGACCGTGATTTTGAGGAGGTAGAATCTCATTCAATTCACAAATATAATATCACAGGATATAAAAATTAAAGTAACAGTAATCACAAACTTCCCAACCCCATTCTTTAACCAGTTATTATATTTATTTATTGGTTCAACTGGTTTTCATGAAAAAAAGGATACCAGCCCATCATGATACACAAATTAGAGAGACAAAGGTGAGATCCCTACCTCAACAAGTTCTTGGTCGCAACGCTCCCCTGGATCAACTTTAGAAGACGTCTGTCGGCATCCCAGAAAAATATCCTTGGGTGGAGGTTGGAAAGGAAATTCCGAAGGAAAGACAACGGTTCCAAGCTCAGAAGCTCCGCCTCGTCGTTACGATCCTGTGGCCACTGACGGATCGTAAATCGGAGCTCAGATGAAGATGTTATGGAAGGATGATCCTTCGAGTCTCTTGAGAGAGCTCTGTTCAGAGGAGAGGAGAGGAGAGGAGAGGGGTGAGTTGAAATGAGGAGGGGACCCCTCCTTTTATAGGCATGAAAATCAAAAGTACACAGTGTGTACTTTATGGTACACGGCGTGTACTCGGTACTTTAACACAGCCTCCACGCGGCTTCCAACACGGCTCTGCGGCCGTTGACTGGTTAACACACGGTTTAATGGTAACACATACGCGGGTAGGGACTACACGGTGTGTAGTTTAGACACACGGCGTGTACTCATTCATTTCACACAGCAAGGACACGGCTCCAACACGGTACACGGCCGTTGACTGGTAACGCGTACGCGGGGAAGGACTACACGGCATGTAGAACTGGTCACACGTCATGCACCCATTATTCCACACAGCAAGGACACAGCTTGCAACACGGGGTATACCCGAAAAGGGAGTACACGACGTGTACCCAAACTACACGGCGTGTAGTTTCAAAATTCTCGAATGTGTGGAAAAAGTCCATTTTACCCTCCAGAACACTTCTTGACCTTCTTTTTGACAATGGAATGGGCCGGAGAGGTCCGAGCCATTACATCAGATACCTCTTAAAACATTCTCATCTCCGAGAAATCAAAAACCAACCCAGAGAAAATCCAACAAGACACATCTTAGGGTTCTCATTATAAAAGGAACCCAACCAACAACCCTAATCATATGTGTTAGGAATTCCTTCTCCTATGTCGAGATATTATCCGCTTTAGGTGGAACTGACTCGCCTGCATGGGTTTAATCGCATCCTCATTAATGCGACTTGATTAAGAATTGGGTCTTCCCACTTTCATACATTAGGATTTTTCAACTTGCACTAACCCCAACACCACACAACCAATACACTGCCTCAACATGTGTGTTTGGTAAATTCCTCCACCTATGTCGAGATATTATCCGCTTTAGGTGGCACTGACTCTCCCGCACGTATTCTATCACATCTTCATTAATGCGTCTTGATTAAGGGTCATGTTTTTCCCTTTCCCACACATCCGGTTATGATACACATTACCAGGGAACAAAGAAACAAAAGGTCTAACAACTGACAAGCCAAGAATTCCATATATGAAAGGTACAGAGTACAAAATCAACACAAGCTCATAAGAACAAGGGAAAAAACACAAGTCAAAACAACTCCGGGTACTGAGCGTGCATCTAGGTCTCCCGCTCCCAAGTTCTCTCCTCGAGGACGCCATACCACCACAACACACGAACCAAGGGAATGGTACATCCACAGAGCACATTCTCATTACGATCTTCGATTCTGACTGGTCGTTCCTCGAAGGTCGCATCATCTCCCATATCTAACTCTCCCCAGTCAATAACGTGGGAGTCGTCGTGTAATTACCAACGAAGGTTGGAGACGTGGAAGACATCATGAACCTTCTCCAACTGAGGTGGTAGGGCCAGCTAATATGCCACCTCGCTGACTCGCCTCAATACCTCAAAAGGTCCGATGAACTTGGGTGATAGCTTGCTCCCCTTCCCAAACCTCTGCTGCCCCCATCGAGGGGAAACCTTCAAGAACACATGATCCCCCACCTCGAACTCCAAGGGCCTCCTCCAATAATCAGCATAAGACTTTTGTTGGTCCTGAGCCGCTTCTATCCTCTCACGTACAAGCTGGACTTTCTCTATGGTGCTCTGCACTACCTCTGGCCCAAGAGCACCTATCTCACCAACCTCTGCCCAACAAATGGGTGAACTAAATGGCCTTCAATACAAAGCCTCAAACGGTGCCATGCCAATAGTAGAGTGGAAGCTGTTTTTGTAGGCAAAATCTACTAAAGGAAAGTGTCGTACCCATGATCCTCCGAAATCCAGAACGTCTGCTCGCAGCATGTCCTCCAACGTCTGGACAGTCCGCTCTGTCTTCCCATCGGTCTGGGGGTGGAGGGCAGTGCTAAGGCGTAGCTGGGTGCCAAAATCATGCTGCAACCCCCTCCAGACTCATGAGGTACACCAAGTATCCCGATTTTAGATGATATTCCTCAAAACACCATACAAGCGCACCACCTCGTCCACGTACCTCTGTGCTATGGTACTCACCGGGCCCAACTCCTTGATTGCTAAGAAGTGAGCCGATTTCATCAGACGATCCACCACTACCCAGATATCATCATAACCACCCTGAGCTCTGGGTATTCTTGTGACGAAGTCAATTGAGATGTCATCCCACTTCCATTCAGGGACATCTAAAGGATGCAACAAACCACTGGGAACACGGTGTTCAGCCTTCACTTATTGACACACTAGGAATTTTTCCACAAACTCCGCCACTGCCCATTTCACCCTGGGCCACCAAAACTGATCCCTCGGGCCTCGGTACATTTTTGAAACTCCTGGATGTACCACCAAGTCTGAGCTATGGAACTCACGGAGAACTCCCTCATGCATTGCCTCCGGATCAAACAACCTTCCATGGAAAATCATCCGATGTTGGCTGTCCTCTGACCATCCTTTTGGAGCGTTCTCCTGATCGACACGATCCCGCATCACTTACACCTCGGAGTCCCCCCACTGAGACTCTTCCACCTACTGCAACAAGGAGGACTGCACTGTCATCTGAAACCAACAGCCTCTAACACCTTCTGCCCTGGCATCCAATTGAAAAGCAGCCAACTCTTCCATTGCCTTCCAAGCATCAGCAGATTTCTGAACCACTTCCTGATGCGACTTCCTGCTCAGGGCATCAGCAACAATGTTGCCCTTACCTTCAGTGTAAGAGATCTCAAATTCATAGTCTTGGAGAAACTCGACCCATCGCCACTGCCGTAAGTTTAGGTCATGCTGGGAGAATATATAATGCAGGATCTTCTGATCTGAGAAGACCACAAAGCGCTACCAAAAGAGGTAATGTCGCCACAACCTCAGTGAGAACACTACTACTGCAAGCTCCATCTCATGGGTGGCACAGTTATGCTCTTGAGGGCGCAACTCCCTAGACCCATAACAAATCACTCCCTTCTTCTTCTTCAGAACGCACCCTAGACCAAGGCCAGAAGCATCACAATACATTTCATACAACAACCCTTCCTCTGGAAGCCTGAGTACGGGATCACTGACCAACTTCTCCTTCTGTTAGTCAAAATATTCCTGGTACTGCTCGTTCCATAGGAAGACCTATTTCTTCCTCGTCAAAGCTGTCAAAGGAGGAGAAACTCGAGAGAAGTCTGAAACGAACCTCCGATAGTAACCTGCTAACCCCAGGAAACTACGAACTTCTTCCACGCTCTTGGGTGCTGCCAATGAAACAACTTCCTCCACCTTCGACAAGTCCACTGACACTCCATGATGAGACACCATGTACCCAAGGAAGTGTACTTCTTGTGTCAAGAACTTACACTTCGACAAATTCCATTAAAGCTGGTGGTGTCGAAATATTTCCAAGACTGCCCTGAGATGCTCAATGTGCTCCTCCTCTGATCATGATTAGAACAGGATGTCGTCGATAAGCACAATGACGAACTGGTCCAAAAACTCTCGGAAGACAAGGTTCATGAGTCCCATGAACACAGCCAGTGCATTCGTAACTCCAAAGGGAATCACTACAAACTCGAAGTGCCCATACCTGCACCTGAAAGCCGTCTGCAAGATGTCACTGTCCTTCACCCTCAGCTAATGATATCCAGATCATAGATCAATCTTGGAAAACCAACCTACTCCCCTCAGCTAGTCGAAGAGATCATCTATCCTTGGGAGGGGGAAACGGTTCTTGACTGTTACCTGGTTCAACCTTCGGTAGTCTATGCATAGCCTGAGACCACCATATGCCTTCTACACGAACAAAACTAGAGCACCCCATGGCGACACACTGGGTCGAACAAATCCCTTCTCCATCAGATCGTCAATCTGAATCCGCAACCCCCGCAACTCCAATGGTGACATCCGATAAGGGGGCATCGAAATCGGACGGGCACCAGGCTGTAAGTCTATCCCGAAATCAACGTCACGTCAGGGGGGGGGGTAGAGTCACAACCTCCTCAGGAAAAACATCAAGGAACTCACCAACAACTTTCGGGACATCCATCATCTATGTATCAGTTGGAACCACTGATAACCCGCCTAACAAGGAAAGGAAAGGCTCCACACACCGGCTTCCCGCCTGATAGCTCCTCTCGCCAACAAAAGATACACGCTACCCATCCACGTTGGAGAACACGATTGTTCTCTGGTAGTATTCGATAACGTAACTAATAGAAAACAACCAGTTGATGCCTAGGATGGCATCGTATGGCTGCATCTATAACAGAAGAAGGTATCCACTAGATCGATTTGGTCCCAATGTCATCCCACATTGCCGACAAACACAAGATACACTGGTCTGGCCTCCAACATGTGTACTCAGTACTTGTGGTACAAAAAGTCTGTCTACGTCTAGTCCCAAAGCATGGGCTAGACTAGGTGCAACAAAAGAGTGTGAGTCTCCCGAATCAAACAAAGAAAAAACAAGAGTGCTAAACAAACAAATCGTACCTCGTACCACCTCTGGTCCCGCTGGAGCTACCAACTCTGCCGCGTGCAACTGTCCAAGCCCAACTCTTCTGTCTCTATGATCTCGTCCACCTCCCCGACCACACCCTGGTCGAGGACCCTGAGGAGCACCCTGAGGTCGGCCACCTCCCACAAAGTCTGTCCTCGGAGGAGCATGGTCCTGCTGCTGCTGGAAGGGCCTCGCTGGAAACTGGTGCTGCTGAGGTGGGAGCTGAATATTCCCACCTCCACCGTACTGAGCTCGGGTCAGGCACCGACTCTGAACGTGGCCAAAACCTCCACAAGAAAAACACCTCGGTCCCAGGCTCATGAAAAAGGGACGAAGACCCGAATATCTGAACTGGAACTGCTGGGGCCTACTCCCCACTGGCCTGATCCTGGAAGGTCCTGTCGCAAGAGCCCTGCTGCTAACTGCCTTCCCCTTCAATGAGACTGGCTGGATCCCCTCCCAAGGTGCACATCCCAGTGAGTGCATCCTATGTACAACCTCTGCCTTCTTCTGTACCACTATGTACGTCGGAAGGGTGAAGGGGGTGACAACATACTGGAGCGAAGGATGAAGCGCCTATTCCAAACGTCTCGCCCGAGACTCCTCATCCAAAAAGAGATCCGGAGAAAAGATCAGGAGATCCATGAACATGATCCCCAGCTCTCGTACCGACATACTTCCCTAATGAAGGGAGAGTAACTCCTGCCTCTTCTCCTCCTTGATCATGGAAGAAAAGAATTCCTGTCGGAATTCCTTCTCAAAGTCAGCCAATGAACCTCTACCTCTATCCTCTCTCCGAGGTAGAGTGTCCACCACTGTCGCGCTGCACCTCTCAGCTGACTGACTGCTAGGGTAACCCAGTACTCCCTCAGAGCACAGATCAAGGTAAAACTGATCCCTAGCTCCTCAAGCCACCCCTCTGTCTTCGTATCCGAAGTACTACCCTCGTACTTCTTGAGGGTCTGCCACTAGAAAGAATGGAGAGTCTTCTGCAACTGGCTATCTTCCTCCTCTCGGTCAATCCTCAACTGGTCAACCGCATGAATCTGATGGGCCTCAGCTGTCTGAGCCACCCAGGGATGACATCCAGGTGCCATAGCTGTAAGGTAAATAGGGATCGCCTAAGCCCAAGTAGTAAGAAAAAACTCAAGTTTTTATTTCATCATTTTGTTTCAATTTCTTTCCCAGAACACCAAAATCAAATAAGACAAAATCATGATGATGCATGTACCTTCCCTAGGGTCTCTAACCTGAAATCAATTTAGTCACACTTGGTCATTCGGTAGGCTCAGAGTTCTTGCATCGGATCATGGGGGGTGGGGGGGGGCTAAAATCACGTGTCCTAGCCAGTCTTCCCTGGCCTATGTCACGCACCAAGTTTAACTAACACTGTTGCCCTACCATCCCATGTAATCCTCCCTGTGACTAACTCCAGACTTCATCCTATCTCTCAACCATCCACTCAGATACCATTCTGTCACGACCCCCTCCCACCAAAGATGCCCCTCCTGAGTTGGAAATGGTGAAATGGAGATAATGATGCCTGAGTCCCGCCTCCAGTAGGCCCTGGGGTGGAAACTAGCACCAAGGGTATGAGTTTTCACAAATATGGGAGGCATTACCCTTTTTTATTTTTAAAGATCAGGAAATAGGAAAAGTCAACCACCGAAAAGGAAAAGAAATCATGTATATAAATAAACCCAAACCAAGCCCACATGCACGTTTAAGCAATTTTATAACAAGTTACAAGTACAAGAAAACTCAAAGTACAATACCAAAAAAAACAAGAGAACAACAACTGCAACAACTCTAACTGTCCGACTAGTAGGGTCCCGCATGACCCTGGTAGTCCTCCTGGAAACCTGAAAGTAAACGTATGGTGAGCATACAAGTATACTCAGTAGGGAAACATAAATCTCTCATGAACAAGTGAGGAGACATCCTAATGTCCCGTGAGAACAACAGAAGAAACCTAGCAATGAATTCTATCCACCCATCCTCACCAGCCACACTCACCAAAACACAAACACAACAGGTAGTAGTAGTATATAAGAAGAAGAGTATTGGGTACCCCACACCATTTCCCTTTAGTTAGTTGCTCTTCCTAATGACGAACATCCTGACGATGCCACACTCTCCCCGCTCGCACACACCTGGACCTCACAACCACATATCCCGCCCCACACACCTGGGCCTCAAAACCACACATCCCGCCCGTACACACCTGGGCCTCACAACAACGTATCCCGCCCACACACACCTGGGCTTCACAACCACGTATCCCACTCGCACACACCTGGGCCTCATCCCAAAGATTCTTGGGGAACAGAAGAACCTTCCCGAAGAGTCTTGGTCTAAAACCACCCCAATCTAAACCTACCCGAATAGTCTTAGGTGTAAAGTCGCCTCAAGCCATCACAACCTAGGGGAGAAGTAACAGGAAGGAGCTAGTAACTAAGGGGAAAACACCCTCTCCCATAAAATGGGAGTGTTCGGCGCTAAGTGCTCAACATGGGTGGGGTGCAATAAAACACAAAAGATACAGATATATATACATATACCAACCTCACATCCCAACCTATGTCTTCTAAAAATAGAAACTGAGAACGTGCCTCGGCACTGCTACTATGAAGCATGCATACAACAAACAAACCCAACCCCCTTTAGGTTTTCACATTTTGGTAGAAATAGTTATTTATTCCCTTAACTACTGGTCAACTATCCACAACTAACCACACTAAACATTCGTAAAACATATCCCTGCCATCCACAAATCAAGTTAAGAAAAACACAAGTAACACAAAAAAGCCATTCTTATTAATCAACCAACCCCATTGATTATTATTTCATTTTCATTACCACACCCCACCATTCATTAAATCTTCCAATTTTATTTATTAATCACAACCCACTATTCATTCTCAAACAAGCCCATCCCTGCAGCCCCACTGCCAACCACCATAACCACAACAACACCGAAGCCACCCATCCCCATCCCTTTAATACCATTTATCGCAGCCCCACTGCCCATCACCATCATAACATTCACACCAACCCAAAACCTAGTCAACCGCAGCCCCACTGCTCTCCCTATCTACAACAACCCACAATACACCCCCATCACATGCCTCGTAACCATGCCAAAACCAACATGTTCATTATTCCATTTTGTTTAACCGGGGTGATCACACAAGGGTTACAGATTGTAAACAGCCAACTTTACGTGATTAACCAATTTCCACAGTCCACAAGGCTTCCATCCATAACAAAATCTAGAATGAGAGGGAAACATTTAATTGCGTAAGCAAAGGCCCCCAACGACCTTGATTTTCAGTAGGTAGAAGCTCATTCAATTCACTAATATAATATCACAAGATATAAAAAGCAATGTAACAATAATCACTAACTTCCCAACCCCATTCTTTAACCAGTTATTATATTTATTTAATGGTTCAACTATTTCTCATGAAAACAAAAGGATACCCGCCCCGCCTGATACACAAATTATAGAGAAAAAGGTTAGATCCCTACCTCAATAGGTTCTTGATCGCAACGCTCCCCCGGATCAACCTTATATGACGTTTGTCGGCGTCCCGACAAAACCTCGTCAGGTGGAGGTCGGAAAGGAAAGGCCGAAGGAAAGACACCAAATCCAAGATCGGAAGCTCCGCCTCATCGTTACGATCCTGTGGCCACTGATGGATCATAAATCGGAGCTCGGACGAAGAAGTTATGGAAGGAAGAGCCTTAGAGTCTCTTGAGAGAGCTCTGCTCAGAGGAGAGGAGAGGAGAGGAGAGGGGTGAGTTTAAAGGAGGGGACCCCTCCTTTTATAGGCTTGAAAAGAAAAAGTACATGGCATGTACTTTATGGTACAGGGCGTGTACTCAGTTCTTTCACACGACCTACACACGACTTCCAACACGGCTCCGCGGCCGTTGACTGGTCAACACACGGTTTGAGGGTAACATATACACGAGGAGGGACTACACGGCGTGTAGTTTAGACACACGACATGTAATCATTCATTGAACACATCAAGGACACGGCTCCAACACTTCACACGACCATTGACTGGTAACTCATTCGTGAGGAAGGACTACACGACATGTAGAACTGGTCACACGGTGTGCACCCATTATTCCACACAGCATGGACATGGCATGCAACACTGGGTATACCCAAAAAGGGAGTACATGGCGTGTACCCAAACTACAAGGCGTGTAGTTTCAAAATTCTGGAAAGTGTGGAAAAATTCTATTTTACCCTCCAGAACACTTCTTGACCTTCTTTTTGACAAAGGAATGGTCTGGAGAGGTCTGGGCCATTACATGACATCATGTTGAATCCATAAAAGCATTGAAATTCATGGACTCTTTTCCACCACTTAAATTGTGGATTCCATTTTCCCCATCTAAGTGAAATATTTATATGTGTTATTATAGAATCTAAAAGAAATTACAATACTGATGAAATAAAATTTGAAAAGGAAAATAACTTTGTGAAATTGAAGGGAAATACAATAATTCACTTACAATCATAAATTTTTTATTCATTATTCATAATGAAAATGTATTTGAGAAATTACATAAAACTAAATTGGTGACTAATGGTTTGGATGGACATAATAATCTATGAAAAAAAAAATTCTTCCACTGTTATGGGAATTAATTCCACCCAATTTTTTTGGGCCTTAAGGGAAAATTATTATTAATTATTTCCTTTACACTTCAACTACTCAAGTGTAAATACCCACCCCATTTTCATATATTCAAGGACCCAATTTTATTTTCTCTAATACTAAACCACCATATGAGGATCTTCTATTTCAATCCCCTCAATCATGATTAATTTGGTGGGCATAAATGTCTTCCTATCCATCATTATGGAATTTACGTTTCAAGGTAAGGGAATCCTCCTTCTCTTCTTTTTAATTCATGTACCTCATTTTTGGTATTTATATAAATGTTGAATTTAATTATTTTTCAAACCCATATTGATTATCCATTTATATAAAAATTGGGTTTCTAATAATGGGATAACTTCATTTTCTCACATTATTCTATCCATTTAATCCATGTTGTATACTGTTATTCTACCCAATTAATTTCATGAATTTATCTCCGTTATTTGAGAAATTTCAATATTTTGAATACACAAAACACTAAATTTTCAATGTTTGTCCACCTTGATGTAAATGTGTTATATTTATTTTCATACCTACATGTAAAAAATAAGCATTATGTTATAATTGGTTAAAAAGGATGTAATGTTCCTGTCTTGAAGAACCTATGTACTCAATGATTTTTTATAATACATATTCTTTATTCTCCCGTGGTAATTGATGAAATGATTTATTATGAAAAATGTTGATTATATGAACTATTAAATATAAAGGGTGTGATATTATAATACTATAATTCATTGGGTAATTAATCAATCTACATCTATTATATAATTTATGATAGCTCTATAATAATGTTTTATTACACATTACTGACAAATCAGGGTAATATGCTTAGGAATATCTTTTTTTCTTGTTGGAGACACATGTCCATGTTATGTATTTTATACATAGGATTATTCTCACTTGATATCCCTTATTTTGTATCCATTAATATCATTCATGTTCAATATCCTTTTTTTCACTTAATTGGATTTATGATAATCCAATTATATTGATGTTTGTCCCATGTAAATTACTTAGAGTGAGGTGATGTATATAGAAATAAAAAATTATTCATTAAAAATGATTGAATAATTTCTACGATTACATATTCCTTAACTAATTCATATGTTATGTACCTTGTTTCTAAGACACTCTACCACAAAATATACATTGATGTTATTAATATAATATGTTTTTAATGAATTTTGTTAAATGTAATTTATTAAAAATAATTGTTTTTCATTGTTCATATTAATTGAAGATTTAATTATTTTTGAAAATAACCACGAGAAAACATTGATAAAAACCCATGGATATGTTTAAATATATTGAAAAATCAATTATGTTTTGGTGAATCATTGAGAAAATTGTGTGACACCCTGAGATTTTATGAGATAGATAATTTTTAATTTCAATTATTTCCTGTGTTGGATGCTACACCAATATTATCTTGCACTGTACACATCACCATATTAGATTTTATTATATAAAACCCTATTTTTGTATTTTCTTAGCCACAATTTCATGTTTTTTATATAAATAATTTCATGAAATACTATGTATAAGTGATAACTAAATATTATATCCTAGTCATTTTAATGGCGTGTATGAATACTGTCAACTTCAGTCTAAAAAAAGCTATTAAAATGAAAATTAGTGAGTCTATAAAATAATAAACTCACATTTTATTATTGAAATATAAATTTAATATATTCTGTTTAATTTTTTAAATTTATCTTATATGTTTGTACATATGTCATAAAAACAAATTTAATTTCTTGGATAAAAGAAGTATTTTAAAAAAATACAGTTTTCTTTCCTTTTGATGTAGAACCATTATATATATATATATATTTAAAATTTTATAGGTTCTATTTGAAGTAATAAAAATCTTATTGGTAATTAGGACATAAAAATTTTCCTTGGACGTTATAATTTTACTTTTCTTATAAAATTCATATATTAATGAATAGTGAAGAATACTGCATTTTAATTCCAAACTGCCCTTTCATCTAATTTATTTATATAGATAAATGATATTTTTAATGTGTTTGATGGTGTAATTGGATTATTATTCTTTCTTTTAATCCAATATTGGTCATTGTAATTAATTTTTCATTTAAATTGGACATAAAAACAAGTCAATCATTAGATAGTTTCTACTTTTAAAAAACCTACATTTGGTTTTTGACCCGGGGAATTGTTGTTAAATTATATAATGAATCTTATGCACTTAGATATTTGAAAAACGGATTCAATATTTGGAATCATAAGGTCTAAAATATGTAAATATATACCTTTTATTTTTAAACATTAGGAATAGTAACTTCAATAATTATGCTTATTTACCACAGTTAAAGGGTAAATTAGAAAAATAAGGGTAAATATAATTTTATAATAATATAAAAATACCATAAAACATATCCTAATATTATTATATGAGTCATTGGTGACCGAAAAAATCTTTATGCCTAACCTTTGGCATTTTTGAGCCACTAGCGTGTGAAAAAGACATGTTATAGAAAATAATTTAACCTAAAGGAAAATATAACATAAACATGTATCTTTTTACTAAAAAAATTAAGGTGGGGTTACATAAGTTATATCCTTGACTATAAAAATTTATTATAAATATAAATATAATTCCTATATCTTGGTACTTTATTTTTAAATTTTAGAGATAATTAAATAAATTTTTTTATGACACAATGAAGATGTGGTGATTACCTTATTAATGAATAATTCAATCAAATCATATTATAAATATTAAAATTAATGTAATATGAATTTTTTGATGCAATCCGTGATTTTTTTTTATTATTATGACATGTTATATTTGATATAATTATGTTTTTTAATAAATCTTGTTGTTATAGCTTTAAAAAGAATTACAAAATAGTGTGAAAATTGAAATAAATGTGTTTTTCTAACAAATAATATTTTATTAAATTATATTACAAAAATTATATTATAATATTCATAAAATAAATAATATTATTTTATAAATGTGATTAAAGATCCACATTATGTTATCTTTTAATTTTATTGTAACTATATTTACAATATAATGTAAAATACAAGGAGACATGGAAGAAGTAAATTTATTTAACTAAGTGTTAATGCCAAAATATGTGGTAAAATTTGTCACCTAAACATTTCTAAAAGACATTTTTGAGAGAATTTACCCCTATAATCATCTAATCCTTTAAATATTTCACATTTGATATATTATAATTAAAAAATAAATTTATAATAAAATAATATTTCCATAATATCCAAAAGCGCCCCTCTCCCCACATATAAAAGGGCACCAAATCTACCCATATACTCAAAGGTCTCAAGACCCATTACTTGTCAAAATTATTCTCAAATATGCTCCCAATATCCATATATTTCTCTTGAGGAAAAATTTTGGTAGAAAGCCATCCTATGGGGACCTTTTGTGGAAATTAAAAGGAGATACTCAAAAAAAGTTATGCGTTTTATCACCTATTTAAGAAATATTTTCTTCATTAACTTCCTATTATTATGTTATTTCCATAAAAAATTCATAAATTAATTATATTCAACATGAAGAGATGTTATTATAATTATGGTACAACTTCATAACACTTTTTATCTATCTTATGAAAAAAATATCACCATGCATGTGTACATACGACT